>OY292459.1:14815000-16015000 GCA_958496255.1 Camptogramma bilineatum
CATAGAATAAGAACCTATAGCAGCGAGTTTTTCTTTGATCACCGCAAACAAAATCAAGTGTCACATGTTGAGTTTGTCTTAAAAAATTCGGCTCGCTTCGCTCGCATTTAACTTCATGAGTATTGTATATTACGAGTAAAGTGAGTAAAGGCTAACCACAGAATAAGAAACTATAAGCAGCGAGTTTTTTCTTTGATCACCCTCGGCAAACAAAATCTACTGTCAGATGTTACATTTGTCTTAAAAAATTCGGCTCGCTTCGCTCGCATTTAACTCTATGAGTAAGGTATATAGCAAGCAAAGTGAGTTATAGTGAGCGCAGAATACGATAATCGACAAGCAGCGAGTCTTGGAGCACTGTAGACTTATGCTGCTAAGTTTCAAGCTCGTTAGTAGGTACCTACTAGGATTTTACCACATTTATGAATTCGATAAATCGTCAACTAAATAATTCAAGAATGTGCGGCCCGCAGTGATACCTCACATTGTCCTATGCGGCCCTTGACCAGAAAAGTGTGACGACCACTGATCTTTTGATATTTTTGTCACTACATTTGTAGAAATATCATAGAAGTTTCAAACATTCAACTCGAATACTTCAAACACAGCAACGTATAATTTACTAAGTAAATTACGGAGGGAAGTGGTGAATAGACGAAAATTACCATTTGGTAATTTGACTTGATATGAGTTTGGCCAATGTCGTGAGAACACCCGTGCTTCTAGATTTTTGAGTAATCGCGCCATTCTGTCATAGATCCTTGGACTAAAACTAGTATTTATGAAAATGTATACCTACTTGTATAGTTATAGCGAAGACAACTGTGTTGTGCAATAAAAAATCTTCCCAAATGTTGATTCAAAAACAATTTTTAAAGAACCATTTAGGAGTACGTGACATTTACCTCTAGCTAGCATTAGCTTCCGCCCGCTGCTTTGCCTGCGAGGTACCTACATAACATATAACCTATGTTCATCCTGAAAGTTCATTCTAAACAAACTTTACCTCTTTCACTTTCAAAACTATCGTGAGTTGTACTAGACATTATTTAACATTATTTATTTTTTATAAACTTTACCTCTTTATAATATTAGTATAGATATAGATTATTTTGTCTAATGGACATCAAATAGCACATCCAAAGAGTTATTATTGTAATAAAAATCACTATCCAATGCGATTGGTTTACAAAAGAACAATACTTGGTTTCGATTGGTACTTTTTTAAAGAAACGACGTGACGATGTGATATTTTATTTTATTACACCCTAGATACACCAGTATGGTCTAAGCTTTACATTACTTTGTCTATGGTCATCAAATGTCATAATATCCTCATATCCAAAGAGTTTTTAACCAATGGTTTTTTTTTTTCAACAACTAAGTAAGGAGCATGTAACATTTAGATCTCTTTTTATTATGTCTAGAATGTAATGCACCTACGTACTAAATTATGCATTAGGACGCTGACCTATAGTTGCACTTTGACGACTAAAACGTGTTGAAATTCGACATTTCCAGCTGCGTCCAGAAATAGGCTCATTTGTAAAAGATCAAAATGTCAGAATAACTTGAATGCTTTTCAAACAGGTGCAACTTGGAATAATAATTAGGACACGAACTTAACTAAATTACTTAGGTATTGGCTTTTTAACTTAGCTGTTGATGATTTGCTATCTTGGGCAAGTTATTATGACTTTTAAAGTTTTAACCAAATAGTAATCTGCCTAGATTTCTCGTTTTGATCGCCAATCAATCAGATATTCTAAAATATTGAATCAATCAATTCTAAATAGGTACCTAAGTATCTTTGTTTTCTAACCTTCTTATGTTTTATGTATTAAACGGAGATAGACTTTTTTTTTTGGAGTATTAAACCATGAAGAGATAAATCATATTTACTCATAATAATTTATATTCAATTTAAGTTG
Source organism: Camptogramma bilineatum (assembly GCA_958496255.1). NCBI lineage: Eukaryota > Metazoa > Arthropoda > Insecta > Lepidoptera > Geometridae > Camptogramma > Camptogramma bilineatum. Next base: position 14,816,932 of record OY292459.1, read on the forward strand.
ATAACATTGTATCAATACATCCTAATATAATAATAATAAATAATGTTAGAAGTTAAATTAATTTGTACCTTTCTAGCATACCTATACTTCAAAACTATAGTTCAGTTCAGTTCATTTATTCAGAAACATTTCTTTTACAAAACGTGTTTGAAATTATCGAAATATAACTTAATACTATAATTAAAAATTAAAAATTAAAATATTTTGCATGCAAACTACATAGGTGCATAAAAAACAAATAATTCACATAAAATTTCAAATAAACAATGTCACACTCACATAAAATAAATAATAATTTAAATTATAACCAATATCACACAAAATACATGTCAGCAATAAATAATAGAGAGAAAAAAAAAATAATAATAATAATTATATTAGAACGTCAATAAAAAATCATCCAATGAATAAAAACACCCCTCCAGCAGAAGCTTATTTAATTTCGTTTTGAATATTTTAGGATTGTCAATAATTTTCATGTCAACAGGCAAGGAGTTAAAAATGATTACCGCTTGATACCGACAGGCATGCTTTGCAATAGTAAGCTTTGGACACACTGGGGTTTTGAGGTCTTTTCGTCTTGTGGTCAGTCTTAGTGCTCTTTCCTCTGGCGTTTCATACTTAGCAGGATGGCGGACAACATCCATGAGAACCACTAAAATGTACAGGCTAGGGACAGTGAGGATTTTAAGAGTCTTAAAGTGTTCTCTACATGATTCCCAAGGTGGAATTCTTGCAATAGTTCGAATAGCACGTTTTTGTATTGTAAATGCCCTGTTAACGTTATAAGCGTAGCTGTTGCCCCAGAATTGTATACTATACCGGAGCTTCGACTCCACCAGAGCATAGTAGACGATTTTCAGTTGTGCAATATCTACTTCATCTCTTAAGCTTCTTAAGGCGTAACATGCAGAACTAATCGAATTTTCGATGGACTCTAATTCTAGTTTCCAGTTTAGGAATTGGTCAATATGCACTCCTAGGAATTTAACACTATTAGCGACTTCGATACTTTCTCCGTTACTTATAACTTCAATTATATCTTTATTATTAGTGGTAGATCTGAAGAGTATCGCATTTGTTTTTTTTATATTTAACTTTAAATTATTTACAGCGAACCATTTATTGAAAGCCACTAGTGCACTAGTAGTTTTATTTTTGAGTTCTTGCAAACAGGTGGCTGGGATGATTGCATTTGTATCATCTGCATAGACAACTAACTTGATATCTGGGACAGTATTACTGACAAAGTCTATGAGATCATTTACAAAAATAACAAAAAATATTGGTCCCAGTATCGAGCCCTGGGGAACACCTCGCCTTATATGGACTGCATTTGACTTAGTCACAACTTCCTGCTTATTAACTATATTCTTTATTTCTACAAACTGTTTTCTGTTGCTCAGATATGATTTCATGAGGTCTAGTGCTTTTCCTCTTATGCCGTAATTTTCTAGCTTTCTAAGTAAAATTTCATGGTCAACCATATCAAAAGCGGAGGATAGGTCCAAGAATAGACCTGCAACCTTTCTCTTACTATTTAAATTAACCACAACTTCATTAATTAACAGATCGATTGCATCAACAGTTCCTCGACATGTCTGATAGCCAAATTGTCTTTCGTTTAAAATTTTATTTAAATAATAGTGGGCAAACTTCACCCAGCACCGCCAGCAATGTAATTAATGTTACTCGAAAGACCTAACAAAACTAAGCATTTTTTATTATCGACGCATTAAAATCTATCCCGGGGGTCACTAGATAAATTCATGTTTGTACCTACCTAACCTGAGTAGTAGGTACTAGATTGTATGATAACGGGGCAAAATATAATTTGTTTCGACGAGAGTGCTATTTTGAATACAGAATGGAGCGAGGGATGCTAGAGTTGAAACGCGAGCGCAGCGAGGGATTCTAGATTAGAATCCTGAGCGCAGCGAGGGATTCAAAGGACGTCATCGGAAATAGGAGATTGTTACACATGGTTTGAAAGTAACCTACCTAGGCACGAGATGGTTTGGCGCACGAGCAAAGCGAGGGCGCTAATAGTTCGAGCGCCTAAACAGGTTATTCACATCTGTCTTGTAAGAGCTATTAACACGCTGAGACGCTATGGCCGCATCGCCGGCCACGTGACCAAACAGTTCGTATTGAAATGTATGACAGATAACTCACTTGGCTACGGTCTGGCGTCAGGATCCTGATCCTGTGATCCAGATCCCGTGATCCTGACTTCGTGATCCTATTCCCGTGATCCTGATCCTATAATCGTGATCCCGTGATTCTGATTCTGTGATCCTGATCCTGTGATCCTGATCCTACGTGATCCTAATCCCGTGATCCGGATCCAATGATCCTGCATAATCCTGATACCGTGATCCTTATCCTGTAAACCTGATCCTACGTGATCCTAATCCCGTGATCCTGATCCCGTGATCCTGATCTTCATCTTATGGTAAATAGAAATGTCAAATATAGCTGACACAGACGACATGGCTCAATAGAAATGTCAAATAGTAGCATGTGATTTATTTAATACTTTGTCAGCAGGGAAAATCGTTTCCCAGGGAGAATTGCTTCCCAGGGACGCAAAAGTACTGTTTTCATCCCTCTGTTCAGGTAACTTCAAGCGTACTTTCCGAACATGAGAAATGAAAAATAAAGACTTTCTCATAAACCTCACATTATTTTGAAATAAAAAACATCCCAATAAATCGAGACTTTTATCGCTCTAATCATAATCATTTTAGCTTTTTTGTAAGTTAAAACTTTTCGACTTAAATAAATAGAGAACCCTCGGAGAGAATTTGATGCGAATTGGCACAGAGAAACAAGGCTTTGATACCTTCTAAGCAAAAGTAGCTATATTTAAGCTGTGGCGGTCGTGGGTCCATACATTTATGATTATGCCCAAAAATGCGGTAACAGCCATTTTAACCTCTCTTTAAGTTAAACCTATTCGACTCAAAATAAATAGAGACCCCCGGGACAGAATTTGATGCGCATTGGCACAGAGATACAAGGCTGTGATACCTTCAAAATAAAAGTAGTCTGAGCTGTGGCGGCCGTGGGTGAAGTGCCCATATATTTTTGCCCACACTCGTTTAAATGTGTAACTAGCCTGTCCTTTATTAACTTTTCATATATTTTTGAAAAAATTGGCAATAGCGAAATCGGTCTATAATTTTTTGGATTAGTCCTTTTGTCTTTCTTATAAATAGGCAGCACTCGTGCAATTTTGAATTGTTCGGGAAATATGGCGAGACGTAGGCAATTATTAAAGAAATTTGATAGTGGTTCATCTAGAATGTCAATATTATCTTTTATTACTGTAATGGGTATTTCATCGTATCCACAAGATCGTTTGACTTCCATATGTTTTACAATGAACTTTATCTCATTTCGATTTGTCTGGCTCAGTACAAAATCAGTACTTACTCTGCTTGTATGTTCCGTCATAATTTTCAGTGCTAGTCCTTTTTTCATTAATGTCATCGTCATAATACTTATTAAGACATTATAGGTAACAATGTCTTATTATGTACCACCATATACAAGCTCGTTATAGCCTAGCCTCATCTCTATCACCTAAATGTAGAAATACCTAGATACTGGCTCGGTCTTTAGCAAAAACTAGTTTTCTAAAAGGTTCGCCTATTTATATCGAACCAAACACGGAAGCTTAAATGTCACGGACAGAATGCCAACATGTTTTCGGCCTTGACACCGCACAATAAAATTTAAAATCCCATGACATGAATGGGCTTACAAACTTTTTGGTCTGACCGTTTTATATGTTGCTTTAAAACTTTAAAGAATTTATCGACTTTATTTCTTCGTGACTTGAAAGATAGAATTTGAATTTAAATTTTTAAATTAGGAATTGCATTCGAATTGTTTATTCCTTGTTTTGAATATATTTGTAATATGTTTCGATTCTAACAATCTTACTAAAAAAAACTATAAAATCGCATTTGCGTAGGTGTACTTACAGGCAAACAAAGGTCGTTCCGTACAATTAAGTTTATTTCGTAACTGCGGCTTAGTCACCTGTCTACAAGAAATAGTAAGTTATTTTCTGATTCATATTGTCCTATGACATAGACTATAATACCTATTGTTATAAAACTAATTTGCCTAGTCAGTACAATAATAAAATTGTTGCCAACTTAAAGAAAACGACAAAAACGAGTCAAAATCTTGTTTGAATTAATTCTGTGAATAGAAAATATTGTTTCTATTAAGAATAACAATATTTTGAGTATTTTTGGCAAGACAATCAATCTTTGATCAATCAATATAAAATTTTCCTCTTTGTTAAATAAAGTAGAATAACGTAGGTAGGTACTATGTTCAAGTATTCGCAAATTATACCTACACGAATTAGCGCGTTGATGTCTTTTGTATTGAAGACTAATGATTTGTCTTGTCGAACTTTACTTTAGTTTAGTACTCTATCGAGCATTGATTTATTATTTTTAGGCATGATGTTTCTTGCAGAAAAATGTATAAGTACAGGAAATTCCACCTTAAAAATACGAATTTTGGGAGTTATGTCATCTCCGGAACCACTTAGCTGCGCCCTCACGGCGTTACCCTCGTAGTGATGGCATATGGTGATGATGATGATGATGAAAAGTCTATAAACCTTCCTCAAGTATTAAGCTACCTATACAATGCAGAAAGAAATTTTCAAATCCAACTGGTAGTTCCAGAGATTAGCGCGATCAAACAAACTCTTCCGGCTTTATTAAATTAGCATAGAGTATAGATAGATTTTAATAGAAAAAAACGTTTTATCTATTTCGCTATTGGAAAGTTACAATACTCCAAGTATAGACATATACGTATAGGCTATTTACCCATCTTGAAGTCGACCGAGCCTCTAGTTTTTAATTAAAACTAGGTACCTACTGGGAAAGTGGATAAGTTGCTAGATATTTCTAGAACTATACGTCAGGTTGTCATATACGGAGGGAAATTAAACATGTTATACAAGTCTGTTTTCTCTCGACTTTCATGTGAAAAGTGATAATTCTGTTAAGGTGCTTATGGAAACACATAAGTACGACAAAATAAGTTAGAGACTGGCCTATTACCTAGCTCAGTTGGTAGTAGCTCTGCCTTCTGCTCTGTAGGTCGTGGGTTCGATTCCCATCCAGGACAAACATTTGTGTGATGAACATAGATGTTTGTTCTGTGTCTGGGTGTTATAAAGTATTATAAGTATGTATTTACAAATATATAGTATTCTATCAGTTATCTGGTTCCCATAGTACAAGCTTTGTTTAGTTTGGGGCTAGATGGCGCTGTGTGAAACGTCCAGCAATATTTATTTATTTAGTTTTGACCATGTTTTTGCTGTGAAAGGCCGACCTACCCAGAGCCAAATACTGTATTTCCGTGTCTATACCCTCGATATATAAAGTAAGTGGAAAGTAACTGAAAAAAGACAACATGTATCTTTAACATTTTATCTTCTAATTCCCCGTAAAAATAAGAAAAATCTTCATCTTCTAAAGTTGATGTTATTTATGTTTTTGGATTGCACTTATGTTTTTGGATGGTAATAGTTTGAACGGTATTTTAGTTTTAACAGAAGTTGAGAGGAGTTTCAAAGTAGAGTGATATGTTTTGGGATCGGCTATTTTGTAACTTTGAGTAGTTTTCTTTAATTTTCAATGTCATTATAGAAAGGTAGGATAAAAATAATTTGGGTTGAAAATGACGTTTTTTCGGGAATTTGCCCCTGAACGTTAAAGTGCCTGGGATATTGTTGAGATGGAGTAGATAAAAGGACCTATCAGACAGAGAGCGGTCACGCGATCAAGCGTTCTGCGTTCGAGCGTTCTACTGATTTCTACTGATCTGTTCTACTTGACCGCCGCGGTCAGAATGCCTCTTGTGTGAGTATATCTATGTAACGAATAACAATACAAAATAAGAATACAAAGAACGCAACACTGACCGCTTGAACGCTTGACCGCGTGACCGCTCTCTGTCTGATAGGTCCCTGATTTTTCTAGTAGGGACATGATCTTTGCTAGAAAGCATTCACTAAACAAGTATTTTCTAACTAAACTATGTTACACAACATCCTTAAGATAACTTAATAATTTCTTCTGTGGGAACAGAAAAGTAATTATCTGAGTTACTGTGAAAGACCCTTTCACACAAACTTAATTCTACTTAATTAATGCTTAGGATTTAAGCGTTGTGGGAGAAACAGCCAAAAGTGTTCTCATGCGTTTTTTAATAATTTTTACGAAATATGTTTGTTCTCGAAGCCTGGATATTTCTCATATTAAATTATAATGAATTTCAAAATCTAATCTACCACGCCTTAGTGTTAACCTAGGTTTAAAAAGCTTTTCAGAGCAGGAATTACCAGATTGTGAAAGGAAGTATATATCTGACGACCTTGGCGTAGTGGATGAAGGCCTGCTTGAAACAAAAGGTTGTGGGTTCGACTCCCACCGATGATCTGCAAATATTTGTCTCGATTCTGGCTCTTTTGGTTTTATTATTTTTTAATTTTTCGTATGCCACTTTTATGTCTCTCAAATTACTCTTAACATGTTTTTATTTCTGAAGGAAATTTTACCTGCGAATGTATCAAATTCAAACCAGTTTATAAAATGCAGCCGAAAATGATATAACTAAGATGAGATCACCTCACCTCTCTAAATAAGGAATGTTGTTTAAAATTATGAAACGACCGATCGTGTTCAAACTCAAATTATTTACTTAACAATGAGAAATATTTATTCAAACTTGTATTTCTGTAGCTATGATATTTTAATTTCCACGAAAACAGCATTAGGTACTTTTCGTGATGTTTTTTCAAATACATACATACATAAAATCACGCCTGTTTCCCATCATAGAGGTAGGCAGAGACCACAGATCCCCACTTGCTACGATCCTGACACACTTTTTTCAAAAAACTTTATAAATCAGAAAGGACATAACATTGACCCTTACATAGAACCTTTAATTCTACATGCAAGTTGAATTTTGAATGTTTATCTCACACTGTAGACGTGTCTAGGCAAATATAAATAGTCTAGCTAGACTGTACTATCAATCATTTGACCCTCACGTAGTAATAAAGTTATAAAGTTATAAAGTTATTTATTTAGAAAAGTATGTAACTTTACAGGTTCTTAAACCTAAGACATTACAACTTCACTTAAATCTAATAGGAACAAAGCTATTTTCTATACATTATAACAAGGCATTAACATAAAAATAAAATAAAAAATAAAAATGAAATCACAATAAAATAAACTAAAGAAACAACTAATGTTTAGCGAGGTGTGGTCACGTATCATCAACATCCTTATTGCTCGATTTGTGTAAACCGATGACTTAACAATCACATTAGAACAAAAACGCTGTCAAGAAAACCAAAATTAGTAGGTAATCTTCCATACAAGTAAATTTGAATGTTAGTATATTTCTCCTCTATGCGTTCCTAAACCATTAATTTTGATGAAACTTTACTAAAGAGTATTTTAAGGACGCGCCGGCGAGGATCTCTGGACCAAAAAATCTTTACAAGTAGGTAAAGTAATTAAAAAAATAAGTCAGTAAAAATTTCGCCGGGTCAGCTAGTTCTAAAATATTCGAAATATGAGTAGTATGACAGGCTTCATTCCAAAAAGTTTATGACTAAGCATATTTTCTGGTACGAAGCCAGTGAAGTGTCATAAAAAATTACCCTCACACCTAACTTAATCTTTACACTGTTACTCATAGCATATAAGTACCTAATGTAGGGAGGCTTCATAGCACAAGCGGCTACTAAATCTGTTGCTTTCAATTTACATTATTATCTAAACCTTGCCAATCGATAAATGATAATATTTCATAGCTAGGTATAACATTAGATGATTTAAATTTACAGATGGATATGAATTGGATTGGATTTTTAATAAGCAATTTACGAAAAGCTTTGCCAAAACGACCCTCATGATGTAACTGGATCCGAAATCAATATAAATATTCTATACAAACACACTTTTATATGTAATTATTTGTAAAGGTGCAGATTTCACCTCGCCGCGTTCCGGTTTGAACATCTGTCGACCTAAATTTTGTTTGGCTATGGTAGTATTGTATGGCTACTGAGAAGGATTTCTAGAAGGCCTTCGTGGTGGATTTTGGCGTCGGTCGAGGCCGCTCTCAAACAAAAGACTAAAGGAAGAAGAGACACTGCACGGTGCCGTTACGATACTCTATTTACATTGACCATCAGCTAGCGTAACGTGTCCGCACAAATACGTAGGTAAAAATTATTTGCGCGAATATTGTGGCGTGCGCATTTAGTCCTAGAGTGCAGGTCAAATGTGCAAGCTTTCATTATGATTTCATACGACGAATTCAAAATGCGGAGCGTGCTGCGAGTGCGATGCTGACACGTGGGCACTACTTTGCAGAGTTTAATAAATTCGGACCGTGTGCAAACGTCACCTTATTTAGAAAGAAATTCACGTATTAATAATATTCTGCATACATTACCATTAAATTTTTGAACCATCGTGACCTCATAGGCTTTCGAGAATTGTAACTCACATTTGGATTAGCCTAAGAGAATGGCAAACAATAAAATAAAATAACCATTTAAAATAATCAAATCGCTTTCCTTTCCTTCTTTATGAATTTAAATGTTCATACTAAAGTAGTTTTAATCAAAGACACTGTATCAAACGGGAATTAAAAGCTACAATAATCGCCGTAAGAGCTAGTAAGGGAGTGGCCACACTGCGTTTTCTGCAGAGCGTTTTTGAGCTGCGCGTTTGTGTCGATACAAACGCGCAGCTCGAAAACGCGCTGCAGAAAACGCTAGGATATGTGGCCACTCCCTAACAAATTTCTTTTAAAAAAAATGTTGTAAAAGCCTATTAATTTTAAGCAGGTAGCAAGTCTCGGGAGAAAATCGATCACGAAATGTGTAGAATTCAACCCAATTTTCCATAATTTACCTTAACAAGGGTCCAATTTACAAAACATGGAGCATCAGATACCGAACGAAAATTGGTTTGGCACAGATCTTCCCATAGTACCTACCTACGGTCGGTCAACCAAACGAGGATGCAGCTAATTTGACCGCTAATGGATCATGCACGTTTCTGTTTTTTGGAACTGTTTATTCGACCCAAAAAGAGCCTCTTTGCTCCTATTTATCCGAAGCGGTACCGCGTGGTACATTCTAATTCTATGTCAGTTTCGTTTATTTTTTGTTTGTATTAAAAAGGTAAGTACATTGGTTCGTTAAAGAACGTTGCGACATTTTGGGCCCCCTTGTCCAACAGTGATGAAACATATGTCATATGAAAGCTCTTGAAATGTACTTTATTTCATTCTATTACAGCTAAGTTAAAATCGAGCGCGAAAATGGTGTTTTGGTGCAAAAATGGCGCGATGATGGTGGTTTCTTGAACGAAACTAGAAAGCTGAAACTTGGAATATAGCTTTCTTTTCTAGTAAAATCACCCACTAAGGCATTTTATTTTCGAATTTCAACCCCTAAAGGGGTGAAAAGTAGTGAAAACGTTTGTATGTAGCTTTTTAACGCGTAGTATGATTTGCTTGAAACTCAGTTTACATACTTAAAATGCAAAATAAATGGACACGTATTTCAGGATTATTCAAAACAACCCTTCAAAAGGAGTGAAATGGGGTGTCAAAGTTTTTATGGGTACTTTTTAACAGGTTGTGCGATTTGCTTGAATCTGGGTTTGAATACTATTGATAACAAATAAATGAACATCTATTTCAGGATTTTTCGAAACAACCCTTAAAAAGGGGTAAAATGGGGTGTCAGAGTTCGAATTGAAACTTTTAAAGGGCGGTGCGATTGGCTTCAGACTCGGGTTGTATATTATAAATGCAAAATAAACGGACATGGTGTTTCAGGACTTTTAGAAACTACCCTTAAAAAGGGGTGAAATGGTGTGTCGAAGTTTGTGCTGGAACTTTTTAAGGACTGGGCAAGCAAGTACCGGCGTCACTTGCATACACTTCGCCACCGGCTACCCGGCACTGGTTACCCGGTCCTTTGGTCTATTTTCGTAACTATTTTTCACAACCAGTTACGAAAGAAGATTTTTTTTCACTGATTCTTAACTGGGTATTAAAAAGAAATATTTATTCCTTGTACGTAACCATGTTTTATAGCCAGCTACGAATTTTATTAGTAAACTTTATACAGTACCTACTTCCAGATAAATAATGGGTATCGAAAAACATCAGAAATAATCGCATCTATCTATCTAATCAGCCCACATCCACCCAATGCTGAGTATAGGCCTCCTCATTTTCACGCCACTTGTCTCGGTCCTGTAATAATCGCATAATCGGCCATTATTCGAAACACACGAAATTAGCCAATGCCTATTATTTATCTGGAAGTAGTAGGTACATTATTTATTTTATTTTAGTTTTTCATTTTTAGGAAAACTTACAGCTAGACAACAGATTAAAAGAAGACATAGATACTTAAGGATAATAACAAGTTTCTACTTATTTTTCTACTTTTTTCTACTTTTCTAATTATTTGAATAGTATAAACAAAACAGTATCTATTATCGTAGACGGTGATCGAATAAAGAAAAAAAAATAAACAAACTATAATTATATTGGTACACTTAGTACCTACTAATAGATACAGTTCAACAACGACATCATAATATCAATCGTCCTAAATGTTATAAAAAGAAGAAAAGAAGCATCCCTTTTTGTAGCTAGATAACAGTTAAGAAAAAAGAAAACAAGATTCCAATTTCGTAGCTAATTACGAAAAATGAAAAAAATACCATCCGTTTTCGTCACTGTTTACCAAAACATGAAAAAAGTCATATCTGGCTATGAAACATGGTTACGTACAGAAAGCGTCATTAATTGGTATCCCCCTAGTAAGAGGTCGGTTTGCAAGCAGTTGATCTCAACTTTTGTAAAAACTTTTACATCCTTGCTTACTTATGGATATCTAATTTCGCTCGAGTTCCTAAACAAAAATAGCTGATATAATACCCGACTGAAATCCAAGGTTGAAATGAAAAGAGTCTTTGTTCAAATCAATAGGGGATACCGATTGATGACGCTGACTGTACATGGAATAAATATTATTTTTTAATAACCAGTAAGAATCAGTGAAAAAAATCGTCTTTCGTAACTGGTTGTGAAAAATAGTTACGAAAATGGACCAAAGGACCGGGTAACCAGTGCCGGGTAGCTGGTGGCGAAGTGTATGCAAGTGACGCCGGTACTTGCTTGCCCTGTCCTTAAAAAGTTCCAGCACAAACTTCGACACACCATTTCACCCCTTTTTAAGGGTAGTTTCTAAAAGTCCTGAAACACCATGTCCGTTTATTTTGCATTTATAATATACAACCCGAGTCTGAAGCCAATCGCACCGCCCTTAAAAAGTTTCAATTCAAACTCTGACACCCCATTTTACCCCTTTTTAAGGGTTGTTTTGAAAAATCCTGAAATAGATGTTCATTTATTTGTTATCGATAGTATTCAAACCCAGATTCAAGCAAATCGCACAACCTGTTAAAAAGTACCCATAAAAACTTTGACACCCCATTTCACTCCTTTTTAAGGGTTGTTTTGAATAATCCTGAAATAGGTGTCCATTTATTTTGCATTTTAAGTATGCAAACCGAGTTTTAAGCAAATCATACTACGCGTTAAAAAGTTTCATACAAACGTTTTCACTACTTTTCACCCCTTTAGGGGTTGAAATTCGAAAATAAAATGCCTTAGTGGGTGGTTTTACTAGAAAATAAAGCTACGTTCCAAGTTTCAGCTTTCTAGTTTCGTTCAAGAAACCACCATCATCGCGCCATTTTTGCCCCAAAACACCAATTTCGCGCTCGATTTTAACTTAGCTGTAGGTAATAGAATGAAATAAAGTACACTCCAAGAGCTTTCATATGACATAATGTTTCATCGCTGTTGGACGAAGCGGGTCCAGTGTTCAAGCAATGATGCCCATGGTTCTTTAGAAAAATTGCCAAATGGGACAGTTAGTACTTTTAGTCAAAAGGGAATGGAATCGAATCCCGTGTTCTTATTACCGCTGCTTTTTTAAGTAGGTACCTACCTATGAATTTCTAATTAAAAAAAAGCAAGACTGGTCTGATTCATAAGTAACATAATGGGACATTATTTTAAACTGCCCCTAAATCTATTGTCATTTCTTTTCAATAACATGTGAGTGCCAAGAAAAATACATTAAGTATATTTTATGGCGTAGCTTAGAAAAGTAGAGCCGTAGGTACCTACTAATTTGACAGTTGAATATGAATAAGGCTGAGGCCCCATCGTTGCGTCGTTTTTTGCCGACGCGACGCAACGCAACGCACTAATGGGGCCTCAGCCTAATGGGGTAGTTTAGCTAATAAGAATCAAAAGAGAGGTGAGAAAAAACAGACAAATAAAATAAAATGTTATTGCCTTCATTACTCTATTTATATGAATTCGTAGACAAAACGAATTTATCAAAAACCAAGCATTCTGCTGACCATACTGACCAAGGATGCCGAGCACTGACCTCGATATTATTGCGAAAGAGAATGCAATTCTATGTAAACAAACTTAGTATATGTATCTTGATATTTCTGAATCGAGGTACCGAGAACAGGTTACATGTGTCGTAAATTATCAGATTCTAGCAACGATATTTGATAGAGTAGAATAAAATTAAACTTTAGGGATCAAAAAAGTGGTCACTTTTGGTGTTTCATACACTTACCTACCAAACTTTTAATATACTTACCTAACTTATTGATATAAGTAAGTAGGTATTAGTAGGGTAGTAAAAAAAGGCAACGTTCGTTACAACCATGTTTAAATTGTATTATCATGTATCGTTTTGTATCTGAAACATATATGAAGCAATTAGAAACATATTATGAAACACCGAAGTGGCCACTTTAGCACTCCAGGACTTTTTTATGAAAATCACTCTTGTTTAATACTGTACGCTACGGAATAATACAGAGCTCCATGTGGTTGATTTGTTTCTGTAACAGCATTTTAAATATAATCATTATATTTTCACTATGTCCTTTTCAACACTGATCATAAATGCTTTGACTGCGTTACAATAACCGTGTCGGTGAGAAATGAAATGAAATGAAATTAAATGAAACGAAATGATTTATTTGTGAGAAGGAAGACTGTTCGCGAAAGTTTACCCAGTATTGTACTAGGAGTATTTCCAATGGTCAATATGAATATGATTAGTATGTAAAGTGTATGGCGACACCCATACACTGTTTGCAGAGAAAGCATAACAAGGCATGCATATTAACTGTCGCAAGTCATGAGGGAAAGCAGAGAAAAATGTATTTCAATGCATTGTCTACATATTCTTGAATTTAAAATCGATACCTACTAAGACCGTGTAGTGGGATAGAAACTTCGAATGACGTGAGTTCGAATCGCGGCTCTCTCACTTTATCAATGGATTTTTATCTTTGAAAAATGTTTACGCGTAAGAAAACCTCTAAACAACTAAAGAAACATTGAAATAAAACAAATTAGTTCATTTTTTGAGATGAGTTTTTGCAACCTGTAACTAGGATTCATCATCATCATCATCATCAGCATGCAAAAGTCCACTGCTGGACATAGAATTCAATTGCACTAATCAACCGTACCTCTGCGGGTTTAAAAAGGCAGCTTTAGCTGAATCATAATATGAATTGTATTATATGCCATCACCTTTCATAGACATGAGAGGGACAATAAAAAAATAAAATACGAATCATAATTATGATTTAGAAAAGGAATTGCGTTGACGGCCATTTTAACTTCCCTGGCTACCCTTTTCAATATCCTCAAAGAATCTTAAACACTAGCAGATATCTACCAAACTTATAGGTACCTACATATATTACTTATACCTACTGGCGTATATTTTACATCAATTGTGCTTATGTTAATCCAAAACAAACTGTAAATGTCTACAATATGTTTGTTCATTGGGTAGAAGACCTTCAAGCATTCAGTCATACAATATGGAGGATATAAATTAAAATGCTTCACTGAATTCTGAAGATGGTGATGTCAGTGTCCAGATATTATCGAAGCGACCTAAATAACAACAATACACAAGTTTTACTGCTATGCTAAATACGTTTTACATAAGTTGTGTGATTGTTATCATGTTATGTTGTATGTTATATTGTATGTTATGTGAGCATACAGTATTTGGAAAACAAACACAACATAAAAGGTCTGACTTATTTTCTTTTAAGTTTTCTATCACCTATAATTTATCGTTGAGAGATGACTGAGTAACGTTTAAATTGCGGTAATAATTAAACACTACCATTACCTGTCTAAATAAAACCATCAACTAAACATTGGAAAACTATAACTTAGATACGTGATAATTACTTAAATAAGATTAAAAAAACTGGACGTTCATACAACAAAAATAAGTTATCGAATGCCATTCTTTAAGTCTCGTGGTAAAGTGCCGCTACTGTTTTTTTAAATTGTTATATGTTTGACTAGAATAATCAAAACATGTGGCTTCAATCACGAACTTTTACATAACAAAGAGCCAATCATGTAATTCACACGCACTATTTTGCGTAACAGTTTGAACCAGAAAAGCATCGTAACAACCCGATACCAATACATTCAAATGATTCCATGGAGTCGACAAACGCAATGGGTTTCTTTTTATTCGTCGCGTAATTGCTCCACTTCCTCGTTACGTGAAGTCATCTTTATAGCTCTTTCCCTTTTATGTTCAATCGAAGTCGTAAATCGATTCTTTAAATCGATACCGCACCTTGTCACGTCACTTTACGCTTTATCTCCCAAAATATTGAACGAAGATCGTATTATGACACGGTCGTACATCTCTATGATAAGATAAAAGAAGCGAAGTATTTATAAGTGTTTTCTTTCTTTGCAGAATGCCAGTTACGTGATAAACCGTCGGTATTCGAAAGACAAGATGTCTCCGGTATGCCACAGCTTCGTGCAGAATGCGTGGAAGAAGGACTTCTGTTCCAACTGCTTCAAATCTCGAGAGGAGCACGCGAAAAATGGCCAAACTGAAGGCAGTAAATACCTCGCAACACCCTTCCAACACAGAGGCGCTTTCTTCAAGAAAACACCACCGAGTATACTAAGAGTGCACCCCAAGAAGAAGAACAAAAGAAGTGTACGATTCCCTGAAGAAGTGTGCAGTGTTATCGGATTCGGGGGAGACGATTGGTCGGATGGGGAGGAATTCGAAATTTCCGAAGAAATCGAGGAAGATGACACATTCCCAGACACAGAGGAAGAAAAAGAAATGTACAAGATCACGAAATCAAACACAGATTTCAACACAGTCAAAGCGAATCTATTAGGAGATTCAGCTGCTAAATCTTACACATCACTTATGCTAGGAAGAATGCAAACTGATTCAGCTGGTAAGAAGAAGACATTACTAGTGTCTGTAACTCCATTCGGACAAGAAAATACTAAAGGTAATGTTAAGTCACACACTCGTAAACCCGCCGTTATAAACGTATCAGAAGCGCCTATTGAGGATACGCAAAATTATAAAACAAATATAATTCTTTCCACGTATGTAAAAGAAACAGAAACTATCATAAGCGCAGATAATATTACGACTGCTGCGAGCATTTGTACAGAGAAATCATTGCTCGAGGAAATATCGGAGACTTTGGAACATAATAGAAGGTACAGTGCAACGGAACAAACAATGTCTTCGAAAGAAAACACAAAACCTACAGTGGTCGATGAGAAAATGAAAGAAAGCATGTCCGATGAACCCGAAAGGAAAGAAATGAACGAAACTAAGAAGAACGGTATTGTTCGAAAATCTCCCTTGATAAAAACTCAAGAGAGACCCAAGGTGAATCTCAGTAGGTCAGAGTTTAAGTTCTGTAAGATCAACATTGAACAAAACGAGAGCAGCAGTGTTGACTCAGCTGTTAGCACGTTGAATTCGACCGCGAATAATTCCCTCGCGTCCGACGACGAAAGTTTTAGCGGTCGAACGGATTCAGACAATGACGACAGCGGTCACTTCTCCGAGAGCCATAAATGCGAGGAAACAGTTAAAATTAAAGTATTCAACGACGATAAAAGCGTCAAATTATCACCAATCGAACGACTTAGGAAAGTGGATGGTCAACATAATGGTGGTTATTCTACATTCCAGAGTCCGATCAATGACTTGCCTCCTATTTTGCCAAAACAGCCTGACCATATATTTTCTGCGGACGCCAGTAGAGAGCTGGCAGGCGAGCCTGACGGTAGGGCTGATCCGGACGAGAACACCGAAGCCCCAGCTCTTCCTAAGAGCCCCGTACCAACGCTAGACCCGCGCCCCTCATTTTTGCATGGCATGATATCTGATATAATGCCTGCTCATAAACCGGCTTTACCAGAAAAACCTAAGCTACCTGTCAAACCAGTTATAAAACAGTCAAGCAAAAAATCCTCTAACACAACACTTCAAATGTCTATGCATTCGATGCAGACGACAGGTAACGATGACGAAAGCGTTAAATGTGAAGAAAAAAGTGGTGAAACAGCTGATGGGTTCGATGATAAATCGGAAACATTGTACTACGCACAACCAGTGCTTACTAAACAAGACAGTGATTCGTCTCTGAGCAGCCTCTGTAAGCGCAAGGCGCCCACCCCGCCAACGAGTCCAACAGTTGACGAATACCCTAACATTTACCAAAGAAATTCTCACACCTTCATGAAGTCAGACTCTCCAGTTGTAAGAGAGATGGAGAAAAGAGAAAGAGCTACGATGTCAACGATGTCAACACCTAAAGCGAAGACAACCGAAGAAATTGATGCAAAAAAAGTAGAAGCAGCACCAGAACCAGCACCAAGAAGAAATATCTCGCTGTCACACGACAACTTGCTAATGGACGAGAAACGAAAAGGAAAATTAAAATTCTCCATCAAAAAACTTCTTCGGATAGGTTCATCAAAAGACCTGGATAAAAAAGAGCTGGCTCTGCCAACAGTTACAAAAGTCACAGCTAAAAGCGAGGATATTTATGATTTGACCCCAAAGCCGAAGCCTCGACTCGTCATCATACATCCGTTGGACATCAACGGATCGAACGTTGAAGTTGTGAAATCGAATTGTGAAATTTCGGAATTGCGACGACTGAGTCACGACGATGTGTCGTCAATATACAGTGGAATTAGTTCCGTTACCGATCCTGATCCTCCTAAAGTACTGAATAAGCCGCCACCGCCACCGAGACAGTTTAGTGATGACAAAGCCGTAGCTAATGTTCCAAAACCTGCTAGACCACCTCCCCCAAAATCCGTAGCATTGCAGAAAAAACAGAAGACGCAAAATTGGTCAGTTACTCCGACCAAAGCGGACAATATTTACGCAAACCTTGGTAAGATTCAAACCAATTACCTACCTACTAATCATAACATAACTACGGCCTTTCTATTCCGGATAATTAATTTCATATCATTATTAGGTCATGCTAACTTCTACAAAATGAGGACATCTGGGCCTGTACCAAATATGTATTTGAACGCGAGTCTCTGACTACCCCGTTATATACATCTTCAAGAATCTAGAATGCGTAGTAAAATCTGAGAAAATGTCTACCGTACCTCGGGGATATATTCGTGATCAAATTTCATTTTATGAATATTTATCATCATCTTTTAATTCAGACATGTTAATTAATACGATTTTTGATGTGTTTTTCAGGAGAAATCCGATCAGCACTTGCACCGAGGAAGCCAGAACGAACTGCGAGCATGCGGGAAAGAGAAGCCCATCTGGAGCTCCCCAAACGCAGAACCCCCATCGACGATGACAAAGACGAATTGGACGACGGTCCACAAGAACTCGTCCAGGCTACAAACGACACCGTCATTCATAACTACGACGATGTTTACAGCAACGCGAAATATGAGGAAGAAAACAGCGATTCAGCTAAAAACAGCGATAGCGACTATGAATACGTTCACGCTCGGTCTAGCTCCCCGGAATGCGATGCCAAACCCAGAGAAACAGAAAGCAGAACAGAGATCAGGAAAGAAGTTGTTGAAGCGGTGAACTATAACAATAGCGCATTCAGATCTTCGCTACCTTACTGTGGAAGCGAGACAGAGTCAGAGATATATTCTCCGTACAGTTTCTACAGCTCTAACGATAACATGGACAGTCCTAGCAACGAAGACTACTCCAACGATATGACTCCTAAAGCCACTACCAACAAGCTTCGAGTTAGAAAGGGAAGGAGCGTCGTTCATAGGAATTTGGAGGATAATTATGGAGCTGTGGTGATTGCGAATCACGAGGCGCTAGCTCAGGTCTTAGAACAGGTAATTTACGTTTATTGTCAGTTAGATTTACAACAGATCGTGATTCCGCTTGTGCAATCAGCTAATGCAATCGACAAACATCGCCTCTTATTTATAAGGTTAGGTATTATACAAAATTTTGCTAACGAGATTAGTTACCCGGATAAAATTAGCCTATGTGTTATTCCAGGGAATAATACTCGCTTCCGCGAGCGAGGTACCTACCCAGATAAAAAGTACCTAGCCTATGTCCTATTCCTTGTGGACGAAGGGAAGGGAAGCCTTTGCCCAGCAGTGGGACAGCACAGGTTTATAATAATAATAATGATGAATTAATGAATGAATGAAAATTCTTTATTGCACACCTTAGAATAAGCAAAATACAATAATGACAGAATAAAGTTACAATGTACAACGGGCGGCCTTATGGCTAGGAAGCGATCTCTACCAGGCAACCTTTGTAAATAATGTCCTATTCCCGGTCATTATCTATCTATATTTTAAATTTCAGCCAAATCGGTTCAGTGGTTGTCGGTCGAGTTATAGAGGAACAAACATACATCCATCCAAACATCCAAACTTTCGCATATTAGTGTGATAGTGTGATTAGTCTGATATTAGGTACCTAGTGTGATTAGTAGCATTTTAATCTTACAAGGCTGGATTCGACACAAACTGGATTTAGTTTTTACTCGAGAGTAAACTATTGTTTGTTTGAATATTTTGACATCGTAAAGTTGACACCTTATAACCAGGATTATTTGTAGATATGCACTTATAAATGTTCGGTTGGGCTTTCTTAACAATTGCATTTCGAATTATGTCGGCTAGTTACTCTGGAGTAAGATGATATTTGGTCGAATCCAGCCTAAGTCAAACAAATCTATTTCCAGGTGCAACAAAGCGCAACAATGCAGCCTTCCCTCCGCGGACTGAAGGCCTGCACCAACCTCCGCTGGAGCGACTTCTCCGTCCAAACCTCCAGCCCAGTCCGCGCTGGGAAACGGATCTTCCACCCAGCAGTCTGGACCTCCACCCAGGGTCCGGTCCACGTGACCCTGATGATGTTTAAGGAGCAAATGGCGTCACAACTTGTCTGCCAGCAGACGGCTACTTTGAGTCTCAACGCGGTCACGGAGTTCTGCGATTTGGTGCCGCGCGCCATTTTCGGGGAGGACGGCGAAGATTTGGTTCAAGGTTAGTTTGAACAAAGTTTATTTTGCTTTAGGATTTATGTTGGTTTTTCAAACATATTCGTATTAGATAAAGTATTGTAATAATTCATTATTAAAAATCCAAACGTAGGTAAGTAAAAAAAAAATGTTACCGTACTGGCAACATTTTTTTTATCTGAAAAATTAATTTTACAGTTATTATTTATTGGAACTCCTATTCTTAAAATCAAGTGTGTCTGCTCCTATTCATAAAATAAAGATTATGGTGTTACCTAGTGTCTAGTCAAACCTAACATAGGCTTTAAGACACTATTTAACAGACAAATGTATTGTGTTGATGAATAAAATATCCATCTATCTATCTATTGTACTGAAATTGTCAAACGGCAATATTTGTTTCTCAGGTTAAGTTATTTGAAGATCAAGAAATTATTCTGTCAGGTCTAATTATTGTAGATTATTGAATTTGGCTAGACGACGTTTACGTTAATTTAAAACAATGTAATGTAATGAAACTTCGTTATAATATAACGTCTGATACGGTTTACCTAGTTACCCTAGTTATTGATTAGTTAGACTCTACAATACTACCTACCTACATATTTACAAGAGCACAATGGTATTGAAACAGCTGGTCGCGATAACGTTCCAACATTCTTTCAGATCATGAAATTCAAAACATGTTTTTTTTTTCCTATAGCAAAATTACACTTAGGTATAAGCTTGTGTGCCATAGTCTTTGTGGTAGGTAGTTTAGCTTGCCAACTTAAATTATATAAAGGCGTGTTGATATTGCGAGGCTGTCTAAGTTTTTAAATTCTGTACAAACGGTTAGATCGTTGCAAGTTATTGAATGGTTCCTTACAAACATCTTTAAAATCTTTTGCATCTCAACTCATCATTGCAAAATTAAATATGGTCGACCTAAACGATGCCTATTTCTCTGTTTCTGTAGTTATATAGACAAACTAAATGCTAAATGACCATAAATAAAATCGTTCGTAAATTGTCCGATCAATTCGTATGCAAATGAAGAGAATGCCGTTTATAGAAACTATGTAGTTTCACCGTGAACTTATCATTGACATAGTAAATTAGATTATGTCTAGTTGTACTAGTAATACCATTACCAACTTTAATTGGCCAGACCATATTTTAAACTTTCGCGACTTGAACTGAATATAAAAAAAAACTATTCTGACACATACCCCCCTTACTTATGAAAGATGTTTAAAGTTGAACACAACGTCCTGTCTCGGTTTTTC
This sequence comes from Camptogramma bilineatum, assembly GCA_958496255.1. Taxonomy (NCBI): domain Eukaryota; kingdom Metazoa; phylum Arthropoda; class Insecta; order Lepidoptera; family Geometridae; genus Camptogramma; species Camptogramma bilineatum. Next base: position 14,837,723 of record OY292459.1, read on the forward strand.
ACCATCCACAAATAAAGACAGGACGTTGTTTAATCAGTGTTTAACATTAAACATCTTTCATAAGTAAGGCCCGAGTCTACCCTTGACCACCTGGGACTATAAAGTCATCCGTCGAGGTAATAAAATACCTTACCTTAAAATTATCATACTTATGGTAGGTACCTACCTAGTGAGTTTTCACAACAATCAGTATAATTAGGGGTTTCCACAATAACCATACAACCGCAACACCACGGAGCTCAATAGGCAGGTAAGTAAATAAATTAAAACTCACCATAATCTTTCTTTCCAGCAACAATCGTAGTCCTGTCACACGCTCAAGTCGACACCATCCAATCGTACGGCGATAGCCTCCACTCCTCATCAGATCCCACTAAAGAACACCAGCTAGTCCAAACGGAACAGCTCCACGAAGCCATATTCATGATGCTTCAAATCATCAATGGTCTGAAGTGCCTTCAAGCGAGGGGATTGGAGGACTTGCCGAAGAGTTTGACGACGTTTGTGGCTCTCAGGGACACACAGAGCCAGAATTCTCCACCGGTTGATGATAGGCTGAGCTCGTTGTCGGCTCCGAAGACGAACTGTTACGGACGGCTGTGCATATTGCAAGGGTAAGATTTGTTCAGTTTAAAAGGGTATTTCAGAGCACAGCGGGCTTAAAAAGGTCGCTATAAGTAAGTTCGTATGAGGAAGTGACCAACTCTGGTGACGGAGTTTTTAGGCCGCCTAAAGCCTCCGTCATGGCTTAACGACTTAGAAGCCGGGACCGACATTTAACGTGCCCTCAGAGGCACAAAAGCGCTCAGCAGAATCGTATTAGGAATTGAACTATATGCCGTCTCTTTTCACCCTCAGTCAATGTAAAGAGACGGCATATAGATCAATTCCTATTGTGATTCTGCTAATAGCGACCTTTCTAAGCCCGCAGCAGTGCGATTCATACTTCTGAAAATGCATCAGATTCGATGATTTTCTTCGGAAAGTTGACGTTTTTTCACCGAAAGGTCACGAATTCGGAATACATTTCGAGAGGGTCTGAATCGCTCTGCTTATACTGACGTGGAGTAAGTTCATAATTATGAGCTAGTGACCAACTCCGGTGATCCAGTTTACCGCCTGAAGGCCTCCCCGTCTTGGCGACTGAAAAAGCCAGGACAATAATTAATCGATAGATATACCTAAGTCTTTCTAAAGAAAATGGTTTTCTAAAGATATGGCAAATTGAAGAAAGTCAATGTAAGTAAGCACTAGGTACAAAAATTTGAATCTGAAATACTTAAGGGAGTGTCCACATTGCGTTTTCTGAAGCGCGTTTTTGCTACGCGTTGCGAACGCGCGTTTGTATCGATACAAACGCGCGTTCGCAACGCGTATTTTTCCATACAAAAGCGAACCGGGAGGGGCTGCGCGGGGGGCTGCGCGTTCGCATCGCGTTCGAATCGCGTTTGTATCGATACAAACGCGCTGCAAAAAACGCAATGTGGACACTCCCTAAATGACAGGCGCAAAAAGAGACTTTGGAGGAGGCTTTTACCCGAAAGGGGTCCATAATGAAATAAAATAGTATAATTAATTATAACTAAAACTAGGTACATTTAAATCGAATAATATTATAAGTACTTACCTATTAATATAAATGTCTTAAATTAAGTTTTTAAAATGTTTAAGATAGATTGTATAATTTAATTATTTAAATCAAAAAATGCATGTATTTAATTTAATAAAATAACAAGGTACCTATTCAATAAAATTTAATTTAATGTTTGAAAAAAAAAATTGTATAAGCACTAAGCATTTTAGTTTTAAAATGCATGAAACTTATATTTAAATTATTTATCAATATGTAAGCACTGAAAAACAGTCTTGAAAATGTAATATTTTAAAAATGAATATTATGGAATAAATAAAGCTATAATAATACCTAAGTCATGAACAAAAAAACTATGCCCGATTGGAAAAAAATGCTGTTCACAATTTTACAAGCATGTTAAATGAAAAGAAACGTTATCCTCAGTCCTATAATAATCATGACTTTTTCTTTTTTTACATAACAATGAATGCTATTTTTAAGCCTGGAAATGTCAATCCCGTTTTATAAAATCCCAAGTAACTAAATCGCCCTTTGTGATAGTCGAACCCATGTCCCTTGTAATATGAAACCCTGTTATTTTTGTCGACAATTTAACTTTTTTACTCCAATTTGTCAACGTTCAACTGTTTTTTTTATTCATTTTTTTTTTTTAACTTAACTTACCTAGGTTACTTACACGCCTGTATTTAAGTATGGTAGGAATAGCGAACACAGTTGCAACTATGAAATAGGTAGAAATTAGTACTTACCCACTTAGTTTTTACGGAAAAAGTAGGAAAAAGCACTAAGCCGAGGCTAAATTAACCTTAAAGTTAAATGGGTAGAGATTTCGCGACAGCATTTTCGTATTTGTTCCTTCCCTAAAATTCTAATGACCAAATCTTTCCTTCCAGATTGAGCGACGAAATCAACTGCAACAAATCAACGGACGAAGTAAACTCTCTCTGCCAATCCGCCATCAAAGCTTCAGAGATTCTCCTCCCAGGTGAAAAACTGACTCCACTACTGAAAGACATTCTCAAAGAAGAGAGAGCGATATCACTGAACCAAGCGAAATCAATCCTCGAATTCATGCTATGGGGACCTTTGGACGTCGTTCAAGGAGTTCCTACTAATGATAGAGAACTGAGCTTACAGAGATGGCTGGATTTAGAAAGAGCTACAGTTCTTCACGGTTTGGTCAGAACTAGAGTCCAATTAAACGTCTTTGAGCAGTTACATTTGATGTTCTTAGTCCGATCCACGGCTAAAGCTATGTGCGATGCATCGGTTTTGCTTGAGAAGGCAAACGTTTATTAGCTTTACTCGAATGTGTAAATTATTTTAGTGTAGAGTAGTTTTATATGTAATTCTACGAGTGTCAAGTCGATTTTGCATTATTAGATCTTGCGTATAACAAAAGAATGAGCATACAAAATATATTCAAAATTTACAGGTAAAAAAATTAGATCTACTGTTCTTAAAACCTATGAAAGAAATGGTTAAATGAATCATACAGCGATTTTTTTTTTTTCCAACAAAGCAGTTTTTGCCTTATATTCTTTTATACCTATTTATTATTATTTCAAAACATTGTAACATACCCGTGTAGATTTAAGACTTTAGCGTAACCTTTAGCTTAGTTCGGCACCTGAACTTATTTTCTCGCGACTGTTTCCTGAAAACCTTTTGAATTCCAAACTGTGAAACGTAGTTTCATCTCTTTCTTTCGGATGTCAAAAAAAGAGATAGATTCAGTCGATTGGTCTGTAACAGCATTAGGTGCCAAAATTATATAGAACTGATAAACTATACTCATTATAGACGGTGCCTTATTATAACATAATTATTTAAGTAACTGTACATTCAAGTGTAATTTATATGAGCTCGCGAGGAGTTCAAATAATCATTCTGTTTTTTAAGAATTTTGTCGAATATAAAGTTATAAAATTGACATGTCTTTAATTACTTACCTACTTATTTTATTAACAACCTAAATAGTTTTTCTAACTATCCTACTATTTTTATAAAACGTAAAGAACTGTTTAGGCCCCTATTTCTTAATTTAATGAAAAATAATAAAAAAACAGTAAGTATAGTTCTAATGCTTTATTGTCTGGCTTGCGGTGAGTAACTTTGTATGCTTATCATAATTACTAGCACATTAACAAAATAACAAAGAATTAGAAATAATCATTGGCAATGCGTCGAAGACTTTTACGTTTCGAAAGATTGCAAAAACTTGGTAAAGTTTGTTTTCTAAGTTCATTACATTTTTATTTTAGTCAGAAATACTACAACTATATAGAGGTCTTTATAAAATTGTAGTTTTAGCTAGCAATGAAAAATCGACACCAAAAATTCTAAAAAATAATAGTTTAACGTTATTCATTTTAAAGCAAGATCTTAAAATAACGTTAAAACTGAAAAAAACTAACGTCAAATATCTGGACAGTCGCTATTAGAACATAAGACAACATACCTTTAAGGTTATTTATTGAATAAAATATATAAGTTTGTAAAACACGAAAACCTTACAAATAAAACAGCAGATTAATTGTAAAAGTAAAGCGTCGTTTAAAGCAGTAGCAAATAACAAAATATAACAACAACCCATTAGTAATAAACATATAAAAATATGGCGATTAAAATGCAAATGTTAATTCAAAGAAATAGATCTTGTATGATTACGATTAGTTACTTTCATTAAAGCGTTGCTGACCAAGAAAATTAACCAGTAGGTAACATAAAAGTTTTAAAACTATCATGGTCATGAACATTATAAGCACTAAAGTGCGTATGAGCTAGTGGTCCACTCTGGTGATAGAATTTTTAGGCCGCTGGTAGGCCTCCGTCATGTTTTCCGAAGCACGGAAGCGCTCTAAACTGATGTTTTAGCGAAAGTGGATATTTCGCTAAAACATCAGTTTACCGTGATTATGACGCAAGCAACTGTGCCGAAATATCGGGAAAGTCTAAAATCCACTAATCAATAAATACTTATCCCGTTTTCAGTGCTTATTATTATAGTAAGTAAAGTAAGTTTGTACGAAAAAGTGACTTACTCTGGTGACGGTTCTTAGGCCGCCTAAAAGGAATTTATTATTATTATTTTAGCCGCTCGTGTCCCACTGCTGGGCAAAGGCCTCCCCACATTCCTTCCAGACGTCAAAAATAATTATTTGTTAGTTCATTACAAGCGAAAAATGCAAAAGCAATGAGAAATAAACCTTCGAAATAACGGAATGTACACTTAAACATAAGAATGTACAATGATTAAAAAATATACTAAGATAAAATACTTAAAACAAAGGCCAAATTAAAAATCAACAATTTTAAAACAACAAGTTATCAATCACAGAATAATTTCAAAAACAAAATGATTGATGTTTTTTATTCGAAAAAAGATTATCAGGTTTTCAGAATGTTATATGAAAATTGCCTGATTAATAACCTTTTTTTAATTGTCAAATAACTTTAATCTAAAGAATAAATATGGCACTTTGATATTAGATACATAAGCTGTCAAATTTCAAAATATTTCTCAGATAAATTTTATCTGACGATTACAAACTAGGCCTAAATTAAATTGACTTTTACTAATGCTACTTATTACCACACAAAATAAACAGGACAGGACATGGCAATTAAAGATTTAATTTTATTCGAGATGATTTCGACTTTAAAATAGTCGATATTTGAGTCCAAATAGAACTGTAGGCCGATTCTACTTAAAAAACTTTTTCTCAACCACAGCAAAACGTTTCGTTTTGTTTCATAATCGACTAATGACCAATGAGGTTAGGTTATTCTGTTGTAATGACGTTTTCAAAGAAATTACCAATGAGGTTTTGCAAATCACTGTCATTTTGGAGAACGAAACAAAACGCAGCGGCAATGATACTTGAATGGTTGACGTTGTAAAATAGAGAAGTTGGGAACCTGAATTTTTTGATACAAGTTACAAAAGTTTTATAGCAAAGGTACTTTTAACCAACGCTATTTTTCCGTTTGTTTCTCTATGTACCTAGTCGTTCATCATCATCATCATCACCGGCGCTGCTAGTCCTACTAATATTATAAAGGCGAAAGTCCGTGTGTGTGTGTGTGTGAATGTTTGTTACCACGTATCTCCATAACTACTGAACCGATTTTGATGAAATTTGGAATGTAGATAGTTTAGGTTCTGGAATAACACATAGGCTACTTTTTATCCCGGAAAAATGTATGGTTCCCGTGGGAAACAAAATAGTAGTCGACGCGGGCGTACACTAGTGTTACATAATTATATTTCTGTTTACTTTAAGTGGTATCTACATAACTATATCTAATCTTGTCTTATTTACAACCCTTTGTTGAAGTAGACGTATTGCGGCGGCTTTCCGTCTGTGTTCTTGACGATTTCATCGTAATTCTCCTTCTCGAATCTCTTGATTGTGTCGATTGATAGTTTGCTGGAAATATCAAGTATGAACTGTATTTCTGTGCAGATTAGATTGAATTTAGACAATATAGTTATTCGTCAGGTCACGATTAAGGTTTAGATTTTAGATACTTACATATTTTTTTTTATCTATAATATTCTGAAAGACACTACAAAAACAATAGGTACGCTTTAACTACTGGACTGATTTGGATATAACTTGGAACAGATAAAGATAGTTATCTGAAATCGATAGCAATATACCATTAAGTTCTCTAAATTACACGATTTTGAACTCTATTTCTATCTAGCTAGATAATGTCTAAGAACTAAAAACAAAATAAACTCACCATCTTTGAGGGAATATCGCACAGGCTGTTGGCACCATGAATGTCAAACTGAAAAATTTATAAAAACATTCAGAAAATAAGTTAATACTCTTAGTTCTTTGGAGAACTCATGATCCTATAATACATTTCCTGTCCCAGCCTCAGGACAGCGTATACGCGCACCTCATGTACGTAATAGGCACTGAACGCGTTAAGTCTGAGACATCTTTAACACGTATATACTCAGACCTAGTACGGCGTTTTGTAACGCTTTGATAACGCGCGTTTTATGAACTTATTATAACATCGCCACATTTTGAAAGCGGTTACCTACATACATAAGTTACAGGTTGTACAGTTATCGTAATCCTATCTTAAAAATCCAACTTTCTTGTAAAGTAATCTTTAAAAATATTACTTTACCTTTTTAACCGACTTCATTAAAAGGAGGTTCTCAATTCGTCGGATTTTTTTTGTGCTTCTGTATGTTCACCGATTACTCGAAGACGACTGGACCGATTTAGAAAATTCTTTTTTGTTTGAAAGGGTATACTTTCTGATTGGTGCCACAAAAATTTGGTGAGGATATGTCAAGGATCTTTGGAGTTATGAACAGAAATTCACCTCGAGAGTGCAGAAAATTGCTCATTGAAGTCGGTTTTTATTTTTTTTTAATTTAGCCACTTGTTACTAGATAATCAGAGAAAGTAACGAGAAAATATACAATAGGTATAAATTGTTTAAAATAAACAGAACATATTTTTTCGTGGTCTACCATGTTTATATCACGTTTATTACGTTTATATCAAAACGTTGATTGGCCAATATAAAACATATCTTAATATATCAACAGTTATCAGATATTTATGAAACTTAACTGGATTTAGTGGATTACAGACGAACTTTAGCCTCAAAGACGGAGGCATGATAAAAACAGAGTCCAAACAAGATAACAATAATATTAAACATTAATTATACCTATGTTAACAACTGAAAACCCGACTTCGACGACTCAATGTCGTAAACTGAGCAATTTTCTGCACTCTCGAGGTGCATTTCTGTTCATAACTCCGAAGATCCTCCGACGTCTCGACGATAACATTTCTTTATCCTCGACAGATCCTCACCAAATTTTTGTGGCACCCATCGGAAAGTACACTTTACACTTTCGAAAAAAAAAAGAATTTCCAAATCGGTCCAGGCGTCTTCTAATCGGTGAACATACATAAAATAAAACCGGTCAAGTGCGAGTCGAACTCGTACGCCGAGGGTTCCGTACCTAGCCATGGTGCCAATTAAGCTAGTATTAATTGTATGAGCGCCCATACAACTCGGAGGACAATTTTAATTGGCGTCAACTATGTATGTATGGGAACACCCTTTAGTTTTCAACTTTTTTAACTTTTTGGAATTTTTCCTTTATTTGTGCTATAAGACCTTGCTTTTTGCCAAATTTCGTTATTCTAGGTCAACGGGAACTACCATTTAGGTTTTCGACCCAAAACCTCTAGGGTACTTCCGGTTGACCTAGAATTGTCAATTTTGGTTACAAGCAAGCAAGGCCTTACAGCACAAGTAAAGGAAAAATTCCGAAAAATAAAAAAAGTTGATAATTAAGGTAAGTTTTGGTACTTACAAGTTTTCACGAAAACCTAAATTTGCCTATATCTTTTTATAGTGTTGACTCAGGACCTTGATTTTTATACTCACAATAGGGACTATAGACCTTAGTATATGGTATAAATTTCAACTTGCTAGCTTTACCCGTTCCTGAGATAATCGATGGTGACACACGGACAGACAGACAGACGGACAGACAGACAGACGGACAGACAGACAGACAGACAGACAGACAGACAGACAGACGGACAAGAAAGTGATCTTATAAGGGTTCCTTTTTTTTACCTTTTAAGGTACGGAACCCTAAAAATCACAAATAAAAAAAATTCGAAGAATTGAGAACCTCCTTTTTTTAAGTCGGTTAAAAATACTTTTCAGGAAGGCAGAATTTTTTTTTAATACTCACCACAAGCCAACGATTGCGGTTTGTATGCCAACATGCGCCCATCTCATCCTTTGCATGAACGGCTTGTGTTCAATACGCTCCATTATAACAGGGAGTAACAGCATACCGGGCGCGCACATCACTATTCTGAAATATAAGTTTATTTTTAACTATACTCAAAAGCTTATGCCGGAAAGTGTGCCTTTTTTGTTTCGCGCGGCCATCAACCAAACATTAAAATATAAACTCTTATGAGTATAACAAACAATATTTGTGAGAACAGTATACATCTACACTCAGTCAGGACCGAGTTATACAGGGTGATTTTATCAAGAGTGCCTCTAAGGCCAAATCTGAAACTATTAGAGATAGCGAAAAACACTCAAAGGAGTCTCGTAACAGATTTTGATAAAAAGTAAAACTGCATCATTAGATTTTAAAAATAATAATTTTCCTGACCAGGAATTGAACCTGTTGGTTCAAAAAAAACTTTCTGCATTATTGTACCATCCGATAGTGTAGCTGTAGGTAGATGATAAAGATCATTTATTCATTATATCCATTCGTCTGTCATAGATCGTCGAATATTTTTTCTAGTCACACTAATCATAATCACACTAATATCATAAATGTGAAAGTTTGAATGGATGTTTTGATGTATGTTTGTTCCTCTATTATCTATCCTCTATGTCTGTTCCGACAACCAAAGAGCCGATTTGGCTGAAATTTAAAATATAGATAGAGAATGACCGGGAATAGGACATAGGCTACTTTTTTTCCGGGTACCACGCGAGCAAAGCCGCGGGCGGAAGCTTGTATTGAATATAATGACTGTAAGTATACCTGGAGGTAACAACTTGTGAGATTCCTTTGACCGGAGCGATCTGTGACTTTCCTATAATCTTCCCATCTTCGTCCGTTACATCTAAACCTGGAAAATAAATAAAATGTTCAGTATTTTTAAATTACATTCAATTTAGGGTGGATTCTACCAAACTGTCATCTTACTCCCAGAGTAGTTATTCCATTAGCCGACAGAATTCGAAATACATTTGTTTAGAAAGCGCAACCGAACATTATTAGGTGCATTCAAATTATCCTGGTTATAAGGTGTCAAGTTTACAATGTCAAAATATTCAAACAAACAGCAGTTTATCTGTGGTTTAATCTCCAGATAAAACTTATTCCAGTTTGGTAAAATCCAGCCTTAGGCTGGATTCGACGAAACTGTCATCTTACTCCCAGAGTAGTTATTCCGTTAGCCAACAGAATTCGAAATACAATTGTTTAGAAAGCGCGACCGAACATTATTAGGTGCATTCAAATTATCCTGGTTATAAGGTGTCAACTTTACAATGTCAAAATATTCAAACAAACAGCAGTTTAATCTGTGGTTTCATCTCCAGATAAAACTTAATCCAGTTTGGTAAAATCCAGCCTTAGTGGTACAGAAAAGGACAAAGGGTATACTCGCGGCACGTAAAAAGAACGCTGGCAGAATGTGGAGGGGGTGTGTTTTGTCTCTTGTTTGCGCATGGGTTACCTATTTGCAAACATGAGACAAAACACACCCCTCCACTTTCTTCCAGCGTTCTTTTTACATGACGCGAACTATACATAGGACTATAAACTTATTTCGATAAATATGGGTGATGATAATACGATTTGAGATTGTAATGTTTTTACCTAAAATAATTTCGTTTTGCCTCATCAATGGAATGTTTACCCAATTGGCGGCCGCCACGGCGACGAATGGGACGAACCTCTGAAAAATAACAAACATTATTACTAATATCTGGGCGACCGAGCTATGCTCGGGTGCAAATAGAGAAAAAATTAAGAAGAAAAAAAAACTTCCAAAAACAATCTTTTACTAGTTGATATTCGAACTCGAAGCCTTCGGCTGAAAGGCGAACACCCAATCCACTCGGCCACTTTGGTCTCAACAAATTTTGTGAAATTACGAACCACATTGCACTGGTAAATCTTTTTGTGTGAAAATGCCGAGAAAACGAATTTTCCCAGAAATAAGACTTAGCTAGATCGATTTTTGCCTCCGTAAACGCCCGTACCGCAAATTTCATCGAAATCGTTAGAGCCGTTTTCGAGAACGTGAGTACAAACAAACAAATATTGCTCGTTTAATAGGATTTCAAATATTAGTACAACGCGAAACTGAATATACGTATTCGCGTATTCGTGCGAATGTGGCCGGCATAAAGGCCAAAGTCAACTTACAGCCAAAATAGGGTTCGTAGCGCGTTTCTGGACGCCATATTTGAACACAAGCGCCGCGCCCATTGCAGCGGATGTCGCAGATAAGTAAGCAGCGCCCATCTGCTTCGTAGTTAGCGGAGAGTTCGCGTTACGGTTAGTGTAGTTCACTAACGCATTGAAGGATTGGTTCACCCATTGCCAGAATACCACCGCGGTTGCTGTTCTGAAATAAGATTGGTTGAGATAGGATCTTGACAGTGCGGAAGCTATAGCTTTATTATGGAGGGGGGTCCAAGGGTTCCAAAATACAAAGATTGACTAGTTTTGCCCCGAATTTAAAAATATCAACGTCCCTGGATCTTGATCACACTAATATTATAAATGCCAAAGTTTGGATGGATGGATGGATGTTCGGTTGTATGTTTGTTCCTCTCAGAAGCGGCAGTGACCATAACAAAACGTAGGCCTTTACATCTTTACTAGATGATTTATTTATAGTGTCAGGAGGCAATCTTTGCCTATACTTATCGGGACACTGTAATGCCTGGGACAATGTTGAGATGGAGTAGGCTTGCCCAGCACCTACACCATCCTCTCAGCTTAACCGGCCATATCCACAGGAAAGACATGGTCAATAAGTGTGGGGCTGACTAAGCCGCGGGTTTCCTCACGATGCTTTCCTTCGCCGTTTAAAGCTCGTATTAATGCGCATATAAATTCTGTCAGTCAGTGACCGTATCAACTATCAAAAAGCTGGGTGGGACAGACACAATTTAACGGTTGTATGGAACAACATATTTATTTTTAGAATGAAGTAAATAGTTTCACGTTGTTTTATGGGAATTGGCCATATATTTTAGTTTATTTGTAGAAAGATTAAATTCAGAAACTTGGCAAAAACACAGGAATCCCGGGTCATACACCCGACCTACAGAAAGCATTATATCTTTGTAAATAAAAGAAACAAAAACATTATTATTTCGTAAAAATACAATTTGTAGAGACGTGGGTTCGAATCTCTGTCGTGTTCCGATAAATTGTTCGTTTCAAAAAATTTATGCGCTCATTAAGACGAGCTCTGAACAGTTCAGTCTTTATGTATGTATGTACTAGTAAAGTAAATAACATCAAAAATATCGCCCCACTGCTGGGCAAAAGTTCTACATTAAAGGCATCTGTCCCTCGCCGCGCCGCCTCCTCAAAGTTAGCTTTTAGTACATTCATTCTAGATTTCAATGTATGGAAAATTTGGCAAATTTAATAATTAAGTTTTGATGCTGGTGTGTTATACCTATAGGTGAGTACATTAAAAAAAACAACTCTCCCGCCCTCTCAACCTTCGGCGTCACCCCTCCCCCCCTTGAAAAGTGTCCCGTTTTACAGATTTTCTCAATTTTCAAGAAAACTATACAAGCTAGGACAAAATGATCAAAGACAAAATTAGTTCTTAATAAATTGCCTACAAATAAATACTAACATTTATTTTGATACGAGTTATAGTTTCCAAGCTATATAGCGTCAAAGTTTACCAAAAATCTGCGCCTAGCAAAAATGAACAATATACACAGGAAACGGTAATATTTGTTATTTCTTACAATTAATGCGCTTATACATTGCCACAATAAGTGGTTGCGATACTGCATCAGCATTCTACAGCAAAAGAAAGGTTCAGTCTGTTCTTCTTAGTAAAAAAATCGACTTGCAAGGTACGATAAACGTTTTCAATAACCCGGATGCCGCATACGAACAAGTAGAAGAAGCTCCGAAGATCCTCAACAAATCCTTTCCAAATTTTTAGGACACTAATCGGAAAGTATACCCTTTCAAATAAAAAAATAATTTTTCAAATCGGTCCAAACGTCTTCGAGTAATCGCTGAACATACACAAAAAAAAGCACAAAAAAAATAAATAAATTAATGATTTCGATGAATTTTGAGAACCTCCTCCTTTTTTGAAGTCGGTTAAAAACTTTAAAAGATAAGCATGACGATACTGATTTATTTTAAAAAATAATTACAATATATAAACGCATTAATTGTAAGAAATAACAAATATTGCTGTTTCCTGTGTATTTGCTAAGCGCAGATTTTTAATAAACTTTGACGCTCTATAGCTTGAAAACTATAACTCGTATCAAAATAAATGTTGGTATTTATTTGTAGGTAATTTATTAATAACTAATTTTGTCTTTGACCATTTTGTCATAGCTTGTATAGTTTTCCTGAAAATTGAGAAAATCCGTAAAACGGGACACTTTTCAAGGGGGGGAGGGGTGACGCTGAAGGTGGAGGGGGAGGGAGAGTTGTTTTTTTTTAATGTACTCACCTATAGGTATAACACACCAGCATCAAAACTTAATTATTAATTTTGCCGCTAAAAAATCTAGAATGAATGTACTATTTATAAATGTAGGTATAGATAACTAATATACAGGGTGAATTTTTGAGACGGGGCAGTAAGGGCAGCTACCTGAACCGTTGTAGCTAGAGGAAAACGTTCTTAGGAGACCATCCTTAATTTTTGAAAATATGTCGACCTGCATTCACAGATTTTGAAAAAAAATGTACAGTCAGCGAGAAAATGGGCCATTTACACAAAAACTTTTTTTGATGCCAATCGATCCTGTTTCATCTAAGGATAAAAAGGCTCTTTCAGACCAACTGAGGTTAGAGTACTAGAAAAGTCAGAAATCGCTAAAATGTATTTCTGAGACAAGACAGTAAAGCCTACCTTAACCGTTGTAGCTACAGGAAAACGTTTTTAGGAGACTATCCTTTACTTTTGAAGATATTTCAACCTGCATTCACAGATTTTGAAAAAAAATGTACAGTCAGCGAGAAAATGGGCAATTTACACAAAAACTTTTTTTGATGCCAGTCGATCCTGTTTCATCTAAGAATTAAAAGACTCTATCGGACCAACTGATTCAAGAGTACTAGAAAAGTCAGAAAACGCAAATAACTTTGATTATACATTTCGTACGAAATCATTGTCATTTGTCATAATTTTCATCATTTTGTCGAAATATCTTCAAAAGTAAGGGTAGTCTCCTAAGAACGTTTTCCTGTAGCTACAACGGTTAAAGTAGCTGCCTTTACTGTTCCGTCTCAAAAATACATTTTAGCAATTTCTGACTTTTCTAGTACACTTACCTCAGTTGGTCCGAAAGAGCCTTTTAATCCTTAGATGAAACAGGATCGACTGGCATCAAAAAAAGTTTTTGTGTAAATTGCCCATTTTCTCGCTGACTGTACATTTTTTTCAAAATCTGTGAATGCAGGTTGAAATATTTTCAAAAGATAAGGATAGTCTCCTAAAAACGTTTTCCTGTATCTACAATGGTTAAGGTAGCCCTTACTGTCTTGTCTCAGAAATACATTTTAGCGATTTCTGACTTTTCTAGTACTCTAACCTCAGTTGGTCTGAAAAAGCCTTTTTATCCTTAGATGAAACAGGATCGATCGGCATCAAAAAAAGTTTTTGTGTAAATGGCCCATTTTCTCGCTGACTGTACATTTTTTTCAAAATCTGTGAATGCAGGTCAAAATATTTTCAAAAATTAAGGATGGTCTCCTAAGAACGTTTTCCTCTAGCTACAACGGTTAAGGTAGCTGCCCTTACTGCCCTGTCTCAAAAATTCACCCTGTATATGGTGCTTTAACCGATAAATATAAGCTTATTAAGATTTTCGACCTCACCAATATGGATTCCGTCTTAAGGAGTATCACTTGCATCAGTGCGGGTTCAAATCCCGTCTGAATCGCAAATTTTGATAAGAATTTTGATTTTCCATGTATAGATAGGTATTATAATTTATATTATGTAAATTAGGTACATACCTATACCATTGCAGCATAGCTCCCGTCACAAGACAACCACCCGGCATTTGGAACGACATACGACCAAATACATTCTGCAACTCTCCACTGTCAGGGTGGAATGCTGACTCGTACAACTGCTTAGCTCGCACTATCTGATCCATCTTCGTGTCTTTCGGCTCTTGGCCGGCCCTGAAAGAAAATGTGTGTTAGTGAATGTATCTTTTGATGGGAGGAGTTTCTATTTGCTAATAGTAATAATGAGTGGTTAAAGTTAAGTTGTTAAAGTTGATTTGAATAACTCTACACTACTGTGTGGAGTCACTAGCATGGGCGTATATAAGGAAGGGGGTTTAGGGGGTCCAGACCCCCCCCCCCCCCCCCCTTAGGAACCCTTGAACAGTTGAAACCCTTTGATTTCGGGATAAACCTAGTCAATCTTTGTATTTTAGAACCCTTGGATGGACCCCCACCCCATAAAAAAGCAATAGCTACGCCCATGGTCACTAGGTACTGTGTAAAGTTCTAGGTGCCTAGTACGAGTTTGTTTCACTATTCAGTATCAACGCCGTAAACGTAGATTTGTATGGGATCAGAACAGCGCCAACTAGTGGCGTAGACATGAAACTTATGCGTTAGGGCTTTTGATTTGCTGATTCCATACAAATCCACGTTTACGCTGTCGGTACCGAATAGTGAAACAAACTCGTACCTACTTGGCACTCTGAGTCTGTTATGTAGTATAGTAAGAATTAATTAATTAATAGTCATCTTAGCCGGTTTCAGCTACGGCGACCTTAATTCTGCATATGTGCTAGGATGAACTCTGAGATGACTTAAGTATGTAGCTAATTTTGGCTTTGAATATTATATTACTACAGTGAACAAATAAATGAGACCCACTACTTGTGTTTATGACTATATGACTGATATGACTGATCTAATCATAGTGTTAATTTCATACTAAGATGTCCTGTGTCCAGGAGAGGGGCTAAATATTTTCGACCCTCAGCTATAGGTATGTAGATAGACGCTATATTGTTCTACATACCTAGGTAGCCTAGGTACCTACCACATCCAATGTGAGTAGGTGGCTTTTTAATTCTCTTGAATAATATAATTGTTTGTGTTTTCTATTGGCATAAGAACTTGTTTGTTAACACCTAAGTACTTATGTTTTTTTTTCATTTTCTCAAATATTTGTTGAAAGTTTGTGTCGAATATTATCATAATATGCACATGCACTTTAATGTGACTTACTTATACTTTAAGTACAGATCCTTAGCTTCATACAGCTGTTTCTCGGGCACCAGTGATAGCAGTGGATTGGAGATGAAAGCAAAGTGCCTCCATCTACCAACAAATGTGCTCTGATCCCACAGAGGTTGGGTGATGTCTATTCTCTTTTCTGTTGTCATCTTTATCTGCATAAAAGAATAAAAATACGGATTTGTTATTGCCATCTCCTTTTATCTGGATGAAAGCTTAAAAAATACTAAAGTCTGTACATAGTCTAGAGTGGGGGTTGATAAAATTTTCATCTCTTGCTGCAAACCAGCTTGAAATGGGCCTGTTGTAGAGCATATTGGTCGCGAAAACAGCAGATGCGGCTAGAATGCTCTACAGAGCCATATTCGAGCTGGTTAAATAAGTAGAGAAGGATCAAAAGAGGATACGATGGAACTGACATTGTCGCAATGCGAGGCAAAGTTCCTTAAATAACAGAAAGAAAAAAAATCACGCTGCATTTACATGCTTCCAAGCAAATAGACATTCAACACAGCCAATCATACACAGCCTAGCTATAGAGTAAATAAGTAATAATGTAGGTATTGTGAGAAATCCTATGGCTTAGTCAGCTCATATTAATCATACTTATGTGGTAATGGCTAGGACAAGAGCATGGTATTATGTAAGTTCATATGAGCTACTGACTACCTCTGGAGATGGAGTTTATGGTATTAGGTGGTGGGCTTGCCTACTCTATCTAATTATTGAAATTAAATAATAAGTTTATACAAAAACTTAGCAACTCTAAAAATATGAAAAATTTAAAATTTTATGTTACTTACCTACCAACTATCTAAATGGATCTAGGCATTCGTGAAGTTAGGCTTTTCGCTGAGCAGTAAAAAATTTTGTATGAAAAAACTGCACTGCGCATCGAAACAGCTAACTTCTCAAATACCAAGATCCGTTGGAAGAAGTGTATGTTCTTGGATGAAATAGCACTTAGTAGTATAACTTAAATAGCAAGCATGCAGTTATTCTACAAAGACTGAGAGACACGTTTTCATTGCTAAAAAAAACAAAATAAAAAAGTAAGTAAGTTTGTATGAGCAAGTGGTCAACTCTGGTGATGGAGACAACTAAACAACAAAATGAGTAAGTAAAACAGGTTTTGATGATACACAAATGAATACGGGCTTGAGCGCATTTTACGGACCTTTGTGTATTGCAGCCAAATTTTTATGGTAGAAAGGTAGTGACCTGGAAGGGCTTCCTGCAAAGTTTCATTTTGTAAGGCCTCCTAGTTTTTCTGAAATTAATTTTTGAAATTTTAAAATATTTTGAAAAATTTTGCCTTGGATCACTTATTGAACGCATTTTTGACACTTGATTAGACGTTTTTGACGTAATTACACCATTTTGAGTTGTCACTGTCAATAAAAAGCGCGGAATTTTGTGTTGTCAATGTCAAGAATTACTATTTTCAGTCTTATTTAATTTCCTAGTGTAGCGAGTAGGTACATTCAATTGACAGATCACCCCGACTTGAGTAGGTTAGGTTCTAAATGAGTGACAGATCTGACACAGAGCACCCCGACTTGAGTAGGTTAGGTTCTAAATGAGTGACAGATCCGACACAGAGCACCCCGACTTGAGTAGGTTAGGTTCTAAATGAGTGACAGATCCGACACAGAGCACCCCGACCCCACGTGGTCTTGTGCGTCACACCCCTAGAGTGTATATAAAAAACGCGGAGCCAGAAGCTCGCGTGGGAGGTTCTGAGTGGAGCAAGCCCTCTCAACCGAGCTAAGCGAAGGGGGGAGGTGGCGAGCGAAGCGAGCCGGCGACCTCCGTAGCGCAGCGAAGGTTGAGGGGGCTTGCTCCACTCAGAGGCGACTTCGCGAGAGTTCTGGCGGGAGCCCATCCCAGAAAGGCTTGAGTAGGTTAGGTTCAAAATAAGTGACAGATTCGATACAGAGCACTTTATTTTTCCAATTAAGTACAATTCTATTTTACAATTCTTCAAGTTAGGGGGGGTGGACCCCCTTTCAGCTACCCCACCCCTCAAAAAAACCTTAATTAATAAATAAAAATTAATAATTTTTTTTTTTTTTTTTTTTTTTTTTTTTTTTCACCAATACAACCCCCTCCCCCGGGGGGGTCCTACCCCACCCCCCCCCTCCCCCCCCCCTCCCCCCCTCTCCGAAATACACATGGTCCGTATACTGCGAAACTTCCTGAATACGTAGCAATAAATACCAAAGATATAGTGTGGTTGTATTGTAGGTACAATTTGGTTTAGTGATTTTCTAAAGTTCCGATAATATTGTGTCTGGGGCACGATAGAAAGCACTTCAACCACCAAGATATTATTAGAGTCAAGTTCAAACTGCTAATTATCATCACGAGACCTTGAGACTACAATAGAGCTTTACAATTTAGAAAATAAAATAAAACAAAGTTATGTAAGTGTCTGCAGTGCTATTAGAAGAAATACAAGAATAAAGGAATTTAAACATCACATCAAAACTTACCTAGTTGCCGATCTATTGCAACAGAAATTCTGTAAATATTTTGTTGTTTTCGAGTCAAGAAATTATAAAACTTTGAGCAGCACAGCACCACCCACAGCCCGACCCGAAATCGCAAACAAACACGGGTCGGGTAGAAATGTTCCTAGTCAGAAGCTTGGACTTGTATATAATCTGTGCTTTGATTGGAAATTGATTGGAAAACGATGTATGACATTTCGTTCTCCGCTCCTCAACTCTTCCGATTCCGAATGAGTTGCTATGTCAATGTCAATGAATGATTGAGATCTTTGAGCGTAGGTATTTCTGTGGATGTGGGTAGTCTGTGCTCTGCGGTCTAATGTCTAACGATCATTGTGTACCTATTTAGTTTGTTGATTTTCCCCGCCTATTTCTGTTCCTTATTAGCTGCAAACGGTTTGTACCTTCAGTACCTACGATGTATTTTATGTGTTGTGTTGTACCAGGTTGTACAAATTTGCGAAAGGCCGCTGCATTCCATATTCCCAGTGTGTAGTGTAATCAGACTCAAAAAGTGGCTAGATTGTTTATGCAGTGATTTGTTGAGAAATGTGAGTTTGAACGAGATTTCAAGACGCCAAGTGTGTCACAGACATTTTGAGGCCTATAAGACCCGCCCCGGCTTCGCACTGGTCACATCATACATCACAGAAACCTAAGATTTATCAGTGTTTCTCTAGGTACTTTATTATGTATGTATTATACGTCTACACCTTCCTGTTGAATCACTCTATCTATTAAAAAAAACCGCATCAAAATCTGTTGTGTAGTTTTAAAGATAAGCTAAGCATTGCTTAAATCTTTAAAACTACGCAACGGATTTTGATGCTGTTTTTTTTTACATAGGGACAGACAGCGGGAAGCGACTTTGTTTAATATACCTACCTACTATGTAGTGTTAAGAAAAAATTTAAAAAATAATAAATGATTATTTATGTTTCGTTGTTTTCTATCAACAACACCTTCTTTCCCTTAGGCCACTGACCTCTACTATGGCATTGATCTCAATAGTACACATTGAGATCAATGCCTTAGAAATATTGAATGAAAAAAGCAATCCTACCAAATTAATTTGTTTGGTAGAATGACAATTCTGCTCGGTGCCGGTGTAGCAGAAAAAAAAAAAAAAAACGTCATACATCGTTTTCTAATAGCCAATCAGGAGCGAGTAACATCTATCTATTCTGTGAACACAAGTCTACACTAAAATGTTCCCGACATTTCCATCTGATACGTAGTATCTCTACCTAATCTGTGCAAACAAACTCAATGAAATGAATGAAATGAAATAATTAATGTCAATAACGTCATTATCATAAATGTCAAAAAAATCCCAGCTGTGCGATGCGAAACCGCCAATTTGTCGCAAATCTGTCATTAAACTGTCAAATTTTGAAGCTGCCTTGCTTGCCCATTTTATGGTGATGTCAGATATTCGTATTCTCAGTATTCTCGGACATAACACCTTAAAAAAATTTTAGATGAAACATTTTTAACTCTCCAAAACTTTTGGCATCAAGATTAATTAATCTCTGGGTGATTTATTCTAAGCCATACTTTTATGGCTTAGAAAAAAATCACCCAAACAAATCTTTTAAGATGGCAACACTACAAAACCAAAAAAATGTAGTGTCGGTCTTTTCTTCGGTCCAGTCCGGTCTCCCCTCCCTTCTATTGTCTATGATTGAACCCTAATAAAATATGGCGGCTGTCGCTGCAACAGCCGATATGACGATTCAGAAGAATTCTCAAATTTTAGTGCACGTAGAAGAAGCTCTTTCTGATCTAATTGTTGTATCCTACTGTGCGGACAATAAAAAGTTTCAGGGCGTGCTTTTAGACTCCAATAAAGGGTAAGTTTGGTAGATAAAACGATGTTACGATATCGATTGTTCGTGGGAATTCCCTTATTTTCAGCACGTTTCGTTGTATATTTTCAGCAATTTGCCTTTTGGAGTATACAATCTTCACCCGGCATTCTCAAAACAGGCCGCCGCGGCCGATACCAACGATGATAATCTACATTCCGCCAGCCAAAGGTTTCTATACGAAGATCCCGATTATGAAAGTAAACTGGCTCAGAAGAAGAAGCCCGGGCCTAAGAGTAAAGCTCAGCCGCGTCAGAAGATGACCGTGCGCCTGCGGCCGCGGAAAGTTCTGTGCTCCAACTGTAAAGGCATCTGTAACGAAAACAACGAGAATGTGGACGTGTCCAAGAAACGGAAGCTAGACTCCGATGACGAGGCACCTCCGGAGGCTGACTCATCGAGAGTCGTGAGGGACCAGAAGAAGTATTTAGTGGCCGGAGGCATGCTCATACCCAAACTGTCACGACTGAATCCGAGCGAGATTTCGAGCGCTATAAAAGGAGCACCTAAAAGTAAGGCTAGTGAAAAACCAATCAAAAGTGCGAAAAGTGATTTAGAAAGTGTTGCACCAGAAGTGGCTTTCGTCAGTGTCTCTGATGGATATAACTTTAAATCTGATGATGCATCAAACAACACAGTATACTCAAATGCACGGACTCTCAAAATTTGTTTTGGAGAAGGTGAAGGCACTGTGGTCAAAATACCGCCTCTTACAGGCGACTACAACGAGGATTCTGGTGTTTCTTGTGACATGAAGCCTGAGTCAAAGGCAGCTAAGAAAGCTTTGAAAAAAGCTAAGAGGCAGGCTAAGAGAAATCACCTTCAAACGAAGAGTACTGTTCAATCACCTAAGCATATAGGGGCTCTATCACCTCGCAATGTAGCCGAGAGTCCGGCCATTGACCCTTTAGAAAAACGACATAAGCATAGAGTAAAGCACAAAAAGAAATACAAAGCTGCTAAGAAACGAGATGAGAATTCCGACAAGGATATTGATTACTTCAGCAATATAAAAGAACATTGTATGAATCAGAAACTGTCAATTAGCTTGAGTAGATTGAGCAGTGACTCATTCGAAGCAACAAATGATGTTGGATCGGACGGAGAAGGTGATATGGCGTTAGATAGCTCTGAAGGGGTAAGTTATAGGTAGAGTATCACAATCCTGTGATTATTTATAAATTTAACCCATTTCCTGTCTGAAAAGGCCAGCCTGTTGGCAGAGCACTTGTGCATCGTGTGCACTGAGCATGTTAAAGTTTGATAAGTTACTTAAGCTATGCCATTGGATGCTATTGGAATACCTTGTCAAAATGACAGTCAGCCGGGTAAATATACTATAAATAATACGGAAATTGATACTGATACTAAATAGCTTTGCAACCTACTAGCAGCACACTCGCGGCGTTGCCCACGTAATGATGGTAAATATTGATGATGATGATGATGAAAAGTACCCTATAATCTCCCTCAAGAGTTTAGCTATCAAATGCAGAAAGGATTTTTCACATCGGTCTGATAGTTCCTAAGATAGGCGCATTCAAACAAACAAGCAAACTCTCTTCTCTAGATTTAAATTACAAAATAATCTCTTACATGATGTGTCAACCCATGCCCATCTAGTGTGTTGTGATAAGGATAATAAAAACAGGGTTCTTTCCTCCACTTTCCCCTATTACAGCCATCCATTAATTACGTGAGGTGAAATATCGCAAAAATCACCTCACGTAATTAATGGATGCCCCCTTCATCACTTTAGCAATCACTTCCTTCATATGCAAATACTCGGCTCATTTAATGACTCTATTAAACTAGTTTTCAAACAATGTGATTGCTTAATTTTTTCAGAACAAAAAATGGGGACCATTACAGGAGGCAATGAAACAGGTTGAATCTCAAAAGGCTGATCCATTGGCCAGTCCATTCCATGCAATAGGGAGCCCATCCACATTGACCAGTCTGGCCCACGCATTGGCCAGCCCGGCTCACCCACTGGCCAGCCCAACCCACTCACTGGCCAGTCCGTCAACACTGGCACAATCGCCACATCCCGTGGATGTGTTCTCATAATGTGATGCCAGAATTTAATGAAACTTTGTGATATTCGTTTTACTCATGCACAAATTGAGTCTATTGCATAGATAGGTGTAAATATTATTATTTTGTTAAGAGATCATTTTAATTTTGTGTTAGTTCTTTTTATAATTTTATCTTTTGACTTCAATCAATATACATATTTAATTTTGTTTCTATATTAGCCTTTTGAAACATATTGAAACAAACGCCTCTTTTTGCGTCTGACGTAATTCTTTATCATGTCATTAAAGCTAAAAAACATGTGTTACATTTACATGGTGTGGTGTATACTGATAATTAATTAGCATTTACTCATAAACTTTAAATTAAAAGGACATGATAAATAGTCAATGCTCATACAATTCAATGATGAATGAGGGGGCTTTTGCATTTGAAGTACAAACATGATAAGCAATTCTGTGGGACAATAAATCATGTTTGTTTGTACTTTAAAGCAATAGTTACCCAGTTGTAAGTATATTCAGTGACAAAAGTTTAAGACAGTTTATTTGGCCACAAAACTACCTCTAGAGACCTCTGTGCACTGTTGTAGTATCCAAATAAATTATTATTCTATTGTTAACTTTTCGATTGTCTAACAATAATTGAGTGGTGTTATGCAGAAGGCGACCAACCCCGGATCTGGCGAAAATGAGTTAATGCTTATGGGATTCCCATAAGCATTAAAACTCATTCTCGCAAAATCCGGAGTTTGTCGCCTTCTACATAACACCACTCAATTTGGATAATACATTCCTGAAAAGTTTTTGTCACTGGCTGTACTATTAGTTGAGGAAGGTGTTGGACCATTTTACTCTTAATTCTATAATATTGGTGTTTTTAAGGTAATGTAATCTATGTGTATCAAATCAATGGTCTGTTTCAATGAATTTTGTGTAGATGTTCACCATTGTGCAATAATTGATATTTTAAAATTTATTAATATAAGTCTACATAAGAGCTTATAATCATGGGAATTTGTGTTACTTAAAATTTGGTTTACAATTTTACTAATTTAGGTGCTTCAAAATTGTATCCACCAATTTATGAATTGAAAAGTCTGCTAGTATGTTATCAAAACAACAAAACACAAGCTTGATAGATATTGACGCACTTGAATTCTTAGAAAATCTATCTTGAACCACTTGAACTGGAATATGATAGTACTTTAAACCTGTCATAAGTAATGGATAACTACTTGAGAGATAACCCCTGACTACGACTAGGTACCGTATATCTTTAAAAGACTTCCAATGCATGTCTACTGTGCTAACGAATACAATACCTACCTACTATGTTTTTTAAATTCTAAAATTTAACATTACCAAATGTGTATACTGGCTTGAAATCGTGTAAGCTGTTTTGTGATGTTATTTTATAGTTATTTATATACAACCATTCCTTTATTGTACCTTCACAATTAATTTTAAATTCAATCAGTAATATTTTACTGTTCTCTATTGACAATAGGCATTTATTATATTTAGAGATAGTTGATTCATGTATGCGATTCACACTTCTGGTAATGCATCCGATTTCTTCAGAAAGTTGAAGATTTTTCAGCAAAAAAACGTCCCTTGTCAAATTCGAAATACATTCCTCTTAATCTAAATAATGGCCTACATTTTTTTATAATTATCTTAAAATCGAAATTGCCAAGCTGCACTTTCTTTAAGGTAGCAATTATGGAAGTTATTATAATTAAATAATTTGGTTTGGTTAGCAGATTTGAATGATTTGTTTTTGTGTGGTATTTACATTCTTAAAAATTAATTATGGGGAGGAATTCCACACAGGAGATACTGCTTGGTTAAAAATGCCGTTATATCACAATAGGAATTGAATATTGTAATTCCTATTGTGATTCTGCTACAGTGGCCATTTTAGTCCCGCTGATTTAAATTTTGGTAGGTAACATTATTGTTTTGTTAATTACTTTTAAGTTTGTATGTATCTGATGTTTATTTCTTATAAAACTGTATAAAGATTAATTGATTCTACAGACGCTTTCCATGTTTCATAACATAACCTGAAGTTGTTTATACTTATCTAAGTACTTGACAAACTACCGCTTTATAATTTGGCTTCTATAAGTAAGTATTTAATTTTAATAAATATGTAGTGTTAAATTCATGTAACAAAATTATTGTGTTCAATTACCTACATAAACTAAGTAAAAATTATAATCTTGAACTGGACTGGTAGTCAATTGATTGGTCTTGCTTACTTCAAAAAGGTACTCTTAATTTTATCTGGTACCTATTTAACCCATGTACTGCCATTTCAGGAGTTTATTATATATTTTGTAATTCAGCCAAAGATGTAAAAAGCCATGATGGTCTTTGCATAGATTTTCAATATTCATAAACATTGTATCTATTTGTAAGATATCTGTAAATATCTTAATGCGGTGTAGTTTATTTCACAGCAATGCAATGTATAATATAAAATTCAAACAGAAATATTTTCCAAATATAAACTGTTCAGAAATCCTTTATGTTTTATTAAAATCCCATTGGAATTCCCCAATAGAATTTCAACTGAAATCAAACGAAGACTCAGTGAGTTTCAGGCTTTTTTATGAGCTCGCTCGGCAGTAATTTTTTTTTTCTACCAGAGGAGTAAATGATTTTGCGATGGACACACCGGAAATGTAGACTGTAACTTCTACCAACTTCATTCAATCCATAGATTCAAAAAAAACATTCCCGTTGGGATCAAATCATTCACTCTACTGTCTAACCGACACTGACATTTCAATTTGAATTTGATTGAAGTGAAGTCTGCAGAGTGATGCCAGATGGGTGGGATTCCCTGTAAATTCGGGGGGATTTTCGCAGGGAAAAATTATGCACGGAAAATGAGATTAAATAGAAAGTTTCTTTTCTATGTTGAAATTGACAGAAAACATACGAATTTACGACTAAATCGACTAATATTGTTAAATATTATTTACAAAATGCAAATGAAAGAGGAGGCTATTTATCTAAAGACCTAGCAATCTGTTGATGTTATGTTTGTAATGTTTTGATGACCTCTGCTTGGTTGGGGTTTCTTTTTTCCGAAAGACCTATTTTTCGGGGGGATTTCATACTAAGTTAGGGGTAAATTCACTTTTCCATCTGGCAGCACTGTCTTGTCTGTCTCTGAATCGTGTTTGAAAATAATGTCTCTGTTGTTTTTATTTTGATTTCAGAAAACAGTAACAATAAAGGCTGTGTTTGATGAAAAATATCGCTGAAAAGAGTGCACCATAATGAGGCGCACTTATAGATCTAAAAAAGACACCGGCGGAGCCCTTGACCACCGTGATGTTCTTCTGAACATGGATGAGAAAAGTTCGGCTTTTGATGCATTTTATATTCAAAATATAAAGCAGACTAAGCGTGAATTATCATGTGTTGGGTCTTCTAATGCTTACGGAGTTGCTTCCAAGAAGGTCCAAAAAAGAAAATACGTAAAAAGAATCGTAAAAGAGGTTGAAAATGTGCAGCCAAGAGAATCTATGTCTGCATCGACTTATTTGACTCCCGACAAGTCTATCCGGGTTAATAAGATTTTGGATCCTTTTGATGAGCTTCTCAATTCGTCGTCCACTGGACTGGACGCTGTGGCGGCCAGTAATAAGGACATGTTTGACAGGATATTGCCCAAAAAGTGAGTACCTTCCTATTTGTTTTTTATTTATACCGGTAATGTATAATGAACTCGGCATTTCATAACCTTTCCGCAGCTGTTTTTCGTTTGAATATAGCTATGTTACTTTTTCTGTTTGAATCGTTTCTTGTTGAGAGGTTGAGCGCGCGTTAGAGCGCGGAAGGATGCGAAAGGAGCTCGACGTGGGGGGTCATAGTCGCGCGCGCTTGAACGTCATAGTGGTTAATTAACATAGGGTAATCTTCTTTATTATTTTAGGGAAAGCAAAACCTACTTCAGAAAGAAATCGGCAAAGGTAAAGAAGTCTATCTACACAAATGACAATTCTACGGGTAAGTTTATCTTAGTCAAAGTTTTTTGTTTGGTATAATGCACCTTATAATAATCTCATTCTTTTTCCAGATTCTGATAAAGAAAACTCACCAAACTCTCAAATGAATACAACTGATATTAGAACACATGAGTTACTTGTAGAGCCAAGCAATAGCCCAAAGTACTTTGATGAATCCATTAACAAAATAGTCAATAACTTATCGCTATTCAATAATTTGAAACGTAAAAATAGTTCCTTCAATACTTCCTACAAGAATAGAAACAGATTCACAAATAATTGTCAATCTCCTATTCTTCAAAAATCTCCTTTTTGTAGCACCCCTTTTAAAGACAAATACAGGGGCAAATCTATTTATAACTTCTCTCCGATCTCAACAAAAGAAAGAGAAAGTCCTAATTACGTGACAATAACAGAAGAAAATAATGAGAGTAACAAAAGCATAGTGTTTCAATGCAAAGAAAAAATACCTAAATTGTCTAAAGAGCAATCCCAGCTCCTCACTAGCCTACCCACAAGAGATGGTGCAGTTGAAATAGATGAAAAATCTTTAATTTATGAAGATGAAATACACAATCCTGTAGATGAAGTTAAAAAATCTTTAATTTACGAAGATGAAATACACAATCCTGAAGATGAAATTGAAAAAATTGAACAAAATGAATCACAATCTAGTACAAAACATAAATGTAGTGAATCTGAACAAAGTTTGTTCCAAATAACAGAAGCAGAACAATTCCTAGGATTCTCTAATGACAAAGTGACTGAATCTATCATAAATGATAAGAACTATTTGTTGAAATGTATTGAGGAACACAATTTAAATGATGAACTGAATACAAGCGAAAAAGAAATAATTGAAAATGAATGTAAAACAGAAAGATCTCTGGAAAAGTTGTTGGTAGAAGAAACTGTAAAAGATAATGTGAAAAATGTAGAAGAAACAAGTCAAAAAGAGCTCAAAGAAGATAATTGCAATCTCAATGAACGTGAGAACAAGATCATCTCAGTAAAATCTCTAGATAATGCCTCAAAACAGGGTGATGATTTTATTGAGAGTGAAAATGACAAAGATACATCTCAAGATAACTCTTCATTTAATGATTTTGATGCCTCCAAGGGCAATAATAAAAGTAATAGTAGTAATAGCACAGAGAACTCCATAGAAGATCCAGAAATTAGTACTTCTAAAGAAACAACTTCTAGCGATTCAAACAATTCATTTGATTCTGACAAAGAATCGATGTATGATACATGTGAGAGTGAACAGAGCTTTTCTAGTGAAGATAAAAATGTGAAAGAACCTAATGTTGCCATTGAAAGGCTGAATGATTCTATATTTATCAAATACTATGAAAAAATGTTAAAAGATCAAGCTGAATCATCTTCTGATTCTTTAAGCGATGAAAGCCAAAATAGTGACAATTCAAGTCAAAGTGCTAATGAAACAGAGAATGAAAGTGAAATGGAATTTGATGAAGTAAACAAAATAAATGATCATGCTAGTAATAGTATCTCTAACTGTTCACGAGATAACATGTCTGGTTCTCAAAACACAGAATCAGAAATAGAAATTCAACCTACTGAAATAATCCTAACTGACTCTTCAACTACAGAAGACATGGAGTCCAATGAAAGCAATGAGGATGATAGACATGTTAGTTTTGTTACTACTAGAAGAAGAAATGAAATTACAAATGATTCAATGTTCATTTTCGATAATTCATATGGAAGTAGTAGTACTGACTGTGATAAGACTGTTCTTAGTAATAAGGCTAGACTTAGCTGCTTTGAAAAGTCTGATATAGATCTTGATATAAGTGTAAATAAAGCTAAAAAATCTAATAACTTTGTGCCTTGTGAAAAGTTTATACAAGAGGAAGATAGTAATGATAGAATTCATGTTAACACCAAAAAGAGTTCAAGCCTAAGAAACAGTGAAGCTACGTTAACTGATATAGATTCTAGCATAAATGAAGCAACTATTACTGAACCTGAAGAAAGTAACAAAACCATAGTTGATATGCCATGCAAAACTGAAACTACCTCAGAATTAAAAACTTCAGTAGCTACCAGAAAGAGTTCTAAAGCATTTAGAAATAGTGCAGACAGATCTTCTAGAATAGAAGAAGATAAAGAGCTGCAAGAAGTAACAGAGGTAAAGCCAAGTATAGTACTACAGCCTGGAAAGAAATGGGAAAGATCTTTAAGCATCTACAGAAGAATGACCACAATGGCTGATCATTTCGATCAGTCTCTTCTAGAAGAAGATTCACAAAAGAAAGGGAGAAAGTACAGGCAGAGTGTTATAAGCACCATGGAAATGCAAGGTAAAATACTTCTTCAATATACATCCTTCTTGGTATTTTGAAATTGATAGCAATAGAATGATGAAAAAATCAAAATAGTCTGACACTTCCATCCAAAGTTTCAGTGTAATGTCAGGTTTGTTTATTAGTTTTCTAAGCGGAGATTATTAAATTTGTGACCTTAGATACCGTTAAAATTGTTTTATTGCAGATTCGCTACACAATGAATCAATCAATAGCCGAAGGAGTACTTTTATTTCGAAACCTAGCAGACCAACTATTAGATTCGTGAAGGTATGTTGAAATGTCTGTAACTGTTACCTAGCTATTCAATCAGATTTTTAAATATTTCGTTTTCTTTACACAGGATTCCAATAATTCCAGGATAAGCCTAAACACCACCGAAGTATTTGATGACCTGCAAGGTAAGTTTGTTTAGTAGTGGTAGAAATTTAAAGTCTTTGCTGGCAACACCGGATATCGTCGAAAAAGAAGTCTTGCTTTCTACCACGCTTGCAAGATCTGACAAAATTGCGCGTTTCGCGGAAGAAGACGCTTCGTGGTCTTTGTCCGAGAATTTTTATTTTATTTTTATTTAGTACTGCGCGTCACATTACCCGTCGTAGTGTTAACGACGCTGTTATTGCTAAATAGTGGTATAAACTTTGAATAAGTGTAACATTGTGTTTGAAATTTATAATTACTGACTGCCATTATCCGTAACGGGATAATAGCTTGGTTCTACGCCTTTGTTCTGTAAAAAAGTGTCTAAAGCCAAGTGCATGCATCTTCCCCTGCAATACACAGGTTAGTTTACCCACACTTGATGCTTTAAAACATCGTTCGATGTTGCGTCAATAACTACACGTAGGGGAAAGTTGTTCAACTCCAACTTCCTTGTATGTGTCATGTCATGTGTTAATTTCTTGGTTTTTGCAGGATTTTTGACCGACGAGTGTGATGATACTGTTATTGAGTTATCAAAGCTCTCGCTCGATTCTGAGCACGAAGTCACTGTATTAGACAGTTTGCATGAGTCGTCGGGGCGCATTGCCACTGCACGGGATTACGTGTTGCGTCGATGCAATCAGACGGATCCGATACTGTTTGATGAATGCTATCCCGAAACGTGAGTATTTTTTCATCCTACTTTTTTTTTTGAGTTATGCGATCAGTCATGTTGACTATAAGCAGATGAGGAGAGTGCTTGTTTTCATCCTACCAACGTCGTAATGTGAAATCTAATGTTGATGTTTGTGATGCAATTACACCATAACCGCTGAACAAAACATGATTCTGATATTAGTTTGTGGCCTACAATTTACATACTTATATGTATAGGTATTAAGGTTCCAAACTCACACAAGCAAAATTAAATGTCTAGGCTAAGAGTAATATCTTTGCGGTTATGTAGGTCAGACAATTACGGAGATGGTTGTTTGTAAATATTATTGTTTTGTTAGTACAAAAAAGCCTTGTAGTTGTAAAAATACCACATGTTATACAGTTCATGCCAAGTTTATTGAAACGCCACAGATTTTGCAGTTGATAGATGATTAAGGAAGTAGGTAGGTACATGGTAGATTAAAACTTGAACATGGACTTTACACTGGGTTTTCCGACCTACAGCTAAATAATGAAATGTAAGTCAATGTAATAACTAGCAGACAATTTTGATTGTTAAACAATCCAAATTTTTTTTCAATCATTTGTGTTATCCACAGGTCATCAAACTTAAGAATAAAATTACCTTCATTCTGAGAAATAAGATAACCAAATAGTTACCAAGCAAAATAATGCATATTTGGTCGTGTAGTACCTCTGACCTTGCTCTAACTTGTTTTTTATCAGCATTATATAAGTTACCAATTGGTAACAGCAGCCGATGTATAATTCACGATTGCGCAACGAGTCGGCACCATTGTTCTGTGAACCAGTATTTACAAAAGTACCGTCAACATTTCTCACAAGTACATTGTTACAGGTTCAACATCCCTGATACTCAGATTTTGTGAAACAACACAATACAAAATGTCTCTTGTGTTTAAACCATAGGTTCTCAACGTGGGCGATAACGCCCCCTTGTGGGCGTTTGAGACTTTCAGGGGGGCAGTAGAAGACCCAGAGAAAATTAGGGGGCATTGAGATGGTGCATTAAAATATGGGGCTCTTGAAACAACTACATTCTCAAAGTTGTAAAAAATAATGTTGAAAAACTATGGTTTAAACCAGTGATTCCCAAAGTGGTCCAGGTGGACCCCCAGGGGTCCACGGGAGACTCGAAAGGGGTCCACGTTGGCAAGAAATTTTGGGAATATGGTAGAAATGTAGCAGCAGGGGGTCCACCGAAACCAGTAAAATTTTGAAAGGGTTCCAACTATCAGCTTGCAAATGAGTCCACATTAGGACAAAATAGACTCATTTGGAATTGGCTATCTTAGGATGGGTCTGCTGTAATGTTGTTTAAAAAATTATAATACTGTAGTTTTTTCATAGGGGTTACTAAACTACTAAAAATTCTATGAGTCATCAGTTTCTTACTAAAACATTTATAAAGTCTCAAGTATAACTCACCGACTTCCTGTATGTGTTAATCTTAACAATGTACATGTAAATGTTTAATTACTTAGTCAAAGTAGTGACTTTATAAAACTTTTTTTATTCGTTTGCATAATTTTTATTTGCAACAACTTTTTGTAATTTTTTGTGATTATGTTAGTGTTATAATAGAGGTCATCTGTTAAAGACTAGGTTCAAGTGAAGGTTGAGGTTTAAATCTTTAGTTAGACAGAAGGTTTTAACAGATTTCTGACTCTGCGGGGCTAAAAAGGCCGCTAAATCAGAATCACAATAGAAATTGCAATATTTGCTGTTCTTGTCACTTTCAGTCTATGAAATTAGACAATGGCCTATAGCCATGATATGACTATACAGGGTGTGGCAAATTCTTGGTCACTGAAGGGTAGCTACCTTTTCTCTTGTAGTTAGAAAGTTTTGTTCTTAAGAAACTTCAGTTTTATTTTGAAGAAAAAAATTATTGCATTTTTAGATTTTTAAAAAAAAGTACAGTTAACCTAAAAAATTACATTTGTCAAAAAAAACAAGTTGGTCTTAATCGACTCTATTTCCCACCAGGAACACTTCTCCCAAAGTAACTTATCAAATCAAATCGTAAGTTTTTGCAATAACTCAAAAAAACACATCCCATACATTTTCTATGAAATTAGTAGTTGTAAACATTATAGTTCCATTTATTCGATAGTTATTAATTTAAATTCGTAACTGCTTCGGCATGCTGGGAGGCAATTGTAAAGCCTTAGGCGCCTCAGACAGACCCGCAAGAGATGTTGGTATGCATGGAGCATACCATTTGTACATCTGCAGGGAAGCACTTTGTTCTAAATTTAAATACGCGCTTTACAATAGCCTCCCAGCTTGCCGGAGCAGTTACGAAATTAAATTAAGAACATCAATTAAGTGGCACTGTACTGTTTACAACTCTTCATTTCATAGAAAATATATTGGATGTGTTTTTTTGAATTATTGCAAAAACTTGCGATTTGATTTGATAAGTTACTTTGGGAGAAGTGTTCCTGGTGGGAAATAGAGTCGATTAAGACCAACTTGTTTTTTTTGACAAATGTATTTTTTTAGGCTAACTGTACTTTTTTTCAAAAATCTAAAAATGCAATTATTTTTTTCTTCAAAATAAAACTGAAGTTTCCTAAGAACAAAACTTTCTAACTACAAGAGAAAAGGTAGCTACCCTTCAGTGACCAAGAATTTGCCACACCCTGTATATAGTTCATTTTCTATTGTGGTTCTGCTCTGACGGTCTTTTTAACCCCACTGATCATTGCTTAAATCCAGTTATTCCTTCTTTATTTTAGGAGGCCTTTTTCAATGCTTTGCTTTTGTCTAAGCCATGACGGAGGCCTTTAGGCGGCCTAGAAACTCCGTCACCAGAGTTGGCCACTTGCTCATACGAACTTACTCTACTTTTGTCTTTTGGTATGGTAACTCAGTATTTAAGAAGTTTAACAAAATACATAAATTCCTCCTAGTAGGATACTGATATTCTCAACATAGGTACATAGTAGGTAGTAAAAGTGTCCTAAATTCCTACAAATATTAGGTATGGAATGGACCTCTCCAAATGATTTTCTCATTACGTTTGCCCGCTGGCTTGTCTAGCTATTCCAGAAAACATCAATTAGGTATTAAAAAAAAATTGGAAACATGCCCAAGAAATACGAATCCAAACTTGGATACTTTCCAAATAATAAATTTACCTTTTTCAATTCCTAGAAGTTAAAAGTCAGATTGTCATGCATTTTAAAATTTTCTGGAAATGTTTTTGTTCAACTTTAACTTGCCAAATAAATGAACGAATCATTAATCATAAAAAAACCTTTTGGTAACTGCAGAGCTAATAAAAAGGCCGTTATTCGTGAATCACAATTTGTTTCAAAAATGTTAAAACCAACCGGATTATTTTTTCCGTGTCGCAATTTAACGCCAAAATGATTCTGCTGTGTATTGAATTGCGTGCAATTCAGCTAACATTTTACGAAATTAAAGAGGAATTGTTTTAGCTGAATTGTAATACGATTCACACTGAATAAACATTGTGATTCACGAATAACGGCCTTTTTAGCTCCACTGATCAAGCTAATGAATAATTTCGCTGCTTATTAACTAAATAGAACGGAATATACCTAATGACTTGTCGTATTGCTGACGTCATTCATATAGATGTTTGCTATCTAAGCTGGTTACGCGTCACTATCACATTCAGACAAAATTAAATCATAAGACACGCAGTTCCTACTTACGTCATCATGAAATGATAGAGCTGTGAAGATTTCAATGTTTAGTCCTTTACTGATAAATATGATTTTGCTTTGTTTTGACGACCACCTGTGACGTAGGCAGTAGTGATAAGGATTCGATTTCTACAGCGAGTCATAAGAAACACGTATCAGGAACACGAGTTTAATCCTAAAAATCGCTAGACATCCAATAAAAATAAAAAAGGCCGTCATAGCAGAATCATAATAGGAATTGAACTACACGTCACTTTTCACCCTCAGTCAATGAAAAGAGACGCCATATAGTTTAATTCCTATTGTGATTCTACTATAACGGCCTTTTTAAGCCTGCAGCGTAGCTAAAATGGTCGCTAATGCAGATTCACAAATGATTTGCGTCGAGATTCTCGTATTAGAAATCACAAAGTTGACAATTCCGTACCGGCAATATCATCTTATTGTTTGACAGTTTTGTGGAGAATCGTAAAATAAAATGGCCACCTATGAATTGGAATTGCACTAAGTGTCAATCAAATATTATTTATCTTTAATAATGATAATAAAACATACTAAATACTTACTTAAAAACCAAATACTTATTTACAGAGTATTAGTAGTAATAATACGATGCAATATTAAATGAAAACCAACCGGGTTATTTTTTTTCGTGTGGCAATTTAAAGCCTAGCATGTGATTCTGCTGTGAATTGAATTGCGTACAATTCAGCTAACATTTGACGGTAATTAAAGATGAAATGCTTTAGCAATATCAATACAAATCACCCGTGAATCATATTATTGTGAATCTGCATTAGCGACCATTTTAGCTCTGCAGGTCTTAATTCTAAAATTACTGTGGATTTTCGGTCGCGTAACTTCGGCTTAGTTAGACACTTACTGTAAAAATCTTGAACTAATTTACGTTAATGAATAATTTTTGGTACAGGGTTCTGAAGAATTGCCACAAGATCGGCGAGGGTGTGTACGGCGAAGTGTTTCTGTGGCGCGGCAGAGATGGGCGAGCTCGGGTTATGAAGATTGTGCCCATTGCCGGCTCCTGCAAGGTCAACGGCGAGCAACAGAAGGACTTCCACGAGGTCATCTCGGAAATTGTGATTGCTATGTGAGTACAGTTGTCGCAAGGGATCTAGGCATTCGTGAAGTTAGGCTTTTCGCTGCGCTGTAGAAAATTTTGTAAGTATGAAAAAAAAAGACACGTTTGCCGTAGGCCTGATGAACTGTGGGCCAAACTAGCCACCGAGTGGAGCCCTGAGACAGTGAGGCGGCGCCGCGGCAGACCACGCAATCGATGCAGAGACGAGCTGGACAACTGCAGTGACCAGTCGAGGGAATTGGCTTTCTATCGAAAAGAGTGGAAAGCTTGAGGAGAGACCTTTGCCCAGCAGTGGAACAGTATAGGTTCAATACAGTGAAAAAGTTGCTCTGCGCATCGAAAAACGGCTAACTTTACTAATGCCAAAATCCGTTGGAAGAAGTTTATACTAATTATTTAACCCTGTTATTGATAATGGAAGGAAGTGGATGGATATGGGGGAGACCTTTGCCCAGCAGTGGGATACTTTATAGGTTAAAAAAAAAATTGGTAATGGACTTATAGGCTCCCTGGAGCTCAACCCGTTGCTAAAGATACTGCAAAAACTAATGGCTCGTATAGTGCAATGTACGCTAAGCTTATGGTTTTGCTGGTGTTTTCCATACACACAAACTTATTGTTTCAGTATGCTAATACTGTCAATTTATTGTATTGCTAAAACCACATTTTATTTTCTCATGTTCCATATTTTAAATTTATTTAAATTAGTATCGTAAATCGCAGACAGTTGATAAGATTTCAATTATCTCGTTCAAGTGTGCGAATGACAAAGAAAGTTAATGATCCTTATGTCAATGTTATTTCAATATCTAGTTTTGTCTAGTATTTATCTCTCTTTCGCCATCACATGAAGATAGATTTCCACAATAATTTATGACTAACTGCACCCTATGATGTTTTGCAAACTCACTACCTACGCGTCCAATGTAGTGTTGAATATGACGTGACTGACGCGGCTCGTTTGTCCCGTACAAAATTCAACTTTGTGTGATCGGCTCATTTTCTAAAAATGTCATGTTTCAATTCATGTCATGTGACCGTACACAATATGACAAAATCAGCTGATTTTGTCATGCTGATGACAAAATTGACGTTACTCTTTCCTCAAACTTCATTCAATCTTCAATCACACCTCACTTGACAATGACAAGAAAGAATTTTGAACTGATCGGACAGAATGTCATATGAGAATGAGTGAGTAGTTCGCCAAAATAATGAACAGTCAACTGAAAATGACCGGCTCAAACGAACCGGCTCACGGTACCGGCTCAAAATGAAAATGAGCCTACTCTGACAAAAGTCAATCTAAAATCATGTCATACCCAACGCTAGTCCAATGCATTAGCAAGCTATCAACAGTTTTTAGTTATCAACTTCACGCAAATAAATCATTTCATTTTGTGTCTGGTCTTCCCACTGGTAAAATCATGAAGGAAATTCAAAGCAACATTCAATATTAAGTCTCCTTTCCATATTTAATCTAAAGGTGGCCGCATACCTATCCGCGCCGAACGAATAGAATTTTAGAATTATTTATATGAAACCTTGCACACCTGCTCGCGTCGAATCGTCCGATTCGACCAAATCTGGCAGTACATCGAGAACTCGGCGTGGAGAGGTGTGCGCTCATCCTAAATATCCATTTCAGCGTGAAGAAGTAACAATCATACACACAAACTTTTGTATTTATAAATATTATTGCATTTTTTTTAAGTACTTACTTAAAAATCCGTCACTAGAGTTGGACGAACTTATTTATTAGCACTTGAATTCTCAGAAGCACCTTATATAAATATTGGAAAATCTTAATGACGTCTACACAGATGATCATCAAACCGAACGGGTTTCCCACATCGTCTTATCTGGTATTTTACATTTTACATCGTAATTACTTGATGCAATGTCAGACGAAATGGCAGAAATTATTTTGCTTTGATATTGGTTTGTAATTTTCAAAAATATGAGTTGAAGAAAAGTAGATAACATTGGGAGAGATATTTGCTTTGCAATGGGACGAGGTCAGTGAACGCGAATTAAACGTATTTCTATCAGAGCCTAGTGTGAGTTTATTTCGATTTTGTAAACACACGTGCAGCTTTTCAAGGAACGATTGTATGTTTTATGCGTTCATGAGAAGGTAAAGTTGGAATAACAAAAGTTTTGATAAGTTCATTTTCACTGTTTGAAGGTTAGATGGACCCAGAATCGGGTGGATTTTTAACCCCCGCAAAAAGAGGGGTATTATAAGTTTGACCGCTGTGTCTGTGGCACCGTAGCTCTTACACCCGTATCTATAAACAAGCAATTACTTGCTGCTAAGCAATTTCTCCATGAAGTAATTACTTGAGAATTCTCTTCTAACTTTTGACAGTTCTAACTTCAAGCAATTACTAAACTATAGAAAAAATAATAATTACTAGAGTGGTTAATTACTTTTACTAAAGTAATCACTTATATGTGTATAAACCGATTTGAATGCAGGTTTTTTTTTTTGATAGCTGTTTTTCCAGTGGTAGGCAATGTTTCATCAAAATCGGTTAGTTTGAAGATCATTAGCTCTTTTCTAGTTTATGGAGGGTTTTTAAATATGTGTAATGTTTTTTAACCTTACAAGCACAGTGGCGTTGCCCTTAGGACATTGCTCCAAACTAAATCGTCTCGTCAATGACGTGGTGAGAGACCAATGACTCTAGTCTACACTCTCAAGGTTAAATTTATGCAATTTGAAAAAAACATTGTTCGCAAAAATATTACTACCAAAGTATTTGAATAATGATATGACTTGAGATGTCTAGGCTATACGGAAAAGGTGTTTAAATAGCTTAGCTTTAAAGCCGTCTGTATTTACATGAAGATAAAGATCATTAACCGATTTCAAAAAGATGATTTTCTTAATTCGCCAGCATTTTTTATCTATGTTACCCGATTACTCATAGACGCCTGGACCGATTTGGTGAGGATCTGTCAAGGATCTTCGAAGCTATGAACAGCGGACCTAACAAGGTCGCCTAAAGCTGGATCACAATTTGAAATGAATTATAATGCCTCTCTCGTCTCTTTTCACTCTCCGTCAATGAAAAGAAATGGCAATAGTTCAATTCCTTTAATGCGATCCTGCAATAGCGACCTTTTTAAGCTCGCAGAAATGCACTTCGAGAGTGCAGAAAATTGCTCAGCACCATTGATATCTGTTTTTTTTTTTAATTTTGATTTAGCCTCTTGCATTTTGTATTAGAACCAAAGAACTCAAGTGTCTAAAGTTTGTTGGGAATAATATTGCTGTTCTATGAACTACCGTGACGTAGTAGCGAACCTGTTCAACTAGGTATCTCATTAGTAGATTAGCAACAACGTCACGTTTGAACCGCTTCTCGCATTCATTAGCTTCTTATTAACATAATCCATATTGTAATAAAAGTAAATGGTGTTCGTTGCTAAGCGGAGAACTAGAGAACAACAATAGAATTTTCCAAATCGGTCCAAGCGTAATTGGTGAATATGCATAAGCACAGTAAAAAAGATTCCGACGAATTGAGAATCTCCTTTTTTTGAAGGGGTTAAAAATGATAATGTTGTTTGCAGGGAATTGAGCGCCCTGCGCGCTCCCATAGCCGATATCGACCGATACTTTGATGAAGGGAAGGACGTCGCAGCATTGGATCTTCACGCCGTAGAGAACGCTACTGACGTTTTCAATGAGGTATGTTATAATTTGGCATTTCTGCCGCATGTCGAATGATCATTGGGTTAAAACAACGACCGAGTGGGCCCCCAATGGCGGAAGAAGATGATGCGGCATCCTAGATTAAGGTGGCGGGATGAGCTAAACTCATTCTTAGAAGACAGGTCCTCCATACTTTGGAGGACCTGTCTATGACGACCTGTCAGTGACCTGACTATGGAGTCCATAGTATTAGACCGAGAAAGTGGGATAGGGAGGCCTTTGCCCAGCAGTGGGGAACATGAAGGCATTTGCAGAGGGAAAATGATGTGTTATAATTTCGACAAGCGATCCCACTTTCGGCCGGGTATACTCGTACATTAGTAAAATATATATAGTGAAGAAATAATAGCCTGTGTCCATCTTGTATAATGTACCTTTCAAATGGTGAAAGATTGTTTCAAGTAGGTAGTTGCGGATATACTCGTCGTAATACACACTTTCTCTTAATGTTACTTAGGTATATATAGACGCTGCCTAGTGCTTTTAGGTTTCTAATGAAATAAATGGTCGTTTATTCAATTAAACCGCAACGATCACTTCTAAATGTCTTCTCCGTGTTTCTGGCAACTTATCTTTGTTTTGTGAAGACTTACCATTATTTTCTTGTAGTGCTTTCTGTAAAAAATGTATAGGATGACACAGACTATAGCAAAATTAATCTAAAAATGGGTAAATTAGTTGTTTACATAGCACTAGCAGCGCCCTCGAGGCGTTGCCCCTGTAGTGATGGTATTTAGTGATGATGATGATGAAAAGTAGTCTATAACCTTCCTCAAGAGTTTAGCTATCAAATGCAGAATGAATTTTTCAAAATCCGACTGGTAGTTCCTGAGATTAGCGCGTTCAAACAAACAAACTCTTCAACTAATGTTAGTATAGATTGTGTTTATAACTTTTAATCTAAAACAAGACTGAAGCCGAAGAAATATCTCCTAAACTTGTTTGTTTTCAGTTTGGTCACGTAACGACTAAACCAACTTGAATTGTGGAATATGAATGTTCCGTGACCTAAATTAAAAAGCTTACAACGCGATGTTGCGGCTGCTACCAAACGATTTGCGCATTGAATTAATTTGACTATGAATCATTTTATAAACCGAGACTGAAATATTGTCGGGTATCACGCAAGGATTTGGAGTAACAAAACTAAATTAAATATTACAGAACATTTCACACAGCGCCATCTAAGCAAAGCTTGTACTATGGGAACCAGATAACTGATAGAATACTTATACATTTTGTAAATACATACTTATAATACTTTATAACACCCAGACACAGTACAAACATCTATGTTCATCACACAAATGTTTGTCCTGCGTGGGAATCGAACCCACGACCTACAGCGCAGAAGGCAGAGCTACTACCAACCGAGCTAAGAGGCCAGTCACACACACAAAACTATTTCTGAATACCATCAAAGGAAAATATAATCATACTGAATTTAGTCAACGCTAAAAATATTTACGGCAGAATCAACAGTAACAATTTAATTCAATCAAGTCCCATTAGTTTCATTGTG
Organism: Camptogramma bilineatum; assembly: GCA_958496255.1. Lineage (NCBI taxonomy): Eukaryota > Metazoa > Arthropoda > Insecta > Lepidoptera > Geometridae > Camptogramma > Camptogramma bilineatum. The sequence goes on from OY292459.1 coordinate 14,877,283, forward strand.
ATTCAGAATATTGGACAAAGAGATAGCTCAGTCGATGTTTAATGGAATTGAAATTTGAAACGGAATATGAATCATTCATTACAGTAACAAAGAATTCTATTGTTTGTATTATAATTTCACTGTAAAGCATTGAGGAAAAATTGATAATGTAATATTAAACAGAAATGTTTTTTCCTTTCATTCAAGTTATTGAATGTTTTGATATTTGTGTTTTAACAAATTAAGGTGAAAATTTAAAATTGGTTGGTAAAATTCTCGTCAAATGAATGTTCTTTATAACGTACACTTACATTTTCATAATATTTTGTAAGTCGGTTGCATCAAATCCAGTAAATATCTGATAGATTGCTTTAAAAATTTGCTAAAAATCACTTTAGGAAATCTGCCAAGTCGAACGGCTGTCTACAATAAATTATCAAAATGTTGTTCCGTTTCTGTGAATTGTTCTATTTGACCTCAGATAATGTCTGCTATCGCGAAATCTAGGGCAAACCTACAAAATAGAGATAATTTTATGTATTTAGTTGGATGTAGCAAAATTGCTGTTTTCTATGTATATTATGTATGTATTAACAAAAAAAATGTATATAAGTAGTATTATCAGTCATGCATGTAGTTCCCATAAGTAAGACAAGTTCTGCTTACTTTGGGACTAGATAATGCTGTGTGAAATGTCCAGCATTATTTATTTATTTTGCAGTCTCGAAAGAAAAAGGTAATTGATTCAATTCAAAGACATTCTTTATGATTGTATTCTTCCACTGATCCCACAAACTCCGTTGCTTATTTATTAATGTAAACTCTACATTATATTAGCACACGGGAATTACGACGAATTAGACGACAAATGTTTCGATTCATGCAGAGAATCTTCACCTGCGTAAGAGAGGGATCCATTGAACTCACGAGGGATCTCAGTAAATATACTCTCCCAAAACTGAGTAAAAAAACTTAAACGTTGGATTTTTCATTGAGCTGCCATTGATAATGATGTACGTAGTTGTTTGAATATCAATACTTCAAGTAAACACCAAAATTGGATACGAACGCGATATAGGAAGAGTTATTGACCTTAGTTGCCGTGTAAGGTCTTCGCACTGCAAATAACGCACGTTTGTATTCTGAAGGGCAGGTGATACTGCCGCAAAAATTATAAGTAACATGCTTCCGCCCGCGTCTTCGCTCACCTACACGTATAAAAAGTAGCCCATGTGTTATTCTAGTTTATAAGCTATTTATATTCCAAGTTTCATCCAGATCCGTTCTGGCGTGATTGAGTAAGGCTGATAGCACACCTATCCGTGCCGCATTCTCGAAGTACTGACAGATTCGGTCGAATCGGATGATTCGTCCGCGGGCAGGTGTGATACGAGGTTTCATACGTTGTCATAGAAATAATTCTAAAATTCGATTCGTTCGGCACGGATAGGTGTGCGGCCACCATAACTTTCGCATTTATAGTAGTAGTAAAATAAACTTATTAGACTCTGTAAACACATTTATGGAAAAATAAAAAGTCAACATGACTTTCTAAATTTTGCACAAAGTTATGTAAGTAATCAAATCACAGCTAGATTTAAAGTTTTTTTTTATTTTTGTCTGTTTTGTACAATCGTCAGTTACAGTTAGGCTGTATCCCCAGTAGGCAAACTGTGAGCGGCCGACTGAGTTTGCGGCGTATCGGTTTAGTACGCTCTTCCATATTTGAAATGGAGCGTCCACACCACAGTTTGCTAGTTTGCAGCGTTACGCTGCAAACTGCGTACAGTGAGCGCAAAACTAGCAAACTGTGGACACTCCATTTCAAATATATGGAATGGTATACTAAACCGATACGCCGCAAACTCAGTCGGCCGCTCACAGTTTGCCTACTGGGGATACAGCCTTAGTAACAAGCAGAGTATATCACAATAAAAGCCATAAGACGTCATAAGACATTGAGCCCACACAGTAACTAACAAAGGCCACACACGTTGTATTGCAAATAATGCTTTATTATACGCTAATTTATCTTGTCACTGAGATATTCCCATTGATCATTGTCAAGAGCAGTGTTGGCCGAGTGGGTTAGTGCCTCGACTTTCAATCTGAAGGTCATGGGTTCGAACCCGGCCTTGCATCAATGGATTTTTCGTTTATACGTACTTCTATTAATAAAAGCCATAATATTTGATTCAATTTATTCAATTTACGAATACTCGTACCTTTGAATCTAGTGTAGTAGAGTCTACCTCTAACCTAAGAATAACTTACTTTATGTTGTTTTTTATAGAACGTATGAAAATGCCTTGTAAATAATTCGTCTAAACTCCAAACATACAAATAAATATTCAGTAGGTATTCAGAAACATAACCCTTTGCTCTCTGTCCCAAATTCTACAATAACTGAACCTTTTGTAAATCTTTTGAGGCATTTGAAAAGATATTTCTACCTGCTTCATAACAAAGGGACACACATTCCTTTGCTAACTTCAGTGTTCATTTATCATTGTTATTGAGTTATTCTGAATAGATGCAATCTTTTGTACCAAATTCTTTTAGATACACCCACGCTAAAACGAAAATTACGTTCCACATACTCGCAACTCGAAAAATGCTCTTTTTTTATTACGCAAAGTTAGAATAAGCAAGCTATAGGCACGACTTGAAACATGGGTGTTGTTCAATTTCATTAGACCTAATTCTAATTCTTCTAGCCCTGTGCCATTGTTGGGCAAAGGCCTCCCCCCCACTTTCGCCAGTTACTACGATCCAGTGCCTTCGTCTGCCAGTCCCTCTCGTAGGCGTCTAGCTCGTCCCGCCATGGCATTCGTGGTCTGCCGCGCTGCCGGGTCACTGTGTCAGGGCTCCACGTAGTGGTAATTTTGGCCCACAGATCTCCCGGCATGCGGCAGACGTGCCCAGCCCAGTCCCATTTCAGTTTCGCTTTCTCCCCTACGTCGGCAATTTTGGTCTAAGAGCGCAGTATGGTGTTTCGGACGCGGTCGGTCCTACTCCTAGGATACTACGCTCCATCGCCCTTTGGCAAACCTTGAGTTTGGATTTTTGTATGCCAGTCAAAGATCCAGTTTGGGAGCCGTAAGTAAGAACGGGAAGGACCTATTAAGATTTATTCACATTCATTGTTTATTTTGCTGTGTGTACAAATGATAAAGTTACCGCAGTAGGTTTCGATGACAACCACCTGCTATGCAAATATTAGTCATTGTCAACGCCTTGTACGATTTATCCGTAAGATAACGTATTTTATTTTGTTATGCAATCCTACCATCATTACTAACGCAAAGTTTGTACAAATTACTTTGATTTGAAGCTACTTCTTCTTGCGAGTCAAAGGTACAACTAAATGGAATTCGAGTAGAACCTTGCCACCTGCACTCCATCTTCTGTGGCGTTTATTAGGTCCTCTCCTGTGCAGGTGGTAGGGCACAAGGGGCAAGCAAACAAGTAGGTGGGACATCGTTCGAATGGGGACCCCGCAAGCTACTAATTTGTGTGACACTAAAATAGCGTATGGCTTGAAATGGGTAAGCTTTTATGGCACAATTCAATCGAAGCTATTGGTAAAAGCTAGCGGTTTTTTGTTTTCAAGGCATTTAACGACATCCTTTTGCCATCAATGCTATGTTCGTCTCTTTCCACTATTTTCTCCTGTCGTGTACCGTTATAAATACATATTCATATATTGAACAATTTTTTGCTATTCGATAAATGCTGTATAGATTATGATTTATGACCTTTTGAATTGCCTTACTCAGTATAAGTCTCGAGCGGATGCTACTAATCGCATAAATAGTAACAATGTCATACAAATGTGAACACGATCACAGAGTCAAGGGTGACCGATCAGCTCGACAACATGTGATTTTTCATTAGCACTGACATCCCTTTTATTAGTATTATGAATTGAATAGCTTTCGCCCTTGTCGGGGTTAGAATTTTATTTGTTGGGATTGTTGTAATTTTTATTTTAATAAATCTAAAACAAACTTCAAGCTAATTGCCCCTTTTATTCAAAAAAAGAGTCTGTACAAACTGTATTCGCCTTATTGTGCCCTTTCAAACCTTCATTGTCCAAATTATATTGCATTGATAAATCTTAATTCTAAAAATAAATCTAAAAAAGAGCATTTCAGCTACAGCACTGTTTTTGAGTGAATTTTTTTTTCTAATCAAAAATTCATAATTAAATATTGAAATCTTATTTTCTTTCAATGTATTCGTTAGGTTACAAATCTGGAATATCTGGAGTATTTCGTTCTATTACCCTCCCCCCCCCTCCCCCAACAGCTATTTTACCCCGGTAGGGATAATTACCCACTGGTTCGGAACCACTGATCTAAGATAATGTTGTGGAGTTTGCCCTCTACGACACAATCTAACAAAATTTGCACTCTATAATCTATACTATAGTACTTAGATTACACTACCCTCAGAGTTGCTAGTTTGAACCCACAAGATAACCACCAATTAGGTTGATTAAACATTCGTGGCCGTTCACTCACTGTTATCGCGAGGCACGCGTGCTCCTACGTACATAATTTCTGTCTCTGAGATGTTAATTATTCTAATTGCATTGTTTGTATAATTTATTATCTTCGTGCGTGGTCACTAGCTTCCCAGTCTTTGTGCCAAAAGGGCAATGTGAACATTCGAATTTATATAATTTTACTAGGTAATTCATAAATTATAAATTTTTAATTTACCAGTCGGATTTGAGAATTCTTTCTGCATTTGATAGCTAAACTCTTGAGGAAGGCTACTTTTCATCATCATCATCACCATAAAGCATCACTACGGAGGCAACGCCGCGAGGGCGCTGCTAGTGAGTCATATTTTATGAAAAAAAAAATACATGAGCTGTGCAGAATTATGAAGAAAATTGAAATACAAAGGACGATGTTGAAATTAGCGTTACTCATTATACCAAGAACATCGATCACGTTACGAAATGTTGAATGATTCATAAACGTGTGAAAGGTACAATCATCGCGTGTGGTTCCTTGATAAGCTATGTAGAGCACGTAATAACTACGCGATATTTTACAAGACAGTCGATATCTTTGTACAGATGTAGCGATTTGTACATAAATTATAATGATATCAATGACGTTTTTTATAAAGTACTGAGTTGTCTTTCATTGGGAACCTTGGACTGATAATAATTGAAGGCAGCGTTTGTATTGGATTCGCAATAAAAAGGCTATTTTGGTCGATTCGATATCTACTGTTATCACAACCTAGAAAGATATCATTTGTTTATGATAGGGATCTCAAAGGATCTGAGAATGTTTAGATTAGGCTGAATCCTGTTTTGATATTTTACCTATAGGTACATACATTAACTAGTAGCGCCCTCGCGGCGTTGCCCCCCTAGTGATGGTATCATAGTGATGATTATGATAAAAAGTAGCCCATAACCTTTCTCAAAAGTTTAGCTATCAAATGTAGAAATAATTTTTCAAATCCGACTGGTAGTTCCTGAGATTAACGCATTCAAAGAAACAAACAAACTCCTGGGCTTTATATATTGGTATAGAACTATAGATAGATTGTCAGTATTTTTTTTTAAATCTATACTAATATAACACTGGTCAACACCATTTTTTTTTCCATGATTTTTTTTACTGTTATTGATTATTTATAGGACCCTGATTAACAAAAAAATACTGGATCATTGCTAACAGCTTTAGTTTTTGAAATATACAGTTTTTCAATTTTACTAGAAAATTACGATATATTTGAGTAAAATTTCCATTTTAACACTAGCAAATGAACTTTTTATGGTTTCCTTGCATGAACGACTTCAGGTTGATCTCGTTGCAAGCTCCAACAGCAGTCGGCCATCATGTATTAAGTCCTACCTTCCTTGGTAACGCTTTTTTATTGACCGTACTTATATGTTGATGAAATATTTCATCCTGCTCTTTACGAAAATCGCCCAGATTTTCTGGAGGGCTTTTTTATACTACTAAGGTAGCAGATAAGCATACGGTCCTGACGGACCTGATGGTGAGCGATTACCGTAGCCTATGGACGCCTGCGAAACCAGAGGACGTCATACTCGTGCTGCTGTCCCTTTAAAAGAGGAACCACTGCGCCGACAAACCCAATGGACAAGACTGGTCCACCAGTTGTCACCGCAGCGCTTCAGAGCAGAGCTCTGGTAACCTTACTCACCGGAGAAACACAACACCATTCGAAAACAATGATGTTATTTGGCTGCGATATTCTGTAAGGCGGATGTACTTCCCCAGTCAGTTTTTTTGAATTGTGTGAGAAAAACTCACAATTCCCTTCCTCCTGTGAGTGTAAGAAGTTAATTTTTATGCTCATGTTGCATCCCAGCTCGTGAAAATTTGTTAGACTTCTTGTTTCCAAGAAAGTTAATTTTGACCAAAACAAATTGAGGTTCTCGCCAAATCATGGGTTTTCCGAACTTTGAAGCATTTTTTTCTCCATAAGACCACAGTCGCAGGCAAAAAACACATTTTTGGCACACAATAATGAGGTACCCATGGTTTGTCTTCATAGCACAATGTTATTCTAAAAAGGTGATGAAAATACGCAGTTTTTACGCATTTTTATAAAGTTTTCCGATTTTTTTCAAAGATATATAGCCACAAATATAGCAAAAACACTGTGGATTATGCAAACAACGTTTTCTTGACGAAGCCATATCAAAAACAACAACAAAATATATTATAGTGTCCGTCAAAACATAAAAATCTGAACAAAATCGGAAAATGGGGATAGTTTTTTTTTATTAGCTGTAACGCAAAAACAAAAGCTGTTAGAGAAAAACTGTTATCATATTCAAAATAAGAACACCAAACTGAGCTAGAAACAAAAAAAAAATCTGAGGAAAAAACCAAAAAGGTTTATTTTGTTGACCAGTGTAATAATACATAAAAAAAAATAAAAAAACATACATACAGCCGAGCATAGAACCTCCTCCTTTTTGGAAGTCGGTTAAAAACGGAAGAATTTGTCTGTTTGAACGCACTACCCACTGGAATACCAGTCGCATTTGGGACCCACTCAGTGGTAATCTTTGCCCACAATTCTTCCGGCACACGTGACCTGCCCAGTCCTACTTCAGTTTGGCAGCTTTCTGGTTGGCATCAGCGATTGTAAGCTTAACGTATAAATATCGTTTCCAGGTGTTAGCAGTCCGCTGTGTGCAAGGTCCGTACCCGTCCCGTCTTCTGGACCTCTGGGAGTTGTACGACGAGTGCAAAGGCTCCGAGAACGACAACCCGGCCGCGCTGCCTCCCCACCAACAATACATGGTGCTGGAGCTGGCCAACGCTGGGCAGGATCTCGAGAGCTACCAGTTCACAGGCGCTCAGCAGGCGTATGCACTCTTCCAGCAGGTAAAGAGTTCAGTGCCTCGAGCACTAGTATGCACGAGCTTATAGTCTGCCGGCCGCGCTGCCCTCCCACCAGCAATACATGGTTCTGGAGCTGGCCAACGCTGGGCAGGATCTCGAGAGCTGTTTTTTCTTCTTTATTTTGGCTTCGCACGTCTTGTGCATTCAGCCAATGTCAAGTAATTAAGAAATTTCAAGTTTATATATAAATAAGTTATATAATTACATATTACAATACATAAATATAATATCCCACCCCTCCCCTTGTGCCTCAGTAAAGATGTGGGGCTTTACTGAAATATCAACACGGACTTTTTGGGAGAACTCGAAAAGCAATGCTATCCAATTTTGTTTCACTATGCACATTCACGAACACTTAACGGTTAATAATCCACCATTATTACACATTAACATTCGAAGAAACACAAGTTTTGGTAAATAAAACAAAAACGAAACATGACTTCTCAAATTCCCGCCAAAAAGCCAAAAAGTTTAGGTAAAGAGTTGATCAGTGCCTCGAGCACCAGTATGCACGAGCTTATAGTCTGGCAAAAACGGGTAGAAACAGCAACTAAAATTTCATTACAATGGAAACCCTTTCTCTACTAATCTATGGTAAAGTACAGGTTTCTTGTCTATGGTACAGGTACGGAAGACGTCAGTCAGAAGTAATAATTTCCTTCTAAAAGAGAATTTATCTATTTCGCGTATTTAGCTTGCACAGTGTTAGCGTGCACACTATTATTTTTTGCCAAACTGTATTCTATCCGTGACTATAGTAAAGTATGGACAATTTTATGGACTGAACTTAGTTTATTCAAGATAACGCTAGAGGCGCTGCACTGAATTTCATACAATTACAACTCACCCAATATTTTCATTATTGTTAAGGCTCAAACACACGCTGGCCCAGGCTCGCCGAGTGAACGCGTTGCCTCTCTGTCGCTCTCGCCTTGCATTGATTCGCATTCTCGCTCGCACTCACACAGGCTCGCCTAGGCTGGCCCAACGTGTGTTTGAGCCATTATAGTTTTATTTTGTAGCGTTACTTTTTGTTTTTGCATTTTGTTCGTCGTGTGTTTTCAGTGGCGGCATGGCACCCTCTCAGAAGATGAGTGAACTTCTAGTGTCAAGTTGTGTGTAGTCTTGACTAGATTTTCACTTATCCTCTGCGTGGGCTACGGACTACGCTTTCGATGTTTGACGTGTCAAGTTTTAATTTTTTACTTGTTTTTGCATGATTGTTTATGCTTTTTGTAAACTGTTTCCAGGCCTAACATGTGCAACATCGAGAGAGATATCTCGATCGGACGAACTGCTGTAACGCATACGTTAGAGCAGTTTAACCGATCGAGAAGTCTCGTTTCCCGACTCTCGATGTTGCACGTTAAGCCAACAAGACGTCTGATGCTAACGAAGGAAAAACATCGCAATGTAATCTTAAAATTTAATTTAAACTAGTGAAAATGGCTTTTGTACCGTACTAGTTTTAATAAATAAATAAAATAAAGAAATCGCTTTACGCGTTGCTAAGCTCTGCGATGCTCTCTAAAAGGGGCGGCAGCAAAGCTACGATTACTAATACTAACTACTAAGTGCGATTCAAACCTCGGAATGTATTCCGAATTCGGAAAGTGACGCTTCTTCGCTAAAAAAACGTTAACTTTCCGAAGAAAATCATCGAATTGGATGGATTTTCGGAAGTCTGATTCGAACTGCTTGTGACACTCTAAAAAAATTCATAACTTTTAATTTGAGAGAAGTATAAAGAAAATTATTTGATTTGGAGCATGAGTTTTGTCTTCGTTTAGCGTTGTCGTCCTAAACAGACTAAAATCACAATAAATGTTATTTTTGTTTGATGAAATTTTGTGTTTGGTATTATTGTTTTGTGTAGTACTACGTAAAAAAGCTGTACAAATCAGAACTGTTCGTTAATATTGTGTATCTATTATTTTCAGATTGCCTTCGGGCTTGCCGTGGGTGAAGAAGCATTTCAATTCGAGCATCGTGACTTGCACTGGGGAAACGTACTGATAGCACCTACTGAGCAGAAGGTAAAATTAAAAAAAACAGTAATATGTGTAAAAAAAGTAACTGTATAAGTGTGTAAAACATAACAGAAATAAAACGAGAACTTGGTCATCGATCTTCGAAAACTTGACGATCGCGCAGCCCATCTCATCCCACTGCTGGGCATAGGCCTCTCTTCGCTTGTGCCAACCTCTTCTATCCTGCTCCAGTCTAATGGGTTGAATACACCTAACGAGTACAGTGGCGAGACAGTGTCTTCGGCCGAGTGCTCGGTTTGTATAAACACTTTAACGAGTGCTCGGCCGAGGATTAGGAGGCGAGACAGTCACTAGAATCACAATTTGTTTACTAGGCCGAGTACCTCCCTCCTCGCCCCACCTCTGTCTCGCCACTGTACTCGTTAGGTGTATTCAACCCATAACACGTGTACAGTAAAACCGGAAAAAGAATGAACATTGGAAACAATCGCATAAAATTTCAAAAACGATTGACGAAAAGTCGTTTGTAAATGAAAATTACTCATAATTTCAACTTTATCGCAAACAAATAAAGATCAATGTCATTTTTAATTAAGAAAAGTAAATAAGTTGTAAGCCGTGCGAGCTGCGCTGCTAACGACGTGCACTTCTGGCGCATTCTATTTTGTGGAATCATACACTGCTGTCGGACATATTCGGAAAACACGAAAATAACCCATGTCCATTATAAAGCTTGAAGTACTGTATATGTGTGTAAAACATACAGAAATAAAACGAGAGCTTGATTTAAAATTAAGTAAAAAAATCACACTATCACACTAATATTATAAATGCGAAAGTTTGGATGGATAGATGGATGTATGTTTGTTCCTCTATAACTCGACAACCACTGAACCGATTTGGCTGAAATTTAAAATATAGATAGGTAATGATCGGGAATAGGACATAGGCTTATATCCGGGTACCACGCGAGCGAAGCCGCGGACGGAAGCTAGTAAAAAATAAATGAAAGAAAATCTTACGCGTCGATGCGGTAAAGTAGGTGAAGGGCGGGACGATTAGAATCGCTTTGGCGAGGGCATGTAAATAGTCTCGGCCTACATACTGGGGTAAAAGAATCTTGAAAACTTCAGGCTAATAATAGTTTAGGGGGCGTCCATTAATTACGTGAGATGATTTTTGCGTTTTTTCCACCAAGTTTCCACAAGGCAACATTTGCGCGACATGTTGCACAACATGTTGAAAGTTAGCGCGGAACTTTTGTTTAACAACGTTGTCTGTCTACGCATTTACTACTATGACAGTCGTCGACAACATGTCGCCAGAGGAACTGAGTGTTCATTTCACTACGGAAATTATTGCGCGTTACGTCTCCTGAGCGTCACTTGTTGCGCGCCAAATGTTGCATCTATACTAAAATAATAAAGCGGAAGAGTTTTTTTGTTTGTTTGAACGCGATAATCTCAGGAATTACCAGTCGGATTTGAAAAATTCTTTCAGCATTTGATAGCTAAACTTTTGAGGAAGGTTTTAGGCTACTTTTTATTATCATCATCATCATCACCATATACCATCACTACGAGGGCAACGCCGCGAGGGCGCTGCTAGTAGTGGATACGAGGCTTCAAGCGTATTACTATTAACCTTTGTTTATTTCCAGTTCGCAACATTCGTGCTGCGCGGGCGCGCATACCGCGTCCCCCGCGGCGGCGTCGCGGCCACAATCATCGACTACTCCCTCTCGCGCATCTCCCTGCCTCTCTCGCGCGACAGCACCGCGGCCGCGCTCTACAACGACCTGGCGACAGACGACCAGCTGTTCGACGCAGTGGGTGATTACCAGTTCGAGGTTTACAGGCTGATGCGAGACAAGTTGGGGTGAGAGTCCATCTTTCATTCATCTCCTTGCCTTTTTCCGGGGTCGGCACGACATGTTCTCTTCTTCCTAATCCCTCCTATCACTCGTCATCACAATAGTCACTCCTTTCACACGCATGTCCTCTCTCACGCAATCCATCCATCTTTTCTTTGGCCGTCCTCTAAAACAAAAATTACAATGACGCACATCCGGGAATCGAAACCACGACCTTTAAAGTCAGTAACAAAAATCAATAAAGACAACATCGACAATCGACAAAATCGAAAGTCAGTAAAGACATAAAGTACATACAGTAGTTAAAATTCATATGAGACATTTAACATTATTTCATTTAATAATATCGTCTAAGTTTTTTAGTCCACTTGAGCTTATATTGTGTTTTTTATTGTTACAGAAATGAGTGGAAGAATTTCGAGCCATACACAAACATTCTTTGGCTCCACTACACTGTCGATAAAATGATAACGGCCCTCCGCTATAAGAGAACCACTACAAAGATTCATAAGCACTACATCGAGAAACTGAAGGGTATTAAGGAACGAATCCTGGACTACAAGAGCGCCACGGAATACGTACTCACCGACTTTGAAATATAATAGACTAGCTTCTGCCCGCGGCGTTGCCCGCGAGGTACCTACATTACAGCCTATGTCCATCCTGAAAGTTTATTCCAGCCGGTGAAAGAATTTTTGTAATCGGATGAGTAGTTTCGGAGATTACCTCCTACATAAACTTATCTCTTTAATATTAGTATAGACTAACTTCATTCAAAGACAACTTTGACCGAGAGGGCACAACGCCGACATCGAAATTTAAAACAACGAACAAATTATGTTATATTTTTCTACAACCTTCATATTAACGAATTAGTATAATATTTTTGTAGTACAATTCAATATGGATTCAATTCTATGCTGTTGTTGCAGGTCTGACATGACAAATTGTAATGTAAATAGAAATTCATGCTTTGAACTAAAAATTATAGATGCTAAAATAATTATTTCCAATATTGTCGCATTAGTAAAGTATCGGTTTGACGGTGCCTTTATAGATAGAGTTGTGTCTTGGTTCACATTAAATAAATTCATATTTCACATGCTAATGTCGTTTTATTACGTAATTACTACCTATCCCTAACTTTTAAGTGAATACAAGCATCTGCAGGACTATTTTGTCTCACAAGTAAAGTTGCTAACTCGGAATTCTTCCAACAAATTGATTTTTTATAAAGTTAATTAAAGAATGCAGAATTACTTTGAATATTTTACACAATATAAATGTCTATCACTTTTTTTCAACCATCTACAACATAGATTCTCAACCTTATTTTCCCCACCGCCCACTTTGAAAATATATTTTTTTCTAGAGCCCCCCTATCTTACCTACTTTTTATTTTTCTTACTATTTGTCGCGAATTTTAAACAGCTTTTTGGACCACAGTGGCTATTACTTCTTTAACTGCTGTTAAAATTAAATCTTCCCCAACAGTATGTGGTTTTCCTGTTTTAATTTTAACTTTAGGTACTTTAGTGATAGTGATTAGGGCAGTGGTCGTCACACTTTTCTGGTCAAGGGCCGCATATGACATTGTGAGGTATCACTGCGGGCCGCACATTCTTGAATTACTTAGTTGACGATTTTTCTAAATTCTTAAAGGGGTTAAAATGCTTGAAGGTACTAACGAACTTGAAACTTATCATAAGTTTACGGGGTTCGAAGACTCGCTGCTTATCAGTTCCTATTCTGTGGTCTGACATAACTCACTTTGCTCGCAATGAGCTCGCAATATAACTACTCATGAAGTTAAAATGCGAGCGAATTGAGCTTCAAACTAAGCGAGCGAAGCGAGCCTATTTTTTAAAGACAAATGCAACATTGTGACACTTGATTTTGTTTGCGGTGATCTAAGAAAAAAATTGCTGCTTATTGGTTCCTAGTCTGTGGTTAGACTTTACGCTCTTTACTCGCAATATACTTTACCTACTCATGAAGTTAAATGCGAACGAAGCGAGCCGAATTTTTTAAGACAAATGCGACATGTAACACTTGATTTTGTTTGCAGTGTTCAAAGGAAAAACTCGCTGCTTATCGGTTCATATTCTGTGGTTAGACTTAACTCACTTTATTCACAATATACCTTATTTATAAAGTAAAATGCGAGCGCAGCGAGCTAAATTTTTTAAGACGAATGTAACATGTGACACTTGATTTTGTTTGCGGTGCTCATAGAAAGGCTCGCTGCTTGTCGGTTTCTATTCTGTGGTCAGAAATAACTCACTTTGCTCGTATTATACCTACTCATGAAGCTAGATGCGAGAAAAGCGAGCTCCAACCCAAGCAAACAAAGCGACCTTCCCTATCTCGAAGTTTTATAATCAATTATAATTATTATTGTAGCAACGTAGGTAGTATCATTCATCATCATAATTTCCTTGCCCTTTTCCAACTAGGTTGGGTCGGCACAACATTTTCTCTAACGTGGTAGCATCATTATCTATTATCTCTCAAAATTGTTTGCTTGGCCGCGGGCTGCACCAATACCGTCCGCGGGCCACACTTTGACGACCACTGGATTAGGGTGTTTTTTTGCCTATTTTAGACTACATTATCGCCCCCTCTGCTTCATCTCAACGCCCCCCAATTTTCTCTGGGTCTTCTACTGCCCCCCTGAAAGTCTCAAACGCCCACAAGGGGGCGTTATCGCCCACGTTGAGAACCTATGATCTACAATTTCAGAATATTCATTGTAAAAAATCCGAAGTAATCCGAGTTAGCGACTTTACGTGTTAGTCAAAATAGCCCTGTTGTTTCCGCTCTATGTTTCTACTAGATCAAAGTTTCCGGATGTATTTTAGTCTGAATCGCACCGCGCTAGTCCTCCAAATCGGTCCAATGGCACGGGCGTGATTGAAACAAACATACCGTGGAACCCCCGAACTTTGCCTAGTGTAGGTAACTTTGCCTAAATTATAAAAAGTACGATATTTACTTTCCTATCACGACAACACTTATTTTTGTTCGTTGGTAGAAACCCAAATCATAAACAGCCAATACTGCACTATTTAACTTTAAAATAACGGCAGCCATTTCATAGTAGTTGCAAAAAGTTTTCGGTGGAAATCGCGCAATTTTTTGACTTGTCCCACAAAATTATGTCATTGTGAGGAACTGGTTTGAGGTACGTCTTTCATATCTTTACAGTAGTTGGCAAATATGATCGGCTTTCGAAACACAATTATCTCATCTAAATACTATGATTATTGACAGAAATATCTGAGAAGGCAAAGTTAGGTGCAATTTTTTGAATAAAGTTTTCCAAACTTTGCCTACCCTAGGGTTGTCAGTTTTAGATTTAAGCAACAGAACAAAATGAGGGTTATGAATTTCAAACCACTCCCGTCTGTTTTCTTTTGGTATTTTTAACTAAGACATTGCTACTTTAGCACCAATAAAAGCGGTTAGATGTTCGTTACTTTTTTTCAATATTTTACTATCCATCTATGTACCTACTTTTATTGTTACGACTTAAAAAAAGTAGTGTAGGACACCTTCTGGCTAGGTGGAGTGATGATTTTCCAAAGGGCGCCGCGCCGTGGATGCAACAAGCCATGGACAGGATAAAATGGCGCAGATTGGAGGAGGGCTATGTCCAGCAATGGACTGTATAGGCTGATGATGATGATTACTTTTTTGTGACAGCCCTGACTTTTGGCGCATTTTGTCGGTAAATGATGCCCTAACTTTGCCTGCCATCATATAAAGTTTAATATAATTACTTGGAGTAGTATTGAGAATATAATCTACAAATGGTTCAATATATAATTAAACTGCATTAAAATCTATATGATTTACCAAGTTTTACAGAAAATATGGACCTCAGGCAAAGTTAGGCTCGCTGCCCTAACTTTGCCTACTTTTTTGACAGCCTCTACTGTCAAGGTTTTCAATGCTGTGAGCCTAGCACACACACACATTGAAAGCCCTTTAGTAATTGATTGACTTCAGCATGACAGAACCGATTATTTATGATCAGTTTGGCGCAAAATTTAAAAAAACTCGAAAAAGTAGGCAAAGTTCGGGGGTTCTACGGTACACACAAACTTTCAGATTTATATTACCAGCGGGCCTCTAAAGGTCGCTTTTGCAGAATCGCAATAGGAATTGAACTATTGCCCTCTCTTTTCATTGACTGAGAGTAAAAAGAGACGGCATTCATTTTATATTGTGATCAGGGGCGTAGCTAACGCCGTATCTGCCGTATCCGAGGCCGTATCAATTATACGGGGCCCCCAAGCCCAAGAGAAATCTTTACCATTCCTAGGGGCCCCCAAACAAATTTTTATACGGGGCACCGCCAAGGCACGCTACGCCACTGATTGTGATTCAGTTTTAGAGACCTTTTTATGTTCGCAGTTCACAAAATATTTTTATCCGGATTATTTCTAGCTACGAATTTTAGATTAACGGCCGAGACGGCCTTTTTAGCCCCGCTGGGTAGTATAGACATTACCACTTTAGCCTGCAAGAAAAAAAAAACAGCTGGAAAAACGTCAGATTTGACAGTAGTTGTCAATGTCTATGTATTTGTGATTTATTATAGCCGTAACAGACGGCACAGACCAAACCACAGATTTGGTCTGCGGCAGACCAAAGTGATGGTCTGTGTCACTGTCACAATGATATGACACAGACCATCAAACGATTTTGATGGTTGGCACCAACCGTCAAAAACCACGACAGACAAATAGGGAGTGATGCCAAATGGGGGATTTCCTGCAAATTCGGGAGTTTTAAAATAAATTAGAACCGACTGTCTAGGTTGCCTATTTATTGTTAGCAGGCTTTTAGCAGGTATCTATTTCATTTAATCTTACCTACCTACTAATTATATAACGTTGGTTGGTAGGTTGAAATGTACCTACAAGCAAGATTATTCTTTCGTTCACAGTAAATGGGCGTTTTTCCACTAGCCCGGCACGGCAGCGGCACCGGCACCGGCACCGGCGCCGGCGACGCAAGAATGTATGAAAATGTACTGCTCGTTTTTCCACTTGCCGGCGCCGGCACCGGCACGGTTTCATACATTTTTGCATCCCCACCACCGGCGCCGGTGCCGGTGCCGGTGCCGTGCGGTGCCGGCTAGTGGAAAAACGCCCATTATGTAGATTTATGTTGGGTTATTGTGATTAAGTAGGTACCTATATATAGATACCTATGTAGATAGGTAGGGACAAACAAACAAATATTGTTCGTATTATCGTACAGAACTTCAGATAAAGTACCTATGGCTTTTAGACGTAGACGCAGGAGATTGCGGGTTCGATTTCCGGCTTGGGAAAAATATTTGTAGGTATGAACTTCAGATCATGGAGGTGGATTCATTACTCAAGTCCTACGGCGAAAGCGGGAACTACCTAATTGTTTTATTATGCTCTTTTAGTCAAGGTCGTTCAGTTGTGTGTACAGAGCTAACGAACGTACAAACTAGCATAATTATTATTGACTTGACCGTTATTCGAACCTTATTAATTTGAGATAGGCACTTCCGTTTCCCGCCTTGCATTTCCTTTTTCTAATGAATTTACCATTGACTTCCGGCTGCTTCCGGTACATACGTCACTTCCACCAGGCAGGGTGGCGTGCGATTTTATCGACGACAGCTTTATTCCTCATTGGCGTTTTATTCCCCGCCGAGTGCGGACGTGTCTTGCCAGGTGCAACCACGTCTTGAAGAAGTTATTTTTTTCTTTTGAATTTTGAATAATTTAAAAAATTAATATTGCGTTTTATGGAAATTGCAGACAGATTGCATATTTCTAGTGTTAAGAGTGAGTTTGTTCCAAACTGTAAGTAATTATTTTCTTTTCTTTTAGAAATTAATATTCCTGTTCAAAAAAGCAGAAAACTATTCGTAAATCATAGCTATGTTTTGAGTTTATTTTAAAGATTTGTTAGCATGATTCGGTCGGAATTGTTCCGAGACTATCCGATTGTGTGAACACTTCTTAAAAAATTGTGGGTAATTTTGTTATACTTACTTCGTTGAATTGTTTTTCGCTTGAGCCAGTCGGTATAGAACCGAGACTATCTGGATTTGCGAATACCTTTCAATGTGTAGGATGTCAAGTACCCACAATATAATCTCAAATCATAATAATTAATTGCTATATTTGCCTATTATGTTTTTCTGCCACGGGCCAGTCGGTATTGTACCGAGATTATCTGACCGTGGCAGTTTAATTTATTGTAAGGGCAGTGTCTGGATATACAAAAGGTTATAAAATATACCTTGTATTTCCAATAATGCAATTATGAAACGATTTAATGGCTTTTTGCTTTTTTATGATTTTTAGATATTTAACGGTTTACCGTTCGATTTTAAATTTGATTATTTAAAAATAATTTTATTTTAAAGAATGTAAATTTATTTTCGTAAGATCTTAGTATAAGCTCTTAGCTTTCCAGTATTATAAAGCGGTAATTTCTGCAAATATGTGAGTTATATTATAATGTATAGTGCAGTGACAGGGACAGTTCTCCCATATGCTCTCTATAACGACGCGGTCAGCGAGTAAAACAAGGGGGGGGCAAATATAAACACCGCTAACGTATAATTATTTATATTTTGTTATCTGTCCCATAAAGTTCGAAATGTCGAAAAAGATCACGTGAGTACCTAACCTATAAATGTTTCTGTCATTAATCTACCTATTATGGCGAACATAAAATTTCGTTGAACATGAGGCTGGATCCTCGAAGGGCTGGATAAATGACTCAACTGGTCGTAACATTTTTTTTGTAAAAGG
Organism: Camptogramma bilineatum; assembly: GCA_958496255.1. Taxonomy (NCBI): domain Eukaryota; kingdom Metazoa; phylum Arthropoda; class Insecta; order Lepidoptera; family Geometridae; genus Camptogramma; species Camptogramma bilineatum. The sequence continues at coordinate 14,895,353 of OY292459.1, forward strand.
AGTTGTGTCTCTGGGCATTAGAAGTTCCTGGCTCTGAAAAAGTCGACCAAGTTGAAGTTCTTTGTACAATCGTGTTTGCTAATTCAGATTCTTAATAATATTCTTTTATTGTGGGTGTGGTCCTGAGCGAAAATTCAAAGAAGTAAGGTTGTCACCTTTGTCATAAAATTAATTTTGAATGAGTTTGAGCATGGTAACGTTATGCGAGATAAAACATCCCATAGATTCACTTGTCAGGGCGACACTCGCAACACAGGTACCTTTTTGCACGAGCTGGCTTTTCATTGGGAAGAAGCCGAAAGCGTGCGGCCTCAAACGTGTGGCCACTAACCTCTTCCTCGCAGGTTAAGACTATTAAAAAACGAGCGTCTCCTCGCAGGAGCATGTCAATTAACAGACGCATGACTGTTGCAAAACTAGTCTATAGTGGCTGTGCCCGCGCGTCTACTCGCAAGAGTACCTACGTAAATTAAAAGAAACCCCAGGGTTTTCGACATAGCCTCTTTGAATCACATGACTGTTGCAAAACTAGTCTATAGCGGCTGTGCCCGCGCGTCTACTCGCAAGAGTACTTAAACTAAAAGAAACCCCAAGGTTTTCGACATAGCCTCTTTGAATCACATGACTGTTGCAAAACTAGTCTATAGCGGCTGTGCCCGCGCGTCTACTCGCAAGAGTACTTAAATTAAAAGAAACCCCAGGGTTTTCGACATAGCCTCTTTGAATCAGATGACTGTTGCAAAACTAGTCTATAGCGACTGTGCCCTCGCGTCTATGCGCAGGAGCACGCAAATTAAAAGAAACCCTCGCAGAGTTTTCGACATAGGTTCTTGTGTTGTAATGCTGATAAATTAAATGGCTGGTGTTAAGCTGATCTGTCGCGACTGTGCCCTCATGTGGCATTCCTTACGTCGCTCGGTCGACAAGCTCGACTCACAAAATCAACCCAAACAGGGGCTGTGATTGAGGCATGTGACCTAACCGCTCATCGATCGATAGTAAGAAGAAATAAATCCCGTAAGTATTGACATGACATTTAGAACAGGCCTGCTTTGCGCCCAAGCACCGGGTCTTATACCTACTCAAGACCTTATGTGGGTATCGCATACCCTGCAGGAATCTTACTCTTAAAGTAACGACAGACCGAGTTTCCAAATGCTTCGAAATTAACGTTCGACAATGGTGTTATCCAATGGTACGCTCAGCTCCCAAGTTTCCTGGCGTTTAATTTGCTGGTTAAGAGAAGAGAATCTACCTTGTTAAATGGGTCGACCTTTTTAAATTTTGCGGAACCCAGTTGCGTAATGATGACCGTAAATTTCAATGAATATTGCTCTGATCCCTTCTTTAACTGAGGGACTATGACCTTGCAGTCTAGTCTCAGGTACAGTCACCTGCCACTAAGATTTATTCATTCCATATTCTTTTTTAAAACTTAGACGAAAGTATTCAAGTACCTAGGTACACAACAAATATCTAACCATCCACTAATTTCATTATCATTAGTATTAACCGTCGAAGATCTAAAATATTTTTATTGGTTCCTACAAGGAGGTTTTAAAATTTTTTGAGTGTACCTTCATGCCTTGAATGTATGTTGTTTCTTGGTGCATGCAACTGTACCTAAGCGTTACTATCAGTAGCTTAGTATTTTATTACGATGATCAACTTTATTATCAAAGCGTTAGGAGATTTTAAATTTTGTGTGGATATTTTAAGTTCCGTGTAACTTATAGAATTCCTTTATATCTACTCACGTAAGGGTAGATTGCTGATCATTACATATAATATACCATGATAATTGCTATGTGATTAGACTGGGAAATGATAATAATAAGACTGCTGTTGCCGAAGTGAGTTTTGAACTAAATTTATTATTAATTAAAAGTAGGTATCTACTTGGTATGCACAATGCCCTTTGTGCTGAGTGTGCAGGTTGGTCTTTACACATGTTTTCACACATCCTACGAACGAACATTTATCAAAAGCGATTCCAAAGCCTTGTCGGACTCCTAAACCTTGTAAAATTCACTGTTCCGTTGTGTGGCATAATCTCTAGTTCTCTGTTTACGTAATGCATTCTTGAAATCCGTCCGGAAATAGAGTAACTTTATAAGTTAGTTGTGTGTAGTCCACAGAAATGCAAAGTTTTTCGGCCCTATACATACGTAGCATCCAAGTTTATTGTTAGGCACCAGACCCATAGCTTAGCCGGTTCTCTGCCGAGGTTTCGATTCATTCATTCAGATCGGCACGTGTTGACCAAATGCACAAAGAATTTACTAGATGAAGTAGGTATCAATACTGTTTGCCTGTATGTAAGTAGATAAGTATAAGTAGTAATAATGTTTACGTTGCAGTGTAAACTATTACTGAGCATTTATTCGCGACGTGTTTGGTCGAATGTGGCCCCCTCTCACATGTGGGTACCCTCCATCCTTTCTAATAATGTAAGTACAGTTGTGCATGGTGTTTATTGGTGAGCTGACCTCAACCGACTACTAGCAGCTGCTTTTCAATTCGTCAATTTCAATCCGTCAATTTCTCTAAATTCATTAGTTTTGTCCGATTTCTTGCAACGTTTATGCTAAGTTAGACGTATCGACGAAGCTGCCGTGCTGCTTCGAAAAAGTGCAGTCTATGTCTCCGTCAGGTTGCGCAAATGTGTAACTGAACAAATGAGTTAAAGTACTGAAATGGCAGCCAGGTGAATCTACCGTAAGAATGACGTTCTTCTCTGCTCCTTATATGGCTCATTTGATCTTAAAATATCATATTGATCCACTCTATCTGAAAGGTAACAAGGTGGTTACATTATTTTGAAATTTTCATTTGGTTCACGATTTATCTAAGTGCAAATTATTTTCTTGCATGAATCTGCAAATGCAAGATATTACTGAAAGAATAAGTACATTTTTTGGTGTAAGTACCTACAAAACCAATTCTTCAATCCAAATGTTTAGATCTATTAAAACAAAGCAAGTATAGATATAAGTCTAGCTTCTTAATGTATTATTCATTCATTCATCGTGTCAAATGAGCTCAAACAAAACATTCGGTTTTAAATCTGTTTGCTTCAACATGAAACCTTTGGCCCTATGTAAAGCCGCGATAAGATCTACGAGATATTTATTAAGAAACTACCTACTATTTTCAATAATAAATAATTTGTTCAATGCCCTCGTATAGGCATTGCGTTACAATTTAAGAATTATTCATTTAGAGTTCAAATGCAAATAGATATACCTAGGTATACCTACCGTTTTGTGACCTTGTTCTTTGTGTTTTCTGGTCGAAAGTTAAACGAATGCTGAACATTAAATAGGTAAAAGTGTAAAATTCGGATCACCTTCAGGCCTGCCTACGGGTCAAAGATAGTTTGTACAATCGGGCTCGACACTGTTTCAAACATACAGAATTGGGTCCAATATTTTTGTTTGCTTCATCTTTTGTTCTGCGACTACAGAATATCTGCTAAAAAGTCATAGTTTACTCGTTTTTCTGCAGAATAGTTGAAATGAGAGTTAAGTATATATAAAAGCGATAGAAACGAAAGTATATCGCTACACCACTTTGAACTATAACAGTTATTGGTTAGAGATTTTCCTTAGAAATGTAAAAATGCTTTTACACAATTATAATTAGGTATTAGTACTTACATAAATTCACGCTTCGTCCCCGTACCGGTGGAAAACAGAAGCTACTTTTTTTCCTAGAAATTTCCAAAAATACTTTTAAAGGAAAATTAATACTTTTTGTAAAGCAATCAGTTCTAGCTGCAAGTTCTAGTAATATTCTGGTAATTAAGTATGTGAAACGATTTGATTTACATTTATGTACCTATATTGATTGGTAGAAAGTTCAATATTTTTTATTAAGTAACAATAATTTCTTTTGATATCCTTGCTGTAAAGTACTTTGCTTCTGGCTCAGCTTTTATTTTGAGGCTTCTGGTAGGTATATACTACCTAAACTACGAACTAAAGTTCAGGTTTATTACTTTTGAGTTAAAATTCAATATTCTTTATTACATGTTATTATGCCTCTCACATTGGCGTCACTTCCACCACCAGGCGATAACAAACAGGTCTCAAATTAATAAGGTTCGAATAACGGTCAAGTCAATAATAGACGCGTTTTACCTACCAATAAAACGCATATTATTACTTACCTTATTCGAACCTTATACTTTAATCTCTGCCTGGTGATTTTCGACTCGCAATGAGGAATAAAGATGTCGTCGATAAAATCGCACGCCACCCTGCCTGGTGGAAGTGACGTATGTACCGGAAGCAGCCGGAAGTCAATGGTAAATTCATTAGAAAAAGGAAATGCAAGGCGGGAAACGGAAGTGCCTATCTCAAATTAATAAGGTTCGAATAAGGTAAGTAATAATATGCGTTTTATTGGTAGGTAAAACGCGTCTATTTTTGTTCAAGTCTTATTTGGATAATTAGTAATATTTTAGTTCTGCGATGGCAGTGCTGCGTCTATCGGACTTCAGTGCTGAATCCGACTTTTAAAGTAGGATTATTTTTACTGATCTCAAATACCTATGTACCTAGATTATCGCTTTGGATTATTTTGTAAAGATAATTTTTAGTCAAATAAATAATTGATTATTTGACTTTTTATTTCGATACAACGCTTTACGATACATTGCGATACGAAATATCGATACAATCCGAAATATCGAACATCCCTTTATGATCACACGCATAAAGTTCCGTATTTTTTTATTCCGTCGTTGTGTAGACATTACAATATCATACTTTCTTGTGGGCTGTCACTGTTACCATGACATGAGACACCAAGTAACAGTGACAAGTCAGTTTTGTTATAGCGCGTACACACGTTGGGCCAGGGTCACATTGCCTCTCTGTCGCTCTCGCCTTGAATCGATTCGCCTTCTCGCTCGCACTCGCCTAAGCTGGCCTAGGCTGGCCCAACATCTGTACGCGCCTTTCTAATTTACACAAGTGAGTGAGAAGGAAAGTTTTCCTTCTCACTCGCACAAAACAAAGAAGGATTTATTAAAACTAGGTATCTTTCTTTTTTTTGTGCGAGTGACGAATGAAACAGGAGGCTATCTAAAGATTGTTGTTTTCAATCTGTAGATGTTAAAGTAGTTTAGTTGACTTTTTTAGGGCTTTATGCTTGGTTGGGTTTATTTTCGGAAAGACCTATTTTTTGGAGGGATTTCCATCTAAGTTTAGAGGTAAATTCGTTTAGCCATCTGGCAACACTCCTCATTTGGACCGTGGTTACTATTATGTATTCAAGGATCCGACCGTCTGCCAGACCGTCTGGCAGACCGTCTGGCAGACGGTCTGGCAGACGGTCTGCCAACGTGTCTGCAGACCGTGTGGTAGCACTATTATTTGGTCTTGCGTATTTTCTCGAGTATTTTGCCTATTTTCGCGATGTTGAGGTTCGAAAAGCAGTATGAAGGAGCTCTCATTCAAATAAATGAGTCTGCGTAATATATAAATGAACTGCAGAGCCGTACCAGCTATTTCTAGCATAATCTTCAGTGCCATTATCTTCGATTAAATATTCATCATACATATCGCAAATATATTTATATCCAGTGTTTCTTGATGATTTACTTGGTGTTTATGATCTGCGTGTAAACTATGGAAGGCAGCAGTGAATCCTTATCAGGTATAGAAGGTTTCGTAAGAATAGTCTTGTTCGATAGTGTCTGATTTTTTTCTGAAATTATACGTGGTATCTGTCTGTAGTGATATCTCCAACTATGGGTACCTCTCCAGCGGTGCTACTGACTCCTGGCCGGACCAGGAACATCGCTCAAGATATGGAGGCATTACGATTGTCGAGGCAGGACAATCCATATTTGCAGGTAATGTACCAATAGTGACTTATGTAAGCAGATAGAATGCAGGAAATATATGCACTTTCTTTAGGTTTATATAATTTTCATTAACGCTTTCTTCCTTAGACTGAATAAAATTAAGCCTTTGTTACTATTATTATTATTATTATTGATACACTAGCAGCCATAGAGCTGATGCGTGTATATCATTATCAGTGCACTATTTTAAAATGTTTATCAAGTCTGTTTTTGAAAGAGTTCACTGAAGGAGCACTAATCACACATTCCGGTAGTTTGTTCCACATCACATTTACACGGTTAGGCAAGAAGTGTTTTCTAGGATTGCTTATTTTAGATTGTTTACTGCATCAACAGGCATTCTATGCCTATTTTTGTAGTTCTAACATTTGAAGCCAACCTAATCTAATCTAATAAACCCACTGGAACCCACTGCTAGGCAAAAGCCTCCCTTCACTTTTTCCATTCACCCTAGTGCTAATTAGGCTTCTGTCGGCCAGTTAGTGGAGTCACTACGAGACTAGTTAACAACCACAATAATTCTTCCAGCATACGGCCAAAGTGACCTGCCCAGTCCCACTTCAATTTGGTAACTTTTTGGTTGACATTGAAGTAAACCTGCTCTGTAAAAGTCCAATTATTAACCATCCTCTCAGTTTACCCAGACCTATCAGTTAGTAAGACATGGTCAATCAACAGCTGATTCAGGCAGCTGGTTTCCTTTCAACATTTTTTTGATAGGTAAAATACATGATTGATATAATTTCTCACTAAAAAACCAATTGTAAATTTGTAACCATATTGAAGGCATTTTATTCTGAAGTATCTACCGCTACCTGTATTAATTCTTAAAAACACAAATCTATTCTCTCTAACTCTAAAACACTATCTATTCAAGTGTTATCATATCAATATCCATTTAGCTATTGAGGAATGACTGAAACATAAAAATCTAACTTAATACAAATATAATGACATGTATTCTTTCATTTTCAGGGTTCCCATAGTACAAGCTCTGCTTAGTTTACAGATAGTGCTGTGTCCACTAATATTTATTTATTTTCAGCAAGTAATGGCGAGCCGAGAGAGTCTCATCGACAGCCATGTTGATGAATGTGAATCCGATGACACCATACTCATGTCTCAGGTAAATATAGTTTTCTTAATAGTCTTAGTCGAGCTGAGCGCTTCCGTGCTTCGGAGGGCACGTTAATTGTCGGTCCCGGCTTTTAAGTCGTTAAGCCATGACGGAGGCCTTTAGGCGGCCTAAAAACTTTGTCACCAGAGTTGACCACTTCCTCATACCAACTTACTTACTTCAATTAAACTTAAAATTTCTAAAACTAATATAAAAAGCTGGACTCTCACAAGGTAATGACCAGTGATCGGAATTAGGCGGGCTAAAATACCTAAAGTTCAAAGAACAGAGGCAAAAAAGGGGAGACTTCCTTCTTGTAGTAAGTAAGAATTTTATTGAAAGTTGGCACAATTTTCACAGTGAGTAAGTACATTTAAAATTAATGTTAATAATATTGTGAACTAATTCAAATAATTTTTCTATTTGACCGACGGAAAAAAGTTTTTATCCATATAATTTACATTTTAGTTTTTGTTATTAACTCAGGTAAAAAATTGATTCACCTTAATGTTAGATGTTCTTTATTAATGTCCCGGAAACGCAAATAATTGGGTCGAAAAATATTTAGTCCTAAGAGCGTTTTCACATTATCCGATCCGATATCGGTGTCGGACGCCGACACGATATCCGGGCAAGTAAAATGTAGGAAAGATGTCCGCTCCGACATCCGATATCGGGTCGGACAATGTGAAAGGCAGGAACATATTTCATACATTTTACTTGCTCCGATATCGTGTCGGCGTCCGACATCCGATATCGGATCGGATAATGTGAAAACGCTCTCAGGCGTCTCCATTTGTCTCTGTTATTTTTCGAACTTTAGGTATTTTAGCCCGCCTCATTCCGATCACTGGTAATGACCTACTATCACTGGACCATGAAATATAGAAGAGGGTAGGGCAGGCCTTTGCCTTGCAGTTGGATGATACAAGCTCAAAATAATAATAAAGTTAACTGACAGTTTGGCTAGCAAACCTAAGAAAATTTAACTACAAATTAAATCTTTTTCTATTAATAAAATGGAAAAAAGGGCTTTGCCCAGCTCTGAAATCCAAAGACCTATTATAGACTACATTTTCAATGCGATATTGAAGAAATTGACCAAGCTAAGATTATTTTCAGCAAAATCTCAGAAGTTCAGTGCTGGTATGACGAGTTTTCTTAATCTGAATCATCATTAATGTACCTACATTAAACATGTTCTGTTCATCATATAAGTAGACGGACATTGTCCTGCCACACAACAGAGCTTAAATTTTGTGGTAGGTAGTCCTAGCAGAGCCCCTTTCAGACACAGCTAGAATACTTTACAAGTTAACTATAATAAGTAGATTTTAAGTGAGTTGATTTTTAACTAACCAGGGCGGTATAATCGCATTTGCAACAAAGCCTTTTACATTGAATAAAAAAAAATGTGGGAATATTTAGGTAAACAAAAGTCTGGACTCTGGACCTCGACAACAGAGCCTACTGGGTCCAACTATAAATAAAAACCAACCTTATTTAGAAGAAAGATATCATAAAAACATATCAAGATATTATTATTATCTTCTGTTTTATGTTCATCTTCTATACTATTATAATAAAGCGGAAGAGTTTGTTTGTTTGTTTGTTTGTTTGTTTGTTTGAACGCGCTAATCTCTGAAAGTACCAGTCGGATTTGAAAAATTCTTTCTGTATTGGATAGCTAATTTATTGAGGAAGGCTATAGGCTATTCAACATCACGAAAAGACCCTCAGAAGCCATACAAAATGAAAGAAAGCCTGAATCGTGCTGACGAAAACATGCGGTTAACAGATGATCACAGAAAACTATTACCATAGAATATAACAAGCGGATACGATTGCAATCTCCATACAAAAGAAAGCGTAAACCGGTTTTTTTTGTATGGAGCTGGCATTCTGATGTGTTCTTAGGGTTGACAAAATTATGTTTTTTTTTTTTTTTTTTTCTTCTTTATTTTGGCTTCGCAAAAATTATGTTCTCTTCATATTCTTCTGATTCATGTTTTCTTCTAAATGACAATATACAATATTTGACACTGACATTTGGAAAGGATTGAACATTCAGAAATCAGACATCTGTTTATTAATAGAATGCTATTTGACTTTGACACAAATTCAAATCCACAAAAAAGGTTTAGGTAAGTAACTGTAAGTAACTAAAACGTGAATCCATAGATAAAGAATCGTCGTCGTTCCTCCTGTGTGAATCACGGTCTTCATAATAGTTTCTACGCGCATCTACACGTGATTCTTTTTACCCGGCTGACTGTCAAGTCACCCGGGTTATGTAGATCGCGCGTTTCTATGTATGTGGGTTCGTTCGTTCGTATGTAAGTAATATTCTTTATTACCACGTTTCTCCTAAACGGCTGGATGGATTTTGATGAATGAGGTATCGTTAGAATCGTCTCCATCTCGATTGTGCTCTAGGATACTTTTTATTTCGATAAATCAAATAGTGCGGCTAAAAAATGCAACAATGTGTGAATTTTCAAAATGAAAATCACGCTATCATATCAAAATCCATGTCAAAATCAAGAGGTTGGTGGACTGATATCAAATATAATTTTTTAAAAAATCTAACATGACATCTTCGAAGACTAAATCGAGTCTCAAAATTTTTGAAAATCTATTTTTCGCCCTAAACAGAATTGCTAACCAAAACGCATACTAAAACTTTCTATTTAGTCACACGCAACGTTTAGAACAAACTGCATCGAAATAGGTTCAGCCATTTAGGAGATATCTCATATTTAAGAAATAACTTACGCATTTAATTTCAAACTCACAGAGCCATCTGTGTGTCAACTGTGACAACAACGTTTAGGAAAATGCGCACGGCATCGAACCCTAGATACCTACATAATAATAAAATTGTAATTTAATTTTGTTTTGTGATTGATAAGATAATGCTGTTTCCTACTTTTCAGTTCAGCCGGGTTTTTTTATTTTTGAATAAATTGCTTGTTAATAAACCGACTTAAAAAAAAGGAGGTGTAGGTTCTCAGATTCGATTCAACGGAATCTTTTTTTTACTATGTGATTATAACTCGAAGATGCCTGAACCGATTTGGAAAATTATAAATCAATTAATATCAATCAATCAATCAATACTTTTAATAAAACTGTAACAGGTCATATTCTGTCCATACATTGAAGATATTTTGAAATTTTTTTTTGGAGGGCTCTCTATAATCGATACTGAAGCCAAAACTGTAATTTTATCATTCATGTCTGTCTGTCTGTCTGTGTGTATCTTGGCCGCGCATTACGTCGAAACTACTGGATGGATTTAAATGAAACTTGGTATTATTTGAGTGCATACTACGAGGTATATAGGCCTTGGGAGAGGGGATGAAAGTCAAAATGAGTATCTGGTTGTAATTCATTAACGCGTAGTCCGATTTCATTGATTCTTTTTTGTTAGAAAGTAGGTAGGTAGGTACTTTAAATATTGTCCGGTAAAAATTTCAAGGTCATGATCTGATGGAGTCAGGACCTGTTCCATGAAACTTTTTAGTGATATGGGTATCAAATGAAAGAGCTTGATGAGTGAAACACAATTCTGTTATGATGATGGAGTCAGGACCTTCATGGAACTTTTTGGTGATATGGGTATGGGTATGGGTTTTCTCTCTTTCATGCTTCCCTGCTTCTCTTCTTCCATGCTTCTCTGCTTCTCTTTATACATGCTTCTCTCCATTTATGCTTGAAGCAATACGAAGTTTGCCGGGTCAGCTAGTCTATCTATATAAATAAAAATGAATGTTTGTATGTTTGTTCTCTATGCGTTCCTTAACTATTAATCTGATGATAATTTGGTAGTCTTCTTAGGACACCTAGCGCCTCTTTGAATTTCTAGCCCAAAAAATGTATAAAAAAAGGCCGTACGAAGTTTACTGGGTGAGCTTGTAAAGCTATAAAATTATATACAACATGTAAGCTTAAACATTCAAATCATGCCATGTCTGATTTATACAACAATTTTCATGACTGTCATATTATACTGATATAGAAATATGAATCATATTTGAAGGCATTACACGCTATTTCGCCATAACGCTACTCATCAAATCCATTAGCTAGGGAGTGTCAAAAGTAGGCTGTTGTTAGAATAATACCCACATGATTTCGGGTCGTAAAATATCCAAAACTAGAGGCCTACCCTGACTTCTCTCAGCTCTGTTGGTAGTAGCTCTGCCTTATGCGATGCTATGTAGTTCGTGGGTGTGATTCCTACCAAACAAGCATTTGTGTGATGAACGCAGATGTTTGTTCTGTGTCTGAACGTTTTAAAAGTATCTTATGTATGTATTTACAACAATAATGTGTATCCTAATATCAGTTATCTGGATCTCACACTACAAACATTGCTTAGTTTTTCGCTAGGTGAAATCAGGGGGGTCTCACTCCGCAGTTTAGGTACGTTCGGCCGCGCGCCTTTTCGGGTAGGCGTATAGCAGTTAGCGATGTTACGAGTTGATTTTATTCCAACTCGGATAACTCGAGTTGACTCGGCCGCTAACTCGAATCGCAACGCGAGTTGACTCGACTCGCATCAACCGGATGGGATCCGCTTCGCGGCAGCAGCCAAACGGATCGGCGCGGCGAGTCGAGTCGAATGCACCGTATTCGTATTCTTATTCTTGAGTCGAGTTTCGGTTTCGAGTTGGCGAATCGCTGACTCGTGACCTCGCGTGCACTCGCATTCGCATAACTCGCATTCGTTATCCGCATTCTAGTAGATAGGTAGGTAAGCGAGTTGATTCGAGTTGCGAATGAACTTGATTCGAATCAACTCGCTTAGACTCTGATTCGAGTTATTCGAATCAGCCAACTCGACTCGCCCATCGCTAATAGCAGTAGGTTCCCACTTGCCGCCCGGCTCGCACGCTAGCCGCGCCGCGCGTATTGCGACAAGTCGACAACCCTTTCGCGCCAGACAGCGACAGAGTTATGCGTTAGAAAGAGCGGCAATATTTAGGTGAATATCTCCCCAAGCATTAAGCGCTTATGCGAGCTGAATTGCACTTTATTGCGTCGCTGCAAGAGTCGCTATTTATATAATTTTTTCGCGAAGAAAGCCTTCTGTACGTAGTACTATTATTCTGTGGTGAAATGTCCACTAATATTTTATTTACCTATCTATATCTGCTAAGAGTTGAATGCACATCTATAAATTTCCAGGAGTTTGGCAGCACTGCTCTGGATTTCGTGGAGGATGATCCTCTGACCCTGAAAGAGGTCCACGAGCACATGATCAGGTCACCTCCACCAATCAGCTGCTGGCCACATGGTAACTATCACATTTAGAACTCAATTTTGCTATCAAATTACTACATACATAAAATCATGCCTCTTTCTCTTTCTCATAGGCGTAGACATTTCCACTTGCTACAATCCCAACATACATCTTTCGCTTTTCTCACCCATAAGCCCCCGCACACGTCGTTTTCTGACGCGCGTTTTTGAGCAACGCGTTCGCAGCTCGTTGTATCGATACAAACGCGAACCGGGAGTGGGCACACTGCGGTTTTTGAAGCGCGTTCACAGCGCGTTCGCATCGCGTTTGTATCGCTTAAATAAACGCAGTGTGCCCATTCCCTTATGGCTCAAACACACCCTGGGCCAGCCTGTGCGAGTGCGGGCGAGAAGGCGAATCGATGCAAGGCGAGAGCGAGAGAGAGGGAACGCGTTCACTCGGCGAGCCTGGGCCAGTGTTTCAGCCAATTACATACATAAAATCATGCCTCTTTCTCTTTCTCATAGGCGTAGACAGGGACCACAGATTTCCACTTGCTACAATCCTGAAATACATCTTTCGCTTTTCTGTTATAAGGGAGGGGGCACAAGGCGTTTTATGATGCGCGTTTTTGAGAAGGTTCGCATCGCGTTTGTATCGCTTCAAAAAACGCAGCGTGCCCACTCCCTTAGGGAGTGTACACATTGCGTTTTCTGCAGCGCGTTTTTGAGCTGCGCGTTTGTATCGATACAAACGCGCGTTCGCAACGCGTTTTTTTCCATACAAAAGCGAACCGGGAGGGGCTGCGCGGGGGGCTGCGCGTTCGCATCGCGTTCGAATCGCGTTTGTATCGATACAAACGCGCTGCAAAAAACGCAATGTGTACACTCCCTTACATTAGTTTCAAACTTGCCATTATAGGATTAGGGTTCTTTTTGCCCTGAATTTTGCCACCGCATTGCCAAAAAGTCTGCCATTCTTTCCATATTAGAACTAGATTTTCATTATAGGGTGAAAGCACCAGTGCTCGACACTTTAAGGGAAGTGTGTGACTAAAATTTGAAATAATTTCGTTATTTTTACTACTATATCTACAGCAGTTAGTCCAAATGATAAATAATATATTCAAGAAAGGTTAGGTAGCAAGTTTTTTCACATTAAAGCTATATGTTTTTAATCAGAAGACGAAAACCAAAATACCTACCGAATCTCCAGTAATGAACACCAATAATCCAGTGATAAACAGTGATAAATCACCAGTTATCGACACTCCAGTTATGAACACCCAGTAATGAACAAAGCACAAAACATGCAATAACTAACATTATTTAAACTACCTACCGGAAGGGAGGGACTTGCCCTGTAGTGAGACAGCGACTGCTAATTTTATTAATAATAAATAATAATAATTAATACGTATAATAATGATAATGTATTTTGCTGAGTTAGTTAGGGGTGCATTTATATTCATAACTCCGACGATCCTCAACATATCCTCACCAAATTTTTGTGGTACCAATCGGAAAGTATACCCTTACAAACAAAAAAAGAATTATCCAAATCGCTCCAGGCATCTTTGAGTAATCGGGGAACATACATAAAAAAAGAACAAAAAAAAAAGATTCCGACGAATTGAGAACCTCTTCCTTTTTTGGTTAAAAACTAGACAAGTCAGCCATGAGAAACATTGTATTATAATTAATAATCAATTTGTTCGAGTGTGTAGTTTTTTCTGGGAGGCATCTGAAACCAACTCCAGTAATGAACACTTATTTTACCCAGTGTTCGACACATGTTCTTTATTGGAGAACATGTATCAATCGGTGAATTTCAAACATTAACGTAATCAGTTCATGAATTAGACTTAAATTTGGTTAAAAACTAAGAAAGTACGTAAAATAATAAGTATGGACACCTGTCGATTTCTGGAGAAGGTGAATTTTGCTGAACCAGTAATGAACATCGACTATAAAATAAAATTAAACATGCGTAGGTGCGCTACTGATATAAAATTAAATCCAGAATAATATAACCTTTCCATAAAATCAATCGAAATTCGAATAAATTGAATAATTCCAAAAATGCTGGCAAAAATATAGACTTAACTTCTTAGTAATTTCGTTAGTAAAAGTGTATTTTGGTTCAGCAGCGCACCAACACACAACTTTTTCTTCAATAACTTGAAAACTAAATGGCCGATTTTCGTGACGTTTTCAGGAATAACAACTGGAAATGTGTTGTCTACGGTTTTGTGTTTCTACCATAGATATATTCAACCTAAATCTTATTATAAGCCAATTAAAAAAAAAATGTCGAACACTGGTGCTTGTTCATTACTGGTGCCACCACCCTACATATTTTTAGACAAACCTCATACTATCACGCATAAACCATAATCTCTAAAATGTAGGTCGCGCACGCAATGTTAACGACCGATTAAAATAATCGCGAAACTTCTATCAGACTATTAAAATGATAATGGCCATTTTTGATTTAATTTCAGTAGGTAGTATTATAGTACAGAATCATTACCCTAGTTAACGCTATTAACTGTTAACCTAACCGACCTTTATTTTCCAGTTAATTTTTATAACCCAGGAGGCCGATTCTACTAACAAACTTTTTACCAAAACAAAACGTCATCTATAACCTTAGATTTCGTTTTGTTTCCTAATTTACTTTTATGACCAATGAGGTTAGATTACTCTGTTGTCGTGATGTTTTTATTGTTTAAAAATGTCACGACAACATGAATGATTACTGTCATTTTGGAGAACAAAACAAAACGCAGCGGTAATCATAGCGGAATGGTTGACGTAAATTAGTATAATTTCGGCCCAGCGGAGCTAAAAAAGCCGTTATCCGTGAATCACAATGTGTTTCATATTGATATTTCGTGTCGCAATTTGATTTCAAAATGATAATAATAATCATAATCATAATATATTTATTGCGAATCAAAGGTAAACAGATGATACCTAGTTAAAAAAAAAAAAAATGTAGGTACAGGCCTTGATTCTGCTGTGAATTGCATTGCGTACAATTCAGCTAACATTTTACGAAATTAAAGAGGAATTTCTTTAGCTGCATTGTAATACGATTCACACACAGATATGAAGCACATCGTAATGACGGCCTTTTTAGCTCCGCTAGTACCTAAACAACAAGCATTTCAAAACTAACCCTTATCTCCTGGCTTCTATAGTCGTATTGCTCATTATACGGACTAAAATTGAAGGAAAAAATGTCATTTTTCCTTCAATTTTGATTAGTTTTGATACGTTTTATGTCAAAATTGAAGGAAAAATGACATTTTTTCCTTCACTTTTAGTCCGTATAATGAGCAATACGACTATAGTAGAGATATTTGTGACTAACAAACCGCTTGGCCTTCAGACAGCATCTCGCATCGGACATCGAGCGCATTCGAGTTCGACAGCCGGCTCGCTGTCAGCGCCTACTCTGTCGATTCGCACGACAAGGTTACTAACTTACTAATATTGATATAATTTTTGTACATGTCCTTTCATTGTGTAAGCTTATTGTTTTGTGTTTCTTTTGTGTACAATAAAGAGTAAAGAATTGATAAATCCGACGCCATACCACAGACTAAATAGGTACAGAAGCCTGACTTCGCGAAAACGTTTATTTAAAAAGGGACTCTTGCTGCAACGCAACAAAGTGCAATTCAGCTCGCGCAAGCGCTCATTACATCGTTTCATATAAAGATCTAGTAACAAAATACACGTAACGAGAAATCGGGCGGGACGGGCCGGCAGGTGAAAAAACATCGTTATGGACCTTAGTGTTCTGTGATAAGGACGACGTCTCCGTCCCGTCCGAGGTTTTATCCCGTTATAAAAACATCGTTATGGTCGTTGCAGCGACCTGAAGTTTTGTTATCTACAGGAGGGCACGACACGGTCGCCACGACGCGCTCGCTGTGAGGAATCTCGTAACAACAACGCGCCGGTATCTCGACCGCGGTCTTCACGGTCAGCCTCGCCTCGAAGCCAGGACCTATCTATATGCGGCCGTCCTTTGTCTCTACCAGGTAACTAATTAAATAAATAAATAGCTAGCCCCAAACCATAGAATTCCTAGTCTATTAAACGAGCAATATTTGTTTATTTGTTTGTTTGTCCGTACACACGTTCTCGAAAACGGCTCTAACGTTTTCGATGAAATTTGCGGTACGAGGGCTTACGGGGGTGAAAAATCTATCTAGCTAGGTCTCATATCTGAGAAAATTCGTTTTCTCGGCATTTTCACATATTTCACGCAAAAATGCAAAAACCAATGCAATCTGGTTCGTAATTTCACATAATCCGTTAAGTTAAAAGTGGTGATAAGAATGTGATGAGAGTGAATGAAGCGAAAAAAGTATTTCAGGATCGTAGCAAGTGGCGATCTGTGGTCTCTGCCTACCCCTATGATGGGATATAGGCGTGAGTTTATGTATGTATGTATGATTTATCATACATACATACTTAGTGGCTCAGTGGTCAGGTGTCCGCTTCTTAATCGAAGACCTCGAGTTCGAATCTCGTCCAATGGAAATTCATTTTTTTGTAACTTTTCTTTTGTTCTATTTTTTTTTTTATTTTTATTTTTTTCTCTACTTCCATCCAGATCGCCCAGATATTAGATAATAATACTACGTATAGAATGGCCACTGTATTAACTATATTTAACCCAATAATTATTATTGTTCAAGCCTTATTTGGACAATTAGTAATTTTTACCTAACCTAGTTCTTGCTTGAAACGATCTTGAATATCTGCAGATTTAGGGTTACTATCGTTGGGGGGATATATTTAGTTTACATTGTTTCGTTTTTTTTTGGTAATATAACATAACAAAACTTTCAGGTGAGAGTCATCTGCGAACCACAATGAACAAGAAATCGTGTCAATCTGAGCGTTTCTCACTGTTGCCTCACTCAAGACCATTGCGACGTCCTGCCGCGCGCGCCGACGACAGTCTCCGGCTCGTACGGCACTGCGATTAGACGCACCGTGTTGTGTGGACTGGCCTTTACTGGAGTGACCTTTGAATAAGGCCTGGTAAGACAGAATTGTTGAATATTTAAGGTGAAGTAGGTAACGCAAGTCAAAAATAATTTATTTATTCATCAACTCCTTGATTTTCTTTCTTTGATAGCGCCCAAAATCGGTCTCAAACTCTCAAATATGACAGTTCAGTGATTACTCAAGTAGCTCTGTCACTCTCATCTCAACGAGACCGAACGCGACAAAAGATACCTACGCGGTCGTTTTGACAGTTTGAGACCAATTTGAGGTTTGAGACAAGTTAGTTAGACAATCAAGTGGGACCTCTGTGATCACATTGAAACGTCTTAAGAGCTAAGCAATTCTACTCTTCCTTACAGCTTCCAATACAGCGAAGAACTTAATGTGGGTTTGTAGGCTAATGTATGATAGAAATGTTATTAATCGTGCCACAACGTATAAATTGGCCCTTAGAATGGGGAGAGCTTTAGAATGGTTTGGTAAGATGAATTGTTGAATATTTAAGGTGAATGTGAAGGTTTGTCTTATGTATGATTGTTCTATTTGTTTGTGGTTTTAAATGTAATTATGTTGTCATTGTAATTGGTTCTCTAAAGATATTCTTCAATTATGAAATTTAATTGTTTTGTTGAAATCAAAACTCAAAACATTTGAAAATCTATGGTTTCAATAAGATGAATAAGAAGTTTGCATATGTGAAAAAAAAATATTGAGCCGATTTTTAAGAAATAACCAAAAAAGTATAAAAATAAAAATGTTACCAAAATTATGTTAGGATTATGTTAAGTTGAAATTCAAACTAAAAACATTTAAAAATCGATGGTTTCAATAAGATTAATAAGAAGTTTGTTTAGGATGTGAAAAAAAAAGGAAAATATGAGGTGATTTTTAAGATATAACCAAAAAAATAAAAATGTTACCAAAATTATGTTAGGATTAAGTTGAAAACAAAAATTTACAAATCGATGGTTTCAATAAGATGAATAAGAAGTTTGTGTAAGATGTGAAAAAAAGAGGAAAATAGGAGACGATTTTTAAGATATACTTAACCAAAAATTTATAAATAATAAAAATGTTACTAAAATTATAATAGAAAATTTTGAATTATAAACTAAAAACCAAAAAAATGTTAAGGAATTGTTTAGAGATAGATGTTATTAAAAAGCGCCTTACAATTTGCACTACAGATAAAATAAAATGTTAAAATAGCTTAGTAATTTAATTCAAAAAGATTTCGTCGAAATAGAACATAACACTATAATTAATAGATAAAATGCTCACTGTATTTAGTAGCCTTAACTATTAGTATTCTTAAAAGTAATTATACTACGACGGTTACATCCGAAGAGATCATAATATTTTTGACCATGTAGTTTCACTTCTCAATGTACTAGGGCATCACATAATTTTAGAGTACTGTAAAATCTGTAAAATTAAAGCATTAGTAACAAAATAATGACACTCTGGCATCTGACATCTGGCAACCCCACCCGCTCGGCTCGCGCCAACTTCATTCGTTTCTTATGTGCGGGCATCGCAACATCGCAATAATTACGAAATTATTTTTTTTTGCAAGAAAGTTATAATTAAAAGTTTATAATTGGTAAAATAACGTAAACGAAGTGGTGATTATAAAATAAGAAAGAAGATTAAACTTTTGGAAAGGAGTTTATGGAAATCATCATCGTCTACGAGAGATGAAGGGAGGTAACAGTTTTTTGTTTACTCAATTTCACCCAATAATCAAAAAATATTACCTATAGATGCATACGACAAATAATACCGTAAATTATTTACGACAAATAATTTTTACATGTCGACAATTCACATTAAAAAATATGTGACTACCTTCATTTTATTTTTGTCTCGTGTTTATTGTTGTATTGTTTATCGTTGCATTGTGATATTTATCCATTATGATAAACGATTTAGATTACGTCTTAGTAATAACAATTTTGTCAAAGTGCCAAAAACGGCCGGTGTTTTTTTTCTTTGCATGCAGGTCACCAACGATGTTGAAATACCTACCTACCTGCGATATATTACGCGACGAGCTCGCGTTTGATAATTATCGCTCAATCTCGTGTCGTCACATTATGACGACCAATGACTTTAAGACAATAAAAAGGGCAGACTGCAGATTGGATGGATATGTCTACCTGCCAACACAGGTCAAGGGTGTAAAAAACCTAGGTCCCCAGCGTTATACTGCGTGACGCGATCACGTTTGATATCGCTTAGTCCGGAATGACTTTAAAATAACAACAACTGCAAACTGCAGATTGTAAGTATGTCTACCTGTGCATACAAGTCAAGGAGGTGGAAAACCTACCTGCGTTATACTGCGTGACGCGATCACGTTTGATATCGCCCAAATGACTTTAAAACAATAAAAACGGCAGACTGCGGATTGGATGTATATGTTTACCTGCCCACACAGGTTAAGGGTGTAAAAAACCTAGGTCCCCAGCGTTATACTGCGTGACGCGATCACGTTTGATATCGCTTAGTCTGGAATGACTTTAAAATAACAACAACTGCAAACTGCAGATTGTAAGTATGTCTACCTGTGCATACAATTCAAGGAGGTGAAAAACCTACCTGTGTGACGCGATCATGTTTGATATCGCTTAGTCCGTAATGACTTTAAAATAACAACAACTGTAAACTACAGATTGTAAGTACCTGTGCATACAAGTCAAGGAGGTGGAAAATCTACCTATAATGGGTGACGCGATCACGTCCAATATCGCTCAGTCTCGTGTCGTCGTGTGATGACGACCAATGACTTTAAAACAATAAAACTGCAAACTGCAGATCGTAAGTATATGATCGTAAGTATATGTCTATATGTGCATAAAGGTCAAGGGTGATATAATATCTACCCAGCGTTATAGGGCGATGCGATCACGTTTGATTTCGCTTAGTTTCGTGTCGTCACGTGATGACGACCAATGATTTTAAAATAATAAAAACTGCAAACTGCAGATAGTAAGTATTATTATGTATACCTGCCCAATACCTACCTACGTGATATTGTGTGACGCGATCACGTTTGATATCGTTCAGTCTTGTTTTATTACGTGATGACGATCAATGGTTTTAAAATAATAAAAACTTCAAACTGCAGATTGTAAGTATGTTTACCTGTAAGTATTGCGTCATACTGCGTGACGCGAACAAGTTTCTATCGCTCAGTCTCATGTCGTCACGTGACGACGACCAATGACTTTAAATCCAATAACAACTACAGACTGCACATTGTACTGTACAGGTTATATTACCTGACTTTGGCAACTTTGATGAAAGCGTAGTATGTCTTCTACCACTCTCAGAGCGCGGATATTACAATACCCGACTCCATCACCGGGAGCTCTACTTTATTTGTCATAGTCAGACCATGACAATCGGTTCATGCATTATGTCTGAATAAAGAAATATATTATTATTATAATTATCTATCTTTATAGGAACTCTCTAAACGTTGGGGTCGGATTCTGGTGGAAGGTGACCGAGACCAAGAAAACCAAAGAGACCTTGTAAAAAATACTTTAATATTTAAATATTCTATAAACATAAAGGCCTTCAGATTAAAAGGTATGACCTTAGCTTACTCTCTAGATCGAAGCAGGAGCAGGCAAACTGGAAGGCCATTCCAGAACTAAACCACCCAGACCATTCAAGTGGGGTGGACCGAAGAACAGATGCCAAATCTGAGGTAATCGTCTCAAGATGGGTACCCGTTCCAAGGGCGGAGACCACCACCTGCCGCGAGTTCTTCCTGCACCAAGACTGAGTTCAGGACCCGCAAAACGCATAAGAGGTAAGTACTAACTACTTCATGCTAACAATTTGCGCTATTTTATGAATAATTACTGCGCACTCTGCTGTACCCAATGATCTTCTACTATATCTTATAAACTGAGGTAGATGTGTTGTGTTGTGCCCCGCTCCGCGTGGCGAACTAACTTCGGGCTGGATAGCTTGAGTCAACTCGGTCGCTCGTCACTGGCTGTCATTTGCGACTTGCTGCTCACGTAATTGTGAAAATTGTATTTATCTCGTTCTGACAACGAGGTTTTGTATTTCTCTGCTATCTTTTGGTTTCTTGAGTGATGTAATGTATATGAAGCTGCAAATATTCTACCTACTTAGCTGTAAAACAATTTCGCCGCGTTTGAAAGCTTTTATAATGAGTTTAATATAACGTCTCTGTTGGAAAAATATAATTAGCTGTACCTAGCTATATGAATGGATTTAAAATCCCGTTTAATAGTAGGCCTCCTGTACAAATGTTGGAACAAGCTAACCAAAAGTTTAGCAATACGGAGTTACTCGTAGAGCAGTTATGTTCAGCTACTCATAAGTTATAGTTATCAGAATCTGTGATGCTTACATCAAACATATTCCGGACAATTTTTATCTAAAACTTTTTTGACAAATTGTTCGTGAAGGCACTTCTAGATTTAGTGTTAAATCGATTTATCTTTAAGTCAATATTTTAAATTAGTAGATACTTGCATCGCTGCTAAATTACTTATAAAAGCCAGCTTCATGGCTACGATAGACTTGCAAGATGCATATGTTTTTTAGTACCCGGTCCATAAGGGCCTGTCATTTCCTATCTAAGAAATACGGACTGATTCTAGTCCTTTATTAAAATGAAATTCAGTGCATAAAATGATACTTATAATTGCCACGACAGAGTCAAGGAAACCTTTAAGATTGGGTTTTATTATTATTAACCGAAAAAAAAAAAAAGAAAAAAAAAAAATGTAATCTAATCATCTCATTAAAAAAAAAAAAAAAAAAAAAAAAAACTTTTTTAAGTTTGAATTAGACTCTCGTACCTAACAGGTGCCTGAATTTGTCAGAATTTTAACACAAATAGAACACTTATCTTGTTAAAATTCGTTCACTAACCCTAAGGGATTTCACGAAATTTTTTCGTGTTACTTTGCTCAGCTTGTCCTGCAGTTGCCCGTGGACGGCTGTAGGTTCGCTTCGGATTGACTCGAAATTAAGAAATTTCTAGCTTCTTTGATTTAACGATTATGACTTCTACATGGTACACAACACACATATACCTACGAGTAGCTTATATCCAGATTTGTCTTTGTGGCGAAATTATATTTTAATTTCAAATAATCCTATTTATGGTATTAGATTTTTATGGATGCGCCTTTAAAGGATTGGGGCGTTTTAATTTTAACGGAGAACATGTAAACGGTTTCTGGGACTGCCGAGCCAGATACACTATCAACCTTTTAGAACTAAAAGCCGCTTCTATAGAATTACAGTGTTTCGCTGGCAAATCGATACAAAATAAATTTTGATCCGTAGCGATAAAACGAACGCTAAATGTAATTATGATGAAGAGGTGTCCAGTTTAAGCATTTAAACAATTTAAGTAGTAAGATCTAGTAGCGGCGTTATAGTGTAGCATATTCGAAAAATCCAAAATCAAAAAAGAAGCTGGACCAGGGATCCAGATGTTTTAAAATTATTATTGATACAATATGGAGTCTATCTCAAACAAGTTTGAATGATTTATGAAAATGATTTATTTGCCACTAGAATAAATATGTAAATGTCATAAGTTCGTCTCTTGAAACGAGATCCGTCCGCATTCGATTTCGATGCGTTTACTCTAGACTGGAGTGTTTATTTCTTTCTACACTTTCCCTCCATTTTTCATTCATTTTAATATACTTAAGTAAACTAAGCACTAATCGTGCTACTGGAATTGGTCGTCCCTTATTGGTACTTGGTACCATGGTACTCATTGTTCATTAAATATATATATATCTCAAGGCAAACTAAGTAGTTTACATAATACCACATTAGGTACTCTTTTCAACTTTCAGACTCTGGCAGCGACACCCTAGTGTCATCGCTGTTATTGAGCAAGCCTACTCAAGACTAGCACTGTAAGCAAGTGCTATAAAATTGATATACCTATCATCTTTTTCTAAAAGATCTTTAAAACAATAACAACTGTGATTCCACAAAATGGTGGCAATTTTTGCACCAAACTTTGAATTGACCTTTTAGAACTTATATTCTATTTGTAATCGATTTTCTAGTTAGCGAATATAAATCTGGTTCAAACTATTCGACTTTGAATACTTGTCATTCAGCGCTTGCTCTGATATTTTGTAAACGGATGAGTCAAGATAATAGAATAGAACTAAACTTTGTTTTTTCCAAGAATGAAAATAATCTGAAATCTGAATCTTGTAGGTGCTTGATCATCTTTCGAAATTCTTTCTTAAACAGACAAATTTTTCTTACAAACCGCTATTTAATGCGAGTGTCTCGACAATAAGCCGATGGATAATGCAGATTCTGTCAGTCAGATAGTGGCGTCGACAAGAATGTTTTTTCCGCATAAGACATGAGTTCACATCGGGTTACGCATAGGCGTAACGGAGTCCCAATAGATATCTTATATATAACGAACCGACTCGTTTGGTCAGAAGTTCTACATTTGATCCAAAATGATGAGCGTGATGTTTTTTTTTTGTAAAATATTTTAAGTATTCTATCGGTTTCACCAATATTTAAATAATTGAATATTTTGAATTGAATATTTATTTATTTGCAGATTCCATTTTTTGTCAAAACATGCAATCGTAAGTTGATTGTAAGACAACATTAGGTATTAATGTACCTACCTGCTTTTGCGTTAACCGCTTATGTCGTTAAAGGTCGCTAAACATCTACATGGTCAAAAATATTATGATCTTGAGGATGTAACCGTCGTAGTATAATTGATGGTTAAACAAACTTACCAAGTGAAGTTTGGCCATAATTATACGAGACGGTTACATCCGAAGAGATCAAGAAGGTCCCACCCGAACCCATAAAGGCCCTTGCTATTTTAACGACATAAGTGTCTCTGAAGAAATGAAGTTGGCGCGAGCCGAGCGGGTGGGGTTGCCAGATGTCAGATGCCAGAGTGTCATTATTTTGTTACTAATGCTTTAATTTTACAGATTTTACAGTACTCTAAAATTATGTGATGCCCTAGTACATTGAGAAGTGAAACTACATGGTCAAAAATATTATGATCTCTTCGGATGTAACCGTCTCGTATAATTATGGCCAAACTTCACTTGGTAAGTTTGTTTAACCATCAATTATAAATCAAACGTTATGTCAAAGTTTTGTACAGAGAGTACCAAAAGTAGTATGTATTATTGAGAAAGGCTAGAAAGTTAGTCGCAGAAAATTACTCCAGAGATTCATCTATCCTTTGAGTGTAATACCTTTTTTTGTGTTCGGGACTTTTTAACCGACTTCAAAAAAGGAGGAGGTTCTCAATTGTCAGATTTTTTTATGTATGTTGCTAACAAATGTATTTTCACTTTCTTGTTTGACTGATCAGATTATTTAGAAAAATGTTACATTTTACTTAACTAGTCACGATTATGTTCATTTAGTTTAGATATATCTAAACTATATAAAATCACAGGACTTCAGCATAATACTACTTTTGGTACATCGCTAGAAAGAAAAGACAAGCTATCTCACTCATTTCTCGAATGAGTGAGTCAGATGCAAAAACATGAATTTTTGGTATATTAAACTAGTCAGGCATATAAATGCCTAAATAATAATTACATAGCCATGATTATACAATCGTCAAATAACTTTAAACTGTTATTAAAATTATAGGAATTGATAGCTATTGTATTTTTTATTATTGTTTTAAAAAATTAAATATCGCTCCACCCTAAAAAAAAAATCCCATTTTCACCCCTTTAAGGGGCATTATTTTGTTTTTTGAACTCTTCCAATTGTTTGAAATCTTATCCATTTGAACTAAGTAGGTACCTACCTACTAAGTTTGAAGCAAATCTCTTCATGCATTCAAAAATTTCAGTTTTTACCCCCTCGGGGTTGAATTTCGAGAATTTTACTGTTACGACCTAAAAAGAACAAAATTTCAGACTCGTGTTATTAAGTATATTAAAATAAGTGGCGATCTGTGGTCTCTGCCTACCCCTATGATGGGATACAGGCGTGAGTTTATGTATGTATGTATAAAAATAAAATATGTTAAACCGCCATATTTGTTCTTCCGATTAAAGTTATTCGACGAATAAAATCAATCCTTAGTAAAAGTAGTTATGCTACAGATAGGTAGATAGTATTATTGCATAGAATTTAGCTGTTAAAATTAACGTAAAAATAGTTCAAAGAAAAACGATAAAGAATTTGTCCTACTGTACTTATTATTTTTGTCGATCGCTGTTTAGCGTGAGTGGATGGGTGGCCGCTAGATATTAATAATGGATATTTTATTTGCTTCAGGCTAAGTTTTGTTGTAGCTCCCGACTGTAAGTTCGTTAAGCCATGGTCTGAAAACTTTGTCACTAGAGTTGGCCACTAGCTTATACGTTAAAAAATAGAAGTAATGTTCATATTCGTTTATTTAAATTACGGCCTTACTTTTAATCGCCTCTCAACTTAAATACTGTTTATACACTGCTTAAGATTTGCCCTGTCACTATCCAACAAAAAATGATGGCATTATTTCCCACTTTTGAAACTAAGCCTGGCCACATACGAGCCACAAAACGCCGCCACAAAACGCCGCTACCGACATATTTTCTGTAGTTTTCATATATTTTGTATAGACGCGCCGCACACGTGTAGCCGGTGGCGACCACTCGCTACAGCTACTAAATATATGAAAAGTCGCTGTCGCTGGCGTTTTGTGACTGTTGTCGGTGGCCTGTTTGCGCCGAGCTTAAAGTTCTGAAACCAGTTTTATTTTAAACAGTGATTAACTTTTGATAGAAGTTGAGAGGAGTATTTAAGTAGAGGTAGGTATTATTGTTTATAGGTACCTACTCGTAGCTTTGAATTGTTAGACAACATCCTTAAAATTATGTAAACTATTCTATTGAGAAAAGAGAGAGACAATACGGTGTCATGTAAAAAATGTAAATTATATTTAAAATGTAAGAATGTCGGAACATTCACGGTCGGAAATCATAATTAATTGTGACTGGGTATGCAAGTTGAAGGCCGAAGAAGTTGATTGTGTGAGGCGTTGTCCTAATAGAACGCGACTACGCGATCATCGCAAGTTCGTGCGAATTTTAGTCGTACGAATCCGCGATCAAACATACTGATGTCGAATAGGTGTCCTAATTGACATTCGCGCGATGCGATTGCGCGACTATAATGATTGATGCAAACACGCGATGGTCGCATCGCTCGCATCGCGCATTCGCGTTCTATTAGGACAACGCCTGAAAGAGAATATGAATGTGAGAGGAGAGGATTCAGAGTTGATGAATGATAGAGGTTGAATGGAAAACTTGTTGTGCCCCACTTAAGTGGTACACTATTAAATGCTTAGGAAAGCTAATTAAGAATCACAGCTCTGTCTCACTCTTTGGCCTAAGAATTGCGTATTGTGCATCCTACTTTTTTTATCCTACTTTTAACTGAAGTTAGCAACAGTTAGGGAGTGGCCACACTGCGTTTTATGCAGCGCGTTTTTGAGCTGTGCGTTTGAATCGATACAAACGCGCTTCAAAATACTAAATAGGAAAAAATAAAAGTAGAATGCACAATACGCAATTCGTAGGCCAGAGTGAGACAGAGCAATGATTCCTAGATCGGTTTCCTAAAAATCTGATAGTGTAATAACCACTTGAGCGTGGGATAAGGGCAGGAGAATGATGATGATTTGAATTAGTTATTTAATGTAATTTACGCTTGTCGAGATTATTATGTACTAGAGGATGGAGGGACCATGTCTCCCAGCAGCAAATGAAGTATCCAGGGGGTTTGTAAAAGTCTTCAAGCGATTGTAGAACTTATTAGAAAATTTGTAAAACCTCTAGAAAAAAAGTTATAGCACATTTTGTATGGTCCCTCAGTTCTCTCATTGAATTTTCCAGATCTCGGAAAGTATATTGAAACTGAAGATAACGTGACTACAGACCTTTTGTAAAAAGTTTCCCACGACGAATTAACTGAAAACCAGGTCACGAAGTCATTTCTACAAAAAGATATAACGTAAAAACTGTGGTCCCTCAATCCTCCAATGCATTTTTGTAAATATCTCTCATTTAAATCAAAATAACCAGCTCTCTACCATTGTAAAAGTTTGTAAAAGTGCTATAGACATTTGTAAAAATAAAAAGAAGCAATAATACTGTCACGATTCCGAGATAGACGCGGTTTTGTGTGGTCCCTCAATCCTCACTTTAAACAATTGGGAATAACTTTTTGTAAAAAGGAGTAATAGAAAAATAAACCTGCTCACCTTTTAGTAAATTTTTTTTACAAACGGATAGCAAAGTTACATTTGGGATCAACGATATATTTGCTGAGTTATTCAATAAAAACTAATCCTATGATAGTAGTGTGACCACACATTTAAACAATTAAGGAAAAGTACAATGTACGTTAGTATGTACCATGGACCTATTAAAGATATAGACTACCAGTTAGCGTGCCCCCAAAAGGGACAAAAAATTAAGTGTATCCATGTTTCGTAGTACACATATACTGTGTAATAATCGGTAACTATGAAGTAACTTAACTAGGGTATAATAATCATTGACTCTATTAATCCTTATTCTAATCTGTTAAATTCTAATATTCAATTAATCACCTTATTGTATCTATTATTGTCAATAATTGAACAACATTATTGCAGTGACGTTTGCATGTGTAATTGAGGTGCCACACAGTTTATGTTTAAGTACCAAGGTATTTGTATTTTATTTTATTTTATTTTATTTGAATGTACTAGTGCACACCTTGATGCAACTATTAAATAAATAGATACTTAAATAATATGAACTTCATAAATATAAATAAATGGTACCTAATGCCAGGTTTATTTGTATTTCAGGTTCATCAGTAACCTGAGTGAGTATTGATATTTCCTTCACATGCTCTCAACATCTACATTGTTTTCCTATATTACTAACCTACTAATGTCGAGGACAGAGCACGAGTATAATTAATGATTTAACGAATTTACCTGTACCTACGTGAAGTTCTATCATAATTATACGATGGGCTCCGTCCGAAGACATTAGTAGGGCAACACCCACCCTCCCTGTTAACCCAAGCCGTTGCGGAAATATCCTCTAAACGTAATGATGAACAAATGGCTGAGCTCAAACAGGAAACATGGGCTGAGTGGGGGTTAATCGGAAACTTTGAAAAAATAAAAGACTGTGTTGCCATTTACGGCAACATTTTATTTTATTCTATTTTATTTTCTAAACTTAAGTGCTGAAGTGGAATCACTTACGCGATACTACATTGTGTTCATATATTACTAACCTACTAAGGTAAGTTCGTTTAATCATAATTTTCTTTTAGACATATTGTATGGAATGGACCCAAGTAGTCTGAATAAATAAATATATTATTATTAATATTTACAAAGTACTTACCTACCTACTTAGTAAAACAAAAACATTGTGGGTAGGTACGTACATACTATCTTACATGTACTTTTCCCTTTGATTAATTATATGTCTAGATGGACTCTTTCGCTTCAATCGCAACAAGAACAAGCTTTGAAACGCTAGTGTGCGTATTACGCACACAAGTATGCAAATCTTCTATTGTCTATACAAGTGCTTTGCGTCACCTGTCAACATTGTCATCCATTTTTAGTGATACCAGCTCTTGAAAATTTCCCATAAAATAGGGGAAAATATGTTATGATTTCGAGGTGTCTCTAAAATTATTTGGCCGAATACTGCCCCAGAGCCGAATATCGAATTAGACTATGCGTCTGAATAATATTATTTAAATAAAATATCACAAAATTAACTGGTACATACAGAATACTTAGATATCTCGTGCCTTGTGGGAATATAATTATGTTATTTTATTAGTAACTTTAGTCACTTCCGGTACTACAGTCCGTAATGCCTCTCCAGACTCACGGCGAGAAGTTTCACCGAGACTTCTCGAAGAACAAACAAATTATCCACACTCTCAATTTTCTCACTCGTGATCTGTTTGAAATCCTTTGTCTCGGCCAAAAATAGGTACCGACACCGAAGCGCGAGAACAAGAAGGCGAGAAACTCCTCACATTCACGCTTCTCGGGTGTTGTCGGGGTTTCTTGCCGAGAGTCTGGAGGGGCTATTAGGTATCACAGAGAATATTTTATCAGATAGACCTACCTTCTTTTTCGCGGTTGACATGACACTCAAATAGTAAACAAAACAGACGGACAAGAATTTGACAGATGTAAAAGGAATTTCGTTGAGTTTCAGTTGTGTGATTGTGTTGTGATGTGATTTATGAGGATTTATCATATTTTATTTAAAATTACAAACAGTACTGACGCCTTGGGATATGCATACAGACTAAAATGGAAGTGGGCTGGACATGTAGCCCGTCTACAAGATGGAAGATGGACTAGGAGAGTGACAAATTGGGAGGGTCCAAGAGGTCGACGCTGCATAGGAAGACCATACGCTCGCTGGGAATCAAGAAAACTGCTGGACCAAACTGGCTCCGAGTAGCACAAGACAGGGACAGATGGCTGGCTTTGGAGGAGGCCTTCACCTTAGGGGTTCTCTAGTACCTACTTAGATTATAAACATTAGTGATAAGAAAAAAATGTTAATTATAGAGAAATAAAAGGCTTTTTATTTTATTTATTTATATCATATTTTATTTTAGGTGGTAAGTACAGAATCACTGCACACGAGTGTAGATAATTTTATTGATGAAATTCTCAATTTTTCCTAAGTACTTTTCTTTTTTGCTTTAAATTGTAGGTACTGGGAGCACCTGTGTGCGTCATTTATTTTCTATACCTACTTCACTTAAAATTCTGCTAGTCCTAATTATAATAATGAAAAAGTAAATGTTCACACAGCGCCATCTATCCCCAACGTAAGCAAAGCTTTTACTATAGGAACCTTAAAAATATAGTTTCCTAGGTTCTCCGTTCATGCTGGGCGTCATAGCCTGCTGCTTTATATTAGAATAACTTTTAAATCCCACTATTTAGAGGATGAAGATGAATGGAGACTCATTATAAAATAAAAAAACAAACCCAAAAATCCCAATTTGGTCATGACGCAAGCATTCTTTCCTGTTGGCATCTGTGGGGCAAATTTATTCGAGGAATCGGCCATCTCTTTTGTTTTCTTGTAAGTATTTGATCCTTGGTTTCGATTCTGGATTTCGATCCTTGATTTCAATCCTTGATTCTTGAATCTTGAATTTGAAATCTTGAATCTTTTAAGTGACAGCTGTCAAAGTTCAATCCGCCATATCTCATTAATTACTCGTCCTAGACTCCCCGTTCTCAGTTCAAATGAAAGCTATGACCAAGATCTTCATTTGAAGTGACAGCTGTCAAACTTCAAATGGCCATATCTCGGGAACTACTCGTCCTAGACTCCCCTAAAACATGTTAGGATAAAATTACAAAGTTTGATTTTCTAGTTTTCAAAACTAATAGTTATTTATAGTTTACTTACCGATGCTATGTAAGTTCCTTATTTATTTTTAGTCGTCCTTTGTAATTCCTGCACACTTTGATGGCACAAATCGCCATTTTTTTGTTTGCCGCCAAATTCATGTTTACAGTACAACGACCTTAGCGCGACTGAATGAGCGAAACGAACGAGTCAACCAACAGTTGGTTGATCTTTATGTTGGCGTTTTGACGCTCGAAATCGGGGTCTAGACATCTAGTTCGTCCAAGACTTTTCCTTAATTGTTTAAATGTGTGGTCACACTACTATCATAGGATTAGTTTTTATTGAATAACTCAGCAAATATATCGTTGATCCCAAATGTAACTTTGCTATCCGTTTGTAAAAAAAATTTACTAAAAGGTGAGCAGGTTTATTTTTCTATTACTCCTTTTTACAAAAAGTTATTCCCAATTGTTTAAAGTGAGGATTGAGGGACCACACAAAACCGCGTCTATCTCGGAATCGTGACAGTATTATTGCTTCTTTTTATTTTTACAAATGTCTATAGCACTTTTACAAACTTTTACAATGGTAGAGAGCTGGTTATTTTGATTTAAATGAGAGATATTTACAAAAATGCATTGGAGGATTGAGGGACCACAGTTTTTACGTTATATCTTTTTGTAGAAATGACTTCGTGACCTGGTTTTCAGTTAATTCGTCGTGGGAAACTTTTTACAAAAGGTCTGTAGTCACGTTATCTTCAGTTTCAATATACTTTCCGAGATCTGGAAAATTCAATGAGAGAACTGAGGGACCATACAAAATGTGCTATAACTTTTTTTCTAGAGGTTTTACAAATTTTCTAATAAGTTCTACAATCGCTTGAAGACTTTTACAAACCCCCTGGATACTTCATTTGCTGCTGGGAGACATGGTCCCTCCATCCTCTAGTACATGAGATTATTTATAAATGTACTTATCTTTTAAATAGTACCTATTTACTTTATAAATGATATTAAATATTAAATTATGTTGATGTATTGTTATATTATGAGAGTTATAAGTGTGTATTGTGAAATGTTTAATTTTATATCCCCAGTTATGTGTATTTTCGAATATTTTATTAATAATTTTGTTATTCCTGATGCAGGCTTGATATTGTTGTTTTCATTGATTTAAAGAATTTTAACTAAACTAAACGTTTGGTGCTCATAATTCATAGATCGAGCTTAGGGTGAAATTATTAAGAGTTTTACTTACAAAATGTTAGGTCTGATTCAGATTTCAGAGCATAGACTAGGTTGGAAATTCACTAGTAAAGTTTTAGTAAACTAGGTACAAATTTCATATTGTGCATCCTACTTTTTTCTTCCTACATTGGACTGTAGTTGGTAACAGTTAGGATGATTAATGAAGGATGCACAATACGAAATTCGTAGGCCAAAGAGCGAGACAGCGATGATTCCTAGATCGGCTCCAATAAATTGAAAAGACCGCGGACTGCAACCGCAAATTGCAAATCTCTATGAAATTGATACAAGTTGTAAAATTTACACAAGTGTAAGTAAGGAAAAGGAAAAGCTACTTATAGGAGAAAGTCCGTAAGTAGCTTTTCCTTTGCATTGTTGAGTAAAGACTTACTAATGTAATTTCAACCTTACCCTGTTGTTTATAAAGAACTTACAGCCGCTAAATATGTTGCCATCTCCTTTTATTATAATTAGAGTGCACCTATTGCCTATCGGACGACCGGTCAGACAAAAAGTCTTATGTATGTGGCCGGCCTTAAGGGGCGACAGACGAACGTCCATACAAACGTAATACCAAAATAATATAAATTTTGAGCTTATTTTTATCATAATTTAAATAAACTAACGGGACTTTATCGTGTGATTGCCTTTGTATACCCGTGACCACGAGAACTGTAACGCACTCGAAACGCCGGGAAATAATAAACAAAGGTAATCACGCGATAAAGTCCTGTTGGTTTGTTTAAATTATGTTTACAGATCGCGAAAGTTTAAAATGTGTTATTTTTATCACTTTATGTTATTCTTTGGATTAAGGCAGTATTTATCTAGGTTCCTGTTACACTTACTTGCCACAGACAGAACAAATGAAAACATGACAGTTTTGCTGTAAGTACCTACAAAGATTTCAATTCAATTTGCTTACGTTTCGTTTTAGGTAAGTTTTTTGGAACAAAAGTGTAACAGGAACCTAGATAAATACTGCCTTAATCTAAATTTTAACATAAATTGATCAAAATATGTTTTTTTCAATGATTTTGGTAAGTATTACGTTTAATATAGACATTCGTCTATCGCAGGCCCCCTAAAAGTGAAACACCAATGTTTAAAATTCAAATGGTCATTGAGCCAGACCTGATGAGACCAAAAGTGTATTACGTTAATTTTGTTGTATTATTAATATAGATAGATGTACATTCCAAATACTCATAATATTAGTCAATTCAGAATAATATGTAGTTGTTTAGGCTAGCTAGTTGTGCCACGAAAAAAAAATTACTTTAATTTTTCTGTAAAACTGAATACAGTCACCGAAAAAAACCCTGTAATATTATAAATATGAAAGTATTGTTGTTTGAATGTTTGTAGTAAAATCACGCGATAATGGTGATTTTAACTTGGCATAATATTGGTTGTGTTTCAAATTTTATAATTCAGATTATCTAACATTCTTAATTTGAAAGTTATACTGGCGTTGTAATAATGTTAATCAAAGGAATTGTGTAGCTTCTAATGATCTATAATATATTTAATGCTTCACCCGAATGCGTGATTAAAATACAAACATCCGAACATTTTTGTAAACTTTCAGATTTAGGATTTCAGATTCGGCAACTGTACCTACTTAAAAGATCCCACTATTATATTAACGTAGATGCTTATTATAAGGTAAAATTTCTAAAATTATCTAGAGCTAACGTCAAAACGTAGAGGCAAAAAATTCAATCCTAATACTTTTATTAACTTTTACTCAACTTTTTGAGAATGAAAATTTTTTAGTGAGACACACGAGGCACAATCAAATTTATATTTTGCCAATGTGTTTGCCGCATACCTAGCTACATTTTAAAAGTAAAGCGCCGGATAGGGGACAAATGGAGCAATTTGTTGCTCAACATGTCGGTCAACAACTACGTGAATGTCTCGGAGACAAGTTGCGAATATTTTTACACATTACTAACTATTAATATCCCGCGTCACGTAAACTGTTGCGGTACACTGTGAAACGTTGTAGCGTCGTTGTTGCTCGTCATGTTACGGGACAAAATGTCAATGTTACATAAAAAATAACAAGGTTGATTTTTTGCCATATTTTTGACGTTGATTCTATCTGATGCCATCGATTATGCCAAAGTATTGTTCTTCTGGTCATTCGCGGGTCGATTATGCAGATTGTCGGAAACTTTAGAATAATAAATATTCTGCGATTATATCTACTATATTTTATTTCCTAAACTATAATAATTCAAGCAAAGCTTGTACCATGAAAACAGTGGGCTGCTTAGTGTTCTTTACTGTAGGTACACGAATTGATAGACTAATAATAACCACACTAATTTTATAAAAATATAGTTTGTATGTAGGATGTTATCTCCGAAACTGCTCAACGGATTTCAAATCATTCACCTTTCGAAGGGTGCATTTATTCCTGGCTGAATATAAACTCTTAACTCGGGATAGTCAGAGCGCAGCTAGAGTGCTTCGCTCTGACTTATTGGATTGGATTTATAAAATAATACAACGTTATTTATTTATAATTTTATTAAATTAATTCTATAACCTTTTTACATTTATCATAGGTATGTGCGACGTATAATGCTGCCATGTTGCGTCGGCAGTGTCACGATTGAAAGTACCTAATGTTTGCCTCTACTTACCGACAACGAAGACTGCTTCTCGAATCGGACGTGTAATACAGAAAAAAGGGCTTGATGTTATCCACAAAGCATTATTACATTAGAAATCAAGCGCTGAATTGCTGTGTTGTACGTCCGACACGTAACAAGGACGCACTCTATCGCCATCGCATGGCTGAATATTCGGGTAATTTTTAACCCTTCGAAAGCTACTTTAGTTCCATTTTGTTCATCGTTGCAGTTGTAATAATAATTATATTAATTGACATAAGTTCTTGTGTGATTGTAATTGGTTTAGTAGATCAACTCAAACAATGACAGTTAATTTGGTCAAATGATTATGAAAATTTAAACACTATCTCGACTAAAGTAGCGAAATTGTTCAACACGAACAGCTTACAATAAGAGTGCGCCCTCGGGCAGAGAGCGTCGACTTTGTATCGACTCCGCGCGTAACTTGGTCCAAGAATATATTTATGAATAATTTTGTATAAAAATTTTGGCTCCAATATTTACAACGATACTGATATTTTTTACAACGCCGGACTAATTTTTTATAGCGACTAAGTAGAGTCGACCCGCGGAGTCGCTACGAAAGTCAAAGCTTTGGACATTGAATTTACAAATTCATTTCTAATAACATTTCTTAGCTAAAACGTGCGCGCTTACAGTGCACGCACACTCTAATACCCTATCGTTACAGTGATACATCTGTCTTAACTTATTGCGTAGCATTCTTACACTAGTTACTTCACACCTGCCTTTGCAGAAAACGACATAATTATACTAACATATTGGACTGATTATGGCAATTGATGTAACTTTTTTTGTCATAAAGTCGTAGCATCCTTTTCTGCAATAGTTAAAATAAATAGTATAAGTGGCTGAACACACACGATACGCAACTACAGAAACAAGTCGGAGATACGGCAAAATAAACTCACTGTAGCAATAGGATACAGACGAAGTATTAAGAGACAACATCAATAGCAAGATGAGACCCGCGCGACGGCGGCACAACGCTTCGACGGAGGCACGCCACCGCTCCCTTCGTGTTTAAAATTTAGTAAACATGAAATATGTAGGGGCTTATACAGAATTTGTACTCTTATAGCGTTCCGTCGCCGCTTGCACCCAAAACTCCAATCACAGAAACGAGCGTAGGTACATAAGGTCTAACACGGATAGATGGCATTTACTGAACCAAGCAAAACAGGTGCATTCAACGAAGCACGAAAATAATAAAATATATAAAAATAATATTTTTTGTGAATAAATAATCCAGATTAAAATATTTTTGCTGACGAGGTTAGGAGCTGACAGATCGGGCACTACTTAAGCGTGCATTCGTTAATGTGATGTAGGACACTATGTCTTTTGAGAAGATTAAAATTAAAGATTGTGATGCTTTGATAAAATATCACCAAACGAAATGCATGATAAGTTATAGAATCGCGTGGCATGTCATGTGAGTGAGTGCCCGTGCGGTGACACGTCTTTGTTAATACGCATCAAACGGACGCTACACAACGCTTTATAAAATTAACCCGATAAAACACACGGACTCATTTTAATAAGCTGTTTATAGAACTTGCCGTGACATGCGGAATAGGCGACCTTAGTGTAGCGTCCTTTATATACCATAAGAGATCATTTCTAAAACAAACATTACACTTACAAAATGATAATACATTACAACTATTTCTTAAAAACATCCTAAAACAATTTACAAATCATGTAATATATTAGAAAAAAACATTATTTTATAACATTCAAAGAGACGGGAGTATGAACTCGAGTGCCTAATGAAAGTCATTGAAATTATAAACAATTATAATACAATAAATTCAGTCAAACATGTCAAAAATTAACAATTTATTACAAGTTATATTTTAGTTAAATTTTAAAACCAATATACCGTGGTACAGCGCATCTTTCATAACTTTTAATGACCAATTTCACATATCATTTTATGTTAGTAAATATTTGCCCACAGTTATAAGGAAACTTAGTAACTGTGTCAGTCCGAATGCCCTTAGATTGAATTACCCTCGTAAGCTCTATAATTTCTGTATTAAAAAAAGATTGACACATTTACGAAGCCTGTGTGACAATGAAGTGAGATCATTAGGCGACATTAATACTAAAAGTAATAATGTAGTGTTGACGTAGATTAGGTACGTACGCGTAGTGATTGTGTGCCGACATTATTCATATTTTAGACAATATTTATTAATAAAGTCTAACACAACATGCATAAAATTGACACTGTGATCAGCTGTTCGGGCGATACAGAAAAAAAAAAAGAAAAATAATTAGTATTTTATAATTAGGTACTTACATAATTATGACAAAAAAAATCTTTAGATACCGAGTGGTGGTATCATAGGAACTAGGTACATATTATTTTAGTAAGTATCTACAATTAATATGCAAGTTTAAATGTGAATTAAAATATAATTTTTGTTGCCGAACAACTGGCCACATTAACCTTTAGCGTTTTAAACAAAACATAAATAGTGAATGAATGACACGATCGCCAAGAGCGTAGCCAAATATTATTCATGATGATAAATTATAAATCTTTCATTGGAAAGGACACACTGTTATGTCAGTTGA
Organism: Camptogramma bilineatum; assembly: GCA_958496255.1. NCBI lineage: Eukaryota > Metazoa > Arthropoda > Insecta > Lepidoptera > Geometridae > Camptogramma > Camptogramma bilineatum. The sequence continues at coordinate 14,932,570 of OY292459.1, forward strand.
CATAAACAATTTTCAGTTGACATAGTGGTTTTGACCTAAATCATTTTCAGTTGGCATAATGTGTTTTTGTCATTTATAACGGCATAAAAAAGAAAGGTAAAACAAAAATTATGATGGCCATTTTACAGTGAGTTGAATATGTTTTAAGCATTTAATTGTAGTAAATATTTGTGGATTTTGGGCTACGTTCAAGCTGATCTTAATGAGCATACAAATTCTCATAGCCGCGATGTTAGTACTCGAATTTAACAGATGATTTATAGATATTATATACTTAATAAAACAATTTTTTGGTGGGCATCTTTGCTTGCTGAACCCAATTATCATCCCAAACCGGATTATGACCGTAGACCGTACATACATTCACAGATCTAATTCTATTTGATTAATTTATACAAGAAAAAAATAAAATAAAGTTATATACAAAATATAAAATTGATATTTTTTACAACGTATGCTATAGTAGCAACTTTGTGGAAATTAATAACAATAAGTACCTAGAGGGTTAATTTGTATTTGCGAATTTGCAAAAATTTCAAATAATATATACCTAATGGCGCGTTCACACGCTCGCGTGCAAACATACCTACATTCAACGAGCACATTATCTTCTGTCGCGTTCGGTCTCCTTGAGATGAGAGTGACAGAGCTACTTCGTGCTCGCTCTGATCATATCTCTGTCTCGTTGAAAGTATGGCAGCATTTACACGCAGAGATATCTGTGCGGATATCTGTAAAGATATCTGTACAGTCCAGATGCCAGAGCATTTAAACGCAGAGATATCTGTGCGGATATCTGTACAGTCCAGATGCCGCGGGAAATAGCACGCGCCATTCCAACCTTTGACAGTTTTATCCGCGGTTATCTGTAAAGATATCTGTACAGATTACAGTCCAGATCCGTGGTAAAAACTCTGCCGTGTAAATGCCGCTTATGTTTGCACGTGAGCGTATTAAGGCGGTATGAGATAAAAGAGTAATTCCAAAAACCTGGTAATTTACGCGGGGCCATACAAAATTGTCATATCTACGAAATTTTATATTAAAAGCCAAAACGAAAGCCCCAAATAAGAATAAAAATATACTTTAAAACGTAAAAGTGAAGATAAAAAGATATTTGCACACATTACAGTGTTTAGAACACAGTGGAATGAGCGACGTCGATCAGCGGGCTTAAAAAGGTCGCTATACCAGAATCAAAGTAAGAACTGAACTATATGCAGTCTCTTTTCACTCTCAGTCAATGAAAAGATACGGTATATAGTTCGATTCATATTGTGATTCGGCTATAGCGACCTTATTAAGCCCGCAGTTGCGTGGAATACAACGAGCCACAATTGCCACGAGCATAGCTCGCAGAGACAGAGATAGAATAAACAAATTCTGAAAGAAAGATAAAATAATTTGAATTATAAATTTTTGGCAATTTTGTACTTAGTGATGGATCGTAGATGTGTGCAAGTGCGTGTGGGCGCAGGCGTCGCTCAGCGGGCTCCCAACCGATGGAACGAGCTCTCCGTGGAACCGTCGGCCGTCACAGAAACAGTACAGTATCAACAAAATATTCTATTGGTTTACGTCGATGGCGTTGGGAGCGGAGTCGACGGCTAGCGCGCCATAGCACACCTGAAAACAAACAAACCTTATTAAATTACATTTTTATAAACCTACAAACAGACCATTCTTACTAAATCATGTTTGGTTAATTTTATAAAGGACTAGCTTTCGATCGCGCCAGAGAGGTGGTAAAGGTTGTGTTTCTAGAATACCTAAGTCTGTACTGTAGCATAATCGCAAGCACTTTAATCGGTTCCCCGCTAACTCATCGTAGACCCTAGTGTTAATAAGTTTTTTGTTGAATTTTTTTTTCCCCATAAGTAAGTAGGACCTACATAAGGTTTTATTCTTTAAAAGTGGCCGCACACCTAATCCGCGCCCGAACACGCCGAATTCTCGAAGTATGGCCAGATTCGGTCGACGCGGTCAGGTGTGCGAGGTTTCATACGATTTCATATAAAGAATTCTAAAATTCGATTCGTTCGGCCCGGATAGGTGTGCGGCCACCTTAAGGGTGTTACCTAGACCCTCAGCGGGCGAGGCGCGCGGCGCGCGGGGCGTGCGGGGCGCCGCGTGCCCGCCCCCGCGCTCGCCGCCTGCCCCGCAGCGTGCCCCGAGCTGCAACCAATACACACTTACAACTACCCGCAAACTACAACATTTTTATTTTAGCACGTTTTTATAAAGGCCTTTACAACTACCCGCAACTACATTTTTACCACGTTTTAACTAAAAGCTGGGTCACACCAGAGAGCCAAGTACCTACGAGTTTCGTTCACTATTACGCATCCTTATTGTTATTCATATGTTCTGGCAAATAAATATATCTTATCTTATCAACGCCGTCAAAATTGCATGGGATCACAACAGCGCAAACTAGTGGCGAAACGTGAAACTTGCTTGTGATTGGCTGATTCACAATCAGGGGGCAGGGCATAGGCCTAAAAACTACAAGAACTAAGCAAGTGAAGAGACAATACAGACCTGAACACGTGCGCGGGCGACAGTCTCCTCGCCTCCACGACGCCGCTGTCGCCGCTGTGGCCAGACACCAGCGACTCACTGTCGCTCTGGTTGGACGTGTAGCCGATCACGTCCACCTCATCTGAAATAGAATATGACTATAAAGTAAGTTCGTATGAGTAGAGTAAGTGCCCAACTCTGGTGACGGAGTTTTTAGGCCGCCTAAAGGCCTCCTTCCTAGCTTGATGACTTAAAAGCTGCTACCGACAATTTGACGTGCCTTTCGAAGCAAGGAAGCGCTCAGCTCGTAATACCACTTGCGGTAACCCATCCAAATTATGACCTCAATAACGTCTAAGCAAGCTACAACACGAGCGCTTGGCGATGAGAATACATACATCACGAGTTTTTTAAACAAATATAAGTATACGTACAAAAAGATTACATTCAAATGCAAAGTAGACGAGGTTAGTCGAGCTATGGAGGAGATAAGTAATGGGCTACTAATTTTCTTATGAAAAATATCCCAAAAATAAATCTTCCTATTACCTACCTATTACTACCAAACTTCTAGAAAACGGTAAATTTGTAAAATCATGCGGAAGTAAAACAATCTTATAACAGACAAATGTTCTGATGTTTCTATTGTGTAGGTACCTATATCTACCTATATAGAGTTAAGAACAAAGGTTTCATAATAAAAATAAAAGGTTCATTAAACAAGGAATAACAAGGTAAAGTCGATGAAATATACACAAAAGATGAAACGAATGCCGAAAATAATACAAAAGAAAAAACCTGCAAAGTATAAGCAACGTTCGCAACAAAGGGAATCAAACGCCCATCAGCTAAGCAGAATGTATCGCTGTTGCACAAATTATCTTCCGTAATTGCCCTCTGTGTATCAAAATAAGAAGAGCATAATTCCGTCGCTCGCTTTATGCGCACAATAATCCCCTGCATTTCCCGATGATATTTATTTTCGTCGTGTCGTGTCGTGGCCGGATTAAGCAGGCGCGCTCTACGCTCCCGTTCGCAGATAAGCCGCTATGGAAATTTGATTCACGAGATTTCGGCGCTTTATTGAAAAAGAAAATGATATTCCTTTGATATCATCGTTAACTAAAAGTAAACTCAAACATCCAACTATTCGGGCCCAGGAGCAATATCGAAAATTCAGAGAAAAATTCTTATCGCGTATAAAAATGTTAATAGGTAACTCCTTTCTCTGGAAAGCGTTCCAGGAAAGGGATATAATTTGTGTTTCAAAGGAGCGCTATTTTTATTTAACCAGCGAGGAACGTTAAAGCGTAATTTCTTCGTAAAACGCTTTGACGTTCAAATTCTATATTCTCCATTTAGTTAATGTTTCTTGTTGTGAAGCGGTTTAATTATCGCGGAGTGAGTCGGATTGGCGGAGCATTAGAGCGTCCCGGCGAGCGACTCCGCGCTAACTAAGCACATTGAAGAGGTCTTAGCTGAAATTAACTGGCTACACGTGCTAACAAACCCGCTCGCAAAGTTCCGTCGGAACACGTGTCGGTAATTCGCCATTCATACACCGGTATGTGTTCCAGCTCCATTCAAATATCGGAGTTTGTCGTGACTAATTATAGCACAAACGCAACGTTCGGATTGCAATGGCGGCGGTGGTAGCGAGCGCCAATTTCCTGCAATACACGTTAAATGGCGGGCAATCGACCGCCCCCCCCCCTCCACCCCCTCGTCCCTCCCTCCCCCGCCGGCGACGCCCCTTCCGGCGCTCGTCCTCAAGGGCTGCCTGTGATAAATGGGATGCAAAAAAAGTTTCTCTTATTCCGTCGTTCCGTCGACCGCGAGTGACTTTTTTCGTCAATGTTACGCGGGGCGCTCATCGATGGTTCCGAAGTCCTTTGTGATAAGACACGAAAACACATTAAAAAGTTTATGTCGTGACGTCTCTCTGAGGCGTTCAACTTTTGTGATTCGTTACTTCGTCATTTTTCCTTCGGGAGTTCTAGATAAAGAAGTATTTATGATGGGTATCTCATAATTGCTTTATTTCGCCGAAATTCGGGAGTATTTGACGGCAAACAGGATCTGTTAATGGACAAACAGTTCAGCAAACAGCGTGTGACACTAATGGCGCCCAACGCGGTGCAGTCACGGTTCATTTGAATACTGGCGCCCATACTCTCGGATTTCATTAAAATGCGGGTGCGTTATCAACTCACCCACACTTCTATTCCGACAGATAGATTGCAACTATAAAGTCTGCTATTGACATACCTTTTGTCGCGGTATGCCTCAATAAATGAACGTAAATTCCCATTAAACAATGTGTTATTTGAATACAGGTCGGGGCTGACCAATGGTTGCTGTGATTTATATCTTTGCTTCTGTATTTTCCGATTTAAAATAATATAATAATATGTATGTTCGTTAAAATTTGTTTTTATGGTAAGAGGAACTGGAACCATTGATTCGATTCTGAAAAAATATCCACTGATGAGAATTCCACACGATTCCTTTCATTCAGGATTTTGTCCTGCACTGTTTAAATAAGCTTAAATTTTTTTAGGTGCGATATAGTATTACTTTTTAAATATATTTTTTTCTGACCTGGTCAGGTTAAGCGTAGGTTTGTAGGTAACAACATCGGATAGTAACTTTGTTACCGAGGATATTTTTGTTCTGGGAAAGAGTGGAAAATTCAATCGATTTTATCTTACCAACGAAGCACCTGACGCTGAAGTCCAGAAAAAAGTAAATTATGGGTCTTATAAAACTAGTCTCGTAAACTGAAATAGTGCATTAGCATGGTTCACTTATTATGAACTTGACATTTATTAATCTTGCAAAGTTATTGACCGAATTCCGATGAGTTTGTTCGATTATACCTATACTATAACTTTTAGAGCTTTTGAAAAAAATAAATATGTTCGTAACCATGATAGGGACATAAAATAAAAATCAATAATCATGGTAATTATCCCGTTGATAATAATATTTTTGTTCGATTACCAATAATAATGATTGTGACCAAGTTATGTTCTTGAAGGAATTCTTCCAAGTTTTGTGTTCACTGCCTAAAAGCTAAGTAGGTATGTCTAGATTTACAGGATTGACAAGCTAATGAGCTAAAGTCTTATCTGTATGAGCCAAATGCGGTACTGGAAAATGCGCCACCGATTGGAGACCAGCCGAATCGCAGCCGAATCGGTTACGGCTGCTAATTGCTCGTTTGCATAATCGGCGGCACCAATCATTATAAATTGCCGCGCGCTTTGCTTCAGCCAATCATTTCAAGTTTCGTGGTTTATTTTAATGATTTGTTTACGAATTCAATCTACCTATTTATTTTAAGCAATGAAATGTAGGTAACATAGATTGAATTGCGCATTTTTGGTAATATGTAGAAGATACTAAAACTTACAGTTCGCTATGCTGCGATAATTTAATTATATATCTATACTTCTATACTAATCTATCTATCTATCTATTATAATAAAGCGGAAGAGTTTGTTTGTTTGTTTGAATTTGAACGCGATAATCTCAGGAACTACCAGTAAGATTTGAAACATTATTTCTACATTTTAAAGCTAAACTCTTGAGGAAGGTTATAGGCTACTTTTCATCATCATCATCATCATCACCATATACCATCACTATGGGGGCAACGCCGCGAGTGCGCTGCTAGTACTAATTATATAAAGCGGAAGAATTGGTTTGTTTGTTTGAACGCGCTAATCTCAGGAACTACCAGACCGATTTAAAAAATATTTCTGCATTTGATAGCTAAACTCTTGAGGAAGGTTATAGGCTACTTTTCATGATCATCAACATTATCACCGTATACCATCACTACGGCGCGAGTTATAGATAAACTGTAATTACCCTTGTGTAGAATTTTGAAAACCATTATATTCTATAAAATGGATTTACACATTAAGTTTTCAGATATTATCAAAGAGAGATTAGACAAATAGAGCTGAGAAGAGATTATAGCATTACTTTTTTTTTTTTTAAAAGCCTTCAAATCACATTTACATTTGGGCTGTAATGGATGCCACGCGGGATATTAATAGCATTTGGAATTAAAACCATTCCACTTCGCCATTCTAAAGGCGCTGATTTATTAATGTGTCCATTTAACTTAGTCTTAAGTCTCGGAAAAAGAGTAGTATCGACCAGAGTTAGCTATTGTTTAGGTATGAACCGCAGGGTGCGAATAAGAACAAGAATTATTGTCAGAAGTTTTAAATATTTCAATCTGCATCCGTAAAAAAAATCTGTTGTAAGAGTACTATTAAGATTAATGTAACTTACTTACCAGCAAAACTTTAAATGAGTACGTGCTGATTTTTTTTTAATTATTAACTACATATGTCACTGCTGGGCAAAAGTCTCCCCCTAAATTCTCCGCTAATCCCTGTCTTAGGCGTGGCGATCATCTAAGGAGGTCTTTTTAAGATTAAAACAAGAAAATATTTAGTAGGTCTCTGCCTACCCCTATGATGGGATACAGGCGTGAGTTTATGTATGTATGTATGTATTTAGTAGGTACCTAGGTATAAATATGACCAAATATTAAAAAAATCTTTTGATTTAATCTAAGTCGTTTATTATATTTTTATTATTATTTACATTTTTGTATAAATATAGGTATTATACGAATTCAATTCGCTGAATTATAAATTGCTTACGCGCGTAATACACTCGTCTTCCAATGAGATTATTATAGCTCTTAGTCTTGACTGGCAAACTATTAGATGCCTGATGTTTTCATGCATTTTGTATGTCTGTATGAACGGAACGTAATGAGTTGGGGTGGGCTCTTTGTATAGCGATGCCATTAATTTAAATGACGGCTTACTTTAACATTTGCATATAGGATGAGATTTTACATCTAATATCTGGGCGATCGAATTGTGCTCGGGTGAAAATAGAGAAAACGATTTTTTCTAGAAATTAGACATATTTCTATACAAAAACAATAAATAACAAAAGATTTAGGTAGGTAAGTTTAAAAAAAATAAAAAGTGTTTTTTCGACTAAGTACCTACAATAGACCGAGTAATTCACGGTCAATACCTACCACACGAATCTATAAAATAGGTTCGCGTTTGACCACACCCTGCCTGATGTAAAGCAACAGTGTGGTCTAAGATGGAGCACGCTTACCTAGAGGGAACCTATTGACTCTCGATTTGAAGACACCCAAATTATACTTTTCTGGAAATACAGACCCCGGCAAGGAGTTCCACATTGATTTGAAATGATTTTTGAGTTTCATAAAAAGACAAAGGATAAAAACAAAACGTCCTGTCCTCACCAAATACAAAGCACGCTTAAAACAAGCAAACTGCTGAAGCATGAGTATAATGTCGTATGATCCCAGGGGACGTGCTCCCCAATAGCGACGACTGTGCCTCAATTAGGACAGCGAACTTCCATACGCTTAGTTTCAAAACATTACGGAAATTGAAACGCAACCATTTTGTTACATTATTTCTTTGTTCGTTGAATGTATTTTTCCTATATCATTACTAGCGGCCCACCCCGGCTTGGCACGGAGGTAATTTAGAAAAAAAAAGTAAAAAAATGTGAAGTTACTGCCTTTGATCAGAGAGTTTCTTTATAAACAACTTTTCGTTACACAATACGAACACATTTTTGGCTAAATTATCTACATCCGTGCGAAGCCGGGGCGGGTCGCTAGTTACATTTAATAACCTTCCGTAAAAAAAATTAACTGATGATGAAAACCGCATCAAAATCCGTTGCGTGGTTTAGGAGGAGTTAGCGGATGTACAGACAGACGCGGAAACCAAATTTTTTAATACTATGTAGAGATAGAGATTATTATCATGCCGAGCCTAATTCTCCCACTATTGGGCAAAAGATTTTCTCCGTTTTAATAAATCATTATATTTACAATACATCAAGTTGGTCATTCAGATTATGCTGTCTATTTCTGACACGTGGTACACCAATTAAAAACGAGCAGCGCCCTCGCGGCGTTGCCCGCATAGTGATGGTATATGGTGATGACGATGACGATGAAAAGTAGCCTATAACCTTCCTCAAGAGTTTAGCTATCATAACCAGTCCGATTTGAAAAATTATTTCTGCATATTATGCAGAAATAATTTTTCAAATCGGACTGGTAGTTCCCGAGATTAGCGCGTACAAACAAACAAACTCTTCCGCTTGAGTATATTAGTATAGATATTTAGTATTAGATATAGATGGTATAGATATGTGCATACAGATGTCATAAAGGGACGAAGAAAGCACCTTTCCAAGGGCACTTTCTAACTTATAATTCCTCCAGCCAGCAAGACTCGTCACCTGCCAGCTCCCGAGAGTCTAATAAATCTACGGCCGATAATTTAGCGATTGTTTGTCCCCGGGGCCCATAAATCCATGAGCAGGAGCACATAGTTCTAACGGAAACTTTCACGACTAAGCTGCAGCAAGAAATATTGGAAATTGACGTATTTTATTGAAACTTGCTCAGTGGCAGTACATTTTTATAGAAATAACCTCATAAACAAGTTATTTAGAAGAAATTTTAAGTAGGTAAGTCAGATTGATTTGAGAGGATGGTTGAGTTTGCTTCATTGTATAAATCCTGTTTTTTTTTGCTTCTTCTTTCGAGTCGATGTATTCAAGTTTTAGACCAGTTTTTTAAAGCCATTTTGACCAATAGGTGGCCACATTCACGGCACTGTTTGAGCAAGCCATGAAATCTTCAATCGTGCAGGTTTAAGGACATGATGGACACACAAGCACGTGTGGCATAGTCTGCACACGGGCATTGAGTGTCATTTTCACTGATCATGCTAACCCAGTTCTTCCTATTGCTAGGCCAAAAGTTATATCTATTACAATTTTAAGTAGTTTTAGTCAAAATTGATAAGTAACTTATTTTATAACAGTAAAAGTTAATTTAAACTGTAATATAACTCTAATTCAACCAAACAAAATAATTTCCAAAACTTGAATAGTACTACACAAACTGACGTCACAAGTTTTGCACCTTCAGATAAAAGTCAATTGGAAGCAAAAGTTTTGTTATTTATTTGTTTTGCTTGTACAAATTATGTATCAGGAACTTCCTGCTGAACTCTTTTTATAAGAAACAAATTGCTTAGTTAGGGAATGTTTAAAAGTAGCCGTAGTAGGGGTTGGTCGTGTCAGCTTTTTGGTAGTTGTTTGTTTTCTTATCTTAGTTTGGGATAGTCGGGGTGTTTTAAAAGAGATAGGGCGCTGGGAAATTTATCTTATTCAGATTGGGGACCCGTATTATGAAGTTAGTGTCTTTGCTCTTTAAATAAAAAACTTTGGCCTTGACATATTTACTGGATGATTTATAAAATACAGTGTCAGCACATCTGCCTGCCCTGTTGCCCATGTCATCATGCATTTTAATACATATCACACTAATATTATAAATGCGAATATTTGGATGTTTAGAAGTTTGGATGGATGTATGTTTGTTCCTCTATCACTCGACAACCAATGAAGCGATTTGCCTGAAACTTGAAATATAAATAGATAATGACCGGAAATAGAACATAGCTACTTTTTATCCGGGTACCACGCGAGCGAAGCCGCGGACGGAAGCTAGTATAAATATATAGGTATCTAGACTTTTATTTTACGTAATATTGTATTCGTATTCTTATTCTGTGTTAGTTTTATATACTCTTTTTTTTTAATCCGGGGAGTGAAAGAACCTGTAATACAGGTTTTTTCAAACCTATCTCAGGCACCAGCCTCCTACAACAAACCGACTCAAATAATAGGCACTTATACCATAGGCATTTCATGTTTCCATATTTTATTTAAGGTTTGTTGTGAGATAAATAAATATTTTTTGAATCGAATTGAATTGATCTGCCTACGCTACGATCGATCTATTCCTATGCGTGTATGCATACACCAAGGAGACTCTGTAGTGTCTGGATTTCTGGAATATTGTTGATATATAGTAGGCTTGCTTAACACCTAAACCATCCTATCAGTTTAATCGACCTTATTCACTCACCTACATGGTCAATAAGCATGGAGCTGACTACGCAGCGGGTTTCCCTACTATGTTTTTTTCATCGTTATGCACATAAGTAATTTAGTTTTTGTTTTATTTCTATGCCCATAAATATTGACTTAATAGCGTGCTATTTGTTTCCAAAAGCAAATAAAATCAATACTAGAAAGGACAGAATGTGAATTTTGCGGGTGTGTTTATCAGAATTACTGCATCTATTTGGAAATATATTTCAACATTTGAAAGGTATAACATTCCAAAAGGATATAAGCTATACTAAACCGATAAATATCACTATTTATATCAAAGAAAAGAAGCGAAAAACAGAAGCCTATTTGAGTAAAATTAGGATCTCATAAGACGTTTGACGGCGGGAAAATTGAATTCCAATAAAATTGAAGGGCAAATTAGATTGTTGAAGGCAGAATGCGATTGTGAGATTATGTGTCGGGGATTATGTACTCACGAGCCGTTTTACATAATCGTTCAAGTACCGATAGCAACAGAAGTTGAAACGTTATGAAGAAACCCAAACTTTGAATCTTGAATCTAGTAAGATTTTGATCTTTATTTTGAAGATTTAAGTATAATTATAGTGTCTTGGTGATTACTTATGTGAAACTTAAAACTACATTTTATACTGAAACGTAAGTTTTCCGAAACAGTAACTTGTAAAATAAAAAAAATTACTACGAGTCTATTCCTGAGGCACGATAGACATTCTCTCAGATTGTATTCAATATTTTGAAAATGTATATGTCTAATTTAAAAGATATAAAGGGACTTTATCGCGTAATTACCTTATTTTATTATTTTCCGACGTTTTGAGTGCTTTACCAGCTCTCGTGGTCATAGGTACCTAGAGTGATATACTGGATTGGATGTGTCGTTTAAATTATGTTTATGTTTACAGATCGCGAAAGTTTGAAATGTCTATGTCAAATAAATCAATCAATATTAGATTTATAAAGGTCCTGACTGTCCCTAATTCTTTCAAACTGATTGAGCACTGGTTCAAATAATGCAAAGTGCAGCATTGTTAGTTATTTAGATTACACTCTCCCCTGCAGTTTTCAATTTGAACGCCCCATTAAGTTTTCCATCACGTGTCGATTGGCGACCTAATCTTTTTATGTAGTAAAACTTTATTATCTGGCGTAGATAACTTTTTATCGGGTAAAATACTGCCATAAGGAAAAAGAACGTAACTGACACAAAAATATTCATATTTAAAACCTATTTATTTTTACAAATCACATCACACTAATATTATAAATGCGAAAGTTTGGATGTATGTTCGTTCCTCTAAAACTCGACAACCACTGCACCGATTTGGCTGAAATTTAAAATATAGATAGTTAATGGCCGGTAATAGGACATAGGCTACTTTTTATACGGGAGCTAGTATTTTAATAGTTATTCTGCTATTCGGGGCGGAGACAAATCTAACAAACTAGTTTTTGACTAACCCGACTTTGTTTTGATTAGTTATACACGCTGTAAATTTCCTAGGTACTACCTACATAATGTTCGTCTTTCAGCCAGGTTGTCTGTCTCGGCTCACAAACTTTACTAGACTCTGCTCGCAGTTCCAGAAACAATTTCATGAAAAACGTAAACAAAACTCTTTTAAATTAGTTTCCAACATAAAAGGGGAACAGGAGGAGGGGGGGGGGGGGGGGGGTCGCTAATTGTATAAGAAAGTAACTAATATTAACGAGCAGGTGCCTAATTTAGCGAGATTTTTAATTACCTTCGGTTCGGCGCTGAAATTTATTGCTGTCATATGCCCGTGGCTTCGCTTGCATCGGAATAAGGAAAATTGAGCTTTTTCTATTAGATGGACCCCACAGTCCCAAGTTATCACTTTTCTGGGTTTAATCAAAAACAGTGCAGTAATTTTAGCGAGATGCGTGCTTAAATAGAAAGAAAAAAAACATTTTTTTTCCACGAGTAGGTATGGTACAGTCAGCGTCAAATTGATATGAGCGTCTAGAGTAGTCGAAATAATCTGAAAACATGAAAGCAATTTGATGCTCATATCCTCACACACACTCAGACACAGGAGTTTAGAACTTTAAAAAACCGGTCAAGTGCGAGTAGAACTCGTACGCCGAGGGTTCCGTACCTACCCATTATACCCATTATGTTATTGTAGCCCGCTTATTTGTATGAGCGCCCATACAACTCAGAGGACAATCTTAATTGGCGTCAACTATGTATGTATGGGAACACCCTTTAATTTTCAACTTTTTTAATTTTTTGGAATTTTTCCTTTATTGTGCTATAAGACCTTGCTTTTTGCCAAATTTCGTGATTCTAGGTCAACGGGAACTACCATTTAGGTTTTCAACCCAAAACCTCTAGGGTACTTCCGGTTGACCTAGAATTGTCAAATTTGGTTACAAGCAAGGTCTTACAGCACAAGTAAAGGAAAAATTCCGAAAAATAAAAAAAGTTGATAATTAAGGTAAGTTTTGGTACTTACAAGTTTTCACGAAAACCTAAATTTGCCTATATCTTTTTATAGTGTTGACTCAGGACCTTGATTTTTATACTCACAATAGGGACTATAGACCTCAGTATATGGTATAAATTTCAACTTGCTAGCTCCACCCGTTCCTGAGATAATCGATGGTGACACACGGACAGACGGACAGACAGACAGACAGACAGACAGACAGACAGACAGACAGACGGACAAGAAAGTGATCTTATAAGGGTTCCTTTTTTTACCTTTTAAGGTACGGAACCCTAAAAATCATGTTTTTAACACTCCAAGAGAGAGTGAAACAGGCCTAAACAGCCAAAACGTTTACAACAAAGAGTTTTCATTCATTCACTCATTCACGTCACCGGCAGAGCTATGAAATAGTTCACGATAGCTGAAGGCAGCTTTCAACAAACACACTGACAGACCCTCTCGTAATTTATGAAATGTCTTGTAAACAAAACGGAACTCAACCGAACTTAGTTGAGTAGTGGTTTGTGGCCTGTTTTGATTTTGATTAAAACTTAATTGATGGAAATTTCTTGAAACTTCATTTGTAATTTATACCTGTAAACCTGATGATTACGTTTTGTAACTTGCGTAATGGATACTTTCGTAACTTGGAAGAAATTTGAGAGAAATTTCATGTGAAATACAATTTTAAAGCGCGTAAACCATCTTTTGGTAATAACCATTTCGATGGCAGCAAAGTAGATGCGGACAACTACAAAAACGCTACTTTACAGGAGAGCGCATTTAGTAAAAAAATGTTGCCTTTTTGAGAGTAATGTACCGATTAACATGAAATTTTCTGACGTGCATTAAAATAGCTTTCTTTATTGTTTGTATAACAAATTTTATTGATATTATCACTGTTTTACTGAAATAATGTAGATGTACTTTTTTACTCCGAAAAAACTTTGACGTAAAAGAAGACATTTGCCTGATATCCGTTTATACGTTGTGATAAAAAAGCGCTCATTCCACCTAAAATATCGAATAAACTGAGATAATGAGCATCCGGTAATATTTCTAATGATATTTAAAGAAAATCTAAGCACCATGCAAACATTATTCTCCTTTTTTTGACCAAATTTTGTAGATATCTTTATTTACTTTGCATTTAACATTTCACTAAACTTCATCTACGTCTATCAGTTAAACTCATTTAGTTCCCAAAACTCACAAATTAATATAGGTATTTATACTTTTTTTAATAAAACACATTGAAATTAAGTAGGTACCTATTAAACTAGATAAGTACCTACTTACCAGTTCAGTATCAACGTAAACAAAAAAAAAACAAAATAGACTACCTATCAAATTCTAACGTCTCTCTTTCTTAAAAAAGTATCAATCAGTCTTAAAAGTTAGTTAGTCAATTAAGTATAGGCCTTATTAGCAAATAGGTACCATCAGGTACACACATCAGGTATAAAATTTAAATTAACATCGTTTTCTCCGAAGGAGAAAAGCTTCACTAGAAGCACCATTGCTGATGATGTTGCACTAGAATCAGTGACTAAAATGCATGGTAAAGTGAGTTGTGGATAGAAATAACGTAAATGATCATCCTCAGCAATAAGTTCCAGCATATGCGATTTTGATTCAAATGAAATAAACCCAGGAGGCATAGGTGTAATAGGGCGTGATTGAGGGCAAACAGTTAAATTGGCTAGACTAGTAATTGGCTTATAATGTATTTTAGCAGAGGTTGTAAGTGATAATGCTTTTCATCATCAATCAAAAGATGTTCAAGTGTGTCATTTCCTAAGATCGGTAAGCTGTAAATAATATAAACCTACGAGTAGTTTGACGCTCTGGAGGAAGAAAAAACCAGCTCCACCTAATTTTATCACACAGGAGCATCTGTCCCCAGGGCATGATCTTCCATAGCTAGCGTGGAAATCCATCTATCGATCAATCGACTGCAGACCAAGTTGGCAGATGTAGAGGAAATGTGCAAATATTAAGGGAGGATCTAATAAACGCCACAGACGATGGACGGCAAGGTTCTACACGAATTTAATTTAGTTGTTGTAAACCTGAAGATGTAGTTTAAGAACATTCTAAATACTATTTAAAGTAGTTTTAATAAATGGCATTAACCTGCTTTTTTGAAAAGACCCTCTAAATACACTGGTATCTATTTAAATTGCCGTAAGTGTTTGCTTGTAGATCAATAAAATTTGCTGAATTAATTCATTTTCTGCATCTTAATTTGAAAATAAAACAATAAATTTGATAAAACCAATGTGCAAAATAGTGTATCTATAGTAAAATTAATGAATTTTCTAATAAAACAAAGGATTGTAAATTAATTAGATTGAGACATATGCAAAAAGTACAACGGATAAACGGATAAGTGGCAGATGTCCGTGATTACGTCGTACACATTTTTGAGCCACCTGTCGAAGCTCCGAAGTAAAGGCGGTCATTTGTAAATGTCCGTTTCTACTGCGACGTTTTTTAAAATTTGATTGTAGATGTCTTCTTATACGTGCCAGATTTTCTTTATTATTTTGAAATGTGAAATTATTTTAATGCAAACTTGTAGATAAGGTTAAAATAAGCTCATTTTTGTAAAAAAAGCATTTTTGCAAAAATGCAGATGTCCGTTTCTACTTTGCTGCCATCGATTTAATGTGAAAGCGAAATATGTTTAGTCCACATGTAATCATAAATAATGAACGCTCAATTTTTTATTCTAAAATTTTTTTTTTATTGCCTATCCTCAATAATGTCGTATCTCGTACTTCTGTAAGAGTTAGGTATCCTACAAATATATAGAGCTGTTATAGGTAACAATAAAATATATAGCTAATATATATTCTGTGTTTAGCATAATAGATATTTTAATAAGCTTGCAAACTATCACGTGATGGGTTGTCTTAAGGATACAGTCGCGAGCCTGTTTATGCAAAGTTGTCTGCGCAAGCCGGTACATTCCCCGTGCCGCTCGATCGCGCCACATCCGGCGGAAACGCGCCACAAGCCGCTAATAACGCTAACTATCGAACTTTAATTAGGCCGAATCTCTCCCCTCGGGACATTCGATAATGCCATTCGTATCTACTCTCTCATATAGTTGGTGAAGTGATAGTGATGTAGGTTGATTAATTGTTGAACTATCCCTACCTGTAAGGACATATTATCGTCGGTCCAATGCTAAAGTTGCCAAACTGTAAATTCGTGATTGTTCAGGAGAGCGAAAACAAAGTTTAATTCGCTGCTACAAATCAGAAGTTATTAATAGGTATTTAAATCATGACAATAAAATTACTTTAAGGCAAGTTCTCTAGGGCAGTTCAAGACGAATTGCTAAAATGTTAATAAAAACAAAAACAGTACACAATAGTAAAAAGTAAATTTTGAGCAGATAGCTAAAAAGAAATTGGTGATATCTTTGTCATTTTTTATGCTACAGCTGTGAAATTTTGCTACATTGTGCTCTTGGTCTAATCTAACCTAACCAATACTATGCCCATCAAAAAGTGTAAAACGCTAAAATGCTAGTTTGCTGACTTGTGCATTGGACCGACGATATCAGTTGGGATATATAGAACAGGGATCTGAAAGGAACATGAGTAGAGAGATATGTATATGAGTAGAGAGAGTAGAGCCACCAAGTTTTTAAGACTGCAATCCCAGCGGTCCTATAGAATAAATTATGTGTTTGTGACTTTAACTTCCATCTTCATGGATCGCCGAAGCTAAACAACATTCAAATTCAAACAATATTTTTTTAATTAGTAAAGTGTGTTATTATAAACAGACGAAGATGCATACATATTAGGCGGGTCCACACAGAGCGAGCAGCCTCGCGAGGCATTTGCCGCGCGAAGCAGCTCGGTTAGTGTGGACGCGCGGCAGCCTTGGTATCATCGCGAGGCTGCCGCTTGCCTCGGCCGAGGCACGTCCACACTAACCGAGCTGCTTCGCGCGGCAAATGCCTCGCGAGGCTGCTCGCTCTGTGTGGACCCGCCTAATATGTATGCATCTTCGTCTGTTTATAATAACACACTTTACTAATTCGAAAAATGTATCTGGATTAATAAAACATTGCCCCTAACGCAAAGCCATACCGCGAACGCGTCATTAGTGGTCATCCATCCACTTTGAAACCGCACAGAACGTCACTTATCTTGCACGATCTATTAAGATTCCATAATTTCATTCTGTTACTTACAGTTTCCCCTGATAAGTGGATTCTACTTGAATTTTAACTCAACAAAATTACGATTTTACTGAACAAAATTCCTTTAACTTTGCGTTCGCTGTTAAACATTCTGTATCCGAATGCCCAACTACATTTTCAGCTACCGACCCCGGATATCTTCCGCTATCTTGACCAGCCCTCCCCGCCCCCTCCTTCGAGCTAAGGGTGAAGGGGGGGGGGGGGGTGATAACAACGTTACACGAAGTCTTATCGGCTGAGCACGCGAACTATTGAAAACAATTTGCCAAGCGCTGCGGTTTTTAATCTACGGGTAAATTAGCGGACTTGTATATTTTTAGCTTTTGGTGTTTAAAGGTAGGTACTTATAAGTTATAAGTACCTACCTTTAAACACCAAAAGCTAAAAATATAACAGTGAAAACTGAAGCTGAATCATAAAGTTGAATGTTTGTAGAAAAGATTCATCAAACAAGTAAAATTTAAAAAGCGCATCTAATTTTCCGAAACGAAAAATCCATTGATGTTTTCATTCATTGATGTGTTCCAGTCAGGTTTCGAACCCACAACCTATAGACCTAAAGTCAGGCAATAACCCATTCGGCCAACATGGCTCTTCCAATAGATTCATCACAAATCTGTATGTCACAGCATCTATCGCGAGCGCAAAACATAGAACTTCATATCCATTAAATCTCGGAGTTTATCCGTAAGGTATGTATGTATTGCGTGTGTATCCGTGTACTGGGTGTAAGACAGGTACCAAAATATTTAGCATAGTTTAATTTCTAACTTATTTTGAAGTAAAAGTGTCCACGCGTGAATATTATAAAATAGTTTTATCATTTGATATCAGTATTATTTATAAAATGGATATCATACCCATTTGGTTTATTAAATAAAATTCAGCGTCGTTAAGTTTAAAAATAATAAAATAAAATCATAAAATTAAAACTGCTAGGCATAACTTATTCAAGAAAAATTCAGAAGCGAGATTATAAATAGAACAAAACCGTGCTTGCGCAAATATTCTTGAGTCTTTTTGAAGTTTTTGATCATTTTGTTTTTACGAAAATTGTTGAAAATTAATAACATAAAACAGTATAAACACGAGTACAGTATAAACACAAAGTACGAGCTGGCCAACTCTTGGTAATACTTTTAACTATTATAGAGTTTCACAACAACTTTTTCACCTTGTACGTATGTATTATGTGTTGCGTATCATTGTAGGTGTAATTAATAAAGCGAGAGAAGGCGATAAGCCGGCGAGTACTCGTAAATCACGCGCTAATGACTTCGAGCCGAACTCAGCAACAGTAATGACACAACCAGTAGCTTTACTCTTCACAAATAGCTTAAGCTCGCGGTTTCGCTCGCGTAGCACATTTACAACATTTTAAATCTTACTTCTTATCATCACATCACATCACACTTCACACTAATATTATAAATGCGAAAGTTTGGATGTTTGGATCGATGTCTGGATGTATGTTTGTTCCTCTATAACTCGACAACCACTGAACCGATTTGGCTGAAATTTGAAACATACAGACACAGGCTACTTTTTATCCCGAAAAAATGCACGGTTCCCGTGGGATAAACAAAAAAGTAGTCCACGCGGGCGAAGCCGCGGGCGTCAGCTAGTTTTATTAAAAGTTCTAGTGTGATGTGAAAGTTGAGGTGTTTGGATGGATGTTTGTTACTCAATCACGCCAGAGCGGCTGAACAGATATGGATGAAATTTGGCAAAGAGATAGATTATAGTCTGGAATAGCACATATTTTTATTCCGTAAAAAAGCAAGGTTCCCGTCCCGTGGGATAAAAAAAGGCGTGATTGAACCAACATCGAAACGAGTCACAAACTTTTGGATTTAAAAAAAGTAAGTTCGTATGAGCTAGTTAACTCTGGTGACGGAGCTTTAAGGCCGCCTAAAAGGCCTCCGGACTTTTGGACACATTATTTCACCTCTTTCATTTGCGCTATTTTGCCTGATCTACCGCAGGTTGGGTAACAAAATGCGCTATGCATTAAACTTCAGCAGTTAAAACAGTTTAAAGTGCAGCTTTTAAAAACGTTCCGCTTAATGTGAGTTATTTGTGCGAATGAGCCGTTTATATCGAACTTCGTCGCTTAAGAGTTTAATTGCTGGAAGTCCTGAAGTGGATTTACGTTTATAGTAAGACATCAACGCGTTTTATAATTACGGATATATTTTTTTTATTAATAAGGTAGCAGACAAGCATATTCAAAGTCGCTCAGCGAGCTATGGAGCGAGCTATGCTCGGAGTTTCTCTGAAGGATAGGATCCACAATGAGACTATTCGGCAGAGAACCAAAGTCGTTGACATAGCTCAGAGAATTAGCAAGCTGAAGTGGCAGTGGGCCGGCCATATCTGCCGAAGAACTGACAACCGCTGGGGTAAACGAGTTCTCGAGTGGAGACCACGTCTCGGCAAACGTAGTGTAAGACGCCCGCCTGCCAGGTGGAGTGACCATCTGCGAAAGGCTGCCGGCACAATCTGGATGCGTCAAGCTGAAGACAGGGCGCGATGGCGCTCATTAGGGGAGGCCTGTCCAGCAGTGGACTGCTATAGGCTGATGATGAGACAAGCATACGGCCCACCTGATGGTAAGCGGCTACCGTAGCCTATGGACGCCTGTGACACCAGAGGAGCTACACTCGCGCTGCTGACCCTTTAAAAGAGGAATCACTGCGCCGACAACACAATAGACAAGACTGGTCCACCAGTTGTCACCGCAGCGCTTCATCGCAGAGCTCTGGCAACCTTACTCACCGCAGGAACACAACACCATTCGAGAAGAATGATGTTATTTGGCTGCGATATTCTGTAAGCCGGAGGTCACTTCCCCAGTCGGGCTGTTCGAATATAGAGCGAGAAAAATTCACTATGCCCTTCCTCCCGTGATGTCTCTGTTACACATGAGAACAAAAATGCCTGAAGATCTGTTTCTCGAGTATAGGGTTTCGTTGTGATCTTATTTCGTTTCTTTTACCCGACTGCCCCCAGAAAGAGGATATGTTTTTCGAGCATGGTGTGTATTAATGTTATTTCTTTATGCTGCTGTGCAGCCCAAACGGCTCGATGGGTTTTAACGTTATTAACCAAAAGAGATCAAAATAATGTAATAATATTGTACCTACAACAAAAATATCCCCTGTACCTCAATTATTCTTATTTCATCGGCTTTTTGTTTCAATAAATAATTTTTGCTTTTTAATTTGAAAATCGAGCTTATCTCTTTGCGCAAATAGAATACTATTATTATATTTTGTTTTATTTCACAGTAACCTATGAAACGAATAACAATTCTCATTTTGTGCCGGTCGATTGGAAACATTAATATAATGATTGCATAAAGCTTAACGGTCCATTACGCAGCGAAGGCTTTGCTGGATTGCGTTCTATTTTTAAAATAAATTACGCTTTTTATGACGACATTTTACATAAATTTTATGTGAAAAACTAAACAAATGGTGTTTTTTTTTCAAATAAAGATTACTATCCACAAACGCATAAAATTCGCATTCGAAACGCGATCCAAGATCATTGTTTCAGATCTTTTAGATCTCGGCCACCGTTCAGTTATGGCTTCGCTCCACCTGCCATCACCATTTGGCGCAGTGGGTGAAGGTGAAGGCCTGAGACGCATAAGGTTGCGGGTTCGATCCCCGTCGGTGTCGCGGGACATATGTATGATCTGGAAATTTTTGTCTCGGGTCTGGGCGTTTTCTATAGATAGATAGATAGATATTTTATTCATCAACACAATACATTTGTCTGTTAAATAATGTCTTAAAGCCTATGTTAGGTTTAACTAGACACTAGGGTTCTCTTAACATATAATCTAGATTGTAAAAATATGAGCAGACACACGTTCTTTTAATGTTTAGGTAGGTATATGTATCTTTAAACTAAATAAGTAGCTAGCGCGCACAGGGACGTCCTTTCATTATAAATTCGCAAAACTTTGTATCGGCAAAAATTCTATTATTAGTAATCTAGTATGCACGAGTATAATATGTATGTATTTACAAAAAAAAGTATCTAGGTAGTATAAGCCTCAGTTATGTATGTGGTTCCCATAACACACGCTCTGCTTACTTTGGGGCTAGATGATGCTGTGTGAAATGTCCAGCATTATTTATATATTTATCACCTCGCCGCACCATGTGACCCGCCTAGCTCCATTTGAGTTCCAAAATCCGATTACTAACATTTTAGTTCATTTTCGGCAATTACAAGATGTCCAAATACGTATTTGGAATATTTCTACATTTTGCATAAGTTAGTAAATCCACAAAGTATCTGCAAAATCGAAGCTTCATGTAATGTGAACCTTATGTATCAGTAGTCTACATAATATGTATTTATGTATATCAGTAATAGTGCCAGCATCGCGTCACTTCACACACACGATTAACGTAATATGATCGTCGTCGCTTCGCTTGCAGTGGTCGCTCACCCTATAATTAATATCACAACAACCCTCTACCACCACAAATAAGGTTCATTTTCCCATGTAGCAACGTTGTTCAATCGTGATGAGTCGAGTTTAGAATGATTATGGATGAAATCAATAGAAGTGTGTAATTTTACTTGATTACGGATTGGTATGGTTGGGTTTATCAAAGGTAACTGAAGGGTAATTTAGTGGTTTGTTGTACGTGAATGCGTCATTGGAAACTATTTAGATTTCGATAGGTAGGTAATTCATAGATTTCAATGGCTGTAATTTAATACTATAGTCGTATTGCTCATTATACGCACTAAAAATATATGAACCCTAAATCAGAATGTATGAAGAATGGACGGATGAGGTGAAAGAAGTCGAGGATAGTCTTCTCTTTCGTTACATTTTTGACAGAGTGGTCGATACTCGACGAAATCACTAGTTATGCAAAAACGGCATCCGTCACCGTATGAATAATACAGTACACTGTGGTCTCGATCTCGTCTATGCGTCTGCGCGTGTGGCGCGTTCCGTGCTCAAAGTCAGCTCCTCGCCAGCTCAAACTCATAGTGTCCATTCTATTTATCTGTTCTGTGATATAGCTATTTAATTTTATGTATGTACAGTACCAAAAGTAAATAATTTAAGCCAATGTGCCACTTATATACCCTCCCATATGTTAGAGCTATAAGAAAAATCTGCACATTGCTGTTCTCTAAACAATAAGGTACATCGCACTAGAGTACAGTAGACAAACAAAGCTCGCCAAAGCTGCGTTATTCCCTGCTTACCCTAAACATTCAATAGCGATGCGTTTATTCGTTTTACGATCCACATACACCCGCATAGACATGCAAACTGCCGGATACGTCATTATAAACCCGGATAATGCATTCGGCCAAATATAATATACGAATGGTGTGGATAAAATGCTGTTTTATGGTTTGTGTATACCCTTCTGCTTAATTCAGTGAAATCTCTTTTTTATGTTTTTTAAAGCGAAAAAGATAAGGGCTATTTTGTATTAACCGACTTCAAAAAAAGGAGGTTGAGGACAATTTTAGTGTCTTGACGAAAGCAGTGGTCAGTGTAAGTAACACACTCATATAGCCCGGACCCTTGTGAAATTTTTTGCTTGCAGCTTTTTCAATGCTTCAATGTGATGAGGAGGTATGAAATACAACATAATGTAACTAGAAGAGTATTTAATATGGATGTAAAAAAAAAGGGTAAAGGAAGAGTAAAGGATCAGTGAAAAGTCTAAGAGAGTGTT
Organism: Camptogramma bilineatum; assembly: GCA_958496255.1. Lineage (NCBI taxonomy): Eukaryota > Metazoa > Arthropoda > Insecta > Lepidoptera > Geometridae > Camptogramma > Camptogramma bilineatum. The sequence goes on from OY292459.1 coordinate 14,955,543, forward strand.
GAGGCACGTTGAGGTGACTAGCGAAAGCAGATGAAGTGACGACCATGTTTCGCCGATCCCATATTGCGTGGGCTGGAAGATGGTGAGTTTTTCAAAGCCTTCAAGGAACCAGGCCGGAGAGAAACCCCCAATCATCCTATTCTATTAAACGAGCAATATTTGTTAGTTTGTCTAACGATTTCGATGAAATTTGGTTTAAGGGGGCGAAGAATCGATCTCATATCTGGAAAAATTAGTTTTTCCGGCATTTTCACGCAGAAAGATTTACCAGTGCAATGTGGTTCGTAATTTCACAAAACTTGTTAAGACCAAAGTGGCCGAGTGGATTGGGTGTCCGCCTTTCAGCCGAAGGCTTCGAGTTCGAATCTCAGCCAGTGAAAGTTTATTTTTTGTATAAGACTTTTTTTTCTTTTTTAATTTTTCTCTATTTGCACCCGAGCATAGCTCGGTCGCCCAGATATTTTCACAAATAAACACGAGCTAATGAGTCGTTTAATCGTCAGAACTACCGTCTTGTTTACCATATCAATTCGGCTCGAATAAAACGGCAATAAACGAATAAAAGGGAAAGTTTTCTTCTGGATTACGACAATAGATTAGAAATTTATGCCGAGGAGGCCTGCAATAGTCCTATTGCAAAAGTTAATGCATAAATAAACGGTAACAATGGGCGGGGTGGGTACGACTTTTCAATTGATTGGCTTTCGGGAAAATATTATTGAAAGAATTAGGTTCGGGGCAGGATCGAAGGGGGATTTTGAAGCAAGAAAAGCGATGCTATTAAAATATTTGCGGATACTTTCTGATTCGTATTAGAAAATGAGTAAAAGACGTTTCATTGTTTAGACTTGGAGCTTGTAAATATTATGGTTACACGGGAATTACCCAAAAATAATGTCGATGTTTTCTTTCGATGCTATCAATTACCGTTTATTATCATAATACCTACCAATAAAAAATGTTTTAATGAGATTATGTTCACTGAACCATTATATTTTTATGTAGGTACTTACTTACTTTTCCAGATTACGAGATGTAAGGTGATTATTCTTTTCTTTGAGTTCTTAAAGAGATGATCAACATTTCAATTTTACAGTAGATAAGAACTTGCGTTGGATTGGCGCGAGTGTAGAAAATATTGACTTGTGTTTCCTGAATATTTCAAGCGACCTTTCCCAATGTCCATCACCAAAAGGTCGAGTGGAGATAAGGCTAAGTTCAGATGAACGCGCGGCGACGTGCGGTTGGCTCGGCGCGGTTTAAGCTTGTAACAAATCAAGCTGATTTTAGTCTCACGCTCACCGTCAGCGCTGATAGGCGAGTGATCTTTATTACAATGAAATAAGGATACTGATTGTTTAGCAGAAATGGGTACGCTGATTGCTCTCGTCAGTGCTGGACAATCAGTATCCTTATTTCATTGTAATAAAGATCACTCGCCTATCAGCGCTGACGGTGAGCGTGAGACTAAAATCAGCCTCAATGTTGTTGTGTACATGACCGCGCGTCGCCGCACGTTCATCTGAACTTAGCCTTAGTGACTTACTACTTTTATTTGGAACTACGGAAATAAATGAGGTGTTTTAGTCATGGAAATTACCGTTAGTTTTGATGGAAGTTTCGATAATTCCCAGCTGTAATGAAGTTTCATTAGTTACGTAAAGTTGGAAAACTTACACAAAGGTAAGTTACGTGGTAGTACATTGCTATTTTGCAGACACATACTATACATATGCGAACATGATGCTTTACTAGCAAATTTTTTTGCTTCAAGCGACGACATCAAGTTGTTTTCATTTTTTTGCTTCCTTTATCAGGTTATAAATTCATAAACGTATTCTTCGTGGCAACTCGAACGACGAGAACGAAATAAGCGAGCGAAATAGAAATATGCGCTTTCGTTGAGCGTTCGCGTATCGCTCGGCGTCGCATCAGTTACCAGGTCGAGAATTACCGCTTTCAGGCGACGAAGACTCGAACGGCGAGAACGAGTCGGCGCGCGTCGAGTGCGTATGCGGCATCTCGCTCTCGCTCAGCGTCAGCGTGTCGCTCGGCGCCGCGTCAGTTTGTGGGTAGAGTGTCACTTACCGCTTTCAGAGATGGAGGAGGGCGACCGCTCGGCGGTGGAGACGCCGGACGAGGACTCGAGCGATGAGAACGAGTCGGCGCGTGACGTGTGCGTGTGTGTCATCTCGCTCTCGCTCAGCGTTCGCGTGTCGCTTGGCGCTGCGCGCAATTGCAGCAGTCTCCGGCGCAGGAAGCGCTGTTCCCGCTGCAATTGCTCCTTGTGGCCGGAATTCTTCTTGTCTCTCTCTTCCAAGCTCTGCAAAGAAGATGGAGATATTTTTTTTTTAATAGAAAATAGATCTATGTTTGGCCACCAACTCGCCTGATGTTATAACGGTGTGGCCGAGGATGGATCACATCGATCTAAAAGAAATCTATTCACTCTAGCCTTGAAGGCCCTTTACAGTTTTCAGGAAACAAGTAGGGCGGCAGGGAGTTCCATTCATGGGCAGTATAATATTAGTAATAGGATATTAACTTCTTGCAAAAATAGGCATTTGGAATTAATATCTTCAAGGGATGTTAAATATCTGGAAATCCGAGTAGATGTTCACCATCAAATACGTGATTTTTTGTTTTATTTTTGAATTTCCTAATTTTCTATTACACAAATCAAAATATATTTAATTTCGGTTAGAATATCTAAACTGGTTAATGTTTTATGTATTACATAAAGTTCGTCACCCGAATCAGCTACTTTTTACCCGAATTACGCGGCGGCGGGTGAAAGCTGGTTAATTAAAAAGGTCTCTTTTTCTTACACTAGAAGAAGAGGATTTATACTTCAGTTTTTGGAGCAGTTTTTAGGCTTTCGCTTTAGGCTAAGTAGTATTTTTTGTAAAAATTACGAACATCCCAGCTCAACTTTGTAATCAATTAACTAAAGTAATTTTTCTTCTAAATATTTTTTGCGTTGTTTTAGAATAACATCAACCTACCTAGGCACTAAAGTTTTCAAAGATATTGTCATCTATTTGACTGATTTGTCGTTTAAATAATTGTCGGTCCCGGCTGTTAAATCGGTAACGACGGAGGCCTTTAGACGGTCACCAGAATTGACCACTAACTCATAAGAACTTAAAACCTGAAATTCCCTATTTCAGGTTTTAAGTTCTTATATTTTACTCTTTCTTTAATTCTACTAGTTTCCGCCCGCGGCTTCCCTCGCGAGGTACCCGGATAAAAAGTCCCTATCCCCTATCTCCTATTTCCGGTCATTATCTATCTACATTTTAAATTTCCGAAAAATCGGTTCAGTGGTGGTCGAAATATACAGGAACAAACATACATACACAGGAAATACATCGATCCAAAAATCTAAACTTTCTCATTAATAATATTAGTGTGATTTCGGGTACAGAAGTGACAGTTTGTTCGTATAAGCTACTAGAAAAATACAACACAAAAAAAAAGTTTCCGTATGAGCCAGAGAGCGGGATTTTACTAAGTATTTCGATACGTTTCGGTTAATAAGTAATTCGTTTTACTTTAGCTGAAATAAGAATAGCCCTTTAAAATAAGGATTTTTATTACTTATCCGATGCACCTTCTCGAGCTATACATTAAGCTGTCAGTACAGAGGGCATACAAACTATAAGTCACACTGTGTCAGAGCACAGGCGCGCTCTGAGTCCTGGCAGATTTATGTGCGGGAATTTCATCTGCGGTTAGCGATAGCACAGAATAAATAGGTACAGAAGCCTGACTTCGCGAAAACATTTATTGAAATAGCGACTCTTGCTGCGACGTAACAAAGTGCAATTCAGCTCACGTAAGCGCTTATTTCCTAACGCAATAATCAGCTAAACATCCTCCCTTTCTAACGCATAACTGTCACTGTCTGGCGCAGAGTGACGCGGAAGGGTTGACGAGTTGTCGCGTGATAGTTATTACGCGCGTGCGAGCCGAGCGGCAAGTGGGAACCAACCAAAGCCCGCCCGGGCGGGTCTACGTACTTGTAGCTTTGACCTAGAGTGCGGAGTGCGTCTTCTGTACCTATTCTGTGGCGATAGCGAGATGTGACCCCCACCCTTGTACGGAAGGGATGAGCGTTTTAGAAATCGTATGTGGGTTTTGTCTAGAGAAATTCTTGTAATATACGAAGGTAATAACAAAATATGGTGTAACTAAAAAAAAAAAAAATACGATTAAACACGCTTGTCATGTTTCTGGATATAATATTATCTCTTTGTTTTTATTTCAACCCTACCATGCAACCCGACTGCAAGAAGTAAGTTTGAATGTGCAAGAGCCTAAAAACTTACCCAATTATTCATTTTCAAATGTCAATTGTTATTTAGGAAGGCTTGTCGTGTTTTTTTCGTGTCATGTCAAGGAAAATGATGGCTCCAGATTTAGCAGCCGGTTGAGCTCTAGGGAGCCTATAAGTCCATTTTGAATAATAGGCTTAGGCCTTTACATCTTTGCTAGATTATTTATACAGCATCAAGTAAAATAAATTGATCAGACAACTGCTCCCAGTTGCCTGAGTACCTACTCAACTCAAATTTGCCTGCGCTAACGCTTAAGTGCCTGGGACATTGTTGAGCCTACTCCTTAGGCTTGAATTGCACCTAGACAAGACAATCTTCAATCGCAAAAGACGAAACGCATAACTGCAACTCGGTCACGTGCATGATAGATATCAGCTTCTGCAATTAATAATGATGGACAAGGTTCCTGGCAAAATACGAGTTGGTCGAAGAAAGAAGTCGTGGCTCCGCAATATTCGGGAGTGGTCGGGAATGACCAGCGCATCCGAACTGCAGAGCCATTCTGTACTAGACTTACTTCAAATTCACTCAAGTGACCGAGCTCACTAAATACGCAAGAATGTATTGTAAGTGTTTGTAGTAAGATTCAAATTTCGAATACGAAATTTGAAATCTCACAGCGGATTCAGCTCTTCGACGTTCGAAGTGAGTTTACAGAATGAGCCTACTGTTCCGCCTGGCAAAAGACAGAAAGATTCCAGCAGCTGATAGCCAACATTCACTAGTTGGAGAGGCACTCTTCAAGTGCCTGAATAATAAGAATCTTCAATCGGCCTTATCAACAGAAAATACGTACGTTGACTAAACCTCGTGTTTCCTCGTTATCCTCATATCATATCATCATTTCAGTGTGAATTTCTGAGTTTCCCTATCTCGGTCGCACGCAAACAAATTTTCCACACTAATCTAATTCTACTGAAACGATGTTACACCTAAGCCCATATTTCTGGATCCCCATCTAAAATTCGCGCCCTATTCCACACAGAATTGTCTGAAACTGTGCGCATTAATCACGAAATTGATTTACCAATGGGCAGAGCGTAATCTAAGTGAATTATTGTATCAGTCTAAAGCTAGGCTCAGACGAGCCGAGTGCACTCGGTCGAGTGGTAATGACATGAATATGTTAATATCAAGGAATCGAAGTCTTTGTCTAGTAATGGGAAACACACACCAGATTACATAGGATTATATTCGAATAGATAGTTTTAAATAAGTGGTTAAATTAAAAATAAAGTTAAACCGACTTCATTGTTCTAAACACCACTTTTCTACACTCTCGAAGTGCATTTCTGTACGATATATCGTGTCAATCACCGTAGTTTAGCCTAAGTTGGTGGAAGACTAATTCGGAACATTCGACCAAGACCAAACCAACCGTAAAGGATATATCGTTTTCGTTTTTGGGAGTTAGGGCCCTGTTGATAACTCCGAAGATCCTTGACAGATCCTCACCATATTTATGTGGCACCAATCGGAAAGTAGGGTATACTTTCCGATTGGTGCCACACAAATATGGTGAGAGTTCAAACAAAAAAGAATTTTCAAAATCGGTCCAGGCGTCTTTAAGTAATAGACGAACATACATAAAAAGAGAGCACAAAAAAAAGATTCCGACGATACATAAAAGAACCTCTTCTTTTTTTGAAGTAGGTTAAAAATAATGTTTACCTTATAATATTTCAATGTGTTTTTTATTAAGCAACTAGCACGAGTTACTCGGCACAACCACTCGCTCTCTACAAACGAGGCTTAGGTGGTTACTAAGCTGTATCTAATCGGGTTTTTGTGGGAGTTTTAGAGAAAGCTCGCGAAATTGACCGAGCGAAAATTTGATGATTATTGATTACACAATCCTAAAGTGCTCGAATAAAATAAACGCCTTTTTATTTGCTCGGAAGCTTTTACGCCTTTTGTAGGAATGTATTTTCAAGGATATTTTGACCCAGAACCATCAATCACCCAGAAATTAAAATGCATGAATTTCTATTTATACAAATAAAATTATGTAAAGGGAATGTGATTAAATGGTGAAGAAAAACCCTGTTACTGATGATTTTTGTCATTGGTCACCTGGATGGTTCTTAGAATTAAAAAGTATGCAAATTGTCTACCTGATGAATTTTAAGCATTACGAAATAGCGGTATCGGTAACAATTTAATTGGTTATTCGAAAAGTTATCCAATCTGCATAGGAATAGGGTCCGCAGTACTTTTGTTGTTCTTTTAGTCACATCTCCTGTTCAGGGGTCGATTTTTGTGGTTCGCGGAAATCTCCGGAGGCTGTGTTGTTCGAGTTTGTTTTTTGATCCAATTATCAAATTTTCGTAAATAATGATCCTTTTGTTTTTATTGGGGTTTTGATTTATAACGAAAATGTGTCCCCAGATTCGAAAAAGTTTTTTTGAACCTGGAGTTACAGACGTGAGCTTGTTTATGTTTGAAGAATGAGAATGAAGAAAATTATTTAATTTTTTACTAGTAGGTACATTATTAGCTACATTAGGAAAAATCTGCGACTACTAATATATTCTAAAGATTCTTAAATCTTCGAAAAATATATTACGGAAAATACATACGGAAAGCGGTGATTATAAAATGTGAGCTCACATACATTTTACAATAAACCCTATACTTAGGTTTTGAAAGTTTTAGTAAAATTTCTATTCGACGCCAGCAAAAGGCATCAAGGCATGGCCATTAAATTTCATGGAAAATTCTCTTTGTATCGCCCGTTGCAGGCGTATCTCCAAATTGGTTCCGCCTGTTCAGTCTTCAAAAAGAAAATTGCATCTAAAATTTTAGTATTAGCTATGACAGACAAGTAAGTTACGAACAATCTTTTCATGTAAAAAACGTACCCCGTTATTCTTAATCGACTTACAATCCATAACCATATTATAAATGTGAAAGTGTGTTTGTTTGTCCTGCTTTCACGTCAAAACAGAGAGACGGAATGACGTGATTTTTTGTGTGGAGATAGTTGGAGGGCTGGAAAGTGACATTAGGCTACTTTTTATTCCGAAAAAATGCATGTTTTCCGTGGGATAAAAAAGTAGTAGTCCACGCGGGCGAAGCCGCAGGCGTCCTCTAGTATAATATATTTTGACAACCATAATTTGACAGTTTAACACGTTCAGTGCGGTACAGGACATATATGGGTTGTACGCGACTTTCTTCTGGTGCGGAAGGTAGAATTGTAGTTTTACCGCTGGTGCGGGGGCTATTTCTATACGAAATCCTTTATGTAAAAAAGAGTCAAGTATACTTTTCTGTAGCTTATTAAAAATATAAGCAAAATTTGCCATAAAATTGTACAGGACACATATGGGTAGTACGCACTTAAAAGCAATTTTCGTAATTCTGTGCGTTACCATACATATATGTCCTGTATCCGCAGACCCGGTGTCGCGCTGATTTTTACAGTAGTGCGGAGCAATCCCTATCTTATTAGCACGTCATTTGTCGATTATTACATTAACGCCAAAATTAAGCGATCTCATAAAATGTTATCGATGGTCGCAATTTAATTGAGGATTGAAAATCATCAACATCCTAACCCAGTTATTAAAAAAATCAATTGCCGCATGTATGTTCCCGCATTACTTGAGAACGGCTTGACTGATTTGACTGATTCTTTTTTTGTTTTGTTTGTAATTATACGGACAAGGTTTTTATAAATTAAAAAATTGTAAGTATGCGGTGGAGGTCTGCGCCGAACAAAATTGACCAAGGATGCACCAAAAATGAGTCCTGAATATACTTCCACCAGGACTATAAATCCATGCCGGGGTGTTTAACTTAGCTTGTAATTTAAGTAAATGAAGTTTTGTTCATATTCAGAGAAATAAATGCTCCTTATCGATATCGATTGTTCAAAATACGGTTAGAACATCACTAAACTTGTGTAAAGGACAAACGTTTTGACCCTATTTTCAGTGCGGTACAGGACAATTGTGGTGGGTATTTAGTTTTAGGTATAGCTTCTAAAGTATTCACCAGATCCCCGTCCTGGCTTACCATATGTTAGATAAGGTTATAATCTACCCAAATAATTAAAAAAACAACATTAAATTACGAAATTCATTAAATTATAGGCATTTCAAAAAAAACATAATACAGGACATATATGTCATGTACCGCACCAGGAGTAACTCTCGTACCTACCATAAATGTCCTGTATCGCACTGTCTGAAAGTCTTGCAAATACGGTCCCGCACCGAACGTGTTAATAGTGGTGTGAGGTTTTTAACACAAAACTTGCTCAATACCATGTGGAACTAAGCTGCAGGTTTCCTCACGATATTTTCATTCGCCGTTTAGAGCTCGTGCAGGTGATAAGAAATTTTCCGAAACGAAAAAACCATTGAGGCCGAGATTCGAACAAGAAACCTTCTGAAAGACGAAGGCATATCCCACTAGGCATCCTACATCTCAAAATAAAAAGAAATGTCACTCTTATTACGCCCGCACAAAAAGTCTGCCATTATCATACAAGCATTCTTTGCTAATCATCAAAATTATTTAAGTCATCAAGTACTTTTTAACCTATATTTAGAAACTTTACAACTTATTTTAATATAGAAAGTTCCGATGAAAATCCAAGCGTGTTAACCAATTTTGATTGAAAATTGTTGACTATCCGTGTAATTTCAAGAATTCGGTCTAACTTTTAATATCAACTAAAAATATAGAAATTAGGGGTGTGTATTTTGGTGAGAGGTTATCAATATCACGTCACAAGGAAGGCTGGTATCGATTACCTGTCACGGAGCCATTTGAGCGGCATCCACCGGTTTCCACCGCCGCCGGTGATGCGCGGTGGCCATGATAACACGTTGTTTTAAATATTATCGGGACTTTATCGCGTAATGAAATATTTTTATTTACCTCGACATTTTGACATTACAGTCACCGTGGTGATGAGTGTACTGATGGCCAGTGATGTCCGTTCGCATCTTCGACTGATGATGTTTTCAACTACCTTCAATCAGTCAACACAAAACACTATTATGGTTGTGACATAAAAAGTTCCCAAAAAGTACCTTTTACTGTTTATATTTGTTAATTGACCGAGCGAGCAAAGCTAGCGAGCGTTTCTGCTTCAGATTGGACAAAAATGCTTTCGTTTGTCGGCCGGATGTCTGTCTGCCCGTATGTTCTCTACAGGTCGCATTTCTCAACCAATTCTCGTCAAATTTTGAGAGCAGGTTCGATAATTTTATAGATTTTTTTTTTGTCATCGGGAAACACATTTTTTGTCAAAAAGGTTCTTTTTTTAATTTGAAAAGTTGTTACTTTAAGTTGGTCCGAGTTATTCTATAAAATAAATTTTATCGTAAAAGTAAAAAGCTCACAGAAGCTGGTAATGACATGGACACCCTACCGCTGCAATACATAATGTATTAACTGAATACCTAAGAGTAGTTTCACGGCTGGATGGTTATTCATAGGTCAAGGGATACGTTCTTAGCGTGTACGAATTAGGATTACCTACTGAACAGCATGTTTTAGAAGATATCAACAAGTCACAAACATAGTTCGATCTCTAGGAGTCGCAGTCGAGAAAGAAACTAGGACTATGTCATCACAATACCCTAATATCTAATAATAGTTGCCTGGAATAGATAGCTCCTAAGCAATAAGAGTGCCAATTGCACAAACCAAGTAACATGCAGTTTTATCATTTGTTGTAATATTTTTGAATAATTCTTGATGTAAAGGTTATGTGAAGGGCCGTGAAGCACTAGTTCTCTAGTAACTTAAAAGAAGTATTCTACGCTTTAACAATATAGGTCAGTATGCTTTAACACCCCATATAACGTTTAGATGGATGATAATGTTGCGACAGAAGACCTCGAAAGAAATAATAAATCACATCTTGATATCACCAAAAAAACTTGATATCACCGCGCAAGATTAGCTCAAAAAGATATATCTGAGAAACTTGTATATGAATGCATGACTTTAGCAAACTTCCCAAGTTTGTCGCTAGATGATAGATGGATGCGCTGTCGGTTTTCCGTAGTCGCTTTTTTACGACAAACTTTGTAAGTGCTATAGTAGGTTGTGTATCTTTTCTACTTTATCTTCATATTTATGATACTCGACCTGTCTGTTTATCTGTGTATATATTCTATCATTTTATTTCTTGAGGAAGATCCTAATTTATAAAGGTGAACGCACACTTATCCGCGATGAACGCGACGAACGAGTTTTAGAATTCTATATTTGAAATCTCACGAAACTTTTAATTTTTATAGTGTTAAATCACGCTTGGATATTATTTCAAAAATATTATTTGAAAATGAAAAGCCGATGCTTTAATCGATATAATAAGTTTATCAAGATTTTCAACCCGACGAATATGGATTCCGTGGCCGAGTTAGTAAAGGCACTACGGCTTAAGGGACCAGCGAACGTATCTACGTACCTAGAAACGTAATACCAAAATAATTTAAAATAGGAGTATATTTTTATCACTTTGTGTTATTATTTGGATAAAGGCAGTATTTATCTAGGTTCCTGTTACACTTTTCTTCCAAAAAACTTACTATAGTACAAATGAAAAGAAAAAAAAGGCCATTTTTTGTGTACCTACAAAGATTTCAATTCAATTTGCTTACATTTCTTTTTAGGCAAGTTTTTCGGAACAAAAGTGTAACAGGAACCTAGATAAATACCTACTCTCCTAATCTAACAACATAAACTGATAAAAATATGCTTAGATTTTAAATGATTTCGGTATTACGTTTTTATGAAAATTCACCTGTCGCAGGCCTCTTAAGGAGGATCGCTTGTATCATTGCGGGTTCGAATCCCGTCGGAATTGAAAATTTTGATAAGACTTCATTTTCAATGAAATCTTATGAAACTTTCAAAAACAACGTTGGGACTAGAAAAGTGAGTAGTGTTTTATGTACCTTTAGTACCTGGTACCATTTACCTGATACCTTTAGCATGGTGGTATATTGGCCGTCGGCCCAAACTTGTAGGTATGCATACACTCAAAGTAATAGCACTACCTTATACCACAAATTTTATGACTGAGAAAATAATTAAGGTTTTGTGGGCTTGGGATCATGCTCTATTCGATTTATTAGTATGCTTGCGATTTCGTACCAAGAAACGCGGCTAATCGATGCTTCCATGACTTATTTGCGTTGCTCTTAATACAATTAAACGAGTGAAACCACACGGACAAGCTAGTGAACAATAAAACGTTTAAAGTTAGAAATTAATGGGCGAAACATTAGTTATCAATCACCATTGAACGAATAGATTACGGACCGTAGAAAATTGCTTTTCCCAAAGCTACGTGCCGGGGTCGCCAGGACCCTTGTAATTAAGATAAGTTTCATCGTGTGCGAGGCAAGTCCGCCTGATGTAATATGCCTTTCAACATGATTCTTTAATGATAAAAGTGTTTTCTCGATACTTTGGATAAATTAATTAGTTTGGGAGATCAAGTGATGGGGCGCCATTGGATAACTTTGTTTTTGTTTTTTTTTTGTACTCGGATTGGCTTTTGAAAGGTCTTATGTACCTACAGTCAGCGTCATCAATCGGTATCCCCCTATTGCTTTTAACAAGGACCCTTTTCATTTCAACTTTGGATTTCAGTCGGATTTGCTAGTATAGGAACTCGAGCGAAATTAGATATCCATAAGTATACTAGCAAATCCGACTGAAATCCAAAGTTGAAATGAAAAGGGTCCTTGTTAAAATCAATAGGGGGATACCGATTGATGACGCTGACTGTACCTTACCTTAAAAATAAATTATCATATTTTTTTAATTTTTATAGTGTTAAACCACACTTAGGTATTATTTAATTGAAAATGAAAAGTCTTATCAAAATTTTCGACCTGACGAATATGGATTCCGGAAGCTAGTATTAAACATTAATACAAGACTCCCTTAGATATTTTCAAGAGATTGACACGTGATCTATACAGCCCTGCTAGGCTAATAATCGATCGAGCGAGCGAAGCGAGCGAAGATCTTAGTGGTAAGTTGGGCGATTTTGCTTTGTATGTTTGTATGTTTGTATGTTTCACGAATTGTTGTTCGAGCATAACTGTCGAACCGTTTATCCAATCTGCATGAAACTTGGTAAGTCAATAGGTTGTGGTAAGGAAATTTACGGTGGAGCATATGAGCTTAATCGATGAAGGGGTTGTGAAGATATTGGGTTCCCAAGGGCGTAAAAAATTATGAAAGTTACACAAATATATTGAGTGGGGTGTCATACGAAAGGGCTTATTTTGTACATTCCAAAATGGTTTTTATTTTTAATCTAGGATGCATAGTTTTTGAAATACGACCAAAGACCAAAAACTACGAAACCAGAGCTGCAAGATACATATTTTAAACTTTCGCGACTTGAAAACAGAGCTGCAAGAGCTCCCGTTTCATAGAGTTTCGATGTCTTCGTAGCTCATTGACTGGTCGGTCTTAAAAAGAGAGTGGCATCGTTGCGGTTTGGTTTGCAATGATTTTAGATGCTACTTGATTTATTTTCATGATAAAAAAAAATTTGATAAAAAATGAAAATAATTGGGGTAAAAAAAGTTAAGTAAACAAATATATTGAGTGCGGTGTCAAATGAAAGGTCTTTATTTGTACATTCTAAAATAGTTATTATTTTTATTCTAGGACGTATACTAGCGTGGGTCAAAATTTTTTTTTTTCGATTTTCAACTTCTAATAGCGATAAAAAGTGGCTAAATATGGTTGAAATGAGACGTGCAAAATATGGTTGCTTTATAATAATGTTAACTGCCTCCGAATTTAATTTGAAAATTCAAAAAATCTTGAAATTGGTGTTGAATTCATGAACTGATAAAAGTACTATGCAGGTAGTTTTTTGTTACAGTTTTGCCTTGAAACATAAGATTGTATTATATATTTACTTATTAATTAACATTATTTACCATTTTCTTAGGAAAAGTGAGATTTTGAGAGTTTGCAATCTCGAGCTTTTGTCGCAAAAGTGACGTGGTACGTTTGAAGTTCGAAGATTACTTTTTAACAATGGAAATGTCTTAAAAGTGTTTTAAGCATTCTTTAATTGATTATAATAGCGATAATAAAGATAATTTACTACCAAGTAACAACGGTATTCTTAAACATTATGAAGAATTGAGGTGCCAATAAAATTCGAAAATGACTTACAAAAAGAACCAACTTGCATTGAGATATTGCATAATTTTTATTGATTGAATTAAAAATAATGGACAAAAGGACTTATTATTATAAATTCAGATAAAAGGGTGTTACAAATGCTTAAAGTACATCATTTGAAGTCTAAAAACCTACTAAAGTCCTTGCCTAAAACTTCACCAAAACATTACAGATTTCAAGAATAGCAGGAAAGCTCTTTTCGACATTTCTAGCTGAAAAAGCATAGATTTGAATGAGGGCAGGAGGCCTGACGATCTCAATGTACCTACAAATTAACACAATTGATGAAATATCAATTCAAAAAATGATAAAAGGAACATCCATGATGTTACCACAAAAATACAATAGAAATACTTCTTGCCTGTATTTCAATGGAGTTTTTCGTGATTTTCACCATGTAAAATGCCTCATGCTCGTTGGTTCACACAAACAAGTTGCATTTTTTTTAATTTATTCATCCACAGAAGCTCCTTCAATAAATCTGGTGATTCTAGCAACGAAAGATTTAAAAGTTTTGGTTCACTATTAAGATCCACGCTACCTGCAATGAAAGACCGCAATACATGCAAAAGATAATTGCCACATCAAGATAATAATCAATAGAATTCAAAGAAATAAAAGATTTTGTCACATTTAGCCTGTATTTTGCTCATCCTGATAACTTTTTGCTAGCAATGTTGTCTAATCTACAAAAAAACATTAGAAAGTTTACCGCTCGTCGAATTCTGAAAGAATGTTTCATTTCTCGCACAAAACTAAGATTTCTCAAGTTCCTGAACAATTTTAAATGCATATTCTTATGTTGATCTGATTTATGTATGTTTTTTCTTATACCTATCATTTGTGTGTGCTAAATAAATGTTTCTATGTCTATGTCTATGTCTATTTATTAGTGACTAAATGCTACCGAACCATCGATTCAAAGGTGCAAAATGACGAAAACTTACAAACTTTTGTTGTACAAGTGGGCGAAGGCGAACTGCCTCTGCTTCGCATGCCATGTCATTGTAAGGTGTGGAAAGAGCTATTACGACTTTGGTGGAAGCATCCAACACTTTAAACACCAAATTTGAGAGAAAAGGACTTATAATCGGTTCAGCTAAAGTCACGCAAACATATGCGCACATTTTACAGTAAAGAAGGATTTTGCTATTCTTTGAAGACCTAACCTACATTTTTTAGATAAGTAACTGAGTAATTTATAATTAAGTATACAAATATGACTTCTTGTATCGTGGTTTGTTCCAAAATAAACCATACACAAGTATATTTTCATAGTTTTCAGCAGGATTTTCCAAAGACCTTTTTTTGTAATTTTTTAAAAGTTTAACTTCGATTCGGAGGCAGAAGATGATTTTCAATCCGTGTCATATTTTGCAGGTGGATTATTGACGTAATATGGCACCTTTTTATACTTTTAAAAATACGACGAGAATTCAATATGAAATAAATGAAAAATTAGACACGACATTATGTATTGCATGCATGCTAGTATTTTTTACCATGAAGAGCTAGCGCAATAGGCATACCCGGCAGTAGTAGCACTTGAAATTATAGGGGTAGTCAGAAGAAAGTCCAAATGTTGGCCATCTACGGTGCGCGAGATCTCAGTTCGGGGCGAACTACTAGTATAGCAGAAACAGCAGAAAATATAGCAGATTATAGCAGAATCACAATACGAATTGCCGTATATGCCGTTCGTGTCTCTCTCAGTCTATGAAAAGAGACGGCATATAGTTCAATTCCTATTGTGATTCTTCGCTGGCTTGGCCATCTGGAAAGGATGGGGGAAGATCGCATGGTGCAGAGAGCATATCTTGGCTGTCCTATAGGGCGCCGCCATTGGACGTCCCCGATATCGCTGGAGGGACATGGTAGAGAGGGACCTACAAGTTCTCTACAATGGGGATTGGCGTGAACTAGCTCAAGATAGGAGTAGATGGCGCCTTCTTTTGTCGGAGGCCAAGACCCACTTCGGGTCACTGAGCCAGCGGAGTAAGTAAGTATTGTGATTCTGCTATAGCGGCCTTTTTAGCCCTGCTGATAATATTTCGTTTCGTTTATATATTTTTGAGCCAGATCAAATGATACAAGTCGTCCAGAGTGTGTCGCATCGACCCTATAATTAAGACAGGGTTCGATCGCGGAGTATGTAAAGCCGGCGCGGCGTACTCGTAAATCCGCGATTATGTGCTTCGTGCGAACGTTTTAATGAGTGTTGCCTCGCGTAACGCGTTAGGGTTGCCAGCTAAGAGGACACAATTATAATATTTATTCGGGTATTTAAAACTTAAATTACCTTATTATTTAGCCCGACTCGGGAATTCTCGCGACCAGGGCTGGTGCAATCCAGTCGATTGATCTTCAGGCATAGCGTGGTCGAACGACTATTCACAGCTCACATTGTTGATAATGAACGATTTGATATCGAAATACAAAACGGTTACAGTTACATTATTCTTACATTTTGATACATTGAATTCATAATTGTTACTACTGTTATAAAAGGTTTGATGTTCGCAAAAGTTTCTCTAACCAAAAATTCAATATAAAATTATATCATTTTTCATAAAATCTTCGTTTCTCTAACAAAATATCCGTTTCTATCGAAATCTCAAACAAATCCGCAGACCGCAACTATACTTTGAAAACTCAATGAATAACTGCATTCGATTCACTCCTGCAAGATAAAATATTTATCGAGCCGCTGCACTCGAAACTTCGCGAGCAGTGGCAGCCCTAATCCCGCTTCCCAAGTGAGCCGATAAGCCCGCTGAATTGGTTGTAACTTGAGAGACACGGATGACGCTAGTCGAATGTCTATACAGCACAGACTTGCATCTCAGATTTGACTTGAATTTCGGCAGGTTTTGATTTGAATCTTAAAATTAACACGAGCTCTAAACGGTGAAGGAAAACATAGTGAGGAAACCAGTTAGCTTTCTCAAAGCGTCGCAGGGCTTGCAGCCTGTCACGTATGGAATGCTAACTTCTGCAAAATGTGGGCATGTACCGAATATGTAGTTGGACATACCTCTGACTACCCCCTTAGACATCTTCAAAGGATCTTTAAATGCCTAAAAAGATCTGAGAGAATGTCTACCGCGCCTTGGGGATGCAGTCGTGATCGTATTTCATCTCATTTTTCATTTTCATTTGATTTGAATCTTAATCGTTTTGAGTTGAAGTTTAGCCGTTCTTACTTGATTTAGGGTGGATTCTACCAAACTGTCATCTTACTCCTAGAGTAGTTATTCCATTAGCCGACAGAATTCGAAATACATTTGTTTAGAAAGCGCAACCGAACATTATTAGGTGCATTCCAATTATCCTGGTTATAAGGTGTCAACTTTACAATGTCAAAATATTCAAACAAACAGCAGTTTATCTGTGGCTTAATCTCCAGATAAAACTTATTCCAGTTTGGTAAAATCCAGCCTTAGGCTGTCGCGACTTAGATTTTCGCAGATATTACTTGAATTAAGTACTACCTGATAGTGTGGTGCTCCAAGAAGGGTTCTAGTTAGTAGACTTTAATCAAATATCAACTGGTTTAATAGTCTTGAATTGTTCGTGATCAAAACATCAAAACATCAAACTAAATCAATAATTACGTTCACAGATAAATAAGCTATCAGACTCGACACCGTAATGAAAAGCACATTACACCCCCGTAATCTTATTAGTAGGTGTTTAATACAATTAGAGTTTTGAGACCATTCTTATGTTACAAAAACAATACAAACCTCTGTCGCAAGCACTACAAGCGGTCTCCCATCGCGTTGTATGACCAATAAACCTAGGCCTTTACATCTATACTGGATGATTTATCTTTTCCTACACTTAACGGGACACTGTAGTGCCTGGGATATTATTTTTTGAGATGGAGTAGGCTTGCCCAGCACCTAAACCATCCTCTCAGCTTACCTGGCCATATCCACAGGAAAGACATGGTCAATACGTGTGGGGCTGACTAAGCCGCGGGTTTCCTCACGATGTTCTTCACCGTTTAGAGCTCGTGTTAATGCGCATATAAATTTTTCGAAACTTAAAATCCATTGATGCTAGGCCAGGATTCGAACCCACGACCTTCGGATCGAAAGTTGAGGTTACCCCTCGGCCAACACGGTACCCAATAAGAATTAAATTACTCAAGGTAACAGGAAATTACTTTTGTACAATTCTGGTAGCGAAAAATATCTACGGAAGATAAACAGGGGCTTCCTTCAGCTCCCCAGAGATTAGAATCAGCTTCATGGATTTTCTTATTAGCGTTATAAGTACCGCGGAATATCTTTCAAAAGGGCGTATATATTTTGTCTCTAGTTTTATAAGCCTATTCGCTCGGGACAATTGTAAAACTAGTATCGCTAGATAACGGGCGTTTTTCCATTAGCCGGCATGGCATCGGCACCGGCACCGGTACCGGCGCCGGGCCGGTGTGGTGGGGATGCAAAAATTTATGAAAATCTCATAATGCCGGGCCAGTGCCGGCGCCGGTAAGTGGAAAGGCGAGCCGTACATTTTCATACATTTTTGCTTCCCCGGCGCCGGCGCCGGTGCCGGTGCCGGTGCCGTGCCGGGCTAATGGAAAAACGCCCAATGTTGGGCGATGTCGTGTGACATCTCTTATATTTACAAGTGGCTAAATTAATTTTAAGAAACCGACTTCAATGTTATAAGCTAAGTAATTTTCTGCATTCTCGAGGTGCACTTCTGTTCATAACTCCGAAGATTTTTAACAGATCCTTACCAAATTTTTACTGAGTTGGTTAAGGCACTCCGGCTTGAGGAGGATCGCTTGTATCAGTGCGGATTCGAATCCCTTCGGAATCGAAAATGTTATTAAGACTTTTCATTTTCAATAATATTAACAAAAGAACTTTTTTTTTTAACTAAAATAGGTTCGCGTTTGACCACACCCTGCCTGATGTAAAGCAACAGTGTGGTCTAAGATGCAGCACGCTTACCTAGAAGGAACCTCTATTAAACTCTCGATTTGAAGACACCCAAATTATATTTTTCTGGAAATACAGACCCCAGATAATATTAAAAATAGTGACCTAAAATAGAACATTGACAACTTCTCATCCGGGTGAGCGAGCGAAGCCGCAAGCAGCAGCTAGTACACAATATAAGCTTGTGTTGATTCACTAAAACAACATTCCAAAACACATGAATTCCCGCTCAGCAAACACAGAAATTCTTAACGACATTACATTGGGACCAAAGTTTTACAAATACCATCAATTATACTAACCTTTGCCAGAGAGTATAGCATAGTTACTTTCTTACTGAAGTTTCACTGATTACGTCACAGGGTAAAATTGCTTCTCTTAGGGCAAAACATAGCGACAGAACAATTTATGACAATGGTCATGGAAAAGGGATCGTGAAAACGCTGAGGTTATCACAAAACGGGGATAGCATTTTTATATCCGCTGTTAAAAATATCACAAGATATTCGCGACTTTGGTGGTCGTTATAATTTATGACCCAGATGGTTAAAACAAGGAGTATTTGACGGAACTCTGTGTGATTTTGCGTAATACTTTTTTCTTAAACATTTTCAAAGGGTTTTAAAAGAAGAAAGAAGAAGAAAGGGTTTTAAGCGTCCGAAGGTTTTAAGAGTCTTGAACGTGCTCGAGAATACATTATATAAAACTTTAAAAACATGTTACAGATACCATGCATATGAGTAAATAGGATGGACGATGTCCATTTTAGAAGTTCAGAAGTTCCAAACTTGAGACTCAAGCTGCTTACACGATACAGTATCTAATTTCCGCGCGATACGGCTCATTTCACAACGACATCAATATATTAGTGCCTCAGGGAAGGTACAGAGTTGGAACAATTACCCGGAGCTCTGTTGTTTTCAGTTCGATGTCGAATGAAAAGTGCCGGAGAGATGCCTTTTAATTAGTCCCGCATATTAATCAGCCGAAGAGCCAAGGATACAGATAGGATGAACTTCGCCAGAGTTAAGTACGCGACTTTTTGTCGCAAAGAGTTTCTCACGACTAGTTCGTACGTAAGACCATCTCTGAAAATACGTTGTTGTTTGTAAAGTTTTGAGGTTTGGAGGCCATCATCTCCATCATGGCTTAACGACTAAAAGTCGTTTCAGTGGGCACTGTAAATTGTCGATGCTGGCTAAAAAGCCGGAAAGCGTAGAAGCGATCAGAGCAATCTATCAAGAATGATTATTGTTAGTTTGTCGTTGATTATTATTAATTAAATTAGTCATGACGGAGGCCTTTAGGCGGCCTAAAAACTCCGTCACTAGCTTATACGAACTTACTTTTTTATTAATACCCAGTTACCTAGCTTTTTGTACAAGAACGATAGACTTAGATCTTTTTTAAGACGTCTTGATATTATTTTGCAAAGGTCCATTTTTCGCAAGTAGTAAATATTCTACACAACAGGATGCAAGCTTGTCGCCGCCTAGTACACTTACGTTTGTACGACATTTTTGGAAAGAGGTTTATGGCAACTTTTTTACGACTGGTCTAAGAATAAAAAGTCGCGTCCGTCACCCTGCTCATAATCTACCTACTTGCTAAACTAAACCATGCCATTAACATATTAGATTCGCTCGCCCGGGAGGACAGTAGTTCGCAAATGCCCTTTGCGGCTCTGATTGTCTGTAATTTCGCCTTTAGTTAAATTGCCAGTTAGCAGTCGGTCGGTAGCGGCAAAAATACGAACGGAAATTCTACTTTTTTATGGCAAGTTTGCTTATTTACCTCATTTTTTATACTTCGCTGCTTTTTAATATATTATATTACTTTTGAATGAATTGGAATTTGAAAAGCTAAATGTATTAGCAAAAGTAATCAAATCAACATTCCAACTTTCAAATTGAAATAGATCCGATAAAAGACTAAAACAGAAATGCTAAGTAAATATTAACTCGGAAACGTGCCCTAATGAAATATTACACAGCACCGGACTAAAATACAGTTTGATTGGAAAACTTACTTTGTTTAATTTAAATCCACTCCGACGTCGGAGTGTTTGGTTAGTAGCTTTAGTTAGCTTAGCTTCGACCTATCCTTAATCGAAATTACACGAGCGCCATTCGCATTCGCCTCGACAAAACTCCGATATAATGAATAACGGAAACCAAAACGCAACTTCATTACGCTAATGAACGCGGAACGTAATACAAAATAGTATATTTCAGTACAAGTTCGGAAAGGCTGTCATTACAACGAGTTCCGATAAATGTCTACCCGAGCCGAGGCGCAGCCGAAGGCGAGGGTTGACAGTCGGAACAAGTTGCAATGACGGTTCCGAACGTGTACTGAACGACTATTTTTAATACAGTTGCGAAAAAATGAAGCAATTTAATCTAGAAAATGGCGCCAACCGTAGAATATAAGAGATTTTTTTTTTCATTGATTCTGGTAGGCAAAGGGAACTATGCCCATACAGCCAAGTCTTCAGTAGAATTTTTTTATTGTTATGAAATGAAAATGAAATTTAATGAGATGAAATGAAATGAAACCTAACCTAACTCATTCAATCAAATCATTAAATCTGATATAGAAACAAATTAGTAGCTTCTTTTTAGAAATATACGTATTTGCATGAATCATTAAAACTTCTATGATTTTTTTTTAGTAAAAACTTCATGGTTGGTTTTTCTTAGACATTATTTTGACAGTTGGGAAAGAGAACGCACGAGTGCGGGAAAGGTAAAAAAAAAGCACGAGTGTGTAATAGCCCACTTCCCGAACGCTATACGTCCCTGCAATACGCCACTTTTTGAGCAACTGTATTAAAAATAATTTATCTGACATCAAAGCACACGAGAGCGAAGCCGTATTAATTGCGAACAACAATGGAATGCCGAAGCTCTGCTCCGATATCCGACTCAATAATACGAAGGAGCAAGTTCGGTTCAATAACAGCTCCGCTCCTATGACAGCGGTTTACTTTACACTCAATTAGTGAAGCGTCATACGTGAACCGCCCCCTCCCGCCCCACAAGACTCCCCCCTACCTCATCCAGTCGTCAGTTGTTCAGAGTTTCCCTGAATTAATGCTCTTGGGAACAAATCGCTTGCACTGAATTCGCTTAAATTATGATGAAATGTGTTACGCGTATGAAATATTAAATAGCGGTACAGGATCCGTACCTTGAGGAACGCCTGTGCGTAATGCTGCGTAGATAAACTTCGCAAAGGGATTACGAGTTGATAATTATTGTAATGCGACGTGAGTGTTTCGCTCTAGAGTTATAATCATTTGAATTTGCGAAGTGGAGAGTCCTCGATGGAATCATCTTGAGGTACTTAGTCGAATGCCTCCGTGAGTTTAAAATAAAGATGGGAACCGGTTGGCGTTTTCCGCAAACGTGACCAAGTGTCAGATGCGCTATCGACGGACCAATCTCTCCAATTACAATGGCCGTTCTAATCTCGACGTGGTATTTATTTAAAGCACCAATAAGCAGATGGTCACGTTTTTATTAGGGAAATGTGTTTACTTTTCGTATAATTTCTCTCTCACACTGTATTCGAAGTACACGAATACATTTGATAATGGCGAGATAGGGTGCAGTTAAGCTTTAAATAAAAACAGATTTTGTTTCATTATCTTTGCTTTATTTATTGGCATAATTAGTGTTTTCATGTACAAAACCGTGCTATCTATTAGAACACGATCAAATTGCCAACCTTGACTTTATTCAAACTTTCACGTGCCAAAGTAGCTTTTACCCGGAAAATTCCTAAATGCGATGTCAACCAACTTCCCCAACGATTACTATTTTAAGTAGGCAGTATATTTTTAAAATAAACACTACCCCTACACGTTGTGGCGCGGTGCGAGTCATTATGGCTTTTATGGGCTATAACGCGGTCCCAACCTTATAATTCCGAGTTTTTCTACTACGTGAAAACAAAAATAAATCACGACATCGATGTCGGGGAAATGATGCCGGGGGAATGATCGAGGGAAGTGTAACGTGAATGCGACCGAATGCGCTGTGGGTTTTTCAAGTGTGAGAGGTGAAAGGTTTTTTGAAAGTACACAATGGGGTGAGCGCCGAATCTGGCGTTTACAAATTGCTATGGCACATGGAAATCTAGACTTGCGGATTGTCGGGAGTCGGGGAATTCTGTGGACGTAGTAGGTCGATATGAATGCACATAGTCGCATACACACAATGTATACCTACTAGGCTGTTCTTTGTTAGTTAAATTTTGAAGCATCTATTAGATTTGAACATGAACTACAGTAAAGGACACAATATTATTTGACTTTTCATTAACTAGAAAAAACACTTGAAAATTCGAAAATTAAACCAGGTAAATTAAAAAACCATTACTGCCTTATTGTTTTCAGCGGGTACATGTTCACTTATAACGAGGGTGTAGGTAACGCTCACTATTCCATTAAAATATGAACTTCAGACGTGTCGATAACTAAGGCTCGACAAGCAGCGCCTTAGGGTACGATGCGTTTGAGGTACTGCTTAATTGTCGGGTATAGAACTAGGGCTGGCAATTTGTTATTCCGATACATGTAGGTATGTTTTTGTGAGCTCAAGGAAACAATCAAAAATTACAAGTAAGCCAATTCGCGATCTGTAAGAACGTAAAAATTGTGAAGCGCTCTGTTGAACTTGTCAAGTTGTCTTTTGGTGTTAAAAGTTTCAAAAAGGAAAAGTTAGACGATACATTTAAGCCAGTAAAGGGCCGTTTTAGCACCTTATTTTCGAACTCTACAATTCTTGGCAATTTATAGCGCTCTGAAACAAAGGGTTTTATCTCCCATTGTGAAAGAGCGTAATAACTTCGAGTAAGGCGTTTCAACATAATCATCAAATTAAGTGCGATTTAGAACGACAGTGCATACAATAATTGGAAGGGAAAGTTCGCTTAGAATGAGAATTTAAGTGAATCGCTCATGGTATCGCTTACTCGTTCTTGTTAGATCGTCGAATTATAGTGACATTCAACAATAATTGAGTGCTTTCTTTCGTGCTTCAGAGATACGTTCATAAAATCTCTTCTTCTTTTATTTAAGGGGTAGCCCCTTGTCGGCATAACTGATATACACCTCGGCATAACAGTATAAAATATTATACTGTATTTCTTGTGTGTATGCCCGTGATCGGTTTCTAACATTAATATACATTATCGATCCGAACCGAACCGATCACGGTATCAGGAAACAACTAAGGCTTTATTTATTTATTATAGGCAACGCTAATAGTACACATAATACACATCATTCTGCACTACATTTTGAATAAACAAAAATTTATAGAATGTGTTCCCATTGCAGGCTTACACATTGTTCAGCATTTATCATTTATTATTTTTATTTATTTTATTTATTTCACTTAAAAAAAAACTACTTTTATAAATATTATAATATTGTGCCTTTAAACCCTATTGGGTTTGTGTAGGAACTAACATTGTCATAACATCTTCGCAATGTAAGTAGTTACTTACTTACACACAATTAACAATACCTAATAAGTAGGTAGGTACAGTCAGCGTCATCAATCGGTATCCCCCTATTGATTTGAACAAAGACTCTTTTCATTTCAACCTTGGATTTCAGTCGGGTATTATATCAGCTATTTTTGTTTAGGAACTCGAGCGAAATAAGATATCCATAAGTAAGCAAGGATGTAAAAGTTTTTACAAAAGTTGAGATCAACAGCTTGCAAACCGACCTCTTACTAGGGGGATACCAATTAATGACGCTTTCTGTACATATAGTTGGCATACATCATTTAGATTTAGAGGTATATTCCGACAATAGCTTTTACTACAAAGACTTTGACTCGAAATCTCAATCAACAGAACATCATATCATAATCGCATCGAAAATTCAATCTATACCATCCTTTGTCCCATCATTATTTACATGTCAAAAGACAAATAATTTATCATACAACATTATGTTAATGCCCGTGTCAGCCCTGGGCCGGAACTGAAGCCCTGGGCTCAGTCCGGGTCGGCTTCAAATTAAGGTGCTTATTAAATTTTCCGTGAAAAAGTGTCGCGATGATGTCGGGAAAAAAATGTAAATGGTCGCGTTATATGAGAACCACGGGGACGTAATTATTATCTAAGATATAGCCGTTTGGATTTACGATACGCGAGTGTGCGTGAGATAAATTGCTATTATTTAAAAAAAATGAAGTAGATTACATGTTTTAAACTTTCGCGACTTGAATATTTTAGTAAGAAAGATAATTTTAAAAAATGTTGTCTTTATTAAACTTTCGCGATCACAATTTATATTTAGCGCTCATGGCATGGCTTGCTTACAGTTTCTTACTAGATCGTTGAATTTAAGCGATGGCGATGTTTTGAGCGGTCACAATTTGGATGGGTGGCCTCTAGTGACTTTAAACAGGTCTTTCCTGTGGATATGGCCGGTTAAGCTGAGAGTTTAGGTGCTGGGCAAGCCTACTCCATCTCAAACAATGTCCCAGGTACTACAGTGTCCCGTTATGTGTAGGCAAAGATTGCCTCCTGACACCGTATAAATCATCTAGTAAAGATGCAAAGGCCTAAATTTAGTTTAGTTTAGTGCCGGAACTGCGTCGGAACTGTGTCGGAACTGTGGCTTCACTGATATGTGTGAATCGACTTTTAAGCTTCCCTTTTCTAGTTTTATACATGACGTCACAAATTTTCTTCCGTCAAGGGAGCACGTGACGGGAATGTCGTCAATCGCAAGATATCGGGCTCACACTTCAATAGCTGTAAGCTGATGTGTCAACGCGGCGTCAACTCGATATAATACGATTTTGAATCGAAAAACTATCGATTTGGTGGATTTCACAAGAACTCTGGAGCAAATATGGCCGCTGAGAAATGGGTGAAAGAAAATTCTGTCACCGAATTCCATGATTCAAAAGATTGCAAATTTTAAATGATTCACTAGCTTCCACTCGCGGCATTGCCCGCGAGGTACCTACATAACATATAGCCTATGTTCATCCTGAAAGTTCATTCTAAATATTGGTGAAAGAATTTTTGAAATCATATAAGTAGTTTCGGAGATTACCTCCTACATACAAACAAACTTTACCTCTTTATAAGTAATATTAGTATAGAAGTATGTATAGACAACTAAATTAACAAAATAGTTAATGATAAATAAATAATAATAAATAATAAATAATGCTGGACATTTCACACAGCATCATGTAGCCCCAAGCTAAGCAGAGCTTGTGTTATGGCAACCACATGACTGATATACTACATAAATACATTTTTTTTGTAAATACATACATAATATACATAGAAAACACCCAGACCCGAGACAAATATTTGCAGATCATACAAACATTTGTCCCGCGGCGGGGATCGAACCCGCAACCTCCTGCGTCACAGGCGGGCCTTCACCCACTGCGCCACAGAGGTCGTCAATGATGACGATTCAATACATTTCAGATAATAAAGTTTATTATTATAATGCGTTTTAAGTGTGTTAGAGGTTAATTAAATAGTTTTAATAGATTGTCATCATATATAAACACAGGTACAGTTTTAAATGAAATATTGAAAGTGCTTGTGATTTTTTCAAAGGAATTACGCAGCGACCATTCAGTCAGAGCAAAATGTTTACCGTGCTTAGGAATATCATTTAAGCCCATCATATTCACCTGTAATGTACCAAGGTTTTAAAGATTTTTTTTTTTGCCCTGTCAATAAAAAGAGATAGCAACAGATTTAGCAGCTATTTGTGCTATGAAAAGCTTATAAGTCCTTAGTAAATATCAGAGTACACATTTTAGAAGAAACATTTTGGAAGGTAACAGTACTACCTTCCGTGAGTAATAAACATTTTTTTTCTTTTTATTCTTTTTTTTTCTTTTTATCTTTCAAGTAGCCAAATAAGCTCCTTATAATGACCACTATCTCATAAATGGAAAATTATTCCATAAATGATCACTTTTGCTTTAAAAGTTATGTTTACATGTCGACTCGGTGGATCGCATTAACATAACTCAGGGAAAGTGAGAGCGGTCGCGGGGGCGAGCTAGTGATAATTCAGGCGATACGCAACGCGGGAGGCGGGGACGGAGCTAGGGAATCAAACGAACTTGGGTATAACTATTATTTGACGACCTCTGTGGCGCAGTGGGCGAAGGCCCGCCTGTGACGCAGGAGGTTGCGGGTTCGATCCCCGCCGCGGGACAAATGTTTTTATGATCTGCAAATATTTGTCTCGGGTCTGGGTGTTTTCTATGTATATTATGTATGTATTTACAAAAAAAAAATGTATATAAGTAGTATATCAGTCATGTGGTTGCCATAACACAAGCTCTGCTTAGCTTGGGACTACATGATGCTGTGTGAAATGTCCAGCAATATTTATTTATTTATTTAATTTATTATAAGCACTGTCGTACAACATTTGCTTACTGTGATCATACCGCATGCAACTGTGCCAAAATATTGGTCAACTCTAAAATCCACGAATCATGGTAAATATCCCGTATACGGTGCTTATAATGTTCATAACCATGATAGTTTCAAAAGTTTATAGGTATGTCTGCAACAAGGTATTGTAGATTCAGATAAAAAGGCACTGTATTTGAGCTTTTATTAATAAAATCTAGCTAGCTGAGAGTACATTATTCCAGACTAGAGACAATTTCTATGTAAAGTTCCATTAAAATCGGTGGAGCGGTTGTAATTTGATTAAAATATACTAACAAACATTTAGATTTATGTTTGTAGGAAAGATATTGAGATATTTAATCTGTTACGACGCTTAATCAAACCGAGTTTTAAACATTTTTAAAACAAACTTTGTAACGTCGTGTACTCGCTACTACAAGCCCTATGATTTTGATAAGAAAAGAAAGTTAGTATGTGGTCTTGGCTTATCTTTGCAATTAGGCGATTTTTAGGGTTCCGTACCTTAAAAGGTAAAATAAAAAACCGGTCAAGTGCGAGTCGAACTCGTACGCCGAGGGTTCCGTACCTAGCCATGGTGCCAATTAAGCTAGTCCGCTTAATTGTATGAGCGCCCATACAACTCGGAGGAAAATTTTAATTGGCGTCAACTATGTATGTATGGGAACACCCTTTAATTTTCAACTTTTTTAACTTTTTGGAATTTTTCCTTTATTTGTGCTATAAGACCTTGCTTTTTGCCAAATTTCGTGATTCTAGGTTAACGGGAACTACCATTTAGGTTTTCGACCCAAAACCTCTAGGGTACTTCCGGTTGACCTAGAATTGTCAATTTTGGTTACAAGCAAGGTCTTACAGCACAAGTAAAGGAAAAATTCCGAAAAATAAAAAAAGTTGATAATTAAGGTAAGTTTTGGTACTCACAAGTTTTCACGAAAACCTAAATTTATCTATATCTTTTTATAGTGTTGACTCAGGACCTTGATTTTTATACTCACAATAGGGACTATAGACCTTAGTATATGGTATAAATTTCAACTTGCTAGCTCTACCCGTTCCTGAGATAATCGATGGTGACACACGGACAGACGGACAGACAGACAGACAGACAGACAGACAGACAGACAGACAGACAGACAGACGGACAAGAAAGTGATCTTATAAGGGTTCCTTTTTTTACCTTTTAAGGTACGGAACCCTAAAAAGGAACCCTTATAAGATCACTTTCTTGTCCGTCTGTCTGTCTGTCCGTCTGTCTGTCTGTTCGTCTGTCCGTCTGTCCGTCTGTCCGTCTGTCTGTCTGTGTGTCACCATCGATTATCTCAGGAACGGGTAGAGCTAGCAAGTTGAAATGTATACCATATACTAAGGTCTATAGTCCCTATTGTGAGTATAAAAATCAAGGTCCTGAGTCAACACTATAAAAACATATAGGCAAATTTAGGTTTTCGTGAAAACTTGTGAGTACCAAAACTTACCTTAATTATCAACTTTCTTTATTTTTCGGAATTTTTCCTTTACTTGTGCTGGGAGATCTTGCTTGTAACCAAAATTGACAATTCTAGGTCAACCGGAAGTACCCTAGAAGTTTTGGGTCGAAAACCTAAATGGTAGTTCCCGTTGACCTAGAATAACGAAATTTGGCAAAAAGCAAGGTCTTATAGCACAAATAATGGAAAAATTCCAAAAAGTTAAAAAAGTTGAAAATTAAAGGGTGTACATACATACATAGTTGACGCCAATTAAAATTGTCCTCCGAGTTGTATGGGCGCTCATACAATTAAGCAGACAAGCTTAATTGGCACCATGGCTAGGTACGGAACCCTCGGCGTACGAGTTCGACTCGCACTTGACCGGTTTTTTATTTGAATGAGAGAAGATTATTTTTAGTGTGAACTAAAATTGACTTTTTGGTGTTGCCCCAACGCACCCCCTGACTCCGCACCCCCGCGGCCCACATATTAATTCCGCCACAATACCAACGTCCCGGTTAATGGCTACCCCCTCCCTAATGCCCCTATCTTCCCGTTTATTGCCCAAATTTTCTTTATTACCCAACTTATGAATGGCGGCTCCACGAAAGAGCACTGCGTTTTGTTGTATCATAAAAAAGGGAATAATTAAATCTTTAAAGGCTCTTCCTGTTGCGCTGGGGATTAATTATACATTTTTCGAGGGTGATCTCTTAAAAACTGTCGTTTAAGAAGTTTCAGTTGGATTTTTAAAGTGCTCGAGTATTTCGGCCATTGTGCTGCTCGACGCGAGGAAGAATTTAATGGCGGGGCGCTCGTAAAGTACACAGCGTGACGGAAACTTATTAAATGAATAAATAATTCCATTCGTAAAGAAAGGAACCCAATCCAAAGAATGTTGCCACTCTTAAAAACTCTATTTATACACCTGCGTACCGCCCCCGTAGCAAGACAACATTCTACAAAAGAACAGAAAAAACTGCTTTTGAAACCTAAAGGCATAGTTTTGAGGTTTGAGATTGCAATGCAAAATAGAAGTCTCTAAATTACCTTCGCTTTAAGATTATTTCAACGGAAGAATAGAAAAATATTGTTTTTGAAACCTATATTTGCCCAGGAGTGGGACAGTTTAGGCTACTATTTATATTAGTATTTAAGTCCTTTAGTTAAAGTTCGTAATAATGTTGGAGTTACAATAAAGAATTATCTATCTATCTATCTAAATAAAAAAAAAAAACCGGTCAAGTGCGAGTAGAACTCGTACGCCGAGGGTTCCGTACCTACCCATTATACCCATTATGTTATTGTAGCCCGCTTATTTGTATGAGCGCCCATACAACTCAGAGGACAATCTTAATTGGCGTCAACTATGTATGTATGGGAACACCCTTTAATTTTCAACTTTTTTAATTTTTTGGAATTTTTCCTTTATTTGTGCTATAAGACCTTGCTTTTTGCCAAATTTCGTGATTCTAGGTCAACGGGAACTACCATTTAGGTTTTCAACCCAAAACCTCTAGGGTACTTCCGGTTGACCTAGAATTGTCAAATTTGGTTACAAGCAAGGTCTTACAGCACAAGTAAAGGAAAAATTCCGAAAAATAAAAAAAGTTGATAATTAAGGTAAGTTTTGGTACTTACAAGTTTTCACGAAAACCTAAATTTGCCTATATCTTTTTATAGTGTTGACTCAGGACCTTGATTTTTATACTCACAATAGGGACTATAGACCTCAGTATATGGTATAAATTTCAACTTGCTAGCTCCACCCGTTCCTGAGATAATCGATGGTGACACACGGACAGACAGACAGACGGACAGACAGACAGACAGACAGACAGACAAGAAAGTGATCTTATAAGGGTTCCTTTTTTTACCTTTTAAGGTACGGAACCCTAAAAAAGCAAAGTTGTGTGACTCTGTGTTTAGAGATCGCAAAATATAGCAAAACTAGCAGCGCCCTCGCGGTGTTGCCGCCGTAGTGATGGTTTATGGTGATGATGATGAAAAGTAGCCTAAAACCTTCTTCAAGAGTTTAGCTAGCAAATACAGAAATAATTTTTCAAATCCGACTGGTAGTTCCTGAGATAAGCGCGTTCAAACAAACAAACAAACTCTTCCGCTTTATATAATTAGCATAGATAGTATAGAAGTACATATAGTATAGATAAGTTTCTACATTACCTTCGCCTATAAATTTGATGGTGATGGACGTTGCCTAATCCTAAAATCATCTTTTTAAATCCCGCTGTTGGATAAACTAGAGACTCCGACCTACATCTTTATTGAATAACCTCTAACGCTCAGGGACGTTTTAAAACACAGTCACTTTAGTACATGGATCATTTAACCATTTTAGTCTAGAAGACGTATTATTATTATGTTCTGTGCTAAAATATTATCTACTATCTCTTTTCTCTTTCTCTTACTCTCTCTCTCTCTCTCTTCCAAGCTATGCGTCCCACATGATGATGGGGTCAGCTTTCTTGATAGTTTGCCTTCTTTTTCTTTTGCTTGTTTTTGGAAGCTTGGTATCTCTCATATCCTTTAATACTATGTATAAAATTACAAAAACGATTGACGAAAAGTCATTTGGAAATAAAAATTACTCATAATTTCAACTTTATCGCAAACAAATAAATATCAATGTCATTTTTAAGAAAAACAAATTACTTGCGAGCTGCGCTGGATAATGACGTGTACTATCTCTCCTTGTCTTGGGTCTTCTAAAATTGGGTGAACTGAAAAAAGTAGCTGCACGTTCTTTCGTAACTGGTAGTTTAATGACGCGTAACTTAATAAACATAACTTTTTATGGATAAGAGTCCATTAACTAGGCAATCAATCTGAACTTCACAAGTCAATACACGAGCACCTAATCCATCCCTTCTATAAACTATTCCAATTCTATAATATAACTGTTTCCTGTAGACAAGTGGTAAAGAAAGCGTTGTGAATGCTATGTAGTAAACTAATGGGGTGCTCAAAGTAACAGAAAATTATTTAATCGAAAAAGATATCAAGTAGGTATTAAAATGATTCAGGTGCCTACCCTTTTTAATTTTGCATTTGTGAATATTTATTTTATTAAATTCTCTGACTTCAAAATTAATTGCTAATTTTGATAAGAATTTAGAATTTAATCCAACGACTTGGGCAATGTTGGCATAGTGCTTCGATTTTCAATCCGAACGAAGGGTCCTTGTAAGGAGCTGACTAAGCTGTTGATTTCTCACGATGTTTGCATGAGCTTGTATCAAAACGCATATAAATTTATCGAAACCTTTTTATTTTCGTTATTTTCGTTTCTGTTTATATGCGTTTTGATACAAGCTCATGTAAACATTGTGAGAAATCAACAGCTTAGTCAGCTCCTCACATACTGTCCAAGTCTTTAATGTGAAATACAGGGTAGAGTAGGTGAGAGGGTAAAGTACTGGGCAAGTCTTCTCTAGATTTTTTAGACGAGCGAATTCGATCGACACTTATCTACCGCTTCCGATACCCTATTCTATTCCACAGGCCTATTCGACGCGACAATAAAACGATTCAGGTTCGTGCGAGTTGAGTGCCGTTTATTATCTCCCCTTTATTTGTCATAAATAGTTGGCATCGATCGCAATCGGTTCGCACGTAGTAAACATGCCCGTCACCACTAAACACTGCGGTGGCGAAATGGAAAAGATAATTGTTATAATAAATTCACATAAAGAAAAAAATAACTTGTAGAAGAAAAATATTAATACGATTTTGAGAAAAGTACTAAAATTTACGTTTGTCTGTGTATGTAAAACTCACAGAATAATAGGTAGATTATAAAAACTACCTGAGTCTGAGATTCGTTCCCAACGACCCCACTGGGCCATCCCGCCAGTGGGGCGTTGGTTTTTTTTGTCCCCACGACCCCACTGAATTAAGTGGTGGGGTCGTTGGGACAAAAAAATGCCAACGACCCCACTGGCTTTTTAATTAATAATCTTAGTGACAGATAAATAAGTACAAATAAGTATACCTAAATTATATACCTAACTTAAAAAGCATTTATTCCTAGCCCTCTATCGTTTGAGTAATACTTTTTTCGAATTTACGAGCACCTATAATTTACACTTCATCCTTTAGGCCTTATCAAATAAAGTGACTTAAATCATTACTTGAAAAGGGCGAGGTTATTTTATCTCACTCAGTCATTCCGATTTTAGCACCTCCATAAAGATCTAAAAATCTTTCACAAGAAAACCCAGTGATGTGTTAGGCACTAAGCGTAGGCCTATTTAAAAGGTTTACTTCTACATATTTAAGAGTTTAATCCCCTTGAATCGTGTAAAATAACATGATAGGGGTGTAAAATAAGTAAAATAAGGTAATTTCCTTTGACTCGTGGAAAAATGGCGAAAAATGGCAGATTTTTTTAAATCTATTTTTTTGGATAAACATTGTTGTGAAACCTTAGAGTATTTTACATTATTCGAAGCGTATATGTTGTTACTTTACATTACACACAGATAATAAAAGATCGATCAAAAATCTAATAAAATCGATTAAAAACGAAGCTGCCATTCAACAGCTGATTCTACTTGAACGAAAAAATTATGACAATGTCAACGTCCCCGGCACACCCTGTATGAAATGCTTCAGCAATGTCCCCCTTTCTTATGAAAGATGTTTAAAGTTGAACACGGGTTAAACAACGTCCTGTTTCGTCACTATCCACAAATAAAGTCAGGACGTTGTTTAACCAGTGGTCAACTTTAAAAATCTGTCATAAGTAAGACCCTGTATCTTTTAGACCTTTATGAGAAAGAACAGGTATATATATATCTAAAGTAATATAGTCTTTTTGATTTACACAGCGTCATATTTACACTGACTAGCCCCTTAGACATTTTCAAAGGGTCATGAATGTCTATTAAGATTTGCAGGCTGATTGTCTAACTTGTCTCAATCCCCATACTTGATCTCAGTCTCAAACTGTCAAAACGATCGCGTAGGTACGAGTACCTTTTGTTGTGTTCGATCTCGTTGAGATGAGAGTGGCAGAGCTACCTGCGCTATCACTGAACTGTCATATTTGAGAGTTTGACCCCGATTTTAGTTGTTATCAAAGATAGACAATCAAGGGGCTGAGAGAATGTCTACTGCGCCTTGGGGATACAGTCGTGATCACATTTATTTTATTTTATTTCTCATTTCATATTTGCACAGCATACAGGGAAAAAGCTCTTAACAGGGAAGGAAAACATCGTGAGAAAACCCGCGGCTTAGTCAGCTCCATACGAATTGACTATGTATTTCTGCTGTAAATGTAAAAGTTAACTCTGTATTTCTTCAAGAATACCTTCAAAAAACAAAACTTTCAAGGCTTACACAAGATACAATTGAACTGGCGTCGCAGACATTTTATATGAAACAGTTTTAGTAAGTAATAAGGTGAAGTTCGCAATTCTAATGCATTATTTAAACAGACTGAGCCCCTAGGTACAGACGTAGGCACATTTTCAAGATATATTAGGCACGAAAGGTAAGCCCATTTCAAACGTTGGAAACTTCTTGAATTGCGCCCGGGACCTCCGGAGCGGGCGAATTTGTATTATTTCTCACTACAAATAAAGAATTCCCAAGCCGAGCTAACTCGCAGAAATTGATTGAGCACTTTAAAACTGACTTGCTACCATTTATATTCGGGTTCGCCCTCAAGCGAAACTCCATCTTATCCCTAACGTTGTAAATTTCAGATAGCGTTGTCAGCGGTCTCGTAATTAAAAGTTTTAAGTTAGTTCCCATTGTTCTTGTACAGATATTTTTTCAGTGGAACTGTCTTCTTGTCAACAGATAAAGTTTTCTGCTTCAAGTTCTGAGGAGTTGAGGAGCTTGTTACACTGGGTTGTCTTTGAAGAAGGGACTTTGCGAATTTATAATTGGGGAGTAGGATTTCGAAGCTAGCAGCTGAGGAGTCAATCTATCGCGGTATTTACATACGAATCTGTCCTTGTAAGAAGTTTATTTCAGAACTTGCTATTGTAGAACTCGATTGTATAGAGTTATAGTATTACTATTGTTAGAATAACAATTTATAATGGTACTAGCTGCTGCCCGCGGCTTAGCTCGCGTGGTACCCGGATAAAAAGTAGCCTATGTTACTCTCCAGCCCTCCAACTATCTCCACACAAAAATCACGTCAATCCGTCGCTCTGTTTTGACGTGAAAGCAAGACAAATAAACACAATTATAGTATGGTTACGGATTGTGACATTACTAAAAGTTTTTCTGATTCGGAAGGTAGTTGTTGTTTCAACACTCCTGGTTCACTATTTTAAGCGTCGCTTTACTTCCTCCTCATATGTAATTATATATTTAAAATAATGAACTATAGTCGTATTGCTCATTATACGGACTAAAAACATATCAAAATTGAAGGAAAAATGTCATTTTTTCCTTCAATTTTAGTCCGTATAATGAGCAATACGACTATAGTTATTCACCAAGTATCAGCTACATACTTTGGCCAAACATACAAATAATCACTGAAGGAAACCGCAAACAACATCCATATAACCAGAGCGCCCCATTAGCGGGGAACCCCGACCTGCCAATACACCCCTTTTGTATTTGTATCACCGAAACGAACACGCAAAAGGTTTCCACGTAATAGATCACTGTTGACTTTCGTCTAAAGAATAAGTTATTTATTTCTTGTCGATTCGGTCGGACATTGAGCGATCGCGCCGAACCGAGCGTGCTTGGGCGAGGACTCACGGAAGTACCTGGGATTTTTGTGAATGACTTTTTGTGAAAGAACTGAGGGTAGTTCGATACTTAGAAGTCGCCCAATATTAATGTAAACTCTTAAGTAGCTACGCTATTCAATTTATCGGAGCCTAGGAATCATCGCTCTGTCTCGTTCTTAGACCTACGCATTTCGTATTGTATCTGTCAGTTTGCCACTGGCTCATACGAACTTACTAGATAAAGTTACATATATTCGTAAGTCGACCGATTTGTCTTTTTAACTTCTTTCAAACTCATTTTGAATATTAAACAGTGTAATAAATATAAACATTGCTAGACATTTCACACAGCGCCATCTAGCCCCAAACTAAGCAAAGCTTGTACTATGGGAACCAGATAACTGACAGAATACTTATATACTTTTTTTGTAATTATATAAGTACATAGAATTTTAAACTGAAAAATCTTATCAAAATTTTCAATTCCGACGGGATTCGAACCCGCAATGATACAAGCGATCCTCCTTTAGCCGGAGTGCCTTTACCAATTCGGCCACGGAACCTCTGACGCCAGAGTTGAAAATCATGATAAGACCATACTATCGATTATAGCATCGATGAGCGCCATCTACAGGATAACTGCTAAGTTAACTCACTGCTCATTGCCCGAAGTTACATTCAGGATCAAATGACGAGAAATGTCGCTTTTGCTAATTCTATAATTTTATTTTGTTATAGTGTTAATCCACACTTGGGTATTTACATTTTAAACTGAAAAATCTTATCAAAATTTTCAATTCATAGAATCCTTTATAACACCCAGACACAGAACAAACATCTATATTCATCACACAAATGTTTGTCCTGGGTGGGAATCGATCCCACGACCTATAGTGCAGAAGGCAGAGCTACTACCAGCTGAGCTAAGAGGCCAGTCAAGTTTATGAGAAGCTTGTCAATCGTCTGCACGTGGCGCGTAGTTCCTCGTATTAAATCGCATATAATGCCAGTACCTAGTAATTTACTTGACACTGCCAGTAACAATTTGCAAGCCTTGAAATGTTTAATACTGTCACAGACAATTTACCAAAGTGCTTTTTAGATTTTTACTCGGAAATAAGGCAAGAATTTTACATACATTAAATGTTTATTAGGTAAAGTACTTAGATCTGATTGAACATTTACGGGGACCTTTTCGGTAATATTCCGCTCTACTTATAAAGTCCTCCCAGCTTCTGTCAAAATTGAAACACCGTTTAAACTGTATTGCCATCATTTTTTGTTGATCCAAATCCAAATCATTTTTTGTTGATCCACCCCCTTTTCTTATGAAAGATGTTTAAAGTTGAACAGTGGTTGAACAACGTCCTGTCTCTGTTTGTCACTATCCACAAATATAGACAGGACGTTGTTTTAACAGTGTTTAACTTTAAACATCTTTCATAAGGTCCACAATCCATTGTTTAACAAGTTAAGAGGCGTTTATAAGTAAGGCCTATTATGTGTAGGTACTATCAACTTGCTGAAATAGTATGGTTTTTACTAAAATAAAGTCTTCAAACTCTAAGAGAAATTTTTAGATATTTATTTTCAAAGATAATTCTGAAAAATAAATATAGGTATTTATTTTTGTATACCTGAGGTGCGATTCAGACCTTATCGGAATGTATTCCGAATTCGGAAAGTGACGTTTCTTCGCTGAAAAAACGTCAACTTTCCGAAGAAAATCATCGAATCGGATGCATTTTCGGAAGTCTGAACCGCACTGCTGATCTATATAAAAAAACCTTTATATTCGAATAACAAGACGGTTAACGAGTATAGAAATTTGTTTACATATAAGTTTACATCCACAACATATCGCCGAACACGAGCGAAACCTTCAATTTATAAAACTCGCGCTTCCTCTGCCTACCCTTGTATTAATCACCAGCGTAATTAACCTTCGGGATGGCTCGCACTAACTCGGTATTAATCTACGGACGCTCGAGTACTGTTACGTGGCGACCTTAAAGATTATGTCATGGGAGAAGCGATAAGCGGAGCGGGTTAAACTAAAACACAACATCGCAGATCGTTGTCAAATAGTTATGCTTAAACTTCACGAAACGACAAGAGATAACTATCGCGGTTTAGTTTACATTTGTGAAAAATAAGCTCTGAAAAAAGATAGGTACTACTATAATCCTAAATATATAATCAGAAACAAAAATACCAGTTTAGAGGTCGTCACAAATAATTCTAATGTCTTTTTGGTATGAGAAATGATGAGTCTCGCAGATAATAACATGTAGGTATATTTTCTAGCGAGTGGGATGTTGGTTGATTCCTTCGTCGTTGGTCAATTACCATAACTTACAGTATAAAGTTACGTATACAAGCTCACACCGTATCGGTCGGTACGGTACAAATGACAGATTTTTAGATTTAAGATTTGAGAAGTTTGAGCGTTAACTGGTATTTAAGATACCTCTAAAATTGTAGGGGCGGTCAAGAGTAAGTCAAAACTTACGGTTAGCCATGCCCATATTTTGTAAGAAGCATTGCAGGCGACAAATCATACGGTCATCACGTCTAGTTACAACTTTTGATCACATTACCCGCTCTGCTACTCGCCAGCTCCTATCAACAAGAAGAGCCTATAGGCCGACCCCCGACCCGGCATAAATATCCCTAGTCTAATTAGGGAAACCGCGCAGCAAGGAAAAATGTTGCGGATTCGCAAGCGTCAACAATCAGGGTGCATTTAAAAAGACTGTGACATATTTTCTGGCTTTATTTAATTAACTAACAAGACGTTTCTGCGACGGCGAGCTAATTAGGTTTCGTTTTGTAATGAATGGGGCGTTTTCAGAGAATTCACACAGTAAGGTGCAGCGGGGCAATTCTGGCCGAAAAATTTTAGTCAAAATTTAAAACTTCAATGCTCTCGTTCCTTGTTGAGTTACGCTAATTCTGACAAATTGGTGTTATGTAACCTTTATCTGCCTTTTTCTTTATTGTATTTTTGTTAAAGAAAAAGCATTTGTAAATGGTGAAATAACACAATTTTAACTAAAAACTGGAAAATGCCAGAATAGCCCCTCAGCGGGGTAATTCCGTCAGGCGGTGATATTATTCGAACCAATGATGCTATGATACTAAATCCAGAAGCTTTACAAACTAGACAACACAATACACGCGAATTTTAACATTCTAATCTCCTACGATGCTCCAGTTTCTATAAAAAACCTGTTAAAATTTTTGTGGGGTAATTCTGGCATCACTCTTTAGTCGCCCATACATGCTAGTGTTGGGACGCTGACTATCGATAAACGGAGTAAGTATACGCAAAAATCTCGCGCAAAAATGATGTTGTATGAGAAGTAGTTCGCCCCGAACTAAGATCTCGCGAACCGTAGATGGCTTACATTTGGACTTTCTTCTGACTACCCCTATACTTTCAAGTGCTACCACTGCCAAGTATGTCTATTGCGCTAGGTCATCATGGTAAATAATACTGGCATGCATGCAATACATAATGTTGTGTCTAATTTTTCATGAAT
Organism: Camptogramma bilineatum; assembly: GCA_958496255.1. NCBI lineage: Eukaryota > Metazoa > Arthropoda > Insecta > Lepidoptera > Geometridae > Camptogramma > Camptogramma bilineatum. The sequence goes on from OY292459.1 coordinate 14,994,220, forward strand.
TCTCGTCGTATTTTAAAAAGTATACATCCTAGAATAAAAATAATAACTATTTTGGAACAAATACATTTGGACAAATAAAGACTTTTCATAAATGACACCCCACTCAATAAATTAGTTAGTTTTTTTACCCTCTTGGGAACCCAATATTTTGACAACCGCTTTATCGATTAAGCTCTTAAGCTCCACCGTACATTTCCATAGCACAACCTATTGACCTACCAAGTTTCATGCAAATTGGATGAACGGTTCGACAATTATGCGAGAACAAGAATTCGTGAAACATACAAATATACAAAGCAAAATCGCCATACTTGCCACTAAGATCTTCGTTCGCTTCGCTCGCTCGATCGAAAATTTAATGCGTGTCGACTATGGTTTAATTAAGCTCAAACAAAGCCACAAACAAATACTTATACAAAGCAATGTCACATTAGTTAACCCTGAGATCTTCACTCGCTCGATTAGTTAAGTATTATTTTTATCGACGTTTACTTCAATGCTGTGGACATCACTGGTTTTTGGCAACGTCATACAAAATCGGTGGGGCAATTATGGCAACCGATTTCGATAAAATTACATAAAATCAACACTTTGTGGGGTAATTATAGCGGATGCAATAACACAGAAGAAACAATGAGTAGAAACGAACTAGTACGATTAAAATAATCTCCAGTCTTAAATACACCTCCTTAGCTTGTTCAGTTTTCAATAAAACCGCGAAAACCACTTAATTATTACAAAAACTCGAGGAGCTAATATTTTTACACCCTCCGAAAAATAGGTGACTGTCAAAATGATGCTGTCAATCAGTCAGTTTTTGCGCTAGAAATGCCATCTATCGTTTATGAATGAACAAAACATTTCTCTACGTGTACATAGATGTCTCTTCGAGCTATAAGTCATAGAACGAGAGATATAACCATGTGCCATAATTACCCCGCTGCCAGAATTGCCCCGCTGCACCTTATATGTGTTGTTGTTTAGTTTCAGCGAGGTCTACAGTTTTCAATTCGTATTTGAGCAGCTGGTGGTCCTGTAGCTTGGCTACACTCGGTCCATTTTCTCGGTCACTGCCTTTGTCCATCTACTGTGTACCCGCCTTACTTATTGATCCATTAGCATACTATGGGATTATTAAAGGACTTACTGCCTTATAGTACAAAGCCGCTGCAAATCCCATTTGCTGTAATTTATCTAAAATACTATAATGAATATCAATAAACTAAATATGCTGTTGCTAAAGGTTTCAAAGAATTCTGCAATGATTTACAGCTTTTCTATTATATGTTTTTACTGTGAACCTAGGAATGTGAAATAATACTTCAGAAACAACAAATGTAGGTGTCAGTTCCAACCTGTGCAAGTCTGTGTCAGGGAAAAAACACCATTGTTTGTGTGCATGATATCAAAAACTTACAGCAATTTATCAACACTAAGCTATTAATATATCAGACACATTGCACGGAACATGCGACGCGCTCACGCCATCCCCTACAAGCTGACGTAATTACTGATGATAATTATAATTGTTGATTGCATTGTTTAATTAAAATAAAACGTCGCTACAACTATTTGTATGGTGATATGGAGTGAGTTTGTACGAAGATAGTTGCTTAGCAAGATATTATTATTCTGCTGCGCTGCTATTATCCAGGTCAAAAAGGTCTGCTTTTGACTTTTTTAATTTTTCGCTATTTAACATGCCTGATAAAATTGCAAATGATTAAAAATATCAAACTTACTTGCTACAGTTTAACCAACCAAGAATGATACTTATTTGATCTTGACCAAAATGTTAAAATCCCAAAGACAAACAAAAATCCCAAAAACAAAATAGGAATCGTAACAAGTCTTTTTTGTTATGTTTTATAGATTATTTAGCAAAAAATCTGTCAGTAAAAATATACTTTCCACCCTAGCTGTTGTTCCCTGTTTTAATTAATCAACGCGTGCAGTGAACATACTAGCTACACGATACGCTGGAATTTCTTTTGAAGTTATCGAAAAATTCCCAACGTTCCAGTGTTCATAGTGTCTTTGTCTTTTTAGGCGTAAAATTCCATCTCACTTAGTACCTGACGTATCTATATAGTGTACCTATTGTTGAATTTAATTAGGTACTTACTTAATATAATACAATATATAACATACATGAAATATAGTGAGTCTACTGGCGCTACCTACTGGACAGTGTCAACGTATCATTATTATTTCGGATAATGTTGTAAAGTGATTAGTGGGATTATAAGCTTACGTATATTAGTTTAGTCACACCTGTGTTTTGGTAATGTGATTTATGCAATATAAGACTGCTATTAGCATCCACATTTAGTAATTACAATAATTAGTATCACGCAAACTCAAAAACAGATTTAGTAACATAAAAAGGTTATTACGATTTATAAGACTGCCTTTTGGACTCGAAGGTGCGCCAAATATAAATGCTTGCAACCTTGCAAGTTTAAATGCCAAGTGTTGAGTTAGTACCTAAATGTTTAACCATCGGCATCGGTGAGGCCCTACCCCCTTCCTGCTACCTTCCTTGGGAAGTAGTAGTACCCCACGGAAATTGTAAATCTTGATGCTGCCCTGTGGATTTATTACGCCATTACATAGCTAAAGGGGAAAATTGATAATTATTTTTGCTGCCGCGAAAATACTCGTATAGGTGCTGGTGTTTACTTTGTTGCTGAGCAGATTGGAAGAGCGTCGAATACTTCTAAAGGTTTCATTCATTTGTTGAAAAAATGCATTACTATAGAGAGGTTTGTTGAATTCTGCTTATTAAACAAATATATCTGACGTCAAAAGAATTCCGAGAATCTACCAAATAAGACGGCAGCAACACGATCACCACGCACTCCTAACAAATATCCGAAACCGGACGCAATCCAAAATTGTCATCCGCACCGTAAATTTAATTAAACAGATAATCCGGCACAGGCTTTCCCTATAAACTGCCTTTGTCCCGGAATGCACGTCCTTCAGCCAGCGCTGAAATTCAATATGTCAGGGTCCGTCCGGCGTCGGATCCGATTGTAATTGAATACTACATGTCCCGGACCGGCTTTAAAACCGGATAAGCGTATTGTGCTAGAAGCGAGCATTGCCATTGACGGGGAGAAATTGGGTGCGACAATAACTGGGATAATAGAGATTAATTAGTCTGAGAAGGTACGGAATGTGTTGTTTAAGCCTTAACGGGTAGTGAGATCTTGTTTAAGATTAGATTTTATATTGCATATAAATATTTGCATAAGTTACTAATATAACTATACTTCCGTGCTTCGGAGGGCACGTTAAATTATCAGTCCCGGCTTTTAAGTCGTTAAGCCATGATGGAGGCCTTTAGGCGGCCTAAAAACTCCGTCACCAGAGTTGGCCACTTGCTCATACGAACTTACTGTTACTCATTTAATTATTCTTAGTTTCTTTTCTTTCCTTAAAATCGCGTGTGTAAAGATAAAATGAGACTTTCTTGTATCAAAACTAAGTCCGGCTTTCGATATCCCAGCTAAAGCTAAAACAAACCAAAAGATCTTAGTAGTTATTCTAAGGGTCCGTACAAACTATAAGGCCCAACGATGGCATTTCTTTCACTCGATTATGAACACCCAAAAAAAAGGTCCATTTATTCAGCACCCATCTGACAATAACATAGCGTTATCCATTTGTACGGTCAGCAAAAACAGTTATAGCGCGTCATAACTCCGGAGTCGCCATGCTTAATGTGATGTGTAAAACAAATTGCGTTGCCGGACTAATGGGGAACGGAAGGGATACTATCAGATCTTGACAGTGACAAATAAATTCCATTTCCGAAAAATACAGGATGGAAATCAAATATTGAATTGCAAATTCAGGTATCTAAATAAGGTTCTGTGCTTTGAGGAAGAAAATCTCTTAATATAAGTATTATTTATCGCTTTTCATATTGGACCTATAGACAATCGACATTGGATTTCTATGATGAAAGATGAAGAATTCTATAGATGAATTGGCTTCTTTTATTGTCATCTCTTTTCATTGCATGAGAGTGACAAGTCAAATCATACTCTTAATTGACAAGTGAATATGAATAATCGGTAAGTCTCAGATTTACAAAATTGTAAAATTATTATACATAAGCTCCTGTATAACATTTTTTCTATGATATGTTTGCAACTTTGCATGAACAATATTCGTCAACATTTGTTTATTTTTCAACCCGGAATATAGCATCAATATTGTTTTGTTTATATTTTCCAGAATATGCAGCGCAATATCCACGTCTCCCTAATGGCACGCACTCTCCTCGTAATGCTCAATACGTGTTGTTACCTCCACCGCCGGCTATCTTATGACAGCACAACAAACCGTCCATAATTCACCAGCAGGCGTAAGGCGCGGTGTACAATGGCGAGTGACGAATGCGCGGCGCGTCCGGCCATCGGTCAGGTCCGGCCGGACGCGCCCCCACTCGACATCGGACACCGTCGCTAGCTACGAACGGTTTTGCATACGAAATTAATGTTGTAAGTGTTGAATGCTAAAAAAGCTATTACAGAGGGCATGATTTGTGACGTTTTGTACAATAATTTAACGTGAGTTTACAGCTGGTGTCTAAAGCAAAAAGTTCTGAGTGAATAGTGTTGGTGCTGCACTTTATAGAATGGAATTTAACAGAACTTAAATCTGCTATGCTATATAATGTTACCGCGCTTCCCTAATATGAAAAGTACATGATCGATATCTAATTTTCCACAATACCATCCTTACATTTACAAAGTGTCGTAAATAGATTCTTATTTGTCAAAGAGCAAAAACGGAACGAGTCGAACAGCAATATTATTTCAAGAAAAATATCAGCCGCTCGCAACATTCCCGGAACCTATTCCAGCAGGCGTGTTTCAATGACAAAGCACTTACCATTACCAGCTGAAAGCAAGAAAAAAAAACATAGCAACTCAGAACGTAAGGGAACCTCCAGAGAGAAATGGATGGGCTCGGAGGGGCCGGACGCGCGCCGGATACGGCGCCGGGCGGAAGAACCCTTTGCCCGCAAACCTTTGTTTATCGAAGCCTTCCCTCACAACTATTACGCAAAACGGGAAACGGCATGCCTCCAACACCCGACCGCTCCCGAACCTAACTCGCAAGATAATGAAAATACTTTTTTAAAAGAGACTTTCCTAGCTTATTTCGCGGAAGGTTTCGGGAGCTAGTTAATAATAATGATGTTTGAGACAGGAAACGGTGGAGCTTCTAAATATCAGATGTCACCGGCCATTTAAGACACGGCCCAACTTTCCTTTTGAGGCCCTGCCGAGTGCTTTGTGCTCGCGAGATTTATTAAACAACTCAAAAATCCTTTTAGGTTTGTCGTTGTTGAAATTTCCTGTTACACCATGAAAATGAACCTACAATGTTTCGGCTCGGGCTTTATCACCAGAATTCCTGTCGGCATTCTCGCCTTAGAGGATCGATATTTTTGATGACTTTATTGCTCACAATATTCCGACCCAATTTCTAACCATAATACACCCTACTATATTACAACTAGTGTCTACCCGCGGCTTCGCTCGCATGGTACTTACCCGGATTAAAAGTCATAAACTATGTATATTCCAAGTTTCAGTCAAATCCCTTCAGTAGTTCTTGCGTGAAAGAGTTTTACACATCCAACGATCCATCCATCCTCACAAAATTTCAAATTGATAATATTATATTAGTAGAATAGCATTGGGTTCAAAGTCGTGTAACTAACCAGCTAAGTCATATTGCTAAATATGTAAAGACACTCATAGTTCCCATATATTTACTTTTCCCCATATATTAGTTTGTGTGCCCCGCTTCCGATTCAGAAGCTATTGTTTATCCGGCGGTTGCAAACAGCGAGAAAACCGGATAATATCTTGGCTCCCGCCCAACGGTCCCGTGTTTATTTTCAATTGTGTGATTATGCGAAATGTATGTATGATTTAAAGCGCGTGTGTGCCGTGCTTTAGCCTGTTTAGCATCATATTTTGTCAGTTGTTTACGCGGGGAAGGATAAATTTAGACTGTAAAGACAATTTAGAGATTGTGAGACGCCTGCAAGAACATTGCATGAAGTAGCGCGCGTAAGCTCTGTGCTTAGAGGGATAGCATATTTTACTTATGCAGCAGACGGTCCCATTGGATTGCAAACGGTTATGTGATTATGCTAAAATAAATATAATGTTAACGCCTTGTCGTCTTCTTTTGATGTTTAATATTATTTAGTCTATGAATATTACTTTGTGCGTAAAATTTCATAACATCGCGTACTTCACAAGACACAAAACGTTAATTACAAATTAAATGACATTTTGATACCTAAATTGTAATTTTGCTCTGAAGCGGTCCTACTAAAATACAATTTCGGCCGTCTCGTTGGTTACCCAGTTAATAAATCAAATAGACAATGCTGGGAATTATGACGGAGGGCGTAGTTTCAAGGTTTCGACCGAGACGAACGTAATTCCATGTAATTATGAACGTTTTCGCACGTCCAAACTAATTTATCAATTGTCGACTTTCGCGCTCGTAACTCAGCGGACAAATGAATTGAATTATGAAAAAAGTTTCGAAAAAAGGCTTATTGGTTGATGGAGTTGGGGTAATAAAAGATAAGTTTTTACGTTACAGTTTATAGGTTTCGGTAGATTGTATTCCAGCTTTTATAGCATTTCTATTCGTTACTTTTTCAGTAAATAACAAAAAACACTTGATATCTTTATAAAATACGACACGGACAAGTGAAAACAGAAAGATAGTTTGAATTTATTCATTTTATGAACTCACATATTTACGATGACAAAAGGAAGAATACAATGGAATTTATAGTTCTGATGCTATTATCTGCATCCTTATAACTTTTGGAACGTCACCTGAATAAATCCTATTACTTATTTGGCAAAATAAAACCATCACAAAAAATTCGAAAAGCACTTATAATACACTAGCTGCTGCCCGCGGCTTCGCTCGCGTGGTACCCGGATAAAAAGTAGCCTATGTTACTCTCAAGTCCTCAAACTATCTCCACACAAAAAATCACGTCAATCCGTCGCTCTGTTTTGACGTGAAAGCAGGACAAATAAACAAACAAATAAACACACTTTCACATTTATAATATGGGTACGGACATTTCTTTTCGTATTCTTTGCTAAAATTGTGTTGTAAAACTAAAATGCTTACCTTTATAAACCTTTTTGCTTTCGTTAATAGTCCTAATGTGGTGTGCCGCGACGATTCACTGCCTAATGGGACCATGTCTTTTAGTTTCTCTAGGCAGGTTCTGAGGTGTGCTCTTCTGCAACAAAAGATAAGGAAACATTTAGAATACATTCTACACAAATAGGTCTTTTTTGGACATTTTGTAAGGATTCTCAGTAACACTGGAATGAGCAAAGGAAGAAATAATATAGTATCTGTGGTGTTTTGATAATGTAGTGGGCAACACTGGGGTGTTGGAATAAATGATTGGAAGAGTGTGCGGGTACTTCGGGGAGTTGTGCTGTGGCACTGGAGCGAGACGGAAGCCCCCGCACACCTGACAAGTCTTGTAATCTATGGTGTTGTATTATTTCGTGTACCCCATGGCCCTAGGGTACTGGACAGAGGTGATGCAAAGAGATACGTGAACCTTACATTGGCGACGAGTATAAAAACTGTGAGTACCATGTCGATAATCTGACATAAATGTACAAAATGTTGTAAACTAACTTACCACCAAGTAAACTAAGTTTCGAAAAAGGGGAGGAATGTTAATTGTTAATTATGAAGCTTAGGCTTACAAAAATTAAATTCAACTTTATCTAGTTCGAATCAAAATTAATCAGATGGTAAAATCATGCCACTGAAAACCAGCGCTCTAACAGCCATGGTGCTGCTGGAGCAAATGCTGAGGGGTAGCCTTATTTTTGTCACTTTATTTGTAACATTTCTGTGTTCAGTTGTGTTTGTATGTATCGTGGTGGCAAAAAAATAAAACTTTTCTATGCTATTCTATGCATACGTAAACAATAGCCCAATGAAAGTTTTGCTTTTACCTTTTGGGTAAAGTGATACATTCATAATGTTTGATTTCTATGTAGAAAAGTAATCTATGCATTTATGTAAGTCCGTGATATTGGTGGTTAGTTTTAAACAACAAGTGCAATCAAATGAGGCAAATGTTCTAGTTCATAATCAACCAATTTACAACAAGGCAATTCTGGTACCTTGCTTATTTTGTAGAAATAAGTACAAGAAGTTTCTGTTGATATGAATTGACTCCATGGAATGGACAAAAGCGTTGCGAGCCTCTAAATGTGTACCCAATGAGTAAAAACAAAACCAATTAAGATGTAATTAGGTAGGTACCTATTTCGCGCTGTACCTATTAAGTCGCGAAGTAGGTATGTTACTGTACCTGCTCATTGCATTCGTGCCACGTAGTGAACTACGTAAATTTGCCAAAGGGCATAAATAAGTACCTACCTGCCATTTAAGGCCTATGAAAACTGAACTAAGTAAATTTGCCAAAGGGCATAAATAAATACCTACCTGCCATTTAAGGCCTATGAAAACTGAACTAAGTAAATTTGCCAAAGGGCATAAATAACTACCTGCCATTAAAGGCCTATGAAAACTAAAGTAACAAAGAGCGAATAAGTAAAAAGTTGCAATTACAACAACCTGCCTACCCTCCGCACTAGTTAAAACCGTTGCGGCAGGAGTAGGTTCACCAAATCACATTTACCACTCTAGTTACTACCTACCATAAGTACCTATATTATTTATTGGTCAGTGCTAGACAATGCGGCTGTTTCGAGATGAAACACTGAATAATAATATTTTATCAATTTTAAGCTAGAGCAGTTTTAGTAAAAACTGTTGTGTTAAGGTACCTACTTGTTGAGTAATTTTGTGAACCTTTGTATTTTAACAAAAAATTGATATTCTGTGTTTTATTCTGAAACAGCCAAATGTAACTACCACCCTTTACATAGCAACCTTCAGTGCGGTGGCAAACCTACTTTTGCTAGGTTAGATCACGCTGGAATAGGTTTGACCTATAGGTATAAGTTACAGATGCAGACAACAGACCCTTCAAGTAAAAACCAATATTGTTGTATTTTGCCATACATGTTTTATTCAACCAATGATACATCTTAGGTATTTTAAATAACTACATACCTACCTATTAATCTATGTAAATGTTTTACAATATTTCTGAAAATAAGAAGGTAGAATCAAAACACTTACAATTCCAGAACATACAATTTCCGAGTAGTGTTAGTGGTTTTTCGGTGTAGTAGGTGGTTATGTTGATAGTGGTTGAACTAAGGTTATAAAGTGGCTAGGCAGGTAAAGTGAAATTTGGCCATCGGAGGATGGAAAGTCGGGTTGCACATGTCAGGGTTAGGTGGTTGACTTTTGACTAAAATTCAACACTTATTCCATCCTGTCCTACTAGTAGTTTGATCGTCGAACTGTTTGGACAGAAAAATTCCAAATTGTTAGACGGACTAATCGAACTTTTTGGACAAACCCTTAGCTATAGCCGGCCGAATACGATCGGTCACGTCAAGTTGGCGGTTATAATGGGGTCACACGTTAGTGCCCAGATCTGACACTGATCACCCTGCTGAGATTTTGTGTTGTGCGACGCGCGCATTTAACTCCACTTTCGGTTAGAGCTTGGTAGTAGATGGTACGGGTGAGGTTGGCGCCCGGTTGCAACGTTGGTTAAAATGTGCTCACAGGCGACCCATAGTCACCGGGATTGCCTAAAAGTGCATGCCGGCGGAGCTGGGAGTCGTTGAAGTGTGGCGTGATGGCACAGACAATGATATTACTCGTATATACTTACTTATGTTACGTTCATAGTTACCAACTTTTGAGATCTGTTCCTATTGGTATACTTAAATAGATACCGATATAGTGCACGACAAGTTTCGCAAATGAATAGTAGGAACATACCTACTATATTATTATAACACAATAGCATTTTTGGTCGTAGCCCTGTTTGACTCGGGCTAAACTCTAAAAACAAGACGTCCAATTGGGACGTTTTTGAGTCTTCATTTTTGCGCGCGCTAGAAACATGTCTATTATTTATGTAATTGTTTACAGAATACATTAAATGGTACACATGTCGAAATGTTATAGTTATGATGATAGTCATTGTATTCAGCCTGCATGATTGAGTACAAATATAATTGTCAAAATTAAAAATTAATCACAATTTATTATTATAATAAAGCTTACTAAGTAGGTAAGTATTAAAATTATCAAGCGCCTACATTTTGACCAGCAGTGTTAGAAATGTGGGTTTGTGAGACGTTTCTGTAGGCAATGTTATGCCGAGTGAGTACCTACCTAAACGAAGAAAACATGCCTAAACAATAACAGAATGTAAATGAATGGACTGATAGTTCAGAGTTAGTTAGTCTAAGGTTCAGAAAATGTTATGTATGACAAAAACATTTCCTACCTACTTATGTACCTACTGTAACCTCATACTTTTCTTCTGTGTGTGTCGAATAAAAACTATTATTATTATTATAATCATTAAATTGATTACCTACACAAAAATTGACAAGTCATGATCATCTGGTGTTCCGACTTCCAGGACATTGTAAACATATAATATCATATAAAATGGAGCTCGCAACTTAGGTACGGTACCTGCTCGAAAGAGACATAGCTGAAATTGTGCATAATTTATGTACTTACACCTACATAGATAGACTTGACTTTTTATAAGTACCTACAGTTCAAAGTTTTGGTTGTGTCCATGTTACGTAAAGGTAAATGTTGCGGACAAAGAGGTCTTTGGTTGCGGATCTTTGGTATGGTGAGCATTCTGTACGAGTGATGGAAGCATGACTCGGAAGAATTCGCGAGTTGACAGTACTACCTATTCAAAATTCAAATAAATTAGGTAGTAGATCTGTTGATAGAAGAAAATAATTATTAATTTGTTTATTTCCCCTTGAGAAAAACAGGATTTTTAAACTGTGAGTCACGTGACTGAAAACACCATTTAGAGATTTTAGAGCGTGACGTACCTAATTTGCTCAAAGCTGATGTTTTGGAACAGTGACGTCATACGTGACCATAATGCTGCGTTTTTGTGGCAAATTTTTATTTAAGTAATAATGATTGCAGTACCTAGATCATTTGCAGACTATTGAGAGGCATCGGATGGGTTTGGTGATCCTACCTAGACGTAGAGGTGGATGATCCTGTAATACCTAGGTATCTGTATTGGTAAGCTAACCTCGCAAGCGGACAGTAAGTACCTACTTAGGTAGTTCTTTTTGGAAAACTAGGTAAGTACTTTAACGTTAAAATCAAGGAACTAATCGAAATGAATGTGGATGGTTGGACCCGTGAACCAACGAGCCTTCTTGGGTCCAATGACACCGCCAACAATGGTTCGATTCCATTCCGAAAAGGTGCCTAATGGCGAAGTTCAAATATGTGTGGACATGCGGAGCACAGTGATTTTATGTTAAAGGAAAACCAACAGCAAGTTACCTACTTAATATAATTTTAATTAGGTACCTAAGTAAGTAGTAAACTGACATCCAAATGAGTTTTCTCAGGACAAACATTTTGCTGAAGGTACCTATACAATTTATGGAATCTGTATCGCGCTGTAGGTACATTTTGAAAATATTGAACTTTTAATTATTTATAATAAATAATTATTTGTAATAAAGAACACTAGGTATTATAATACTCTAGTTTCCTTTACTTATCGATGATATGTAGTTTCAGGTACCTACCTACCTAAAGATGAGTTGGTTCACATCTCACTTTTGAGAGTAAGGAATGCCTCGATAGATGCCAGAAAGAGCAAGCCGCTGCTCCACGCTGGCGCAGGCTCGCCGAGTGAACGCCATTGCCAACGTGTGGGCAGCACCATTTGCTTTGCCTTTCCACCGCTCGCCTGGCTAGCCGAGTGAATCCAAGGACCAATAGGCATTGGGTGGCGTAGACTCGCCAACGTCTGGACGGTGGCGCTCGCCTTGCATCAGTTTGCCTTCGCTCGCGCTGGCTTGGGCTCGCCCAACATGTCTAGAGGCATTATAATAACAGGCATTTTAGTACTAGCTCGTAGGTAAGTACTTGGGTGGCAATTCTACTAGATGACAACCTCAATCATTCCGCTGCGTTTTGTTTCGATCTCTTAAATGTCAGCCATTTGGTGAATAGTAGAATGGCTTTTCAAAAATTTGTTCTGCCAAAGTCCAAACCTTAGCTAAAACGTCACCACTACTGAGTCGTTTGTCATTAGTAGAATAGGAAACAGTCAAAATCTATGGTTTAGTTGACGTTTTGCTTGTGGTTGATAAACATTTTGGTAGTAGAATAGCCACCCTGGTAACAAAATCAACAATATATATAAAAAAAAAAAAAAAAATGAAGTGATGGTACCTATTGACACTTTTAGTTTTCATTTGAGAAATTGTATAACTGAAATTATTCTGATATTTATGACTGTGTTTCTGGGCAAGTCCCTAATTCTTTTAACGTATTTCATTTCATTATTATTTTGGATTTCTGTATGCCTTATAATTCATATTGTAATAAATAATAACTATTATAAGTATGAACTCAGTATAATAAGTACCTACCTATTTTTGATGATTAATGATTTTGTAATTTGTTATGCTACGAGTAAATAGGTATAAGTTAGTCTTGAAGTTAGTAATGAAGGATCTTGGAAAACTAATAAAGACCTAGCGTAGGTACTCTGATTTGTTATTAGTAAGTACCTAGTGATAATAATTTGATTGTTACTTTAGTGTTTACATATTAGAACATAATAATTGTCATTTCTTGTAATTACCTTGTCATGATGCTTTGTAGTAATATAAACTAAGGAATGCTTTTATTGTTTTTAAAAAAAGGAATGATGTGGTGTTTTGATAATGTAGTGGGCAACACTGGGGTGTTGGAATAAATGATTGGAAGAGTGTGCGGGTACTTCGGGGAGTTGTGCTGTGGCACTGGAGCGAGACGGAAGCCCCCGCACACCTGACAAGTCTTGTAATCTATGGTGTTGTATTATTTCGTGTACCCCATGGCCCTAGGGTACTGGACAGAGGTGATGCAAAGAGATACGTGAACCTTACAGTATCCTCTCACGAATGTAATAACTACTTTAGACATGTGCCAAATGTATACTTGGACGTGTTTCTGACTACTAGGTACTTTGTAATTTTAAAAAGATATTGAGTATCCGTGGCCGAGTTGGTTAAGGCACTCCGGCTTGAGGAGGATCGCTAGTATCAATGCGGGTTCGAATCCCGTCGGAATCGAAAATTTTGATAAGACGAAAAGTCTCTTTTCAATCAACTATTACAAACTACTTTTATTTGTTTCGTTCTTTTCGGGATTTAAACCTGCGCCCTTCTGAAACTCAAGAAACCCACTCGGCCAACGCAGCTCTAACATCTTACTTATAACAAAGAACATTAATTAACAGAATAATACCCAGAAGCTTTTCAGGAACCAGTAAAAGCAGTAATATGTGGGTTTATTAAAGCTAACATTATTACCGAAGCGAAGACAAAGGCCGTAATGCCTTAATTATGTCGATCCACAGCACACAGCTATAACTCACACGGTAATGTATATACATACTATGTACTCAAACTTATACAGGGTGTCGGATTAGTACTACAAGCTCTTGTTTCACCATACCAAGAAGGTTTATGGTAGCTGAGTAGCATCAACTTGAAGCGCTTGTAGCGTAGCTTGCTTAACGTTTTTGATATATCGGTAAAGATCAAGAAAAAAAAAACATTTATATGTTCTGAACCTGGTTGAAGTTAAGCGACGCGTTTTGGCATCGTATCAGTCACAATTTGGATGGGTGACCACATTGTGGCATTAACACAGCGAAAACGTTAAATTGTTGGTCCCGGCTTTAAGTCATGACGGAGGCATATATGTGGCCTAAAAACTCCGTAACCAGAATTAGTAAACTGGCTCATACGAAGGTACAGTCAGCGTCATCAATCGGTATCCCCCTATTGATTTTAACAAGGACCCTTTTCATTTCAACTTTGGATTTCAGTCGGATTTGCTAGTATAGGAACTCGAGCGAAATTAGATATCCATAAGTATACTAGCAAATCCGACTGAAATCCAAAGTTGAAATGAAAGGGGTCCTTGTTAAAATCAATAGGGGGATACCGATTGATGACGCTGACTGTACATACATACATAGCATTAAGTCGCGGTTTTTGGTAGGAGTTATTGGTTTCCTTTACATGCCGAGTAATGGGCTGCCCCGCTGCTGCCTTTGGCGCCACCAATTTATTCTTTTTAACTATAATAGATACTTCCAATTTGAGATTACAGTGTGAGAAAACATCGTGGGGAAACCTTCGGCTTAGTCATCGCACATCTTTTCGGCTTTCCTAACCTAAGAGCATGGTTTAGGTGATGGACTCTGCATCTCAACAATGCAGACTACTTCTTGCGTCCCTTCGAATTTAGGCACATGCCTTCTGACCTTTTCTAAATCAAGCAAAGGTAGTAAGCAAATAGATATATGGTATAGTAGGGCACCTTGTACAGTATGTATAGCATAGTATACACAACATAGCTATGGACATTTCTCCGTTTCAGCGCAAACTGAATGTACGCTTTGCGGCAAGTCACCCCTACTTATGTTTCCTTGTAATGATGTAATTATTTGTAAATCAAACTCATTTTTACAAAACTTTCGTTTTTAATCTTGGCTGTCTGTTGATATTTGGTTTTGGAAGTAATTTTTAAAGATAAAACAAAGATAATCTCAGTTAGTTGTATAAAGGATCGTAATAAATATGTATTTACGCTGAAGTTTACAATGAAATATTTAAGGTTATAAAATTAAAGGATGATAATTTAATTACGAATGTCTCAACAGTTTCACAGAATGTTTGCGAGAAAAACAAGAATTTCAGTATAAAGTAGTCTTCAGACAAAGTGATGGCGTAATCGAGTAATCGATTCAAAGTAATGACAAAATCGAAGTAACTAATCCCCCTAACGAACGAAATGAATCGCCAACGCCTCCGAATTTCAAGCTTCACAATCTGTGATCGGATTTATCGATTCCGATGCTAATCCGAACGTCGCCAATAACTCAATTATTGAGTGTCGAGTTGCAGGAAGTATTCCGGAAGGGGGCGCGTCGGTTCATTCCCGATGGGAGACGCTTGCATCAACATTTCGAATTTACGCATCAAAATTTTAAATTTAATCCATTGCGATTCACAAGGTGCAATCGAGGGAACGTATTAGATTACCACTATTCCATAGCTTCTAATGGCATGGTCAGTGATCACAAAGTACTAATTATTAGAACATAATAGTCTATTACTTTTTCATTACATGAATAACTATAAATAAACTTATATGTAACGTCTTGCTATTCTAGGCGTAATTAGAGTTTTAACATAAAAAAATTATTACATTCGATATGAAGCACTATGGATTTAGTGATTACTGATATTAATTACACAAAAATTTCTATAAAATAGAACAGAATGAATCATACTCGGTGATTGCGGTACACCATTTCAATAAAGGAAAAACTTTATTACCTTTTCTGTGATTTAGAATAGTTATGTTTCGAGTTTTTACAAATATTGCAGATCTAGTTTCGAGTTCGTTAAGTAGGGGCTCCAATAAGCTTTGTTAGCGGCGTGCCTGTAGAAAGTGTCCCGCAGCTAGACTCTCCCCCCACCCTTCGCTCAACTTCCACTAATTTCATTTCACCGTATTTTTTCAAATAACTTGCATTGTTGTATGTAACAGGATTTCCAGTACATTTGACGTTATCTGAGCTGGGTTTAAGCTGTCTAAGAGTACTGAGATAATGCTTCGTTATGCTTTTTGTTTAGCATCATTTGCGCGCTGTGTGGTTTTTATTTCGCTTATGTTTCCGTTCTGCATTTAACTAATCCTCTTCCTCAATATTTCTTGCGATTTACCATTGTGGAGAGTCGTAGGAATATGTATCTTTACGATTTATGATTTATAAGCGTTGGGAGGCAAGTTATGCTTACACTCAGTGGGACGTTGTAGTTCCTAGAAACAATCTTAAAAATGGTTTTGTTTAGAGGCTTACATCTTTACTAGATGATTTATACAGAGTCAGGAAGCGATCTTTGCCTACACTTGAAGGGAGACTGTAGGGCCTGGGACATTGTTGAGATGGAGTAGGCTTGCCCAGCACCTAAACCATCCTTAACCGGCCATATCCACAAGAAAGACATGATTAAAAGCTAGTAAAATAAAATTAACCACATTTACAAAGTATTTCATCATAATACAAAGATGTCACAACACATATTGGCTTGCAGGCGTCTCTGCCATTAATTCAGACAATGTCGCTTAGCGTGCACTTCAGTAGATAATACCCACATCCACCTTAGCGGTTAATAGACGGAGTACAAGGTGCATCAGTGCAACTCCCAATATTGAACTTTCAGTTGTGATGTTCAACCCTGACGTATTAAAAACTCCTAACTCGCATTTTACGATATTTTTTTATTGCATTTCTGGACGTATTATTATTATCACTATTATTTTTTTATTATGAGTTTATTATGAGAATACAATAATAACAATATAAAAAAGTTGTAATCGTAGGAAATGAAACGTTTTATTCGTTTCCTATAAAGTTGCGTTTTCCGATAGGCGAGTGCTCGTCTATATGTATGTTTATTATGTATCTTGCTGCTAGTCAAAGGCATAAATTGAAAATGATCTAAATATCCTACGGTCTAATAAAAGATTTATTAGCTTATAAGTCCATTGCGAGACAGATCAAATTAATGTCATTGTGATTTGTTACCTACTCAAAAGAAATAAGGGAGATAATATTATATTTTATTTCGTGTCAAACATCATGTTAGTAATTTTAGCTATCAAATATGATCGAATTAGATATAATATAATAAGCGAAATTATGTACGGCGGCGTATGGAATTATAATTTAAGCCGATAAATTAATTTAATCATAATTATAATTAGTAGGCAACCGAAATATTTTAATTAATACCTTTGATAACCCGTCTACACATTAACCAAGCATTAAAATTCCACGCATTTTGTTTGAAATTTAAACATACAATGCTTTAACGATTACTGGATTTCAATTTGCGTAAATTGTTCTTTTATGAAAAAAACTAGCTTTTAAAACTATTAACCCTTATTTATCTATTATTCTAATAGGCAACGATCGGCATGCAACCATGTGGAATATAACTTGCGACATCAATTTGGACGTGCCACTAGCTACCCCATCGCTTGCTTTTGGTAGCTATTAGTTACCAAGAAAAAAAAAAAGGATGAACACCTATCTGTTATCGTTAAGTGTATAATATTTGTTATATTTTTATTAAATTATATTATTGACTTTATAATATTTTTTCTTTTTTTTAATTATTATTATTTCTACGATAAATCAATATTTAACTTTGGGACACCCTGTCCTTCCTATAGTAATTACTCAGCCATTTGGTAATTCTTTCTTCACTTTATCTCTCTCGTAAAAGCTAGTTTGTAAGTGGGGATATAACTAATTTATAGTTATGTTATTGCGGGGAAAGAAAGCAGGTAAAAAATGTGGGGAATTTAGTTTTGTGAAATATTTCATTTCGTTTGTTTATTGTTCATGAAAATAACGTACCGTAAACCGGGGTTACTTTGACATAGTTTGGAAGGTTTTTGATATATATATTTTTTTACTATCATATAATCTAGATTTTTCTTCCTAATTAGAACAATTGATCTCTTGGCTACATGTCTGGCAATAAAACAAGGCTTTTGGACCCTCATTTAGTACTTTTTTATTTTTTTTATTTAGTGTCAAAGTTGTGGGGCTACTTTGACACTGCGTCTAATTGCATGGGATACAGTAGGGATCATGTTTCCTTTTTTTTTTAATGCGGAGCCTAATTAATAAAGTAACGCTCGTCAAAGTAACGAGACACATGTATATTATTCATCACACCAATATTTTTTATAGAATAGAATCGAACCCACAACCGCAGACCAAAGAACGCAGAATGAAGACAACTGTAAGGTCAGTCTTTGTAACAGCAATTACAGTACCGGAGAGCGGAGTCGACCGGAGTTGGCCGGAGTCGAACGGAGTGGGAGGCAATTTCCGGCGGACGGACGATACGGGATTTGCATCGGAGCGGAATCGCCTGAGCTGTACCGCTGTAGTGGGCTTTAGACTTTATGTATTGAAAACAATACATTTCTGTAATTCTGTAATTCTTTATTGTACACATGAGAACATTTACAAATAAGACATTAAAAAAGTACATGTACAAAGGCGAGCTTAACCCTAAAAGAGTTTTCTACCAGCAAACCTTTGAGTATGGAGAAAAGCTATTGACAAAGGTGGATGCAATGTGTACCCATATAACATACTATAATTATAATTATAAGTATATATAATATACTAATATATACCTACATACATACCTACATATATTAATACATTTATAAATATATACATTTATAGTGTACTAGCCGCTGCCCGCGGCTTCGCTCGCGTGGTACCCGGATAAGATAGCCTATGTCCTATTCTCGGTCATTATCTATCTATATTTCAAATTATAGCCAAATCGGTTTAGTGGTTGTCGAGGTATAGAGAAACAAACATACATCCTAACATCCAAATAACCAAACTTTCGCATTTATAATATTAGTGTGATGTGATAGTGTGATATTGTGATTTATTTTAAACTATGACACTAGATTTAAGGGCCTTATACCCGAATACTGAAACGCTACTTAGTTTAAATGGTGCTTATCATTAACATTAACTGTCATTTTTGTATACAATTCTGAAGAGTAAGAACGTCTCAAAAAGAAAGTTTAATGCTTTCACGTGCAGTAACATTAATTAGTGCAACAAAGAGGCTACAAAGAATGCCATCACGACTCTTCATAAATCGCTCCGTTTAGTAGCTTCGGTTCATTGCCGTTAACGTCTCATACAAAGTAAACTAACTTCGATGCTATAAATTGCTTTTATAGTGAAGTAGACTACTTTTTATTTAACATCAAAAGATGCTTCACTTGTAATATAAACTGACTTACATTGTTATTCTCTACGATTTTCAGACACTCAGATCCTTTAACGGTAAGAAATAGTCAGAGGCAAGTCCAAACACTCGTTAAATATTATTTAATGTCAACCAAAGTAAATCTATAATACTTGTATTGAAATCTCAAATAGTGCACACATTGTAGCAGTTGTACTCGTAGCAATCTACGGATTGCGTAGCACCATCTCGTAGCATATTCAAGGTCTACGCATTTCGTAGCAGTAATATAAATATTTAAAAAAAATTGCTAGATAAAATAGAAAGTGGAGTATGCTTTTCTATTTTTATTAACATGAAAAACATTTAGTTTTTCCTTTATTTTGGTATTTCTACATGCCCCTTTTGAATCGGACTTGCGTTCACTAGATCGGACGGGGTGTTTACATAAAGGTATGTTTCTATTTTGTTTATTTAGTTTCCTCAACATAAATTCAGCATTTAAACCATCCCAGCAGTGGGCGAGCCCACTGTAATTACTGCGATTGTCCGCGGCATTATCATAGTGGAGCCCAATTTCGGTTTGATGACTTTTTTACGAGCTTTCGAGTTCTACGTAATTTACGGCCCGTAAACGTTCGCGGTGCGGTCGATAGCAATGTTTGTTGAGCATTCGTGCCACTGGTTGTTTTGTGGTCAGCTTAAGAACTAAAGTTAATGATAATGCTAGCTTGTCTTTTAGTGGCTTTCTGTAATCTTATAAGCAAAGCAGGCGAGTTAAAGCTATTTCCATTTTAAAATTTCATCCAAATCCGTTCAGCCGTTTTATCGTATCAAACGTGCCCTCCGAAGCACGGAAGTGCTTACCTCGTAATGCCACTTGCGGTCACCCATCCAGATTGTGACAAAGCTGCTTAACTTCAACGATCAAGAACGTCTTAGCAAGCTACGCCACGAGCGCTTCTTTTGTAATATAATATCAGTTTTATCATACAATTCTACGCGTGACGTGTTGAACATAAAATACATAAAATGAAACAGTTACACGCGCGTGAAACCGGCAAATATTAGCTTGATGTTTTTACGAGTGCTTAAAAGCACATAAAGTGATGTGGCATTACGAAGAACATATTATAACGAGACTTTTATGAGTGGAAGTAAGAGACGGTGTGTACTTTTAAAGCTATTATTCCTTAAGTACAAATTCTTTCAAGACAAATGGAGGTATTTTTAGACAACCTAATTGTTATTAGAGTTCATCATTATGCAGAGCCGTGTTGGCCGAGGGGTATAGTACCTCATGTTTTGATCTGAAAGTCGGGGGTTCGAATCCTGGCCGACATTAAATGGCCCTGTGCCGTTCTTATCCGTGCTTTTCCCACTATTTCAATTATAAGAGGTGACATCTGGCTAATACAAAATTACGTGTGTCTTAAAATATATATTTTCTAGTATTTGCCAACGGCTTTAGTCGTAGTGTCTACATTTAATGTAGCTAAAGTGCTTTTTTGTATTTTATGATTAAACTTAAAAAGGCAGATGACTGTAATCCAAGAATTACAGCTATCTGCTTATTAAAGTTATAGTACCTGAGTATGTATATTTTTGAAGTAAAATAGGATCGAATCGAAGTCGAGACACTAACCCACTTGGCCAACACAGCTATATGTAAGTACATTTGACAATGATAATAAAAACAAAAAATACTATAGGTACTTTAAAAACAACACAGAAACATCACTTATTAACTTTCGTCGCGCCTCATAACGCAAAAGAAAAATGCCAAGTAAAAAGTAGTAAAACTACGGCAAGTCGTAACAGAGATATGGTATGTACAAGTTAGCAATCACAAGGGCATTTATAACTGTACGAATGATAGCTAGCGGGCGCAAGACGTATGGCGTACGGATGGTAAATATCTATAAAAACTATCGATGAAATCATACGATCGATATCGATGTTCCTATAATGATTGTAAAAAAAACAGAAAACGGAATTTCGATAAATCTTTAAGGGATATAGAAAATTAGAGATGTTTAAATTTAAATTTAAATTCACATCGCCCCAAAGAAATAAACTGATAAGATGAATTTCCTTAAAAAATTGAAGATAAATTAAGACAGAGGATAAATTGGGTTCAATGAGCGTCATATTAGGTAGAGTTACTTCAATGTTGTAACTTTAATTTGAAATTTTTGGTAGAAAGCAATAGAAACATTTAAATAAAATAGCAGGAATGTTTGTGTTTATTTCCTTTACGAAACATGAAAAAAGAGGTATTGCTATGCATTAGCAAAGATAGCGACTATCGAAAAACGAATTACACTACTATAAGTGTTAAGCTGAACAAATAAAGTAATACATGATTGAGATCAGAGTTGGAAAATACGATATTTTCAAACACAAATGTATATCAACAGAAGATCAAATCGTTTCAAGTATTTAAAAAGCACTAAAACATCGACAAGTATCCAACCCTAGCGAGGTCAACTCGCAATCACGTCCCGCTGAGTTCCGGGTGAAGTTGCGCACTAAAGTATCAAGCGTCGCGTCACGACACACTGCCAGCAAATATAAGCATAAAGAACATCATCATCATCTCAGCCGTTGGACGTCCACTGTTGGACATAGGCTTAAAAAAATTCCATGTGTTGCGGTTGGAAGCGGCCTGCATTGTTGACTGTAGTTTTTACAAGGTCGTCTGTCCATCTTGTCGGTGCACGTCCAACACATAAAGAACACGTAAAGAGCATATTGGTAGTCAAATGGAGGTAAGATACACTGGTAGTCAAATAGAGATAATGTGACAAACTGATTGTCAATATTAACTTTAAAAAAAACTTGTGAAGTTGCGCAGTAAAGTATCAAACGTCAAAGAACGTGTTGGTAGTCAAATGGAGGTAATAGTCAATAAAAACAAATGCTAATAGTCGATATAAATGACACAACAAAAGTAGCCAAATTGAGTTAAGTATTAACCAGTACTGATAGTGAGGACCGTATTATGAACGAGCGATCCCTCAAGCAGAATCCTATCTAATTAGATTATTAAGTATAGTCGAATTGCTCATTGTACGAACTAAAAATATATGAAAAATGACATTTTGACCGTCAATTTTAGTGCGTATAATTAGAAATACGACTATAATACTAATTACTTAAAAGTGATGTACATAAAATGTAGAAAAAATTAGGTGTAACTTTTCTTCCAAGAAAAAATACCTTGAGTGTACCTTTTATTTTGAATATTCAGTACCAACAAATGACCCAAGACTCAAGGACCAACATTCACCCCTCAAGTATCCGAAGGTGTGCCCATTTAACCCTCCACCGGCCAACCCCATTAATACCATCCATTAAATAGTTAATCAACACTTTAATTAATCGCGTGCCCGAAAAAACTCGCAAGCTCGAAGCTTCGCCGAAAGTCCATTAATAAAATATCCTTTTTCTTTCGCGCGGAAAGTTTTCCAATCCATTGGAATCAACTCAGTTCATTTTCGGGAGTTTTTTTAATTTTTTGTAAATCCCTTTAATAGTGATGGAAGTCACTTATTGAAACAGTTCGAAGCGGGGATGAGTTTTAGGAACACATCATTCGTTTTAAAATTATAACCCATTCCACGCAGGAGTTTTTTTAATGCCTTTAAGTAGTGATGTAAATCTATTGAACCAGTTAGCATCAAGCGGGGATGAGTTTTTAGAAACACATCTGATTCTGATTCTGCTAGCCCATACTGTCCCATTGTTGGGCAAAGGCCTCCCCCCACTTTCGCCAGTCTCTACGCTCCAGTGCCTTCGTCTGCCAGTCCCTCTCATAGGCGTCAAGTTCGTCCCGCCATCGCATTCGTGGTCTGCCGCGCTGCCGGGTCACTGTGTCAGGGCTCCACGTAGTGGCAATCTTGGCCCACAGGTCTCCCGGCATACGGCAGACGTGCCCAGCCCAGTCCCATTTCAGTTTCGCAGCTTTCTCCCCTACGTCGGCGATTTTGGTCTTAGAGCGCAGTATCGTGTTTCGGACGCGGTCGGTCCTCTTAACTCCTAGGATACTACGCTCCATCGCCCTTTGGCAACCCTTGAGTTTGGATTTTTGGATGCCAGTCAAAGACCAAGTTTGGGAGCCGTAAGTAAGAACGGGAAGGATGCACATATCCATGAGTTTGCGCTTTAATTTCATGGAAAGGTCTCCTTTCATGAGCTCTTTCATCGACCAGTAGCTCCTCCAGGCGCTCTCAGTGCGTCTTAAAATTTCTTTGTCTTGCCTGCCTGCCTGGAGGGAAACTACTTGGTCTAGGTAGATGTACTCATGGACATAATGCATCGTTTCACCGTTCACAGTAATATTATAGTTATGTAATGTTTACAGTAATGTTATATGTAGAAACACATCATTGTTTTTAAAATGATTAAAATGATAAATAACCCAATTCTACGGGGGAGTTTTTTAATGCTTTTAAATAGTGATGTAAATCATTTATTGAACCAGCAAGTATGAAGCGAGAATGAGTTTTTAGGAACACGTCATTCATTTTAAAATGATTAAAAACCCCATTCCCCGACTCGGAGGTACTGAACGCGTTAATTCATATTTATTGAGCCATGAAACGCTAAAATCCAAATATTAAAAATAAAGTGTGTAATTTATGAGTCACCCGATAGATTTTTTTTACCCGACTGCGCAAAGCAAAGGAAGGGTAATGTGTTTATCAGTCTATGTATGTATGTTTGGATGTTTCTATGTGGCATTCTAGAGGCCAAACGCGTGGACCGATTTTGATGATTCTTACGTCAATCGATTCGTCTGAACCTTGGGAGTGTTGTTAAAGGCATGACAGTAATCAAAATTCACCAGTGCCACCACCAGACGCCTTAATGTCAAAATT
This sequence comes from Camptogramma bilineatum, assembly GCA_958496255.1. Classification (NCBI taxonomy): domain Eukaryota; kingdom Metazoa; phylum Arthropoda; class Insecta; order Lepidoptera; family Geometridae; genus Camptogramma; species Camptogramma bilineatum. The sequence continues at coordinate 15,018,167 of OY292459.1, forward strand.
AAAAAAATCAAAATCGTCACACCATGTCAAGTGGGGTATCGTTGAATAGGTATTTTAAAATCAACTTTATGTTTCTTTTACCATTTTTCATTTTAAGTAATAGTTTAAGAAAAATAACGGTTTAAAGTTGATTAATAATTATTCTCGCTATGGATGTTTCTATGTGGCACTCTAGAGGCCAAACGCGTGGACCGATTTTGATGATTCTAACGTCAATCGATTTGTCTCAACCTTGCGAGTGTCACTAAAGACATGAAAGTAATCAAAATTAACCAGTGTTACAACCAGACGCCATATTGTCAAAATTGAAAAACTCAAAATTGACGAACTATGTCAAGTGGGATATCGTTGAATAGGTATTTAAAAATCAATGTTAGGTTTCTTTTACTATTTTTCATTTTAAATAATAGCTTAGGAAATATAACGGTTTAAAATTCTGTTTGTGTGTATCTTGGCCGCGCATCACGTCTCGGTCGAACGAAACTACTGGACGGATTTAAATGAAACTTGGTATTATTTGAGTGCATACATACTATACTACTACGAGGTATAAATAGGATACTTTTGATTACTATACCTACTTACTTACTGAAATTCAAGACGGTTCCCTTGGGAGAGGAAATGAAAATCAAAATGAGTAGGTAGGTATCTGGTTGTAATTCATTAACACATAGTACGATTTTATTGATTCTTTTTACCCGACTGCGCAACGCAAAGGAAGGGTAATTTTGTTAGAAAGTAGGTATGTACCTACTTTAAAATGTTCTGTAAAAATTTCAAGGTCATCGGTTTTGTAGTTCAGAAGTTACAAACATCGCAACCCTCAGTATTATTTTTTATTTACATTAATTACCAAAAACACAACTAGATGTCGCTGCTAAATCTGAACCAATCCTAGATCGCGCTATCGTTGCGTTTTGAAAAGTTTACCTATTCTATCAATTTTTGAGGGCCATTATCGAAAGTTTTTGATATTATTGGATTGGATTGAATTATTGGCTGATGGGGAATTGGATTGGATGGATTTGATGAATAAAATTGAATAAATAATTAGGGCGATACGAAGTTACTTAGTTTAGTTGGTTTATTAATTTCTTGTTGGGTAGGTAATAGTTAATCAAGGTATTTTAAAATCAACTTTATCATAACTAAAAAGTGTTAAATAAAAAAATATTTTAAAAAAACAAAAACCCGACTGCGTCAAAACTAAAAAGAAAAAAACAAGCCTGCAAAGAATTACTCACAGTCGGGACCCATAACATTGGGAAGATTTGATTGGTAATAAAATGAATGGGTACCGACTGTGAGTAATTCTTTGCAGGCTTGTTTTTTTCTTTTTAGTTTTGACGCAGTCGGGTTTTTGTTTTTTTAAAATATTTTTTTTTAAATTAATATAAAAGGGTACATAATTCCAGATTAACAAATTATTAATTCATGTGAAGTCGGGGCCTCGAGGGTTAAAGGAAAGTGTTGTGTAGAAACTACTTAGTAAGTCGTAAGGCTGGTTTTACTGTCACGCGTACCGTCCGCGTTGATAGGCGAGTGATCTTTATTACAATGAAATAAGGATACTGATTGTTTAGCAGAAATGGCTACGCTGATTGCTCTCGTCAGTGCTGAACAATCAGTATCCTTATTTCATTGTAATAAAGATCACTCGCCTATCCGCGCGGACGGTACGCGTGACAGTAAAACCAGCCTTAAGCCATGACGGAGGCCTTTAAGCGGCCTAAAAACTCCGTCACCAAAGTAGGCCGCTTGCTCATACGAACTTACTTTTATTCTAATAGGCAAATTGTTTGCCTCCTGTCTCATATTATGTCTCATATAGAAAAGTATGTATATGTGCATTGTGCACGTACCAAAATGTTTAGATGTGTATCTAAACAATAATTTCCTCCTGAGAATAGTAGTCGCAAGCCCATTTTCGTTGTATCTATGAATAATAAAGTATTTTTTATGTTGATTTTTCCTCAAATGCATACATTTCGATCAAAAACAAATAAGTCAACTTCCCCGATGATAATAAAACAAACTCCCACCAGGGGACCGAGTTAGGATGCGATCCGATTGGAAAAGTTTTTGGGCAAAAAGGAAATAAAGTAAAAAATCTGGTTAAAAAATATTCCATGTGGGTTAAAATCAGTCAGAATTAGCTAAAACATTTGAGATAACTTCATAAATGATAAATGATAAATGACATTTATTTGCACGAACACATGTGATACAATAAGATCTTTAAATTAAATTAGTCCAATCTATGTCCTACCAAAAGCTTAGGCATGCAAATCTGTTAGGTCCTATTTATTGATGTAATTTATTTAATAAATCCATTTAACTCATAATCATTTACAAAAAAATAAAGAAACCCCCGACACAAACGAAACATGGAAGAACTCTCGAAGACACCTTTCAAACAAAAAAAACGCATCAAAATCGGTTCATCCGTTCAGCTTTGATGCCACAGATACACACTACAAACTTACAACAAGTAACAAAAGATAAGAAGAGTTCTAAATTCCATTATTGATCTAAATTACAACCAGTTCGCTACGCCGTAGATCTGCTACGCCACAGCTACAATATAATGTTCGCTACGGCGTAGCACGTGCTACGAGCTACGGCGCTACGGGAAATAAGGTTTATTAGGACTTTATGACTTGGGTTGCAGACTGTAACTATCTTACTCGTACATTATAACAAACGGAGCGTCGTGTAGTTTCATGAAATATGTCTTTTACGGATTCAAAATTAAACCACAAAAATTATATGACGCTTCAAAATGTCCACTTGCTACGATCCTGACACACCTCTTTTGCCTCATTCTCTCTCATTACATTTCTCATACAAGCTCGCCGGTTTAGGGTAGGTTTAGGGTAGGGTAGGTTTGACATGCCCTCTCCAAAATATCACCAATTTGATCCAGGTATGTTCGCCTAGGTGTTCCCCTTCCAGCTGTTCAAAGACTTCTTAAATACAAGAAAATGTATACCAAAATTCAGAATTCAATCTACTTATGCTGCCGACAGTACGAACAGACACACTAATGGGACACGGTGTGCAGTTGAGTTACTGAGAGCGCGTGCACTGTCGCTTTGCATACTGATTGCAGTACGCATTCAGAATGAAGGACGAATCATAACTTTACTTATAAATTTTTATTGTGTTAAACCACACTTAAGCATTCTTTCATTGAACAGGAAAAGTAGAAAATGTAGATGGCGCTAATCAGTGCTCTAACTGAAATGAGCTTATCTAGAAGAATAGGGATTCTGTGGCCGAGTTAATAGAGGCCGGCTTAAGGACGATAGCTTGTATCAATGCGGGTTCGAGTCCTATCGGAATTGCAAATTTTGAACTTTTAAACCACACTAGCATTTTTTATCGAAAATGAATTTTTTTTTTTAATAATAATTTTTATTTAAAATTCGGGATTCGTAACCGCATTGACCGAACCGACCCTCCTAAAACCGGAGTGCTTTAACCTGCATATAACAGGCACTGTAGATATTCAAATATTCAGACATTAAAGTTTCTTAAAACAGAAGAGCGGTAGTCAGAGGCATTACATTCGGAAAATTCCCACATTAGTGAAAACAAATGTAATCAAAAACTAATTATCTCATTCGACCGCCAGATGGCGCTTATCGAGACTGCGTCTAATTGCACCGTGTCCCACGTGGTGCGAGCTATCAGAGCGATATCTGCGAGATATGAATCGCACTTTGCATAGAAATGACCGTAATTGCAGCTTCGGATGCCCAATGCGACAAACTACAAGTTTCCAAATTAAAAATTTTAAAAATCCGGTTTCAATGTTATAAGTTGAGCAATTTTCTGCACTCTTGAGATGCATTTCTGAACTCCAAAGATCCTTAACAGATCCTCAGGAAATTTTTGTGGCACCAATCGGAAAGTATACCCTTTCAAACAAAAAAAAATTCCAAATCGGTCCAGGCGTCTTCGAGTAATCGGTGAACATACATCGCCGTCCCCGGGGAACAAAATGATAACTACCATTATCTTAGTTTTAGTGTTATGCCATATTTGTAATCTTTGGGTGCTAATACATCTGCTCAATTTTTTTCGTAACTTTCATACAGTTATTCGCGAAGTTACAAAATATTACAATACTATTCCACGATTCGACCCATGCCTGAAGTTACAAGAATAAAATTGTACTATAATCTTATCAAATTGTATTTACACCTGTTACTATGACAAACAATCATTATCATTATGTTCTCGTGAAAAATATTCGTCTAGATAATGATAACCGCATGTTATCATTTTATTCTCGTCAAAACTCGTCCTTGCATTTCGTATAATACACTATTATCATAATCGCTTCCACCCTGGTAAAGCGTCGAATAACATGATAGAATAGTGGTACAATATTGGGTTTTGCTTAGAAAATACGAGGAATAAAATGATAATCGACATTATAGAAATTAGACGGTGATTGATTTTGACTAACTTCTTATTTTTTAAATATCTCTATTTTGGCATTTCTTACGCGTGTGTCATTAAAACATTCCGAATGCATAAAAAATCAGCATTGCTTAAAGCTAACAATCATCTGTCTACGTCCAGTATTTGTGAAGTTATTAACGAAAACATGTTTTTTGCTCCTCCTGAAAAGTTACGTTTTTGTAGTTATCATTTTGTTCTCCGGGGACGGCGACATATAAAAACAAAGCACAAAAAAAAGATTTAATTCGGAATCTTTTTTTTTTCTTTCAGAGGTCGTCGTCATTTTATTTTTAACCGAACTTTTGAAGTTCGGTCAAAAATGAAAATGACGACAACCTTTGTGGCGCAGTGGGCGAATGCCCACTTGAAACACAGAAAGTTGCAGGTTCGATTCCCACGGCAAATGTTTGTATGATCTGCAAATATTTGTCTCGGGTCTGGGTGTTTTTCTAATATGTATGTGTTTACAAAAAAAGTAAGTAAGTATATGAGTAGTATATCAGTCATGTGGTTCCCATAACACAAGCTCTGCTTACTTTTGGGCTAGGGTGCTGTATGAAATGTCCAGCATTATTGTATACCAACTCTGATGGTAACATAGGGGAACACAAACTTATATTTTCATCTCAACTTGTTTATTTTATGTTTTACAATAAACAACATTCTATTCTATTTTATTATTTTCTATCTTAAGTCAAATTTTGTGTCTTAAGACTGAAATAAAATAAAAAGCGAAATAAATAATAAGCGACCAGAATTTCCGTCAAAATAACAGACCATTGTATCGTGTATCGAAGTTATTTAGTAATAAATTGTAATGCCTTAAAATAAGCATGGCATTGCAATCATGTAGCTCGAGGTAAAGCCGAACTTCCTCCACGATTAATGTGCAAAGTTTCACCGAAAACGGTTCAGTAATTGCAGCGATTTGTTTAACGTCTAATGGTTCGGGCTTATATCGTTTTATGGTGCTTTAAATTAATTAACGGCTATAAAAAAATCGATAAAAAAACATTGGTTTCGCCGTAAATGTCATGCCATTAGAACTGTGTTGGCCTAGTGGAATAGTGCCTCGATATTCGATTAACAGATCATGGGTTCGATGTTTTGCATCAATAAATTTTCCGTTTCGAAAAAATTAATGTGCATTAACATTAGCTCTAAACGGTGAAGGAAAACATCGTGAGAAAACCAATTTGCTTTCCAATAGCGGCGATGGGATTGCAATCTGTCACAAACAAGCTAATCTCAAGAACTACCAGTCGAATTCGAAAAATTGTTCCTGCATTTATATCAAAACTCTTGAGGAAGGTTATATGCTACTTTTCATCAGAATCTTCACCATATACCATCACTACGGGGGCAACGCCGCGAGGTCACTGCTAGTTAAGTATATATTTATATTTAAACGGAACATATTTATATGCGAAATTAATATTCTATACAGAATAATTACAAAATGACAGAGTTATAAAAAAAAAACAACTCGACTTAAAATAAAAACAGTACTTTTATATAATTTAGTCCTAATGAATCCACAAAACCGACTGCAAGAGAGCTAAATGAGGGTTAGTATTTAACGTACCTTTATTCTAAAGCAACGGAGCGCTCTTTTGTACCAAACTAATGAAACGGAGATCTTCTTTGCAATAAAAAATAAACACAGCGATTTGTAAACAGTTGGGTCATTTAAATAAGGAATTATTCGTTTTCAGATTTTTTCAAAGATTTTTACTTCAAATCTTATAGTATTCGATTGTTGATGAGGCCACATTGTAGGTAAAACATGATCAATACCGGTTTCAATTCAAATGGGAAATGAGAAATCTAAAACAAGTTTAGCACTAAGCTCTATGGATCATGATGATGATTCGTGGTTTAGTTAAAAATAGTTGTCGTCCTCTAATTATTATATCAGTTAAAATTTGTATGTTTGGATATTAACCAATCACGGCTTATATGTTTTGAAATAAAGTTGAATGTAAATCGTGGCTTGGAATTTACAAAATATTTAAAATGTTGGTACTACGCGAGCGAAGTCACAAGGAAGCTAGTTTTATAATAAGGCAGTTTAGTTTACCAGCAGTTTAGTTTAGTTTTTTTTAAGTCTGACACTTATTTGTCTCAACGTATCAGCATTGCCATCCAGCGAGGTAATGCTGCCAGTGTCTTGGGCACTCTTCCGACTAGTGGCTTGGATCAGTTGAGCTATCTATAGATCGTTTCCAACGATCCTTAGGCGGCTCAACTGGATTGTATTTTATAATGTTATGTAAATATGTAGTAGTTTAGTTTCTGTAAATAAATGTTTACCAGCTGTTCTCCAAGAGCTATGGCGGGGGAGGTGTTGTCGCGAAGAAACACTCTTGATTAATTACTGACTTGAATCCACCGGCGGAGTCGCTTTGAAAGCAGGCTTTGAGTTAAGGGCTTCACACACAGCGCAGGTAATGTACAGATGTACATTATAGCACGATATATCTCAATCAAACTTATTAAGTTAATAAACTTATCTTTATCTTTATCCATCTTTATACATCTTTCCATAGAAATCATCAGGAGACCACACACAGCAGCTATCCATACCCATATTATAAATGTGAAAGTGTGTTTGTTTGTTTGTCCTGCTTTCACGTCAACACAGAGAGACGGATTGACGTGATTTTTTGTGTGAAAATAGTTGGGGGGCTGGAGAGTGACATAAGCTACTTTATCCCTAAAAAAATCCTGTTTCCCGTGGGATAAAAAAGTGGTAGTCCATGCGGACAAAGCCGCGGGCGTCTGCTAGAAATGTATATTTTTACATCTTTTTCTATGGAAAGACCCGGGATGTAAATGTACATTAATGTGTATTACCTGCGCTGTGTGTGAAGCCCTTTATGGTTACTCGCCTTCATTGCTTGTCGCTCATTATGTTAGTGTAATTAGACAACATACTTGTTCGGACTTTTACTCGTATCATCATTATTTGAGCCTGTTTCTACCTGTTAGGTATAGGCCTTTTTTACGACATTCTTTCTGAGGACCGGACACTGCCTTCCCACTTAAATTATTTTGAACTAGCTAACGCCCGCGGCTTCGCTCGCGTGGACTACTATTTTTTTATCCCCCGGGAACTATTCATTTTTTCGGAATAAAATGTAGCCTATGTGTTATTCCAGAAAATAAACTATCAACATTCCAAATTTCATCTAAATCGGTTTAGTAGTGAATGGGGATACGTGGTAACAAACATTCACAAACACACACCGACTTTCGCTTTTATAATATTAGTAGGATTGTACGTTGGTCATGTGAGAAAGCGTCTCGACTTGTTTATAAAGTTTGTATCAGAAATTAATTATGTTATTGGAGTTTTAAAGTCCTCCAAATAAAAAAATAAAATCCTCTGAAAGATAAATACAAAGCATCTACTGTAAATCCAGTTCCTCCTAAGGCGCGGGACACACAGAAAAGACGTAAGACGCAGACGGGGCGCGGACATTTGTCTCTTCCGCGTCCCTTTCATTCAAAATGTATAGAAGCGTCGCGACGCAAAACATACAGAAGAGACGGGGCGCGGACGAAACACTGTTCGCTGGCGCCTTGTCCGCGACGCGTCCTCGTCTTACGTCTCTTCTGTCTGACCTGCGCCTAAGGTTGTCTGGAAGAAATCGCTCATAGCGTTAAGACCGCCCATTGCATTTCGCTCCTTATGTTCTGTGTGTATGTAATTTGTTTGAATGTTCATGTGGTGTACAATAAAGTTATTTCTAAATGTTTATCTATCTACCTACTGTGTAGGATCCAGTTGCATATTCGTAAACGAGTAACATTTTGTACGTGAAGCATAACATAAATTAAGATTAAATAAATCATTTTACATATCTTACAAATATGTAAAAAAGCTAAAAGCTCGTGTTACGCAAACATTAAACAGTACGAATTAAAACTCTCGGAATAATTCATTACAGAATAACTAAGGCTTGTGTGCATGCATGAATAAATGCAATAAAGTCGCACACACACAGTACCTTCAGCACTAGTTTCTAGCGTTATCAAATTCATAGCGAGGTGTTTTAAAAATAAACTAAAAGCATTGCCTGAAAAAGTACCTACACTTATTACGTATAGGTACTTGTTACGTATACTTGTTCGAAGTCAGGTTTGGCATATTTTTAAATACTTAGTACATTATCTAAATGAAAAGAATCATGTTCTACAGAAACTCAGGTTGAATTTGATCAAGACCCTATGGAAGTTATTTTTATGCATTTGCAAATTTTATAAAGATAGTAATGCAAAGTTTGTCAGATAAGTTCTTAATGTGCTAAACACAAATTCTAGACCTCTTTAAAGAATCTTAAATATTAATTTTCACAAACTGCTGTGTATTTAAAAATAAATAAATATAAGTAGGTACTTAATTAAAAATCTCAACATGACACTAACATCGTTGTTATTTTCAACTTAAAACTAAATCAAATCGAACAACGCCATACAACTTCCTATTGGAAATTGCAGACAACTCTACTTAAAACAGCATCGCTTGCAAATCGATAAGGTTATGAACCAGTGCTGTGGGTGCAGCTCATTCCCGCAACTTGCATTTTAATAGTTGCTATCAACATAGTAATGCAGTGCGGCGTAACTCAGAGGATACGGCATGAGGTAAACTAAAAGATTTCACAAAATATTGTTAATGACTGAATGAATAAACAAAAAAACTTGCATTCGAAGTAGTTTTTTACCTGATAATACCTGCGGGGAATATACCGTCTTTTTCCATAGACTGAGAGTGACAAGACGGCATATATTGCAATTCCTAATGTGATTCTGCTATGGCGGCCTTTTTAACCCCGCTGATCTTACCCGTGTGCTCAATCCAAATATTGACCAAACATGAAAGTAACCTTAATATTTTTAAAAATGTGTTCAAGTCGCAAAAGCTTAAAATAAGTAATGATGAGAAATGATAAATATGTGATAAATAGAGGATGTCCTCTGTTGGGTCGCCATTTCAAGCTTCAATTCCTCTATTAAACGAGCTATTTGGTCATTGGATAGACCACTCTAAGAACATCTATAAAAACAACATAGGGTACATGAATGTATACTTTAACAGCTTGTGCAGTTAATTACAAACATACCTACTACAGTGCTACTTGTGTGTGGCACTGCAAAGTAAATTAGTTACAATCTTCTTCGAAGCAATGTTGCTCAAACTCGTAAAATGGTAACGCAAAGTAGAATTAAAGCGAATGCGGCGAACAGATATACTAGCACAGGCAGCTACATCAGACATTTGGAAATCCTTTTAGACATCCGAGAGTCTGTATGTGCGTATGAGTTAGTTGCTGTGTACTTATCTACATTTACGATTCTGAAGAGTTAAAACGTCTCAAATAGATAAGTGGTGTTAAAGTTGTAATGCGGTGCAGCCTGCGGTGAGTAAGGTTGCCAGACCCCTGCGAGGAAGCGCTGCGGTGACAACTGGTGGACCAGTCTTGTACATTGTGTTATCGGCTCTGTGATTCCTCTTTTGAAGGGTCAGCAGCGCGAGTGTGACTCCTCTGATGTCACAGGCGTCCATAGGCTACGGTAACCGCTAACAATCAGTTGGGCCAATGCTTGTCTGCTACCTTAGTAGTATAAAAAAGTCCGTCTCAAATATTTAGTAGCGTTTCAGTATTCGGTCATTAATCGCGCAATTAAATCATTCTACGTTTGTTACTTCGACGTTTTGAATAATTTGACTGGCCTCTTAGCTCAGTTGGTAGTAGCTCTGCCTTCTGCGCGGTCGTGGGTTCGATTCCCACTCAGGACAAATATTTGTGTGATGAACATAGATGTTTGTTCTGTGTCTGGGTGTTATAAAGTATTATAAGTATGTATTTACAAATATATAAGTATTCTATCAGTTATCTGGTTCCCATAGTACAAGCTTTGCTTAGTTTGGGGATAGATGGCGCTGTGTCAAATGTCCAGCAATATTTATTTATTTATTATTTATTTATTTATTTAATTTGAGTAGACTATTACAGTCACCGTGATCACGGGTAGATCATTACGAGATCAAGTATCGAAAATATTTTAAAATGTACAAAAATCCAGTTTATCAGTCCAGATAAGGAATTCACGATAAATCAGCTACAATTTATATTTAGAGCAATACAAGCTGTTTGCCGACGAATCGCTCTCCGGAGCCACATTCGTCGCAGGGCCGTTAAGCGCGCGGCAGTTTATTAAGCACGATATACGACAGGCTACAACTTTATATGATTGTCTTGGAGATAATAAAAGATAGTATGAGCAAGTGGCCAACTCTGGTGACGGAGTTTTTAGGCCGCCTAAGGGCCTCCGTCATGGCTTAGCGACTTAAAAGCCGGGACTGACAATTTAACGTGCCCTCCGAAGCACGGAAGCGCTCAGCTCATAATGCCACTTGAGGTGACCCATTCTGACCGCGCACAACGCTGCTTAGCTTCAACGATCACTCAAGAACGTCTAAGTAACGCCACGAGCTATTGAAGATGATGATGATGATGATGATGATGATATACTTTGATATCATCATCATCAACTCAAAAGTTATGGTGTGCGAAGCCCGGCCCAAGGTGGCATAAAAACTCCTCAGAGGCAAAATTATGAACCTCACAAATCTCAGTGATGCCAACATTATTGTGATTGACATGTATGATGAAATTTCCAACGATGAGAAATGGGGAGGGTCAAAGAAGAACTAAACACGCAGAAGGGTCAGACAACTTTTTAATTTTACGGATGAAAAAATATAAAGTAAATTGCATTTTTGAGGTGAGACATTTACAGTAGAAAAATTTACCTTACTAGAGAAATGTTAAGAGACAGTGAATGTTAGACAGTTTTGGTTTTTAAGATGAACCGAATGCATCTATGAATTCTATGATTAGAATGTCTATTGCAATCAGAAAATTATTGTGCTTTTTTTTATTGGAAATTGGAAATGTTAAAGGGATAGAGCCTCCTATAAGAAAAGATTGCAAAATTATAGTGCTTTGTTTTTTTTTGGAAAATTGGAAATCAAAAAGGGATAGAGATCCTAGAAGAAAAGCAACCAGTCGAAGAGAAATGAGGGACCTTTGCCCAGCAGTGGGAAGAAATAAGTTAAAGAAAAAAAATGATAACATTCTAGCTTTAGGCAAAATATTTTCTTATTGTAAAAAAATTGCAGCTTTTGCCCTGTGGGACACTTAAAAATAAACTTAGGTTTATACATACATCTTAACTAGATGATTTATACAGTGTCAGGACGCAATCTTTGCCTACACTTAACTGGACACTGTAGTGCCTGGAACATTGTTTGAGATGGTATAGGCTTGCCAAGCACCTACACCATCCTCTCAGCTTAACCGGACATATCCACAGGAAAGACATGGTCAATACGTGTGGGGCTGACTAAGCCGCGGGTTTCCTCACGATGTTTTCCTTCACCGTTTAGAGCTCGTGTTAATGCGCATGTAAATTTTACACACTAAAAGCTCTTAATAGTAATAGTGAATTAATGCATTCGTTCCTTTCATCCTGTTTATAATGTTCGATATTAATTACACATTCACCTGAATACCGTTATAACCACCAGAGGCATTGTGCCCTTGGTATTACTGTAGGTAATCAATCAAGTATTAATCATAACGGTACTAGGGACTCAAAGGATTCAGGTGGGTCTAGTTCAAAGGAGAAGTTCGTATTCAATGGGTAAATGTCACTTATGTAATGCAATACATTTAAACGTTTGATCGTACCGCTAAGTACATCACATGAAAGGACGTTAATACACGGATTTGAAAAACATATTTCGACTAGATGTTTAGCCAATTCCAACTAATCTCAGTTATTCACTAGAATCTCTTTATTGTACACGAAGAAAAGTAAAATATAACAACAGAATATAGTCGTACAATAAAGTGAGTGTTTGATACTGCAAAAAGATATGTAGCAAGTATGATGGAGAATCTTCTCAGTCAGATAATCCTACTAATATTATAAAGTCGAAAGTCCGCGTGTGTGTGTGTGTGATGTGAGTGTTTGTTACCACAGTTCCCCATAACTACTAAACCGATTTTGATGAAATTTGGAATGTAGATAAATTAGATATTATTAGATATTATTTGCGAAAGAAGTGTGTCAGGATCGTAGCAAGTGGCGATCTGTGGTCTCTGCCTACCCCTATGATGGGCTGCAGGCGTGAGTTTATGTATGTATGGAATGTAGATAGTTTAGGTTCTGGAATAAAATTGAGGCCAATTTAATTTTAAAAATCAATGGTGTGTCATGGACAAAAAACAAAATTCTGTCAGTTTTTTCCTATCGTCTAATGTTGAATTTTTAACCGCGGGGCGCAACTAGTTACGAATAAAAAATTCACGGATGGAAAACTATGTTTTAAATAGACTATGTTGGTAACAGGCAAGCCGTGGGAAAAAACCAGTTAAGTAATTCTTGTTTTCAACAAAAAAAAACATCTGTTTTTTACTCTATGGCACGGTCGATGTCATTCTCCCGAACATTAGGGTGATTTCAGGACTCGTTCAACTGCGCACAAATATCAAAGAGATGACTGTCAAGTGTCAGTTTGTATTACAATAATGGCGGATGAAAATGTGCCTCCGAGGCTACGGCTTCGAATGGAATGCTGTCCTAATGGACGATTGTTTACTGGGTGTAAAAGAGAACTCTCCAAAACTGTCAATCATCCAAGCTGTGACCGCTCAGCGATTAAAGAACGTCTTAGCAAGATACGCCACGAGCGCTTCATCTTAAAAATTGAAGCTCAAATAAGATTTGACTTTGATCTAATGGTCTTATTGACTATGCTATGACTTTATGAATTATAAATTAATTCGCCGCAGCTCCAAAGCTTAAATATTTAAATAGCCAGCTAATACAGAAGCTCGAACACCAACAATTTCGAACAAAGTTTCCGATCAAACGTCTGCACGCCCCGAGTGATGTAACTAGCTGGAACTAGTGAGAAAAATGATGAAAAGTGTGAGAGACTCGTGTTCTGAGGGTTCTTTATCTAGATAATCTACTGAATTCTATAACATTTAGATAAAATCTATGTTAAATTTGGCTTTAAAAGAGATTGAGAAAGAGTAGAGAACATTATTTATTTTCTTGAGAACTGTATGACTGAATGTTTGAAATAACCTTACTGTTTTGGGGATACAGCCGAGCTCCATATTTTATTTCTCTCTTTATTAGTTCTACGTCTTGTCTGAGGTGTTTATTTAACTTCATGAATTTAACTTCACTTCATTGAAACATGTATGTATTTCTATGTATTTACTCGTACATCAGCGCTTTTAAAACGCGACGCGTTTTGTCGAGCTAGGTTCGATTTTAAGCGCTGGGCGGCATTTAAATTGATTTTGAGTTTAAAATTCCCCAACGTTGAGGTTATACGTACTTAACTTTTTTTAACTCTTGTATGAGGCCTTTATAAGTTGCAACGTCAAATTATTTATTTTGCATCAGAAGTTTTTGGTAAAGTTAGTCAATGCTATCTCTAGCGCGAGTGAGACTCCTCTGGTGTCACAGGCGTCCATTGGCTACGGTAACCGCTTACCATCAGGTGGGCCGTATGCTTGTCTGCTACCTTAGTAGTTTAAAAACTTTAGCCGATGTGGATTAGCCGTACAACAAGACAGACAAGCACAAACAATTGAGAATCAAGGGATTTTTTTATTGACAGGTTTTTTCTTTTCTTTTCATCAGTAAGGAACCCTATAAAGTCGGAGGAGTCGCGAGTAAGTGCTCGCTTAACTCCCAGGGCTGCTCGCTGGTAAGGCAAAACCAAGACACCGGGCGCCGCGCAAACTTTTAAATTCAATCTAGTCCGTTAGAAAATTCTCGGGAAACAAACACGGTTACCGCACTTCGCGCCGTTCCTTTTTCAAAAATGCGAAATTCTTTTTTTAAACTGGCTTTTCAGTTTTGTGGGTAGTCGTGGAATGTTGAGCTTGTAGCCGAAAGCGCGTGTAATGTATTAGTATGTTCGCGTTTCACAAATATACGAACTAAAATATGTAGTTCCGTGTTTTCATACTACTCTACAAATAATTAACTGAAATAGTATTTGAACTGTATTTGGAATGTTCTACAAATAAGCATACTTTCATAGTATTATATTCGTGGTATTTTACAGTACGCATTATTGCAGTTGCGAGTCTGGAATTTGAAATAATGTACATACCTTTAAATGGTTAGTGAAATATTGTTTTACATAATTATGTGTTCCGGATATTATTCTACACATTTACACTAACTCACAAAATTTGCTTTGTTCTGAACCGACTTCAAAATAGTAGGTGTTATGTTCAAATATGTGTTTTTTTAATGTATTGATTCACCGATATCTCCGTCAACTCTGGTGACGGAGTTTTAAGGCCTCCTAAAGGCCTCCGTCATGGCTTAACGACTTTAAAGCCAAGACCTCCAATTTAACGTGCTCTCCGAAGCACGGCTCGTAATACCACTTGCGGTCACCCATCCAAATTGTGGCCTCGCACAACGCTGCTTAACTTCATCGGTCAATCAAGAACGTCTAAGCAAGCTACGCCACGAGCGCTTCTGTACTTGTACTTGTATAACTAGTATAGATAAACATCCTAATTTATTTGCTACGTATATCAAACTTCCATTAAACCGGATATTATGCCGATAATTCCACAGGTAATTAATTATTGCGCGATTCTCCTGAATTAAATTTACCTGGAAAGCCAGAAAATGGAGCGACGAAAAAGTATAATTAAATTTACATGCAAATGCCAGATTGCAAATAACATTGCAATGCCAGCGACAGATAAAGAGTTAAATACACTTGGTTCAATAAAGTTTTGTAACAAAAAGAACCAGCGATACGTTGAGCCAATTTAAATTTATCATTTTACATGATTTTTAAAGGATTTTTGGAACATCTAAATGTATAGATATTTTATTTAATAGGAAGAAAATCATATTACAAGGAAAGTGTTGGATATGAATGTGGAAGGATACATAGGTAGAGGACGACCAAAGAAAAGATGGATGGATTGTGTGAGAGAGGACATGCGTGTGAAAGGAGTGACTACTGAGATGACGAGTGATAGGAGGGAATGGAAGAGGAGAATATGTTGTACCGACCCCACCTAGTGGGAAAAGGGCAAGGAAATGATGAGTTTAACCACTCAGGTTATCTTTAAGATTTTTTAAAATGTATCTCAAAAATTGCACCGTAAAGGGATTTGAACTCGCGTCCTAGCTTAACCGTAGCCTTGTTCTCCACCAATTGACTTACTAGACAGTTATATTAATAGGTATAAAAGCAGTTATATCATGACTGAAAATTTTAAAGCTCAAGGGACTGCTTAATCTGTTTCCATCTCTTTTTAATGACATGTGAGCGACAAGAAAAAAAACATTCTCTTCGCCTCGCTAAAATGACAGCTGAATATGAATAGAGAATGATTTTTTTTAAACTAATAACAAAACTACGAAACAACTCATAATAGGCGGCCTTACCGCTAAGAAGTGATCTCTTAATAAGAACTCTAATGACCTTGAATTAGCTTGCAAAAACTCAACGAACTCAACCAGTCAGAGTTAAAAATAACAAATTCACAGAATCTAGGCAATGTTTGGGCAGAATCTAGCCGTAAAAGCCTACAGAGGGGAACGTAAAGCGAAATTGATTTGGACAAAGTGGGCGCGGGCGGAGCGGATATCGAAGGCTCATTTCCGGCGAGCGGCGCGCTTCCGCCCCACTCCGCCCCTGGCTCCGCTCTCTTGCGTAGTGTAAAAGTGCCTTTACACGGGCGATTATTGGCACGACGACTTAGTTGACGAAAAGGAGACGTATAATAATAAAATTTACAACGTAATATACCAAAATGTTTATTGAAATAACGCCCGTTAGTGTCCCACTGTTGGGCAAATCCAGGATGTGCCTAGTGCCTTTATTTAAAAAGAACATGTTTATGCCAAATAAAATCTGTATTGGCTGATTATAATGTTAACTAAAAATTTTCATACAATAAGGCATTCGATTAAGTGGTCAAAATATAGACCTAATTTGCTTAAAACGGTTGTAAAACCAAACGTAAAATTCGTGTTTTCCTAAGGTTCAAAATTGTAAAGCTTTAATTTAGTTTTAAAAGACGAGACCTTACTGTCTTATACAATAAATCCCAGTCTCATAACGGGCGATAAAACTAAGCAACTTTAATCGCCCGTGTGCAGCATCAAAGAACAGTAGACCCTAGTTTGGATTGCGTGTAAACTTGATTGATCCGTTTTGTTATTCGATTAAATATTTTGAAAGAATTATGTTCAGCGATTTAAGGTATTGATAACTTGGTATTAATCTTACAATCACAAAATATAGTAAAGTGAGGAAAGATAAGTTAATTGATTTATAATATTTTTTCATACATAAGTACAACATTTTCATTAATAGTAATGCTGAGTTATAGGAGGAAGGGCATAGTGGGTTTTTATAGTGGGCCTTAGCTAATAATGGTCCATTCGTGTGAAGCTGACGACGGCGACGCTTCGTTCACCTTACCATCGTTTCTTTCATTTTGAACTCCAGATAATGTCAATATAAATTATTGATAGCCCCATTAGGAAATTATCATTTTCC
Source organism: Camptogramma bilineatum (assembly GCA_958496255.1). Taxonomy (NCBI): domain Eukaryota; kingdom Metazoa; phylum Arthropoda; class Insecta; order Lepidoptera; family Geometridae; genus Camptogramma; species Camptogramma bilineatum. The sequence continues at coordinate 15,035,283 of OY292459.1, forward strand.
GGGTAAAGTTTAGCCAACGACATTGACGAATTATTTAGAATGAGAACAGAATTCCTGTACTAGCGTTTGCTCTTCATCAGTGACGTAATTTTTAGAATTATTCTGAAGTTGCCTTATATAAAAGAAAATCATTACTTTTACACAATAGAATTAAGCAATCAATACAGGACCAACAAGGTTCTCGTTAAGAAACCATTGTAATGCCAACAAAAGAACCGTAATAAATGCAGCAATCTCCATACGAAAGTACACTCGTCGATAAATATTGTGATTCAATTTAGTACATGTACGGCTGCTGCTATTGTGCTGTGTAGGAGCTGCGGATGTACAGTCAGCTTGGGAATATCCAGGACTTATATTACCTACCGCGAATTTTGGAGCTAGATGGCGCTGTGTGAAATGTTCTTCAATTATTGATTAACCTATAGTCATGAAAGGAGGCTTACTCAATTGTTTTTGTAAACGGATTGGATAGGATGGTATAATTGCGTAGCCTTTGGCTGTGGAAGTTGACGAAAAAACAAGCTCAATTTACTATCTTGGAAGATTTATCAAGATGGTACATTTAGAAATTCGGCCCCGCTAAAATAAGTTCGTATGAGCAAGTGGCCAACTCTGGTGAAGGAGTTTTTAGGCCGCCTAAAGAGCTCCGTCATGGCTTAACGACTTAAAAGCCGCTGAAAACCAGGCCACAGTGCTGCTGGAGCAAATCCTGAGGAGTAGCCATGTTTTGTTGTCAGCACTTTATTTGTAACGATTTCTGATTTATGTTTTGTTTGTGGTGACGAAGGTAATACTTTTTTTTCTATTCTGGAATGTTTTTTCGGCCATTTTCCGGGCTGAGTGTCCGTGCACCTGACTTGAATCGTCGGCGGCGGCACAAAGAGCCACTATATTGCAACGTTGCTCTCCATTGTTCTGCTGTATATTGCATTGTTCACTATTCACTGCTGTTTATTATATTGCATTGAATTGCAACGATGGCTCTATGTGCTTTATTGGCTTGTCTGGCATTAACATCATCATCATCTGTCTAATGGAAAGAGTACAGAGAAAAATGGAACAAAATTGCCTACTATAGAACTATGGGGACTGCTCCTACGCTGTGGCCTAGGTTGCCTGGAAAAAAATGTTTTTTTGCGATAAGGCGGCCCATTGTTATGAGGGCTGTAATTACTGATTAATAGAGATGTAGGTAGAATGGAAGTTACTAGGGAGATTGGCACAATGATAATGATGATGATGATACTAGGTTAGCGTGTTCCATCTTAGACCGCACTGTTGCTTTATATAATATATAACGGAAAGACAAGGTCCGAACTAGCCAAATTTTCAAAAATGAGTTAAATATGCAGAAATGCTTTAAAAACTTTTTAAAGCACTTCTGCATATATAACTCATTTTTGAAAATTTCGTGAGTTCAGACCTTGTCTTTCCGAGGGTGCGATATGATGACTTATATAACATTACATCAATAAATAGGACCTAACAGATTTACTAGGATTTACTTTTGCTAGGACATAGATTGGACTAATTTATTTTTAAGACCTTATTGTATCACATGTGTTCGTGCAAATAAATGTCATTTATCATTTATATCAGGCAGGGTGGGGTCAAACGAACCCACTTTAGTAAAAAAATACCACGCGGGCAAAGCCGCCAGCTTTTAAATCAATAGTCGCTGCAAAAAATACCAGTATCAAGTAGAATTTAATAGGCATTCAAAAATATTCGAGTGCAGGGAATTTCGTAGGAATTCCGTAATACAAAAGCGTAAACATTTTCCCGGATTTGCGTTGCCGGCACCGCAATGCCGGAATAAATATTTTAAATGTTTAATTAAATGTACGGAATATTTTACTTCTAGGTGTGCCGAATAAAAACTACTCGGAAAATTCTGCCTTGTAAAATATGGACAGGCGGCCGATCATCTATACTAATTATATAAAGCGGAAGAGTTTGTTTGTTTGAACGCGCTAATCTGAGGAACCACCAGTCGATTTCTTTTCATCATCATCATCATCATCACCACTATACCATCACTACGGGGGCAACGCCGGCGCCGCGAGGGCGCTGCTAGTTTAGTATATAATTATTACCCACACCTCTTGTTTTTCTTCATTGAAGTTTTCGGTATTTACCTGGAACAATAAAATAATAATTTATTTAGGAAACCAAGTTTTGAATAATACTTTCCCTAGTATTTACTACTATTCCCTAGAATCTAAGGCCTAGATTATTCAACAGGTAGAATTTGGAAAGTTTGGTGCTATTAAGTTGAAATTTCTAAATGTATGCTTTTTATCTATTTATACTTAACTGGCAGCGCCCTCGCGGCGTACATAAACCGATACTTAAATCAACGTTGTAAAATCCTAGTGCGCATTTAAATACCTCGATAATACCAAGGCTTTTATAACTGCAATTATTTTAAGCTAAAAATGACCAAGTTAAAAGCATTTTTCTAGTAGAAAGGTAACTTAGACAAGTGAAGTGTTCGCACTAACTTAAGTGGTATAAACAACCGCTGTAACCCCGGCTCCACACGTTGGGGCCAACGTTGGCCCCAATGTCACTCGCCAACGTGTGGATCTAGCAAAATTAGCCCTAACGTTGGCCCCAACGTTGGGGCCACTGCAATATTGTCAGCTCCACACGTTGGTGAGAGGCATTGTGGCCAACGTTGGCCCCAACGTATGGTGCCGGGGTAAAGATAGACCGACGCGCCGATAAAGCTACCTACACACCGAGGAAATGACGCGGAAATTGTGGAGCCACGAAGTTACCACGTGAAGGTCAAATTATAAGCTTTACCTTCACATTGGCGTTTGGAAAATGAAAAATAGTGTCGGGTTTTCTGTTATGATAATAATAGTCATCGACATCGTTGGACGGGAGCCCAGCAGCACCAGTACCCGCTGATGATGATGACAATAAGAATAAGATGAAACTGTTGAGGTGTTGAGGTCTAAACAAACATAGTTTCTTACATTTTTTGAAACCTTTTCTGATAGTATACAGTTTTTTAAAATCTACTTGTATTAAATACTATTGTTTATGGCTTTGACTGATTTACTGTCACGAAAAATTGAAATATTATTTACTTGAAGTCGTTATTAAATTCAATTACATGGTGTTAAATTAAATTAATTAAAAATACATGACGAATGGAACGGGATGGAAATAAAAAGTGATCTTTTGATGACTACTCTAGTTAAAATGTTTTTTTTTTTTTATATCATAGTTACATGAACAAATGAAAAACTAGCCTTTCTTACATAAGTCTGTTTCCCTAAGCTTAAATTATAAATGATGCCTAGTAGTTTATTATTTAACCAGTAGTTTAATATTTCATTAATTATTCTAGCGGCGAGCGGGCACTATGGTGGACGGGCCTCTTAATGGCCGCAGTGACACCGAAGCGTAATTGCAATTTGAATGTCGTTTCCACTTTAATTTGGTCGCGACTCCTTGCGATTAGGGTTGCCAGTGAAAAAAAAATGGTTGCCTGTAAAGTCGGTTTACGGACGATAATTTTACGTGATAACGTCATGAGAAAACATTGTTGAAAGATCTCTCTATCGCTTGTTCCGCGCTCTCGCTTGCACGCTCGGCTCAGGCGGAACGTGACACTTTTTGCGTGCAGACAGCGTTCATCGATTTATAAGACGTTAACACGTTAAAAAAATATAAACAGTAATAGACATAATAGAACAATCAGAAATAATTGGTAACTGTAATGACCAAATTATGTATTTTCCACTATTTTAGTGACAATTGATCAGTAAGGTGAGTTTTTGTGTGTGATGTTAGTAAATTATACGTGACAATGATAGAAATTCATGCATTCCTGAGTGAACGTGCATTTTACAATTTTCCATTTTTCAGAAATGCTTGCTTGTCGATCTAATGGAACGGTATTTTCCTTTCCGTTTCCGATAACGAATGAAGCGGTAGAAGGTAGCTTCATCTAGTTTCGTCTCTTGGAATTGGATAAGTTTTCAACAAAGAATCTTCGTAACTTGAGCTCCAAAATAGCCCAAAATTATGTCGAAGACAGTCAACTTTCCAGGATTTGTCTATCAATATCTGGGCGACCGAGCTCTGCTCGGGTATAAATAAAGAAAAATTTAAAAAAGAACAAAAAAACTTACAAAAAAATAAGCTTCCACTGAGATTCGTACTCGCGGCCTTCGGTTGAAAAGCGGACACCCGACTACTCAGCCACTTTAGTATCAACAAATTACGTGAAATTACGAACCACATTGCATTGGTAAATCTTTTTACGTGAAAATGCCGAGAAAACGAATTTTCTCAGATATGAGACTTAGCTAGATCGATTTTTCGCCCCCGTAAGCCCCCGTACTGCAAATTTCATCGAAATCGTTAGAGCAGTTTTCGAGGACGTGAGCACAAATAAACAAACAAACAAATATTGCTCGTTTAATAGAAAATTTTTCGTAAATGTCATCTCTTTAATGTGTATTATGACAATTTTAAAGTAAAAGTCGTACTGCTCTCAGAAATTAGAACGAGATTGGCAGTGTACAAAGTCCGCTCTACTTATAAATTCTACTCAACTTCTGTCTAAATTAAAACACCTTTTAAACTATTGCCATCCTTTTTGTTAGATAGTGACAAATAGTGACAGATCGGATTTTGAGCATTGTCTAACAGGGGCTCGATTCCGGTACCGAACTTTTTATCAACCTCAACCAAAACCTCAACTAAAGCGACTGTTTCCATGACTACTAATAACAAACGACTCAGTTGTGGTGAGGTTTTGAACTTTGGCAGTACAAATTTTTGAAAAGCTATTCTACTATTTCACCAAATGGCTGACATTTAAGAGTTCGAACCAAAACCAAAGCGGTTGTCATTTAATAGAATACAGGCCCAGGTGTCCAAGTTGTAAGGCGTTTATAAGTAAGGCCTAGTGTATTTAAACCGCTGGTTACCAAGCAATAGCAGTAGCAGACGAAAGCAAGTTTTAAATACCACTAGCAGGTAATCATTTCATGACTTTTCTATGTTGATCTGTAGAATTTCAAAAAAAGGATTCTCAATTCGTTGGAATCTTTTTTTTTTTAATGTTTGTTCACCAATTACTCGAAGACGCCTTTCCGATTGGTGCCACAAAAATTTGGTGAGGATCTACCGAGGATCTTCGGAGTTACGAACAGAAATGCACCTCGAGAGTGCAGAAAATTGCTCAGCTTGAACTTTGTAGTCGATTTTTTTTAATTTTAAAAGCTACTTGTCGCTTCTAATATTGTGCTAGAATTAAAGAGAAAGAAGTGCAAAATCTCAAGTGAAGAACTGGAAAGTAATGTCGGGAATAAACCGCCTTACAGACTTATGTCAATGTTAGCAGCCTCAGCATTATATGACGTGACACCGGGGAATAAATATAAAGTTTAACCGTTTTTTAGCTGGCACGGTTCCAGCTCAACCATTGTTGCATAAACACGGCTAAATTTCAACAATGGTCTGTTCCATTCGCTTTAAAGTGAGGCTATAAACGAATGATAAAGTGCAAGTTCGTGATTGTGATTGATTTGTGTGCATGATAGTTGCCAAGCTGTTTGAAGTTGCTGGAATTAGGTGAAGGTTTCGTAGAGTCGCTAGTATGACGGTTTTTTATCGGATACATTTCGGAGAGTGTGCTCAGGAACTGCACAATTTGGTTCCCCCATCTCCTTTCTTCCATCGGACTTCCAGACACCCGGAAAGGCGCCATTTTTAAATGGTTTATATTCCCAGTGTTCGTACTAGGCGCTTTGAGTCTACATTTTTCATATGCATGTCAATAGGTTCCTTCTAGGTAAGCGTGCTCCATCTTAGACCACACTGTTGCTTTACATCAGGCAGAGTGTGATCAAACGCGAACCTATTTTCGTTAAAAAAAAAGGTTGCCTTGACATAATCATACCTACTTTACACTCGAACGACAATAGGTCTAGTCTAGAGGGAATGCAATCAACTTTACCAGGGGAGCTAAAATGGCCGCTATACAATTATATTAATGAATCTGATTAATATTCAAAATTTGAAATTAAACTACTAGCTTCTAGCAAAATTACATAGCCTAATGCTATTAGCCAGGCCAACATCTATTCCGAATCGGTCTGCTGATTTAGTCGTGATTGAAACACATTATACTCATACAATCATCCTAACATAATATTAGTAGTAAGTATATTAGGATGTAGTTTTCATGTGAATCGGTTATCTAGCTAGTAGTAGCAGAATCATAATATGATTCGTATTATGTTTTGTTCTTGTCACTTTCATGTCTATGAAAAGAGACGGCATGTAGTGCGATTCAGATTTTGTTTCGGGAATGAACGGAACTCATGAACTTGAATGGGGCTCTTGTTGCGGTCAAAACCATAGATACCATAAGACCTGTATACTGTACCAACTTGAAACAAGAAATAAATATGAATACATACATACATAAAATCACGCCTCTTTCCCACAGGAGTAGGCAGAGACCACTGACTTCTACTTGCTACGATCCTGACACACCTTTTTCGCCTCATTCACTCTCATCACATTTTTCATACCGGTTTAGGTTTGTAGGAATATGAATATGATTCTGCTTTAGCGGCCTTTTTAAACCCGCTGGTCTCTCAAAAGTTGTTGATGCTCTAAAACTGTCTAGCCCGACAGTTCTGATCTAGTTTTCTCCGTAAATAAGCCAATCGATATCTCTTTGTACCATGAAATATTTTTAACTCCTTAGAAATCCTTTGAACTATATTTTCTCATGGAGCAGAGTACACTTTAGCCTTATATATGGCTTTGTCCGTAAGCTCAGGTTACTCGCCCGAGGCGAATAATCCGATTTCCACAGAAAATCGGCAAAAACCTTAATTTAGCAAACCAACCCTGAAATTGGCGAACGTATGGAATTCCATCCAATGGTGAATTGTTATTTCAATTTTGGAATTTTCATTACGTGAATTTATTGTTTGGATATCAAGTTGCCCCTTTCTATATATTTATTGTATTCGTTCATCAAGATCACATTTTTTGAATGCTGGACATTTTACACAGCATCATGTACCCCAAAGTAAGCAAAGCTTGTGTTATGGGGACCACATAACTGATAATACTTATATGTTTTTTTTTTGTAAATACATACTTATTATACTTACTTACATAGAAAACACCCAGACCCGAAACAAATATTTGCAGATCATACAAACATTCCCGCAGCGGGAATCGAACCCGCAACCTCCTGCGTCTCAAGCGGTCCTACACCAACTGCGCCACAGAGGTCGTCAAAACATTATACTCGAGAGTAGTGATGGTATATGGTGATGATGAAAATGAAGGAAAGTAGCCTATAACCTTCGTCAAGAGTTAAGCTATCAAATGCAGAAATAATTATTTAAATTTAACTGTTAGTTCCTGAGATTAGCGCGTTCAAACAAACAAACAAACTCTTCTTCTTTTACGTAAGTTTAACTCACGCAAATGACAGTGCAAAGGAAAAGCTAATCTATTTCCTTTGCATTATCACTTGCGTGAGTAAAAATTACGTAAAAATTTACTAGTGTAAGTCCAGCCTTAGTCTAGAATCTAGATAGTCTAGCTAGATAGTGAAACAAGCCCTATCTTTTGCTAGTGGACTATCGGAAGCACTGAGTCTTCAGGTGGTCTATTAACGGCGCAGTCTGCAGGATATTAATCAGAGACTGTCAATATAAGCCTCTTAATGATCACATTATGTTAAACCGGCGTCGGCTGACCCGACGGTGTCTTTGCGCCAATAATGCAGTTTTATAGCCGTTTTAATGTTATTTAATGTAGCTTATAGAATTATTTAAAGTTAATTTAATTGAATGGGATGTAATTACATAACTTCAATATCAGATGATGATATTTATGGTGACAAAATTGTTGTGTGTTTTCTTTTATTTTTAGGATAGATAAAAGGCACAAAGCTTTTGATTTTATTTTTCAATTTAAGGCAATTTTAGGTAATCTATCTTGTAAACTGGCCTCCCGCGGTACAGGCTAGCCTCGTGCGGGGACCACCAGCAAACCCTCTGTAACCTAAGTTTCTTTGGTAAATAAATGTATTTGTATTATTTGTATAGATAGGTACAGACAGCATCGAAATATATGCAATATTAAATTCGTTTCTACATTCCACTATTTTTATATTCCAAAAACTTAAAAACTTCTAATCGTGCGAATACACGCTGGGCCAGCCTAGGCGAGCCTAGGCGAGCGCGAGTGAGAAGGCGACTCGATGCAAAGCGAGAGCTATAGAGACGCAAAGCGAGCCTGGGCCAGCGTGTATTCGCGCCTTAATGTTGACCATGTTCCATCATTTTCATTTAATTAGATTCATAGATTTAATAAATAAGACGGTATTCTAACTAAGGAATGGTAGGTATTCTAGTCATAAAAAAAGTATCAAACTGACCAAAAAATAAGAACTGTCATTTAGATTTTTGTTCCGTGAAATCAATGTACGTCATGGACTAAACTAGAAACCCAGTTCCAAAAACAACCGAGCAAACCAAATTAAAAGCGACGCGCCATCTCTAAACATAATCTTTACAAAATCTGTGAACCCCATAACACGCATGCGAGATTTATGTACCAATTAACCTTTTATCATTTTCAAAATTTAATAAGCTCGCGACATAGGGCAGGCGTGAAATGAGCTCTAAAAGGTCACGCTGTTGTTTCAGAAATAGATGAAATCCGAACACCATAGCCACACTTTCTGTGAAGCATAGCAACAAAAGTCGATTAACAGTCATTGACTGGCTTAGCTCAGTTGGTCAGGGCCTGTATTCTACTAGATGACAACCGCTTTGGTTTGGTTCGATCTCTTAAATGTCAGCCATTTGGTGAAATAGTAGAATAGCTTTTCAAAAATTTGTTCTGCCAAAGTTCAAAACCTCACCACAACTGAGTCGTTTGTTATTAGTAGTCATGGAAACAGTCGCTTTAGTTGAGGTTTTGGTTGAGGTTGATAAAAAGTTCGGTACGAGAATCGACGCCCAGCTCTGCCTTCTGCGCTGTAGTTCGTGTGTGGTGGGATATTCCTCCTTAGTTATGAATGTTTAAAGTTGAACACTGGTTAAACAACGTCCTGTCTTTATTCGTCACTATCCACAAATAAAGACGGGACGGTGTTTAACCAGTGTTCAACTTTAAACATTTTTCATAAGTAAGTAAGAAGATTTATGTATTGCAATATGTATTTGTATATCTTGTGTATCTAGAAACTTGAAATAAATTATTTGACACTGGCTGAATGCACAAGCCGTGCGAAGCCAAAATGAAGAAAAAAAAGTCAATTAGGCTGAGACCATGGTAAAAAAAATATTATGCTGGTGTGCTAAAAAATACAGGTACTGGACTAGCCTACTTCATTTAAAAAATATCCTAGCAAGAACTCGCAAAATGGAAGACATAAATGTATAAGAAATCTAAAGACCATTATTCCAGAGTTCAAAATCTAGTTATATAAAGCGCATCTAAATTGAGTCAGGCTTTGTCGTACGTTGTGATGCAAGCTCAGCATCGTAGAACTTTCCGTTTGTTAGCACTAGAGGGATTAATATGGTAAAATGCAACCCGAGATGCGACAATGTGATCATATTACACTGTATCTTAAAAAAAACTATCTATGCGTTTTTATGCAAAATGTGGGCATTAATCAAATTTTACTAGACGTGTTTGTTATCGGCTGCGAGATAACTTAGGCCTTTACATCTTTACACTTAGATGATTTATAAAGTGTCAGGAGGCAATCTTTGCCTACACTTAACGGGATACTGTAGTGCCTGGGACAATGTTGAGATGGAATTACCTTGTCCAGCACCTGCACCATCCTCTCAGCTTAACCGGACATTATTTAACACACGGGAGTTACTCACGTAAAACCGGCCATATCCACAGGAAAGACATGGTCAATACGTGTGGGGCTGACTAAGCCGCGGGTTTCCTCACGATGTTTACCTTCACCGTTTAGAGCTCATGGTCGGCTGCGAGATGGGCAGACGATATAACGAGTGTCGTTGATCGAAATTGGATGAGGCTAGCACTGGACCGTGAGGAGTGACACAGAAAAGCGGAGGCCTATACCCAGCAGTGGGTGAAGTCAGGTTGCGGATGATGATGTGCCTATGGGGAAGCCTTCCAACTATGCCGGATTGGCAGATTTGCTGGAAAGCAGCGCCCGGACATAGGTGTTCACATTAAACCGGATCCCGCAAGAAAACCGGAGATTCAAGTGTTTCTTACAGGGTCCGGCATAAAGTTTCATACAAATTGTACACCTTTTTTGGTAGTTTTCCGCCCCGGCAAATCCGCCGATCCGGCGTAGTGGGAACGTGGATGTATAAAGGGATCTGCTTAGATTTCAAAAGATCTAGAAAGCCTGAAGATCTGGGTCCTGTCCGCCGTCCTTCTAGGGGGCGCAGTAGTAAGCAGGGTAAGTAGTTGAAAGTTCAATTATACCTACATTTTGCACCTTTGTTTGGTTCGAAAGTGAAGCTTGCTCCCAAAAGGCACGGTTCTTTTTGAAAGTAACTTGAAAATCCTTTTAATTTAATTACCTTTGTATTATTAGTGTATATGCATAAGAAAGACACGACACTACAAAATAAATATACTTACCAATTTTTTTTAATAAAACAAACAGCTGCAACGTTGAAAGTTGATAAATTGAACCGAAAAAAGCGCGTTAATTTCAAAAAGAACTAAATTGCTGTAATTTATCAAAAAATGCAAATTAAAAATACCAGACGAGTGAGCTTCCTCACAAGATTAGGTGCTCCCGTTTTTGTTAATCAACTGAGGATGAAATAAGGATCCCCTTTGATTACACCCCCCGAAGGAGGACTAATCCGTCAACTGTCATTTTACAATTCTAATTTGGTAGCATAATGACTTCCTTTCCTTAGATGTGGCTAATTGCATACCATTTTGAGAGAAGAATTACATTTATCTTCTGAGACGCATGAGGTTGCAGGTTCGATCCCCACGGGGCCAATGTTGGTATCATCTGCAAATATTTGTCTCGGGTCTGTGTTTTCTCTGTATTCACAAAAAAAAGTATGAAAGTAGTATATCAGTCATGTGTTTCCCATAGCACAAGCTCTGCTTACTTTAAGGTTACCTATCTCAGTTAGGTTACTCCAAATTTGGACCGCATCTGCTCAACTAAACAAGCTCATGATTTTGAATAAATAATAATCAATCTTTTCATGTTTCTCATGAAAAAATTGATTTTTCATTTATGGTGTAACTCCAAAATTTTCCGATTTTCTAGTAAGTACCTTAAACACAAAAAGATTGCGGAGCACTGGTATAGAGGAAGAACTTACGATGCAATATTCTAAAGAGCATTTTGAAACCGTCCCTAGCAGCGAGTGGAGGGCCAGTAAATCATGTCCCGACAGCAAGGGCCGTCGTATAAACGCTTTGGAGCTGATGTGCGCTTATACTTCCTTGTTTCCTATAGCCGATAGTAATTTCTGTATCGTGACCACCCCCCAACCCCCACCAGGCTGCATAATTTAATAGCAACCCTGATTTATGTTTTCCGCCGAAAAATATAAAAAAAAACTTTTATTTAGTTGTTTTACGAGATAATCGGACGTGCGTTTGGCAAGCTCCGACGAAGTGTGTGTTTTATGATACAGAAAAATATTAGCGGACAATTTTTGTATGGAAATTTATACGCACAATTGGGTAATGGCGTTTTATATTTGCGGTTGTATTTTTAGGCGTTTATCAGAGATTTATGCGGTCGTTATGAATGTTTTCGCCATCTTGGGTGACCCGGACCTAGCCGAGCGATGGATGGGGCCAAGCTATCATTAGGATATACGACTACACTCTTGGTGTTACTTGGTTTTTATTGACTAGTGTCCAATTTATATGGCTGCCTAAAAGTTTTGGAACAGAAGGAAACCACTTGCCTGAATTCATGCCTGTTTATCTATCGAAAACGCGACACAGAAAAGTATAAGTCTTACGCATATCATAATTGTGAATAGGCTACTTTTTATCCAGAAAAAATGCATGTTTCCCGTGGGATAAAAAAGTAGTAGTCCACGCGGGCGAAGCCGCGTCCTCTAGTTTTATATAAGATTCAGTCAACCCTTTCAAAGCTGACAAGTTCTCAGTAACTACAAAATTCTCTAAGATCTTATTGCATTCCAGATCCTTAGAAAATACCTACAGGATCAGTCAGAAGTAAGGCTCAACTCAGTGACGCAGAGTCGAATGAAGCGACGCGTCATAATTTTTAAACTTCAAAGTAAATTCAACTAATTTCATTCAAATCGCTCGATTCCACGATCCCACGACGCGCGAATTCGCTCTTTGACGCGCGTTTTCATAATTTGCGTAACACTAATTGTACTTTATCTAATGGAAATAGAGATGAAAATCTTTGAAGTTCAAAAACATGACGCGTCGCGCATCTACATGTAAGGTTTTTAGCGAAGGTTGAAATGGCGCGTGCTATTTCCCGCGGTCCGATCTCTACGTGTAAAGGCCGCTATTGGCTTTTTTCGATGAGATTGACATCAAGATTCATTGCCACTTGCCAGTATTAATCACTCGACATATGCGGTATTGTAAGGTCAAGAGAGTGTGCAACCGTTATTTCGGTCTGCTGACACGGCTGCCTACGGGACAGCGAATGGGCGGGTTCAGGTACCATTTGTCTCGGTACTCCATTACCGAACCGGGCTCTGCATAAACTCGACACGGAAGCCAAGGTTGCTGCAGAAAATACTGAATTGATGTTTTTTCTAAAGAAATTGTATGGTATAACACGCGGGGAAAAATGATTTGATTTGTTTGTAAGCAAATAACACGATATTAACAGACATTTTCCATAAAAGTAAGTAAGTTAGTAAGTTCGTATGAGCAAATGGCCAACTTTGGTGACGGAGTGTTTAGGCCGCGGCTTCGCTCGCGTGGTACCCGGATAAAAAGTAGCCTATGTTACTCTCCAGCCCTCCAACTATCTCCACACAAAAAATCACGTCAATCCGTCGCTCTGTTTTGACCTGAAAGCAGGACAAATAAACAAACAAATAAACACACTTTCGCATTTAAGATATGGGTACGGATTATTATTTACAATTCCCGTATGTGTCTAGTACAGCTTTCGAAAGTTTCGAAGGCGATAGTTATAAAAAAAAAACTTAATCAAAATATGCCAGCTATATTACAGTCGAACCTACGACTGTGAATACATTTACTAACATTAATTTTCCTGAAATTTGGTCTAACTTTGCTCTGTAGGGCAAAATCAGTTTAATAATGTGTTCAAAGTAGAAAGACCACCTAAATTCAGGCCTAATTTATCAAATTACTGAGTCAGTATGTAACAAGGATTGTGTCACAGCTGCGTAGAATTAAACGAGGCTAGAAATCGAAAAGGTACAATGTACCTCGTTACTCTGTGAATTACAAATGGTAGGTCTAGCTCGACGAACCAATTTCGACGTAGTTGATTAGTTTCTACACCTTAAAAAATACCAACTACAAGTAGCTTAGTTAAAAATTTAAAAAACCGACTTCAATGTCCGAGCTGAGCAATTTTCTGCACTTTCTATTCTAGGTGCATTTCTGTTCATAACTCCGAAGATCCTCGACAGATCATCATCAAATGAACTCTTGCCGGGGTCTGTATTTCCAGAAAAGTATAATTTGGGACGACATCCGACGACACGGAGGCCGAGACTGGATAAGTCGGGCAAAAGACCGTCGAGAGTGGAGGAAAAGGGAAGAGGCCTACATCCAAGATTGGATCACGACAAGGCCACCATGATGATGATGATGATAATTTGGGTGTCTTCAAATCGAGAGTCAATAGGTTCCTTCTAAGTAAGCGTGTTCCATCTTAGACCACACTGTTGCTTTACATCAAGCAGGGTGTGGTCAAACGCGAACCTATTTTCGTTAATAAAAAAATTATGGCACCAATCGAAAAGTATATCTACCCTTTCAAACAAAAACAGAATTTTCCAAATCGGTTTTGGATATGATTTGTGACATACCATCAACTGGTGACTATCTAATTAGACCTCATTAACTGTAACCACCAAGTGAAACACGTCTATTACATCGTTACGCTTTTACACGCTTCTGGGAACTGTGGAGCTCACAAAAGAACCAGTATTTATAACCGGTAACTGGCATTTCTCTAGTAATCATGGGGATGGGTGAGTATCAGATGCGGCTAGTACTGTTGAAGGTTCATTATCCGAAGTACATTTAATATTTTGTTTTTGATTGAACATTCTACTAATTTCGACATTTCGAGCATTCTTCTTTTTAGATTTTGATCTTACAAACTTCTATCAATCGAGCTTTTCAATCGTTCTATATTGAAATTCGCTATTTCTAGCATCGGCATTTCGGTTTTCGGCCTTTTCATATGTACCCAAATAACAACCACAATTACACATAAGGCTGATCGCACACCTATACGCGCCAAATTATGAAGTACTGCCAGATTAGGTTGAATCGGACGATTGCAGCAGACGATGGGCAGGTGTTCGAGGTTTCATACGATTTCATATAAAGAATTCTAAAATTCGATTCGTTCGGCCCGTTCGGCGCGGATAGGTGTGCAGCCATCTTAAATGTAATGTATCTATATATGTACAAGTATTTTACATTTTTAACAGCTCTATTAACTTCAGAGCAATTTAGCACTCTTCGGGATAACGAGTATTTAGGGTTTAATTTTTTTCGTAGCAATTTGTTAGAATAAATTTAGTTGGTCGCCGTTCTTATCTTAATTAATGTTCGGTTATCTTAAAACATCGTTGCTTTGAAACTGTGACCGTCCAATTTTGAAAATGTCGTGGGCTCGAATCTCAGGCCAATTTTTTTCTAAGTAAGTAGTAATCGAGCTGACGCGTATTATTTGCACGGAGCGTCGTCAGTCGATCCTCCCCGCTTATTAGGTTCTTGTACCTATATATAATAATTATATAAGTTTATTCAATTGTGTAGTTAATGTCAGTATCCGGAAATGGAAGTTCTAATTAATTAATTAAATAATAAACTGAATCACTTTTTAGCAAGTACATTTTGACCATGTCTTTCCTGTAGATAAAGCCGACTACATGTGAAGAGGCACACCATAAATCACAAGAAACACTTAACTTTTAAGCAGCCAGCAGAGCCCTTACATAATCTAGAATTCTAGATGACTAGACAGCCATTAGTAAGTAGACACTACTGAAAGTACCTACACAATGCATGAGCAGTACTAAACTTCATCTTGCGCGTGTATAGGCAACCTTGGAATTTAAGGGACCTGCGACAGTGAAACAGTAAGTTTTTTGGAACAAAAGTGTAACAGGAACCTAGATAAATAGTGCCTCAATCTAAACAATAAAATAAGGTGTTAAGAATATGTCTAAATTTTAAATGATTTTAGTATTACGTTTGTATGGACATTCGTCCGTCGCCGGCCTCTTAAGTGTGTTTTATTATGATTTACACCAAAACCTGCTATTAAAGTTTTATGCATGATAGGTATTTATGTATCGCTTTCCGAGTTTTCAAAAGCGAAAAATTCAAGGTTTTCAGCTTGCATATATCGCTTTTTGAGTCTTGATACTACGCTCATTAACTAATGCTTGTAGATGCCTACTCTACCGGGGTCTGTTGTCGTGAACCTGTTTACATTTATATTACGACCGTAGGATGACTTTCACCGTTATTTTTAAACGAAAACTTAAGGGTCCGTCCCTTGTTACTCCGTTGCGTAACAATAATTAATTTCAGCGCAAAAAATCCGGCGAAGAAAATGTTGATTAAGCTGACCCGAAAATATTACGCAAGTCTTGTAAGTGCTCCGAAAAAAATCTGCAAAAGCTAAATTGAAAAAGTAAGCCAAGTTATAAATATACGCTATGTAAAATAGCCCACTTTTTTCAAGTAGTTCCATGTGTCGGGTTGCAAGCTCATCGCCGCTTATTATAAACTTGTAGTTAATTGTAACCTAGAGCCGTGTTGGCCGAGTGGGTTAGTGCCTCGACTTTCGATCCGAAGGTCGCAGCCCGAAGAAGGTCGAAAACATCGTGAAGAAACCAGTTAGCTTTGTAATAACGTAGAATGGGCTTGCAACTTGTCACGTATGGAATGCTAAATTCTGCAAAATGTGGGCTTGTACCAAATAGGTATGTATTTGGAAATACCTCTGACTACGCCCATTAGATATCTTCAGAGAATCTTAAAATATCTTCAAAGATCTGAGAGAATGTCTACCTTAGGGATACGGTGATCATATTTCATTTACATTTCATTTTTTGTAAACCTTACGATGTTGTTCAAAGCTCGTGTTAGGCGACTACTTTTCATCAAAAGACCTTGCGTTCGGCAACTATTTTTTTACCTGTCTACAAAAAACTATCGGAATTTTCTTAAGTCTTATTTTTAGTAATAAAGAGCGGACAAAGAAAATATTGTACTTGTTTTCTTGGAAATTTGTCTTAATTTCGCTATTATTTATAGCGCTCTCGAGATTATGTTGCCCGGGGAATTATATTTTTAGCACTTAATCTTTTTAAGTGTTACCGGGGGACTCTGACCTTTAAATGTGAATATATGAAGCTTAAATAGAGCTATGTTGGCCGAGCGGGATAGTGCCTCAGCTGTCGATGGTCATCGGTTCGAATCCGTACATCAATTAGGATTTCGTTTCGGAAAATGTATAATGTATGTATAGTGATAGCTTGAGGCTTCGACCACGTGGACTACTATTTTTATGCCACGGGAACCATACATTTTTCCGTGATATAAAGTAGCCTATGTGTTATTCCAGAACCTAAACTATCTAGTTTACAAATTTCATCAAAATCGGTTTAGTAGTAATGGGGATACGTGGTAACAAACATTCACACACACACGGACTTTCGCCTTTAAAATACTAGTAGGATTAACACGGTGCCGGTGAAGAAAATCATCGTGAGGAATCCAGTTGGTATAATAAGGCGGCGATGAGCTTGCAACCTCTCATATGCGTATGCTAACTTCTGTATGTAGGTATGTGCCAAATAATGTGGTTCCCGCTTGCCTATTTCAATGCTAGAGGGTTACGTGTGAAATGCCCATCAAATATTTATATTTATGATTTGTATAATTATGAACCACAAATGAACTTACTTAGTCCGTATATTACCGATAAAAATAACAAATAAAGTTACTATTTAAGTTTACCTACGTGCAGTGGCGGATTATCCTTAAGGCAAACTAGGCAACTGCCTAGGGGCGCGAGGTTACAGAGGGGCGCGCAACTCCGGGCGCAGGCCAGACAGAAGAAACGTAAGACGAGGACGCGTCGCGGACAGGGCGCCTGCGAACAGCGTCGCGCCCGCGCTCCGTCTCTTCTGTATATTTTGCGTCGCGACGCTTCTAGGTATACATTTTGTATGAAAGGGACGCGAAGAGACAAATGTCCGCGCCCCTTCTGCGTCTTACGTCTTTTCTGTGTGTCCAGCGCCCTATGTCACCCTATTCTATTCAAAAAAGACAGAAAATTAACGATGTTGGAGGTGCGGGCCGCGGGGGCGCCCCGTATGGCGGGCGGTCGGGGGGGCGCGGAGGGCGCGGGTCGGTCGTGAGCCGTGCGACAGGGATGATAATCGCGTCGCGATCATAGACGTAGTACGATCTGGCGATTTTTTGGATCGATCGAAAGTCATTACTTTTTCCAGCGGAGCGATTGAATTTAATCAGTTATAGCCGGATAGAAATAAACCGACAAGCACTGAGCCTTTTCTTTGAGCACCGCAAACAAAATCAAGTGTCACATTATTGCAATTGTCTTAAAAAAAATCTGCTCGCTTCGCTCGCATTTCACTTCATAAGTAGGTATGTTGCGAATAAAGTGAGTTATGCCTGACCACAGAATGAGAACCGACAAGCATCGAGCCTTATCTTTGATCACCGCAAACAAAATCAAGGGCCACATGTTGCATTTATCTTTAAAAAAATATGCTCGCTTCGCTCGCATTTAACTTCATGTTACAATGTAAGTAGAAATATTGCGAGTAAAGTGAGTAATGTCTGACCACAGAATAAGAACCGACAAGCAGCGAGCTTTTTCTTTGATCACCAAAAACAAAAAAAGTGCCACGTTGCTCTTAAAAAAAATCTGCTCGCTTCGCTCGCATTTAACTTCATATTATATGTAGATATATTGCGAGTAAAACTGAGTTATGTCTGACCACAGAATAAGAACCGACAAACAGGGAGCTTTTTCTTTGATCAGTGATCACTGAAAATAAAATAAAGTGCCACATGTTGAATTTGTCTTTAAAAAAATCTGCTCGCTTCGCTCGCATTTAACTTCATATTATGAGTAAATTTTATATTGTGAGTAAAAACAAGCATCGAGCTTTTTCTTTGTACATCGAAAACAAAATCAAGTGCCACATGTTGCACTTGTCTTACAAAAATTCGGTAGATTGACATTTTTTCAGCACTTATTAGGCGCAGGCCAGATAGAAGAGACGGGGCGCAGACATTTGTCTTTTCCGCGTCCCTTTCATACAAAATTTGACGGCGCCCCGTCTCTTCTGTATGTTTTGCGGCGCGACGCTTCATTTTCTATGAAAGGGACGCGGAAGAGACATAAATGTCTGCGACGCGTCCTCATCCTACGTCTTTTCTGTATGTCCCGCGCCTTAGACATTCTAGAATTCTAGATCCATTGCAAAAGTCTCCTTAGGTGGTCAGAGCAGAGCTACCCCCTTGGGTAGTCAGAGGTTTGTCCAAATACGGTATTTGATGGTTTTTGTTACCAGAGGGGCGCCTATGAGGAGCTTGCCTAGGGCGCTCTAGAAGCTTAATCCGCCCCTGCCTACGTGTTAAAGTTAGTGGAATAGTAAAAATTTGCAAAAAATATGCACAAAACCACAACAAAAACGCGATTCAGCGTCCCTTGCTCGCGTGATATCACTTAATAAATACATTAATGTGAATAATGCACTACATTTTAGGGTTACACAACTCCACAGAACGACGCCCTTTAGAATAACTGTTTTGTATGTTAGTCAAGAATGTGTAGAGTAAAACATTTTCAGTGTAATAATTATTATTTATCCTACTATTACAGGATGGATGGATGGATGTTTGTTCCTCTTTCACGCAAAAACTAACTACTGAACAAATTTTAATAAAACTTGGAATATACATAGTTTATGACCTAGAATAGGCTACTTTTTATCCAGGTCGGTACCATGCGAGCCAAGTCGCGGGTAGAATATTATAGGTAGCCAGTACATATTTCAAGTTCAGATAAAAATGTGTTTAAGTGACGAATGTTTATGGTATGTAATACTAGCTTCAAAAGTAGCCTATGTCCTATTCCCGGTCATTATCCATCTACATTTTAAATTTCATCCAAATCGGTTTAGTGGTTGTCGAGAAACATACATCCATCCCAAAATCCAAACATCCAAACATTCTCATTTATAGTTAGTGTGATGTGATTAGTGTGTTAGAATTTGTCGAGCCAGCCTTACGGAACCATGCGGCGGCCGACTCGTGCTTGTCCACTATTCGGGAGTTTAATCAAAGCCCACGGAGTTGCATGCATGCATAATCCAAGGAACGCGATGCCGACATCAATTCCTGCTGACTGTGAGACGGCTGCAGCGAATAACTAGCCTGTAGATATGTTATTGAATAAACGAATTTGACTTTTGACTTTTTGACTTTTGCTCTCTTTTGAAGCGCTCGTGGCGTAGATTGCTTCGTTCTTAATTGATCGTTGAAGTTAAGCAACGTTGTGCCCGGTCACAATTTGGATGGGTGACCGCAAGTGGCATTATGAACTGAGAGCTTCCGTGCTTCGGAGGGCACGTTAGGTCCCGGCTTTTAAGTCGTTAAGCCATGACGGAGGCCTTTAGGCGGCCTAAAAACGCCGTCACTAAAGTTGGTCACTAGCTCATACGAACTTACTGCTTTGCTTCTTTCGATAAAATTGTTATAATGTAACATTGCTTTTGTTGGAAATAAGATAAAAGACACGTTTAAGCGTAACGTTTAAGCTTTCATGTTGAGATCGATTGAAATTGTGACATTCCGAGTCTTTGTATGCATTAAGGTTGATTCACGCTACATCGGGCCGGGTCCCGGCCGGGCCCGTCGGTACACATTTTGTATGAATTTGACATGAATATGACATTTTGATTCACGCTACACCGGGCGCCGGCCGTGCCCGGTGTAGCGTGCTAATCTCAGGAATTTATTACTCGAAGACGCCTGGACCGATTTAGATTTTTTTTTTTTTTTTTTTTTTTTTTTTTTTTTTTTTTTTTTTAAAGGGTTTTATACTTTCCGATTTGTGCAATAAAAATTTGGTGTGGATCTGTTGAGAATCTTCGGAGTTATGAACAGAAATGCACCTCGAGAGTGCAGAAAATTGCTTAGCTCGAACATTGAAGTCGGTTTTATAATTTTTTAAATTTAAGTATATACTTACTTGTATTGTACCTTCGCGGGTTTCGAGTTTCACTTCTCCGTGATATTATCTAACGGGACTCGTGTCTCGCAGGTCGCGATGAAAAACCACCAAGTCTTGCCAAGGGGCTTTTTGGCGGGAATTTGAGAAGTCAAGTTTCATTTTTGTTTTATTTTCCAAAACTTGTGTTTCTTCGAATGTTAATGTGTAATAATGGTGGATTATTAACCGTTAAGTGTTCGTGAACGTGCATAAGTGTGGGGAAGTGAAACAAAATTGGATAACATTGCTTTTCAAGTTCTCCCAAATAGTCCGTGTTGATGTTTCAGTAAAGCCCCACATCTTTACTGAGGCACAAGGGGAGGGGTGGGATATTATATTTATGTATTGTGTTATGTATTTATATATCTTATTTATCTATAAACTTGCAAGTTTATTTAATTACTTGACACTGGCTGAATGCACAACCGTGCGAAGCCAAAATGAAGAAAAAAAAAAAAAAAAAAAAAGTCTTGCCAACGCTCAAATTGTGAAACGAGTAAATGCATAAGAATGTTTCGTGAGATTGCGACTGTGAATCACAGTTTCATACATACAAGCTTGTAATTTAGAACTGTATTAAAAATACTTACGAAAGGTAAAGTATAAAGTTGGTTGGTTGTTATAAAGTTTTATAAGTATGTAGTTTACAAAATCTATCAGATATCTGGTTCCCATAGTACAAGCTTTGTAGCTAGATGGCTGAGTGAAATGTCCACCAATATTTATTTATTTATTTAAGTAGGTACTTACTTAAAGGTTTTTCTTAGTTGTCTATGGATGACAATGACTTGAATAGCTTAGGTAAGTCGAAAGTGAGTTTTAACAATCAGACTTCGATTTTTTTATTTATTTAACTAAATCGAGCCATTGCTTGGTCCAGCATTGCGATTCATACTTTTCTTCACTGAAAAAGCGTGAAAATTATCGAATCGGATGCATTTACGGAAGTCTGAATTGTACTGCAGCATGCTGATTCGGACTTCCGAATTAGCATCCCATTCGATGATCTCAGTCGGAAAGTTGACGTTTTTTCAGCGATGAAAGGTCACTTTCCGAATTTGTAATGCATTCCGAGAAGGTCTGAATCGCGCCTACTGCAGGTCTCCCCCTTATATATTTTCGTCTCTAAATTACACTTTTTTTTAGTAATGTAGGTACCTACTTTGTTTGTTACGTAACAAATTAAAGAGTATTTCAAATGAAAAGGTTGAAAAAAAAAGACTCATGCCCTTAAATTTACCCCTATTTAACTTTAAGGGCACGTGTCTTTTTTTTCCATCATTTTACAGTTCCATCCATCCAGTTGATCGTCAGGACAAGAGTCTAGGCATACGGTTGTCCAAATAATGAGCCCTAGCGCTAGTAAAACCGAGGGTTTTACAGCGAATTTTACGAGTTTGAAGAGAGACCGGCGCGCCTCGGTTAAGTGATTAAAATCGCGACTGCTGCGTTGAAACAAAGCGGGCGAAATGTTCAGATGAATTTAAATGGGAGTGGAACAAAAGAGGCGAGGAATGCGCCGTGTCATCTTGTAGGGATAGTGGTGCCCTCTCGTGCCGACCTGCGACACTGTTGCTAGGCTTTGTCGCTTTGACCTGCGGGCTTAAAAAGGTCGCTAAAACTGAATCACAATATGAAATTAACTATAATGCCGTCTCTTTTCACTCTCAGTCAATGAAAAGAGATGGCAATAGTTCAATTCCTATATTGCGATTCTGCAATAGCGACCTTTATAGGCCCGCTGTGCAGTTTTGAAAAATCAGACTCAACTCAAAAAGGCGGCTCTTGGAGGATAAAAAAGGCATTATTATAGTCATCAGTGTAATCCCATCAATTTTCTTTCCAATTTTAGAGAATTTAAACAATACTTTTTAATGTAAATGATCACTATTGCCTGGGGTACACGGGTAGAGTAAGAGGTGTGGATCTCGATTGAGTCCTTTTTTTATTCTTTGCTGATTTAACTGAAACTTAAGTTAAAAATTAGTAACGTAAACGAGTAACGCGACTAGGTTTACAATTTGGCGCCGCGACCTTTCGACACGAGAAATGCACCAGAGCATCGCTCGCCTTTTGAGCGCCTCAAAAGATTTGTTTTACAAGTTTTTATTAATCTCAGATTGAGTTGTCGACTTTATATCCCGCAGACTAATTGCGATTTGGAATCTTGTGGCTGTTTATTTTTATGAAATCTGCTATGTTTTGGATTTATGAAAAGTTAGGCCTCGTTCGCACGAGAGTTGACTTTCTAAGTTATTCGCACGTAAGTGATTTTAAAACGCGTCAAGCCACGTTCAATTTTGAGTGCTGGGCAGTAGGCATGAAATTGAATTTGAGTTTAAAATTCGCCAACGCGCTTTTTTAAAGGACGTTAATAGAACTCTCGTCCGTACGAGGCCGTAGCTTAGAGGGTTACTATTTTTTGTAGAACTTTAGTACTCAAAAGGTACATAATAGAGCGGGGTTAAAGAATGAATCTTTTTTTTTCCAACTTTTATACTTGTTCTATAAACCATGTCAACTCACTCTTCTAAAACGATATTTTTAGAAGATGTCTAAGGGCCACCCCCTTAGACATCTTTTAAAATATCGTTTTGTTTATCTTATAATGACCAACGACTCTGTTGTGGTGACTTTTTCAAACAAATTACTGTCATCTTAGAGAACGAAACCAAACGCAGCACTAATGATATAGAAATGGTTGACGTTGTAAATTAGAAGAAATGGGACCCGTACTATACAAACTTACTTAATAAAATTATAGAGCCTTATTTGTGTTGTGAGAGGTCTTTCCAGACAAATTGATGCTATAATTTGAAAGGCCCAAGGAAAATATTACAACGCGAATGGGAAACCCATTTTCGTAAATAAACACGTGCTCTCGGAGACATTTTGTCATGCCTTATTACTGAACACATTTTGGAAACTGTCTTTCATCGCGAACCCTTATTTTGCGAAATGATGTCATACAGGAGATATTGTTGTATGGTTTTTTGTATAGAAAAGGCAATTTTGTCCCTTGAAGATCGTAAATATATTATGTAACGTCAGATCAGAGGAGAATGGGCATCCTGGCCTTTGAGCGGCCATCAACTAAATTGGTATCATTGGAATGAGAAGTCGTTAAAGAATAACTTTTGTTCCGGAAGTACCATAAAATATCATTAAGGAAAAAAGTATACAGGGGTGTAACAAAATTTTGGCCCCTTACGGGTAGCTAGCTATCTTTTCTTTGTAGTTAGAAAGTTTTATTCTTAGAAAACTATAGTTTATATTGAAGAAAAACATAATTGTATTTTTAGATATTTAAAAAAAAAGTACAGTTAGCATAAAAAAGTTAATTTGTCAATTAAAAAAAAGTCGATCTTAATCAATTCTATTTCCCGTCAGGAATACTTTTCCCGTAGTAACTAACCAAATAGAAAACATTAATTTTTTCCTTTTTTTTTGAGGAAAATGTATACATAGTTCCTTATCGGTATTCCCCATTAACGAATTTATATTTGGCGTAGACAGAGGCAAATCTGCAAAATTAATATGCGCGATGTGCGCGAACGATATCAAAATAGTGAAAGAAAATATCGTGCAGAAAATTAACTATAAGTACAGGTTGTAATAGATTTCCGAGATGATGGTTTTAGCCTGCGCACCTGCCAAGATTAAATCATATTTATTTAAGAGTAGTCTAGTTTAAGAGTGTATTTGGCTCACAGAAATATCGTATAAAGACCTTCAGAACATGCAAATAAACAGCTTACATAAAGTGTATATAATCGATCATTAGATGACACTTCAAACCGTGCTTTTATTATTAAAGGATTTAAATCGGTAGTACACAGCAAAAACGTGGTAAGATAGCACTTGGATTCCAGAAATTCCCGCGTCAAATAGTTGGGCGCGAACCAATCAGCGTCGATGTAGAAGATTGATGTAGCCTAGGGAAGTTGAACCGCAGCAAGTTTTCATGCTGTTTCGCGCCAAGGTTGTGGCTTTCAAAATACCGGAAGAGTTATTTTTTCGGGGTCACTAAGGGTTCGAATCCATGACATAGTTTCGAATGTCGAGGTACTACCCACTCGGCCAACACGGCACTTACAGAAACTAAGTTACTACATAGTTACATAACTTTACAAAATACTATTAGAACCAGGTGAGCCATCTAAAGATCGTTGTAAACTATCTAAAGATATCTGAACTGATCCAAGCCGCTGCAAGAAAAAGTTAGTAGAATGGCCTTATCATGAAAGCTTTTTTTTCCAGGCAGCCCAGATATTAAAAGTGATGAGAAAACTAATATCCGAATACATAGGTACCAATTTACAACAAATTGTTTGCTATCGATTATTTTTGTACCTCTATAAGTTTTATTCAATAAGTAAATTAGTGTGTTATGTTACTCTATGTTGTTCAGTATAAACTATACGCTGAATTGTAAGGTATCCACTAATTTGCAAATTATACCGTACACTAATTTATCGGCTCGATAGACGCTATTCATAGAAAACAAAACATCGGATGTTGCAATACGGAAACTCCGTATTATGATCGGATGATACAGGTCCATTGTTTCATTTAACACAAACCCTAGAAACAATTAGGTACCTACTTGATTTTGTTTACTGTTTTTATGATTTTGGAGAGCATAAAGCTTGATAAAAAAACCAGAAGGACATACAAACGATGTGATAAACAAGTGATCCCAAAAAAGTTACGTTTTTGCCTTTATAGCTCTAAAAATTAAGTAAAATAAGGAAATAATATTATATTGAAAGTTTTGCGTAGGTACTAGGCGAACAGCAATAAGCAGAAGTTGCGATTCACTCAATTCCAGTTATTTAACCCGAGTATATATTATGATATTACAAGTTTCGCGTACTAGGCGCACAGAAATAGGTCGGAGTTTTGATAAGTTCGTCATACTAGTTCCAGCAATTTTACTCAACTCAACGCTGCGATAGTTTCGATGTACTAGGCGCACAGAAGTAGGCAAGAGTCTCGCTTTCCCGTGATTTACACGCGGTCTGCAGTGTCGCGATGTAAAATGGCCTGATAATTAATTCATGGAGCTCGCTGGGAAGGCAGGGTTGTCTCCACTTCGATGAAATTACTTATTGATCTACACTGAAGTGGAATTGAAGCCACCTAACTGAGCGAGACACATTTGACAAACTAGTTAAAACGTTACTTTAGGAAAGAATCTGTAGCTATTTTCTTTGAACTTATTTAGTGGGACAAGATAAGCAAAGGATAGTGGAAGGATTTGGCTTCGGACCATAAAGACTGGATCTGGGGAAATATGTGCTCAGCTTGATGATATTTTAAATCTCCAAACTTCTCTACTTCCCTTCAATATAGCCCACACACCCAATCGCTCTTCAGCATAGAGATCATCTCTTCAACGCTTTCTTGAATAATATTCATGGTATATGGGTACGGATATATTATATCCGTACCTATATTATAAATGTGAAAGTGTGTTTATTTGTCCTGCTTTCACGTCAAAACAGAGCGACGGATTGACGTGATTTTTTGTGTGGAGATAGTTGGAGGGCTGGAGAGTAATGACAGGTTTACATTTGCTATTTCATCGTACTTTTTTAGCACAGTTTGAGATATCTTGCTAAAAAAAGCACCCACCTAGCATGTGTGAACCTGCTTGGATAAATTTGTTTGCATGCTGTCATTTGGAAGATTTTTTTAGCAAGCTTTAAAATCCACAAATCCAAAGCAAATGTAAACCGGTCATAGCTTTTTATCCGGGTACCACTCGAGCAAAGGCGCGGGGCAGCAGCTAGTATTATATATATTTACATAATATTTCCTAATGACATAAGATAACATCATCTCTCTTAATAATAGTACACACCTAACACTAGATATGTATGACAAAACTTGAGTATTTACTTCGTTATGTGATATTATAAAAATACCAACATTCGGGAATGGTAATAACTGTCAGCCCTAGACTTCAAGGGTGGTAAGCGTAAGACTGCCTAGTGCTTGCGATTAGTTGAGTAGCATTCGTTGCGTCATACCTATCGTGGAACGATGCACACAGACAAAGACTTGTTTGTGTGCTCATTTTTACATGGATGAGAGTTCGGGGGAGACCTTTGCGTATGTTTGTAAGCACTTGGAATTAAGATAGGGTGTCTATGGCATGTTTTATGCGAGTAGAGAATAGTGTTGGCTAAGGGAGGTGCCCCGCTTTTTGGTCCGCAAAATCACACTCAAGTTCAAATCATGACCGAGTATAAAAGGATTTTTTCCAATGAAAAAATCGATGAAGGGATGAAAATGGAATATGATCTAACCAATGACAACTCTGGGTACCAGCAAGGAGTATATTAGGATGTGATTTTCACTCTTAAATTAGTATTTAACTAGCTATTTCTTAAAAGATCTTAGAATCTTGAATGCTTGAAGATCATATAAAATAGAATGCAATGGTAAAGTATACCACCAATATGGCTCATTCATTCACAAAATACAAAAATACCTATCAACTAAATCTTCTGAGCAGACCAAATTCAATTCAATTCTGGTAATTTTTCAAGACCGATCTTTCTAAACTCGAGTGCTGTCAAGGAAAGGAGCTAGTTTATACTAGAAGAGAATTGATTTGCCTAGCCTAGGCACGTTTGGCTGGCCGTGTTAGCCGAGTATGTCGGTGCAATGGGCGCGGAGCTTAACGTAAAGCCGACAGCGTCCGCTCTGTTTGCGGGACGTGCACGTCTATTTACTGTGATGGGCGGATATCTTTACTTTAGATATGGAAAATGTCTGTTAACAGTGTTCGGGTGTGCCGCGGCACACTGGTGTACCGTAGTCATTAGTTGGTGTGCCTCGGCAAAATAAGGTTACCTACCTATCTCAGTTAAGCTACTCAAAATTTGAACCGCATATATTATGCTCAACTAAGCTCATGTTTCGCATAAAAACTTTGATTTTTCATTTATGGTGTGCCTCCAAAACTTTCCGATTTTCCTAGATATACCTTGAACACAACAAGTTTGCGGAACTTCTATTGTGATTCTGGCTGTTAACGAATGAGAAATAATGTACCAAAAATGTCGAGTACCAGGAGTACAGAGCCAATAAGGAGATTTAAAACGTGTCTAAACAAACCGCATCGCTGGCGCAATGTTGGCATGTGTCACTTTCCTGATGGATGGCACACGGTCCCATGTGGCCATTCAAACAACATTTAAATTAGTTAATTGTATTGGGTACAATGCGGCTTAAAGAGAGTAAAGGTTTCGAAAAGACAGACCATTTAATTGCATTGGGTATTTCGTGGAAAATAGACTCACCATTGTCAGAATTGTTGCTTACATAGTCGGGACAAGGAACATACCTGAAAAGAAATAAAAAATAATCGTATTTCAATTGACACAGGCAGGATGTCAAATGACTTCATAAACAAAGCTTCTAATGGGAATATGAAACAAAAAAATCATGCAGAAAGTTAGATTAGTATCTGTGACTTACATTAATTATTTAATTAATTATTATTAATTAATTATTAAGTAATACATAGTTAAGTAATCACTTAATTGCTAATTAATTAATTATACGAGTATAAACCTCAGTCATTTGGAAGGTATCAGATATTGTGCCAAGACAAACCATATTGACATGTATATTATTAATGTTAAATAGTACAAACATACTACAAAAATTTAACGAAAGGTGACACAATTCACGCGTGCCAACGGAACTACCCAACCACTTCCAACGGTATCAGTCAGTCAAAAAAAGTGTGCGAAAACCACAACACAAGCTTTTGCACAACCGCATCCGCGGGACGAAGCCATGCCCGTGGCTACTGATAGTGCTTTCCTGGACATGACCTTACGTCTATAGAATCATCATTCTTTTATCAAATGATATTTTGTTGAGTTGTTGGGAGACACTTATTATAAACTAGCTAAAAATACTTAGACATAAGTTAAAGATGTTGGTGATCGGATTTTGGAACTCAAATGGAGCTGGGCGGGACACATGGCGAGGCGAGGTGATGTCAGGTGGAGTAAAGCCATAGCAGAATGGTGGCCGAGACAAGGGTACAGAAATGTTGGTCGTCCGGCGGCAAGATGGGCAGACGACATCGACAAAGTCGCGGGCAAAAGATGGATTGGACTGGCGCAGGATCATGACAAATGGCACAAACTAAGGGAGGCCTATACCCAGAAGTGGGTGAAGTCGGGCTGTTGATGATGATGATCATGATGATGAAACATAGACACCGTTTTCTCGCGAAAGAATCATTCAACAACTCGCTATTCTCTTCCACACAGACCACGCACCTTTCTCAGAAATTGAAATAGCTGGTTCACTCAATCTTTGGAGCGGAAACTTGTGGAAGCTACTCCTAAACCGTGCGGTCGCTTTGTGCTCAACTATTTGATTGGAACATGTAACCAACAGACTGTTCTAATAGACTAAACAAGTGGTTAAGACGGTTCTCCCACTGCAACGCGCCCAGGAGCGGTGTGCGGAAAAACAGACCAAAATACACGCGCCAGACGTGTAAATTTTGTCTAAAAGTGAAATTTGTTTGTCGCCCCGCACACCGCTCAGAGGCGTGTTCCAGTAGGCGAAACGCCAAAATTAAAAAATTGAAAAAACCTAATTCAAAGTTATGAGCAATCTCTCTCAATCACTCTCGAGGTGCATTGCTGTTCATAACTCCGAAGATCCTCGACAGATCCTCATCAATTTTTATGGCACCAATCGGAAAGTAAGTTTCAAACAAAAAATAATTTTTCAAATCGGTCTAGGCGTCTCTGAGAAATCGGTGAACATACATAAAAGTCGAGAAATTTTTTTGGCCTGCTCAAACAAAGTATGATAGAACAGGTTGACCTATCGATATCACTCGTTAACAAGTTAAATAAAAGCTTTTAAAAAAATGTATCATGTTACGCATGCTAGGCCCCACAGGCTATTTATCCTCGGAAACGTCTAAACTAAAACATTTTGGTGAGTCCAGTACTTACTTACTTATTTGACTTCAACATTGATCAGGTCTGTCCACTAGTTCATACTCCTTGAGGATGATAATTGAAGAGTTATTAGTGGAGGTTTCAGGATTAGATAGTTTTCGAAGGTTGATCGAGTTATTCCAATGGAATCTGACCTCTCTGTTTTCTCTCAAACTCATTGTTACCAATTACGGTTGGTATTCAGATTCCACTTTCTAAAGTTCATTGAACTGTATCAAAGCTTGAGGAGAAACACTAGGGATCAGACGCGCTTCTTTTCACTTTGAATAGAACATATAATTAAATGTTTTCAATTTAGACACCCGTGCACTCAACGTTTTTAACGAATGTGCGCGCGAATGGGCGTTTTTCCACTTGACGGCACGGCAGAGGCAACGGCAACGGTAATGGCAACGTTGCCGTGCCGTTCCGGCCGTCAAGTGAAAAAACGCCCAATAATCATTGTTTTCGGAACAGAAATCACTTGATATGTTTGTAAAGTTTGCCGTTTTTAATATGGTGGGGAAAAAATCCCAGTTCTAGGAAGTCATTCATAAACCCTCTAAACCTTACTTCCATATTTTTTTTTTTTTTTTTTTTAGGCCTTTAGGCGGTTTAAAAACTCCGTCACCAGAGTTGTCCACTGGCACATACGAAAAAAAAAAAAAAAAAAAAAAAAAACTTCCATATTAATTTTATAAAAGCGAAATTATACTACGACGGTTACATCCTCAAGATCATAATATTTTTGACCATGTAGTTTCACTTCTCAATGTACTAGGGCATCACATAATTTTAGAGTACTGTAAAATCTGTAAAATTAAAGCATTAGTAACAAAATAATGACACTCTGGCATCCCTATCTGGCAACCCACTCGCTCGGCTCGCGCCAACTTCATTCGTTTCTTATGTGCGGGCATCGCAACATCGCAATAATTACGAATTTATTTTTTTCGCAAGAAAGTTATAATTAAAAGTTTATAATTGGTAAAACAACGTAAACGAAGTGGTGATTATAGAATAAGAAAGAAGATTAAACTTTTGGAAAGGAGTTTATGAAATCGTCTACGAGAGATGAAGGGAGGTAACAGTTTTTTTGTTTACTTAATTTCACCCAATTATCAAAAAATATTACCTATAGATGCATACAACAAATAATACCGTAAAATATTTACGACAAATATTTTTTACATGTCGACAATTCACATTAAAAAATATGTGACTACCTTCATTTTATTTTTGTCTCGGGTTTATTGTTGTATTGTTTATCGTTGCATTGTGATATTTATTCATTAGGATAAACGATCTAGATTACGTCTTAGTAATAACAATTTTGTCGTATTGCAATTTCAAAGTGCCAAAAACTGCCGGTTTTTTTTTTTTTTTGTTTTCTTTGCACACAGGTCACCAACGATGTTGAAATACCTACCTGCGATATATTACGCGACGAGCTCGCGTTTGATAATTATCGCTCAGTCTCGTGTCGTCACATTATGACGACCAATGACTTTAAAATAATAAAAAGGGCAGACTGCAGATTGGATGGATATGTCTACCTGCCAACACAGGTCAAGGGTGTAAAAAACCTAGGTCCCCAGCGTTATACTGCGTGACGCGATCACGTTTGATATCGCTTAGTCCGGAATGACTTTAAAATAACAACAACTGCAAACTGCAGATTGTAAGTATGTCTACCTGTGCATACAAGTCAAGGAGGTGGAAAACCTACCTGCGTTATACTGCGTGACGCGATCACGTTTGATATCGCCCAAATGACTTTAAAACAATAAAAACGGCAGACTGCGGATTGGATGTATATGTTTACCTGCCCACACAGGTTAAGGGTGTAAAAAACCTAGGTCCCCTGCGTTATACTGCGTGACGCGATCACGTTTGATATCGCTTAGTCCGTAATGACTTTAAAATAACGACAACTGCAAACTGCAGATTGTAAGTATGTCTACCTGTGCATACAAGTCAAGGAGGTGAAAAACCTACCTGCATGACGCGATCATGTTGATATCGCTTAGTCCGTAATGACTTTAAAATAACAACAACTGTAAACTACAGATTGTAATTACCTGTGCATACAAGTCAAGGTGGTGAAAAATCTACCTATACTGGGTGACGCGATCCCCTTCAATATCGCTCAGTTTCGTGTCGTCGTGTGATGACGACCAATGACTTTAAAACAATAAAACTGCAAACTGCAGATCGTAAGTATATGATCGTAAGTATATGTCTATCTGTGCATAAAGGTCAAGGGTGATATATATCTACCCAGAATTATAGCGCGATGCGATCACGTTTGATTTCGCTTAGTCTCCTGTCGTCACGTGATGACGACAAATGGTTTTAAAATAATAAAAACTGTGCAGATAGTAAGTATTATTATGTATACCTGCCCATACAGGTTAAGGGTGTTAAATACCTACCTACGTGATATTGTGTGACGCAAATACGTTTGATATCGTTCAGTCTTGTTTTATTACGTGATGACGATCAATGGTTTTAAAATAATAAAAACTGCAAACTGCAGATTGTAAGTATGTTTACCTGTAAGTATTGTGTCTATTGTAAGTATAAGTCACCAGGGTTAAATAACTACCTGCGTTATACTGCGTGACGTGAACACGCTCCTGTCACTCAGTCTCATGTCTCATGATGACGACCAATGACTTTAAAACCAATAACAACTACAGACTGCACATTGTACAGGTTATATTACCTGACTTTTGTAACTTTGATGAAAGCGTAGTATGTCTTCTACCACTCTCAGAGCGCGGCTATTACAATACCCGACTCCATCACCGTGAGCTCTACTTGATTTGTCATAGTCAGACCATGACAATCGGTTCATGCATTGTGTCTGAATAAAAAATATAAAATTATTATGATTATTATTATTATCTATCTTTATAGGAGCTCTCTAAACGTTGGGGTCGGATTCTGGTGGAAGGTGACCGAGACCAAGAAAACCAATAAGACCTTGTAAAAAATACTTTAATATTTAAATATTCTATAAATATAAAGGCCTTCAGATTAAAAGGTATGACCTTAGCTTACTCACTAGATCGAAGCAGTAGCAGGCAAACTGGAAGGCCATTCCAGAACTAAACCACCCAGACCATTCAGGTGGGGTGGACCGAAGAACAGATGCCAAATCTGAGGTAACCGTCTTAAGATGGGTACCCGTTCCAAGGGCGGAGACCACCGCCTGCCGCGAGCTCTTCCTGCACCAAGACTGAGTTCAGGACCCGCAAAACGCATAAGAGGTAAGTAATACTACTTCATGCTAACAATTTGCGCTATTTTATGCATAATTACTGCGCACTCTGCTGTACCCAATGATCTTCTACTATACCTTATAAACTGAGGTAGATGTGTTGTGTTGTGCCGCGCTCCGCGTGGCGAACTAACTTCGGGCTGGATAGCTTGAGTCAACTCGGTCGCTCGTCACAGGCTGTCATTTGCGACTTGCTGCTCACGTAATTGTGAAAATTATATTTATCTCGTTCTGACAACGAGGTTTTGTATTTCTCTGCTATCTTTTGGTGTCTTGAGTGATGTAATGTAAACGAAGCTGCGAATATTCTACCTACTTAGCTGTAAAACAATTTCGCCGCGTTTGAAAGCTTTTATAATGAGTTTAATTAATATAACGTCTCTGTTGGAAAAATATCATTAGCTGTACCTAGCTATGTGAATGGATTTTAAATCCCGTTTAATAGTAGGCCTCCTGTACAAATGTTGGAACAAGCTAACCAAAAGTTTAGCAATACGGAGTTACTCGTAGAGCAGTTATGTTCAGCTACTCATAAGTTATAGTCATCAGAATCTGTGATTCTTACATAAAACATATTCCAGACAATTTTTATCTCAAACTTTTTTGACAAATTATTCGTGAAGGCACTCCTAGATTTAGTGTTAAGTCGATTTATCTTTCAGTCAATATTTTAAAGTAGTAGATACTTGCACCGCTGCTAAATTACTTATTAAAGACTGATTCATGGCTATGATAGACTTGCAAGATACATATGTTTTTTAGTACCCGGTCCATAAGGGCCTGTCATTTCTTATCTAAGAAATACGGACTGATTCTAGTCATTTATTAATATGAAATTCAGTGCATAAATGATACTTATAATTGCCACGACAGAGTCAAGAAAACCTTCAAGATTGGGTTTTATTATTATTAATCAAAAACCTTTTTGAGTTCGAATTAGACTCTCGTACCTAACAGGTGCCTGAATTTGGCAGAATTTTAACACAAATAGAACACTTATCTTGTTAAAACTCGTTCACTAACCCTAAGGGATTTCACGAAATTTTTTCGTGTTACTTTGCTCAGCTTGTCCTGCAGCTGCCCGTGGACGGCTATAGGTACGCTTCGAATCGGCTTGAAATTGAGAAATTTCTAGCTTCTTTGATTTAATGATTATGACTCCTAAATGGTATACAACACACATATACCTACGAGTAGCTTATATCCAGATTTGTCTTTGTGGCGAAATTATATTTTAATTTCAAATAATCCTATTTATGGTAATAGATTTTTATGGATGCGCCTTTAAAGGATTGGGGCGTCTTAATTTTAACGGAGAATATGTAAACGGTTTCTAGGACTGCCGAGCCAGATACACCATCAACCTTTTAGAACTTAAAGCCGCTTCTATAGAATTACAGTGTTTCGCTGGCAAATCGATACAAAATAAATTTTGATCCGTAACGATAAAACGAACGCGATATGTAATCATGATGAGGAGGTGTCCAGTTTAAGCATTTAAACAATTTAAGTAGTAAGTAGTCCAGTCAGCTTAGCATAAAAATGGTCTAAACCTCGGAATGACAGATAATAAGCTGAATTTTCGTATGTAGCTTCATTTAGGCGTCCTAAAAGTTGTCTCAAAAGTCTCATAAAATCTCGTGTCTGCGTCTTAAGTTATTCAAGGTCAAAGGTAAAAAAAATAGTTTTTCACGAATATCTCGGTTGCTATTGGTCCAATGATGTTAACATCTATTATAAAGTTGTAGAGCATACAATTTGCGACAAATTTTGTTTAAAACATTTTTTCATGCGCTCAACCGTTTTCGCGATAGAGGAGGGTGAGTGAGCAGCGCTCAACCATACGCGTAGGTACTGTAACGGAAAGTCAAACGTGAATATCTGTGAATACCTTGAATTTTGAATAATTTGTTTTATTTATCAGTTAATTATCGACCAAGCGAGCAAAGCGAGCTAAGATCTTACGATTTTGCTTTGTATGTTTGTATGTGTAATTTTTATGTTATCGCATAACTATCGAACCGTTAATCCAATCTGCATGAAACTTGGTAGATAAGTAGGTTGTGCTATGGAAATTTGATATATGACATATGAGCGTAATCGATGGAGGGGTTGTAAAGATATTGGGATCTAAAGGGGGTGAAAAAGATAAAAGTTACACAGATATATTGAGTGGGGTGTCATATGAAAGGACTTAATTTGTACATTCCGAAATAGTTTTTATTTTTGTTCTAGGAAGTATAGTTTTTGAAATACACATACTGAACGCTTTGCGCTCACGGCCCTGTATCGCAAAAACGGTTGAGCGCATGGAATTTTTTTTTCAATGAATTGGTCGCAAATTTTAAGCTCTACAACTTCATAATAGATGTTAACATCACTGGACCAATAGCAACCGAGATATTCGTGAAAAACTATTTTTTTTACCTTTGACCTTGAATAACTTAAGACGCAGACACGAGATTTTATGAGACTTTTGAGACAACTTTTAGGGCGCCTAAATGAAGGTATATACGAAAATTCAGCTTATTATCTCTCATTCCGAGGTTAATTCCTAATTTGACTGGGCTAAAGATCTAGTAGCGGCGTTATAGTGTAGCATATTCGAAAAATCCAAAATCAAAAAAGAAGCTGGACCAGGGATCCAGATGTTTTAAAATTATTATATACAATATGGAGTCTATCTCAAACAAGTTTGAATGATTTATGAAAATGATTTATTTGCCACTAGAATAAATATGTAAATGTCATAAGTTCGTCTCTTGAAACGAGATCCGTCCGCATTCGATATCGATGCGTTTACTCTAGACTGGAGTGTTTATTTGTTTTTACACATTACCTCCTTTTTTCCATTCATTTTAATATACTTAAGTAAACTAAGCAATAATCGTGCTACTAGAATTGGTCGTCCCTTATTGGCCTAGCGGCCTTGGTACCATGGTACCCATTGTTCATAAAAATATATATATATATATATCTCAAGGCAAACTAGTTTACATAATACCACATTAGGTACTCTTTTCAACTTTCAGACTCTGGCAGCGACACCCTAGTGTCATCGCTGTTATTGAGCAAGCCTACTCAAGACAAGCACTTTAAGCAAGTGCTATAAAATGGATATACCTACCTATAATTTTTTTTCTAAAAGTTCTTTAAAACAATAATAACTGTGATTCCACAAAATGGTGGCAATTTTTGCACTAAACTTTAAATTGACTTTTTAGAAGTTCTATTAATATATAATATTCTATTTGTAATCGATTTTCTAGTTAGCGAATATAAATCTGGGTCAAATTATTCGACTTTGAATACTTGTCATTCAGCGCTTGCAATATTTGGTAAACGGATGAGTCAAGATGATAGAATAGAAAACTTTGTTTTTTCCAATAATGAAAATAATCTGAAATATGAATCTTGTAGGTGCTTGATCATCTTTCGAAATTATTTCCTAAATAGATAAATTTTTTCTTACAAAACGATACATAATGCGAGTGTCTCGACAATAAGCCGATAGATAATGCAGATTTTGCCAGTCAAATAGTGGCGTCTATGCGTAACGGAGTCCCAATAG
Organism: Camptogramma bilineatum; assembly: GCA_958496255.1. NCBI lineage: Eukaryota > Metazoa > Arthropoda > Insecta > Lepidoptera > Geometridae > Camptogramma > Camptogramma bilineatum. Next base: position 15,071,654 of record OY292459.1, read on the forward strand.
ATATCTTATAACGAACCGACTCGTTTGGTCAGAAGTTCTACATTTGACCCAAAATGATGAGCGTGATGTATTTGGGTTTTTTGTAAAATATTTTAAGTATTCTATCGGTTTCACCAATATTTAAATAATTGAATATTTTGAATTGAATATTTATTTATTTGCAGATTCCATTTTTTGTCAAAACATGCAATCGTAAGTTGATTGTAAGACATCATTAGGTATTAATGTACCTACCTGCTTTTGCGTTAACCGCTTATGTCGTTAAAGGTCGCTAAACATCTACATGGTCAAAAATATTATGATCTTGAGGATGTAACCGTCGTAGTATAATTGATGGTTAAACAAACTTACCAAGTGAAGTTTGGCCATAATTATACGAGACGGTTACATCCGAAGAGATCAAGAAGGTCCCACCCGAACCCATAAAGGCCCTTGCTACTTTAACGACATAAGTGTCTCTGAAGAAATGAAGTTGGCGCGAGCCGAGCGAGTGGGTTGCCAGATAGGGATGCCAGAGTGTCATTATTTTGTTACTAATGCTTTAATTTTACAGATTTTACAGTACTCTAAAATTATGTGATGCCCTAGTACATTGAGAAGTGAAACTACATGGTCAAAAATATTATGATCTCTTCGGATGTAACCGTCTCGTATAATTATGGCCAAACTTCACTTGGTAAGTTTGTTTAACCATCAAGTATCTCTGTCTGTTTGTTACGCTACGAGTTTTTTTATGAGTAATATCTTGAACCTTGAGGAAGGACATAGGCTACTTTTCATCGCGGAATAATTCAAATTTCCGCGATAAAGGGTTCCCAGGGGCGGAGCCGCGGGCGCCATCTATTTTCTAATCTTACGGACCACAGCTGAGAAAAGGGCTGATATTTTTTTATTCAATTACTTATGATATTTCAATGCAATGTGGTTTGAATTCACCCAGATAGTCATGCCATCCTGCGGGGCTAAAAAGGCCGCTATAGCAAAATCACCATAGGAATTGCAATATACGCCGTTTTTGTCCCTCAGTTTATGAAAAAAACTCGGACGAAGTAACCACGAAAAAAAAGACGGCATATAGTTCAATTCCTATTATGATCCTGCTTTATCGGCCTTTTTAACCCCGCTGGGTACTTTCATTCAGTCTTCTGTCAATCTTCGGCGTTCATCGGGCACTTACATTAAAGAACTTAACACTATTATGTATACAGGGTGTGGCAAACTTTTGGGCACTTCAGGGTAGCTACCTTTTCTTTTGTGGTTAGAAGGTTTTGTTATTAGGAAACTATAGGCTTATTTTGATTTGATTTGGTAAGTTTTCTTTCCTGTTTCCTGGTTTCCTGGTGGGAAATATCCCACCAGGAACACTTTTTTCAAAGTAACGAGAGTCGATTAAGACCAACTTGTTCTTTTTTTTAACAAATGTAATTTCTTAGTAAAAAAAGTTAGCGTACTTTTTTTCAAAAATATAATATTGCAGTTATTTTTCTCTTCAAAATAAAACAATAGTTTCCTAGGAACAAAATTTTCTAACTACAAGAGAAAAGGTAGCTACCCTGAAGTGCCCACCAATTTGCCACACCGTGTATAATAACTAGGGATCGGGGCGCAGGTAGTGCAATTTTAGGTCAATGAACCTTAATGATAATGTGGACATGCCCCGGGATTCCCGGGAATTTTTTTCTGAAAGTCACTCTGTTAAAGACATCATGAGTACGCACAACGACATAATCAGAATACTTACTAATTTCTGGTTTCGAGCAACTGAATTTTCTTCTTTTACATCTCAATTCACTCAAAAGCTTATACCTTACCTACTGTAAAATACAAATTCCAAAAAAAAACCTGTTTAATAAAATATTAAAATTCCCGGGATTTAAATGCATATCTATGTTAAGTTAACGGTCACTCATTCCCGTGAATGGCACTACATACGCCGATCACTGATAATAACGCACGGCAGTCACAAAATAAAAGGATGTCCCCTAGTGCTTCGATTCTTCGAATTCATTTCAAATTGTCATTGTCACCCAAAAGGCTGGTTTTAGTGTCACGCGTACCGTCGGCGCTGATAGGCGAGTGATCTTTATGACATTGAAACAATCTGCACTCGTCAGTGCTGAACAAACAGTGTAGCGACATCTACCTGTCGCTAGATGAACTACATAGACATGCTACGCATTACGAGCTTACTACGAGCTTCAGCAAAGATGGCGCCACGCTCGACATCAACGACTCCTATCTGAGTATCTCCTGAGTATCTCCTATCTGAGCGCAAGATTACGAAACTACTACTGCAAAGGAAGAACACGCTGTGCAGTATCAGACCTCAGACCAGATTGCAGGCTAAAGGAGCAACGGAATCGCCACGCAACATCAGAAGTTCTAGATCTCGCAAGCAAAGTTTCCGGCGAGTTGAAGCTTATCTAGAACTATCAGACATCAACTGTCGGTCGAAAGACCACGGGCAAGTGGGCCAGATGGGCCAGCCCGTTGCAGAGGAACCACCTACTCTGCCTTTGGGGAACGATTCCACCCTGTTCCCCAAACCAGTATCCCTATTTCATTGTAATAAAGATCACTCGCCTATCAGCGCCGACGGTACGCGTGACACTAAAACCAGCCAAAGATCCGACACCATAATTAGCCTACTACTAATTGGCTCACGAATCGACGAAGCTTTGTCACTATAGTTGGCCACTACCTCATGTCAACTTACCTAGTTAATTTAACAGGAAGAAGGTATCATTAATGCTATGGACACCCATTTATACACGAAGGACCAGTTATTAGACTAATCAACACGTCAAACGTCCACTGTTTATAATTACAAGCTATGTTCTGTTGGGCTAAAACAGCCACTAACCAATTTCTTTGTATTTATGATGAGAAATAACATATTTTTTATTTAAATTAAAAATTAGACCTTTGTGAAATGGAGAAGAGCCAGCGAGGCTAAAAAGGCCGCTATAGCAGAATCACAATTTTTATAATTAAATTAAAAATTAGACCTTTGTGAAATTTTGGAGAAGAGCCAGCGACGCTAAAAAGGCCGCTGTATCAGAATCACAATAGAACTTGTATGCCGTTCTTGTCACTCTTAGTCAATGAAAAGAGACGGCATATAGTTCAATGCACATTGTAATTCCGGTATAACGGCCTTTTTAACCCCGAAAAGTAGGTACTGTAGTGTATACAACCAAACATGTAAGGAGAATGTCAGTGACCACAGATTTCAAAAAGGGGATATCTGCGGTTTGTATGAGTTAGTGGCCAACTCGGGTGACGGAGTTTTTAGGCTTAACGACTTAAAAGCCGGGACCGCGATTTAACGTGCCCGGAAGCACGGAAGCGCACGTTAATGACACTTGCGGTCACCCATCCAAATTGTGACCGCTCAGAACGTCGCTTAACTTCAAGGATCTTTTGAGAACGTCTAAAGGTGGAATCAGACGGTTCACTTTTCGTTCATTTCTGTTCTTCATTCGGCATCTTTCACTCAAAGTGACACATCTTAATATTAATTAAAAGAAATATGTAATAGAAAACCCCAGCTTTCATTCAAGTAATCTTTCAGTTAAGTGAACCGTCTGATTCCACCTTAAGCAAGCTACGCCACGAGCGGTTCAAAAGTGCGGTCACTACGGTCCCGAAGTCGGGAAGAAGGTGTGAGTTCACATAAGGTATAGAAATGGCACAAAAATAAACTGAAATGAAATGAAATTTATGAAATGAAATTTATTGATGGCAACAAACATTACGGTAACAATAAACAAGAAATTTCAGTTATTCTTACAAAATCAATGCATAAATGACGTAATTAAATTCCTTGTTGGACAACATTGGTACCCAAACTAGGATTCCCTGTATTATGGCATACCAACGCCCTCCGCCTTACAATGTTAAATTAATACTGAAATTCATCAAATATCAACGATTTCAAAGAAAAAATAACTTATACAGTGGAAAACTTCTTTCGCTCTGTAATTACCCTATAATCATACGAAATAATTATTTAAAGGCTTATTAAGCTCCGCGTGAACGCAATTTAGCGTTGAACTAATTAGTTCGTGGTATAAAAGTGATATTAGAAAAGAAAATTCGAATTAAACATCAGTAATATCACACAACGGAATTCATTGCCTTGTAATTATCTATAAAGGAACCTCCAATTAACGTAGTTGTAAATAATTTTTCCTTTTCCTTCCAATTAGAATGTTATGGGAAAAATATAATTGAAGGAGTTTATATGAAATGGTAAATAATAATAATAAATATTGTTGGACATTTGACACAGCGCCATCTAGCCCCAAACTAAGCAAAGCTTGTACTATGGGAACCAGCAGGACTATTTTGACTTACACGTAAAGTCGCTAACTCGGATTACTTCCTGTTGTTTGCTTGTTTGTTTGTTTGATTAAGAGCGTTAATCTTAGTCGGTTTATAAAAATATTTTCATCATTTTCTTTTCATCATCATCATCAATGATGGGTGTACGGGGTGTCAACGGGGTGTACACTAGTCGTATACAAAAATGACAATTAATGTCAATGATATGCCCATTTAAACTAAGTAGGGTTTCAGTATTCGGGTGTAATTAGCTTAATGACTAGTCATAGTGCGAATTAAAGCCGGGACGGACAATTTAGCCTTATGTGTTTAGTGTTTCGTTTTGAATCTGTTTGCAAATATAGGTAGCTAGAAATACCATTAAAAAAGTCTTCGTGCACACAAAACTACCCTTTATAAAAGCAATTAGTAATGTATTATTCATGGTAGAAAATGCATCGCTTGTTTAGTTCATGCAAATACCTTGCCTTCGCATCCAGCTTGTAATTGGTGGAAACAAAGTGGCCTTTCAAGTAATCCTACTGAATAATTGTGTCTGTGGCATTTTAGAACGATTTAGAATCACACGGACTTGTTTTTGTGTAGTTTCAATGGTCACGAGGAGTTTAAAACAAATAGTATGGAATTACGGTATTTGTTTTAGTACTTACCAAAAGAAATAGTGAATACCAGAGTAGTCAGTCCTTTTTAGCTTTGTTTAGTTATAAGCGAGAGCCGTGTTGGCCGAGGGGATTAGTACCTCGACTTTCGACCCGAAAGCCGTGGGTTTGAAACTTGGCCGTGCATCAATGGATTTTTACTTTTTAGGGTTCCGTACCTTAAAAGGTAAAAAAAAGGAACCCTTATAAGATCACTTTCTTGTCCGTCTGTCTGTCTGTCTGTCTGTCTGTCTGTCTGTCTGTCTGTCCGTCTGTCTGTCTGTCCGTCTGTCTGTCTGTCCGTCTGTCTGTCCGTCTGTCTGTCCGTGTGTCACCATCGATTATCTCAGGAACGGGTGGAGCTAGCAAGTTGAAATTTATACCATATACTGAGGTCTATAGTCCCTATTGTGACTATAAAAATCAAGGTCCTGAGTCAACACTATAAAAAGATATAGGCAAATTTAGGTTTTTGTGAAAACTTTAAAGTACCAAAACTTACCTTAATTATCAACTTTTTTTATTTTTTGGAATTTTTCCTTTACTTGTGCTGTAAGGCCTTGCTTGTAACCAAAATTGACAATTCTAGGTCAACCGGAAGTACCCTAGAGGTTTTGGGTCGAAAACCTAAATGGTAGTTCCCGTTGACCTAGAATAACGAAATTTGGCAAAAAGCAAGGTCTTATAGTACAAATAAAGGAAAAATTCCAAAAAGTTAAAAAAGTTGAAAACTAAAGGGTGTTCCCATACATACATAGTTGACGCCAATTAAAATTGTCCTCCGAGTTGTATGGGCGCTCATACAATTAATACTAGCTTAATTGGCACCATGGCTAGGTACGGAACCCTCGGCGTACGAGTTCGACTCGCACTTGACCGGTTTTTTTTTTTTTTTGTACTGCATATGCTCAACTAAACAAGCTCATGTTTTGCATAAAAAAATGATTTTTCATTTATGGTGTACCTCCAAAATTTTCCGATTTCCTAGATGTACCTTGAACACAAAAAGGTTGCAGAGCACTGAGCTACACTCCTGAACAAATTTTGGTGGACATCTCTCAGATCACCACTGGCCAACTTAGGCCTTTTTACATGTTTACTAGATGATTTATACAGTGTCAGGAGGCAATCTTTGCCTACACTTATCGGGACACTGTAATGCCTGGGACAATGTTGAGATGGAGTAGGCTTGCCCAGCACCTACACTATCCTCTCAGCTTAGCGGCCATATCCACAGGAAAGACACTGGTCAATACGTGTGGGGCTGACTAAGCCGCGGGTTTCCTCACGATGTTTTCCTTCATCGTTTAGAGCTCTTGTTAATGCGCATATAAATTTTTCGAAACGAAAAATGCATTGATGCACGGCCAGGATTCGAACCCGTGGACCCGTGGGAGCCATGTTGGCCGAGGGGTATAGTACCTCGACTTTCGGGGCCTTACTTATGAAAGATGTTTAAAGTTAAACACTGGTTAAACAACGTCCTGTCTTTATTTGTGGATAGTGACAAACAGAGACAGGACGTTGTTTAACCATTGTTCAACTTTAACCATCTTTCATAAGTAAGGGGGTCGATTTTTAGGTAAAATCAACACCATAAAGCTCCATTTAAACAGTCCCTAGAACATTTCCAAAATATTGATCAAACAAGAGGTTTCGAACGTTACCGGCTGAGCTCGGTGCCTCGGCCTCACGCCGAAATCCATTAAACCGTGCCCTCATGATATATGGCCCAAAACTGTCACGGCTGAATTATCTACGAGTGTAAACTAGGGCTGCCACGCGTTACATCTGTGCAATTTTTTGTTTTTGTTTCAACTCGAAATCCGCTAGGATGAATGTAATAAATTATACTATATAATTGTTATAGTTTTCTGTAATTTTTTGTGCTTTAACACTAACTGCAGTTTATCGCATAAAGTAAATTAAGCGAAATGCCATGAAATAAAATGTGGTAAATTTTTAGCCTTGACATGGACTTCGTGGCACGCCATGCGAATCATTATAAGAAATTTATAGTTGCAATTTTCATATCACGATATAATTGTTGTAATATTTTCATACCTAATTTTTTATAAGGTAATTTTATTGCACACTTGACTCTGTAGTTTCAAGCTACGCTAATTTAAAGCAATCTTTGTTTTGTAAATGCTTTTGTGGCCAAAATTATATTGTACTAACGTGTGCAGACTTCCAAATTTTTTTTAATGAGGTTGTATCGTGTGGTATTTTCCAACTTCCATTGTTATTGATATGAGAATCAAGGATTACAATAAGTAGAAAAATAATAATAAAAGTTGTTGTTAATTTTAAGCACTTTGATGCTTTGATTATTGTTTTGTATACAAACTATCATTCATACAATAGATTAGGACGGCTAAAAAAAAAAACAAAGACAATAAGAAAGAATAGAATCTAACTTTACATTTGTTCTCAAATTATATCCAGTTATGTAAGTGACAGCCCTGCGTGTGCAATCGTTGGCCGGATTGGCCTCCCATACAGGCTTTGTGCGCGACCACTGAAATCGTTCACGATATTAATCTGCGTTTTGACAACTTGTTTGTATTTCCATTTGGAGAATTATTTATCGGTACCTACGGGTTTGTAAGGCTGTCGGCGGACGGTCGTCAATAATACGAAATGAGACTGCAATGACAAATTACTCTAAAATACCGGTACATGTATTTATTCTTTTCATATTCCTATGACGTATAAGCGCTGGCGTGATGACCTGGACGCCTTTAAAGAAAGCTGGAAAGAAACCTCACGAGATCGCGATGAGTGGAAGGTAACGGGGGAGACCTTTGCCCAGCAGTGCGACAGTTTAGGCTAGTAAAAAAAAATTCCTATGACCTGATGTATTTGTCCACCACTGTCAGTCAGCTGACTTTTTATTCTTCAATAAGTCATTTCAAAATTCAGACAATACACAAACGCCGTCCCCGGGGAACAAAATGATAACTGCCATTATCTGAGTTTTAGTGTTATGCCATATTTGTAATCTTTGGGTGCTAATACATCTGCTCAATTTTTTTCGTAACTTTCATACAGTTATTCGCGAAGTTACAAAATATTACAATACTATTCCATCATTCGACCCATGCCTGAAGTTACAAGAATAAAATTATACTATAATCTTATCAAATTGTATTTACACCTGTTAATATGACAAACAATCATTATCATTATGTTTTCGTGAAAAATATTCGTCTAGATAATGATAACCGCATGTTATCATTTTATTCTCGTCAAAACTTGTCCTTGCATTTCGTATAATACACTATTATCATAATCGCTTCCACCCTGGTAAAGCGTCGAATAACATGATAGAATAGTGGTACAATATTAGGTTTTGCCTAGAAAATACGAGGAATAAAATGACAATCGACATTATAGAAATTAAACGGTGATTGATTTTGACTAACTTCTTATTTTTTAAATATCTCTATTTTGGCATTTCTTACGCGTGTGTCATTAAAACATTCCGAATGCATAAAAAATCAGCATTGCTTAAAGCTAACAATCATCTGTCTACGTCCAGTATTTGTGAAGTTATTAACGAAAACATGTTTTTTGCTCCTCCTGAAAAGTTACGTTTTTGTAGTTATCATTTTGTTCTCCGGGGACGGCGATCAGTCTTTTGGGATTTCAGACATTATGGGAAAAGTACGTTTTAAGAATTGTTCTTTCTGGAATATGTACATTAGATAAGATAAGATAAGATCTTATCTTATCTCTGAATAGGACATAGGCTACTTTTTATCCGGGTATCACGCGAGCGAAGCCGCGGGCGGAAGCTAGTATTTTATACTTAAGTATTTTTTTCCCGTCAAAGTGCATGTCTATACGTCACAGCTCACTACTAAACGTAAACTCAAGTAAATTGCTTGACAGTTGACACCCGACCGCCGCAGTCACGAATAACATTGTCGCATGTACAAAACGTACACTACCTACGAATAAATAAGGGTAGTTCTAAATAAGGGTCATTTTCATAGTCATAGCCAAGCAAACTCATTTAGAGAAAATGATCAAACAATGATTAGGCGGGTCCACATAGAGCGAGCAGCCTCGCGACGCGAGGCATTTGCCGCGCGAAGCAGCTCGGTTAGTGTGGACGTGCCTCGGCCTTGGTATCATCGCGAGGCTGCCGCTTGCCTCGGCCGAGGCACGTCCACACTGACCGAGCTGCTTCGCGCGGCAAATGCCTCGCGAGGCTGCTCGTTCTGTGTGGATCCGCCTATTGAGAATGATCTATTTTTACTGCAGCCATACAATCTTTGTTTGGGCCTTACGTTGACACTGATCGTTTTTAGCGTTAATGAGTTATATGCTTTTTTAATTTTCTACTAGATGACACTTTTAATACCGCAAAAAAACGGACATAATGATCGTTCTTCCTCAAATATGAAAGCAGTTTCGGCTAGTTACTCTTATTCCATTACTAGCTGCTGCCCGCGGCTTCGCTTACGTAGTACCCGGATAAAAAGTAGCCTATGTTACTCTCCAGCCCTCCAACTATCTCCACACAAAAAATCACGTCAATCCGTTGTTCTGTTTCGACGTGAAAGCAGGACAAATAAACAAAAATATAAAAACACTCTAACATTTATAATATGGGTACTGATTCATAATGGACTTGCAGGCTTTTTAGCAGAGATGGCTGCAAAAAATGTTCCCATCTCTTTTCATGACACAAGAGTGACAAGAAAAAAACATCTCCAAAGCCATACTAATTGACAGTTGAATATTAATGTTGGGTTCTCTATTTTTATTTATTTTTTTACGCTTTTCAACGCTTTACAGATTATTTTTCTCTGCACTCTCAAAACATTCAAAAGATGGTAACAGATTTAGCATTCTTTAAGCTACCATGGATAAATCCACTACTAGATTAGACTTTGAATAGATTTACTATGATATTCAATACCTGCGATTATGTTGCATTAGAAATATGCCTTGTTTTAAACAAAGAGCCTATCCTATTCTTCCAACTAATATTATAAATGAGATGGATGGATGGATGGATGTTTGTTACTCCTTTACGCAAAAACTACTGAACAGATTTTAATGAAACTTGGAATATACATAGTTTATGATCTGGAAAGGAAGCCAGTTTTCAATAATTAAGTATTTTTATAAACAAACACATTTATTTTTGATTCCGAAACAATCACATATACTTTGGATTCCCGAATGTTTTTTAATCTAAACCTCAAAAGTAATAGAGAAAATGAACAATCAAAGATGGTAAAAACAATTCCGGCCTGTAATAGAAATCAACGCGAGAAACTTTCAATTTTCTTTCATTAGCTGAGGGGTAATTACGTTATTCGAAATCGAGGTGGAAAACGAAGAGTTATGAGACCAAATTGTAGAGTTGCACATTTGGCATTGTCGAGAGAAAAGTGTAGCGTGTAGAAATAGTGTAATCGAAAACAGCTTGTATTGGTAAGGAGTTTTTTTTTTACTTTTCAAGTAATTACTATCGATACCAACAAGACTCAAAATATTTTGATAAACTATTATTTTACGAAAGACGTTTAAGTGAAAGAGCAAAATATTTAGCAGAAATACATATGATAGACACTTCCCTAGTTTTTCTTATACAAATATAGATTTAGATGAGATGTTTAGTTTAATTTGGCTTACAAAATGTTCTAAGATAAGTAATGAGCGGTATACCAATTCCTTCGAAACCTGATAAACTTTGTAACATTAGATATTGACACTCAGACATGTTCATACACTATGAATCATACTATATTTACGAGTGTCTTGTTTTTTCCTACTCCGGGGTGAAAATTCACAGCCACACGGAAATCAAAGAGTTAATTACACGTTCTATAATAACATGGCAAAGAATATGTAAATCGAATAATAATAGCCGGTAAATTCTGGTATTACTAGTGCAATGGTCGCCGTCAGGGCTGCCATGTGTCACATAGAAGGATTTACTACATTTTAGGCAAGTGTTACGTTAGACTTGTGTGAATCGCTTGATGGAACTGACAGTCAGTTAAAGACAGTTCAGGTTCTAAAACTTAAGCAAACACATTATGTCTGTACTATACCGCTAATACAAATACTAAGGTATAAAACTTAGGCCTTTACATCTTTAGGTACTAGATGATTTATACAGTGTCAGGAGGCAATCTTTGCCTACACTTAACGGGACACTGTAGTGCCTGAGACAACGTTGAGATGGAGTAGGCTTGCCCAGCACCTACACCATCCTCTCAGCTTAACCGGCCATATCCACAGGAAAGACATGGTCAATACGTGTGGGGCTGACTAAGCCGCGGGTTTCCTAACGATGTTGTCCTTCACAGTTTAGAGCTCGTGTTAAGAGGCATTAGACAAAATTTTCTGATTTACGTGATGTTTTGGGGCAGGATTTTTCAATGAAAACACTGTATTTATAAAAAAATTATGGCACAGCATGAAATATCATTTCAATTTTGTACTATTAAATGAGCTACTTTTGTATTTTTATTATTTCTTTTTGATTAATCGACCTCAAACCGGCGACTGTTTTGTGAATTTTTGCTGTAAGAGGTTTAGAAATCACCATATTTACGAATCATTTTGACGTCCAAATGGTATAAAAAAATTACGATGTTTTGCTGTGATAGTCAACCAAACTATTAAATGGATCACTTTTTACTACCTTTATTTAGTTTTTGAGTAAAAAAATCTTTAACTTAGTCGAAATTTCGAGAAAACGGCCAAAGAATTGCTTTTGATTTTGGCTACTTAGAACTGACTTAGAACTCTTGTTCGTAAAATTAACAAAACAGAAATAAACTTTAGTTCAAAATCAATCCTTTTCTGAAAAAAAAAATGCAAAAAGATTGAAAAATTGGCAATGAAAAATCTTTTAAAACAACCTAAAACGCGTCGTATCTACTACCCTATCTACTCGACGCAAGCAGACCGCGCCGAGCGCTTCTAGGGGGTGGACGTATCGCTTTGCATCCCGGAGCTCGCACTGAGTCGACTCGCAAAGCACGTCGCCGGCTACGAAGAATATAGCGAAATAGGAGCGTTTGATACATTGGTTGCTAAGTTATTAATTACCTATTTTTAAATATTTTCTGCGGGGCTAAAAAGGCCGTTAAAGCAGAATAATGATCTGAATTGTTGTGTAACTAATAATGTAATAATAGGGTGACAGCGAGCTGATCTGATGATGGAGTCAGGACCTGTTCCATGGAATTTTATGATGATATGGGTATCAAATGAAAGGGCTTGATGAGCGCAACACAATGCTGATCTGATGATGGAGTCAGGACCTGTTCCCTGGAACTTTTTAATGGTATGGGTATCAAATGAAAGAGCTTGATGAGCGCAACACAATGCTGATCTGATGATGGAGTCAGGACCTGTTCCATGGAACTTTTAAATGATATGGGTATCAAATGAAAGGGTTTGATGAGCGAAACACAATTCTGATCTGATGATGGAGTCAGGACCTGCTCCATGGAACTTTTTAATAATATGGGTATCAAATGAAAGGGCTTGATGAGCGCAACACAATGCTGATCTGATGATGGAGTCAGGACCTGTTCCCTGGAACTTTTTAATGATATGGGTATCAAATGAAAGGGCTTGATGACCGAAACACAATGCTGATCTGATGATGGAGTCAGGACCTGTTCCATCGAACTTTATAATGATATGGGTATCAAATGAAAGAGCTTGATGAGCGCAACACAATGCTGATCTGATGATGGAGTCAGGACCTGTTCCATGGAACTTTTTAATGATATGGGTATCAAATGAAAGGGTTTGATGAGCGAAACACAATGCTGATCTGATGATGGAGTCAGGACCTGCTCCATGGAACATTTTAATAATATGGGTATCAAATGAAAGGGTTTGATGAGCGCAACACAATGCTGATCTGATGATGGAGTCAGGACCTGTTCCATGGAACTCTTTAATGATATGGGTATCAAATTAAAGGGCTTGATGAGCGCAACACAATGCTGATCTGATAATGGAGTCAGGACCTGTTCCATGGAATTTTTTAATGATATGGGTATTAAATGAAAGGGTTTGATGAGCGAAACACAATGCTGATCTGATGATGGAGTCAGGACCTGGTTCATGGAACTTTTTAATCATATGGGTATCAAATGAAAGGGCTTGATGAGCAAAACATAATGCTGATCTGATGATGGAGTTATGACCTGTTCCATGGAACTTTTAATGATAATATGGGCATCAAATGAAAGGGCTTGATGAACAAAACACAATGCTGATCTGATGATGGAGTCAGGACCTGTTCCCTGGAACTTTACAATGATATGGGTATCAAATGAAAGGGCTTGATGAGCGAAACACAAAGCTGGGTCGGGGTTTACTTTGACTTTGATTCTTGATTTTGACTTTCACTTTGATTCTTGATTCTTGATTTTCAATTTTAGTTTCTCTATTCTCGGATCTCGGATTCTTGATTTTCGATTTTCGAGTCTCAATTCTTGATGATCGGATCACTTTGATTCTTGATTCTTGATTTTGATTCTTGATTTTCAATTTTCGATTATCGATTCTCGGATCTTGTATCTCGGATTCTTAATTCTTGATTTTCAATTTTTTAATTTTTGATTTGTGATTCTTGATTCTTGTTTCTCATTTCTCGATTCTCGGATCTTGGATTTTTATTTTGATTTTTATTTCTTGATTTTGATTTTAAAATTAAAATCAAGATTAAAAATGAAAAATCAAACATCAAAAATCGAAGTCAAAAGTAAATCCTAACCCAGCTTTGTGTTTCGCGCATAAAACCCTTTCATTTGATACCCATATCATTATAAAGTTCCATGGAACAGGTCCTGATTCCATCATCAGATCAGCATTATGTTTTGCTCATTAAACCCTTTCATTTGATACCCATATCATTATAAAGTTCGATGGAACAGGTCCTGACTCCATCATTAGATCAGCATTGTGTTGCGCTCATCAAGTCCTTTCATTTGATACCCATATCATTAAAAAGTTCCATGAAGCAGGTCCTGACTCCATCATCAGATCAGAATTGTGTTTCGCTCATCAAACCCTTTCATTTGATACCCATATCATTAAAAAGTTCCATGGAACAGGTCCTGACTCCACCATCAGATCAGCATTGTGTTGCGCTCATCAAGCCCTTTCATTTGATACCCATATTATTAAAAATTTCCATGGAGCAGGTCCTGACTCCATCATCAGATCAGAATTGTGTTTCGCTCATCAAACCCTTTCATTTGATACCCATATCATTAAAAAGTTCCATGGAACAGGTCCTGACTCCATCATCAGATCAGCATTGTGTTGCGCTCATCAAGCCCTTTCATTTGATACCCATATTATTAAAAAGTTCCATGGAGCAGGTCCTGACTCCATCATCAGATCAGAATTGTGTTTCGCTCATCAAACCCTTTCATTTGATACCCATATCATTAAAAAGTTCCATGGAACAGGTCCTGACTCCATCATCAGATCAGCATTGTGTTGCGCTCATCAAGCCCTTTCATTTGATACCCATATCATTAAAAAGTTCCATGGAGCAGGTCCTGGCTCCATCATCAGATCAGCATTGTGTTGCGCTCATCAAGCCCTGTCATTTGATACCCATATCATTAAAAAGTTCCATGGAACAGGTCCTGACTCCATCATCAGATGAGCTAGCTGTCACCATATTATTTCATTGTAGTCGGAACTTGACTGACATGCTGAGATCCAAGTTTCAACTCAATCGGACTATTTACTGAAGAGTTCTGTTGAAAAGCTCCTGACTCCATCAGATCAGCACAATATGGTTTATGGGACAAAAAAACAAACATTTATTTTTTGTAATTATTTGTATTCAAAGTGTAACTAACCCGACTTTGTTTTGTGTTATACCTATAGGTACCTACCTAAGTACCTACCCAAAAAGTATTTTTACTATCTCAAATAAATCAATCACATGAAAATTACCAAAACCGTTTAGTCTAAGAAACGGAGCGCTGTTCATTGGGTGTTAGAACTTAGCAACTTTTGTCCCTCCGAGCGCTGATTTTGTCGAGTGCGAAATTGTCTAATGGCTCTTAATGCGCATTTAAATTTTTCGAAACGAAAAATCCATTGATGTACGGCCAGGATTAGAAACCAAGACCTTCGGATCGAAAGTCGAGGTACTAATCCCCTCGGCCAAGCTCGGTATAATGATACGATGAGGTATAATGTCAGTGAAAAACCTGAGGCAGATTAGTGCACGCACACGAGTACGTATCGAGGGGTTGTGAGTGGTAGACATGAGCCTGCAACACTTGAGCGTCGCGTCGCCTCATTATACACCGCTCGCTTTGTTTGCCCACACTTTGTAAATGAATGTTCGAGGCTTGGCAAGCATGGATATTTCACTGGCGTGGCTGGTCTGGATTACGTCTGAGGTCTTATTCCCAGACAAGCATGGATATTTCACTGGCGTGGCTAGTCTGGATTACGTCTAAGGCCTTATTCCCGGCTTGATAATCATGAGACTTTTTTTATATTTTCTAGATTTTAATTGACATAAAAAAAGTATCATGTACGAGTATTTAGTTCTGTTTACCGCTTTGCTTAGTTTGGAGCTGGATTGGGATGTTTGAAATGCCTTCCAATATTTTGTTTATATGAAACTCTAAGCCTGGCCGCATACGAGTCACAAAACGTCGCCACAAAGCACCGCTACGACCTATTTCTTGTAGTTTTCATATATTTTGTATAGACGCGCCGCACACGTGTAGCTGGTGGCGGCCACTCGCTACAGCTACTAAATATATGAAAAGTCGCTGTCGCTGGCGTTTTATGGCTGTGGTCGGTGGCCCGTTTGCGCCGAGCCTAATGGGGTTTAATATTTTATCTTACATCGAAGTACCGGTAAGTTTTGACAAAAACGGGCCATGTTCATCCGA
Source organism: Camptogramma bilineatum (assembly GCA_958496255.1). Classification (NCBI taxonomy): domain Eukaryota; kingdom Metazoa; phylum Arthropoda; class Insecta; order Lepidoptera; family Geometridae; genus Camptogramma; species Camptogramma bilineatum. Next base: position 15,087,567 of record OY292459.1, read on the forward strand.
ATGATAAGCTGGTTTAGTTTTCATAATAACAACTTTTTTTAGCCCCGCAGTTATTAACTATTTCATAAATACATACAACTAAATAACACAAAGAGGACTTGTAGGTACATTCTAATTGTAATATTTGGAATTATAGCAGAGTTACATCATTTTACTTAGCAAATACAAATAATAAATATAGACTTGAGTATAGTAAAAAAAAATCTACTCACGCAAAAATAACACACAGATAAGTGTACAAGGAAATAACAACTGCTTGGAGAATAAATTCGGTTAGTAGATAGAAATAGCTCTTCGCCAACGTTATTAACATTAACATGTCTGCAAAAGATCTGACGATGAAAGCAAAAGGTAATTCTCAACGAGTTCGAAAGGTCGCTGTTATTAGAATGTCAGAAATAGAATTGTAAATCTAAATCAGTTTCATAAACCGTGAACCAAGTATAAGGCTGGTTTTAGTGTCACGCGTACCGTCGGCGCTGACAGGCGAGTGATCTTTATTACAATGAAATAAGGATACTGATTGTTCAGCACTAAAACCAGCCTAAAAGGCTCGAACGTATTTTTAGCATTTCCCGATAATGGTGTTTGCGGTACCGTTAAATATTTGAAAACCATTTGATAAAAAAATGTAAACGGTTTTTGTTCGATTTAAGTCAGATTTCTGAGTTTGTTAATAGCTTTAAGCGCATTTCAGACTACGCTATAATATGATAACATATAGCTTATAGTTCATAGCACAACAATATCGCGCACCGTACATTATTATGGGCACGTTCACACCTTACTGTATGATATTTATTGGCTTGCTATAAAAATGTATGGTACGCGATATTGTTGTGCTATGAGCTATATGCTATTATATTATGGCGTAGTCTGAAATGCGCTTTAGATGTTTCTTTAAAATAGTACGCGAATTTTATCAATAAGCACCTAAGTTCTGTCAAAAGTTAATCAGCGTTGAAAATAATGTCATCCTTTTCTTTTAGATAGTGACAAATAGTGACCGGGCGAGTCTTAAGCAGTGTTTAAACTGTGTTTATACTGGCAGAATTGTGACAACCCCCCCTAGTCACAGTAGCCACAAAGAAGTGAAGTGAAACTAGGTTTAACTTGAGAGGCGATTATAGGTACGGCCGATGAAGTCAAAGATTTCATGCCAGGAAGATGGTCAGTGGACAGAATTAATGGTCTAGCTAAGAAAGGAAAAATAAAAAAAGGTGCTACGAAGTTCGCCGGGTCAGGAACTTCGTAGCGCCTTTTTTTTAACTAGGTAGGTAGTTTACAAAAAATTACTATTAAATCCTAACCCTGATGTACGTTTTCAGTGCCAATTCCGAATTTAAGATACAGAACAACTATTGTAATGGTATTCTCTCAGAATAATATTGTAGGCCCTTTGCCATATTCTTAGAAACATAAATCTAAGAATTGGAAGTAAAGAAACGATTGTCCAATCCTAAACAAATACTAACAGTAGCGAATTAAAATGATTGTTCAATCTTCTTCGGTAACAGAAACGCCTACTTAAAAAGTCTTAAAACCTTTTTCGAAGCTTAAATTAAGGTTTTCCCAGCAGTGGGACACAATGGGCTAATTATCACATCACACTATAACATTATAAATGCGAAAGTTTGGATGGATGGATGTATGTTTGTTCCTCTATAACTCGATAACCACTGAACCGATATGGCTGAAATTTAAAATTTACATAGATAATAACCGGGAATAAGACATAGGTTACTTTTATCCGGGTACCATGCGAGCGTATACTAGTACAAAGTATATATCTGTTAGATATTAAACTGTCCACTGAGAAACCGTAGCAGTAGCTATTAATAGCAAAAAGGTAATGTAAGCAATCTAGTTGTAATTTCAATCAGAAAACTCTCAGACAAACAGTCTGCCGCGTTACTTTCACGAAGTCACGTAGCGAGGCGGCGAACCGAAGGACAGGGGTGTAGTCAGGGTCGTCGTTTTACTTAAATTTAATATAAAGAACTAAACGAAAGACCGCAAGACGTGCTTGTTGCCCTGCAGGCTGATTGTCTCAAACTGTCAAAATGATCGCGTAGGTATCTTTTATCGCTTTCGGTCTCGCTGAGATGAGTGTGTCGGAGCTACTTGCGTGGTCACTGAACTGTTATGTTTGAGAGTTTGAGACCGATTTTGGTCGCTATCAAAGATAAACAATCAGGGGGCTGGTTCTTCGCCGTATTGGTCGCGAAGGAACCGGAGTAGAATTACACCTCTTTATAATACATCATGTGCCCTAATTCAAGTTGAGTCGATACTTGTTTCCATCCTCCATTATCCTTTCTTCATAGTATCGAAGTAAATAGATTTAGCCCCTCTTCCCCCTTATCACTAGAGGCCCTGCGCTTGTAGTGCAAACATAGTGTTCCCCAAGGCGCCCTGAAGTGGCTCCGGCAGAAAAGCTGAGCAAGGATCGATGCTTCAACTCCTGTTTCAAATATTTGTGTGCTCGATAGGCGGCTAAGATCCTGCTGATAGAACGGTATAGCCATCATTATCATCTTTCTGGCCTTGTCACACATTACGTGGGGTCGGCATGACATGTATTCTTCTTTCATTTCCCTTATTCCGTCATCTTAACACTTACCCATTACTCATTATCACCTTTCAGACAATCCATCCATCTTTTCGTGTATAATATGTATTTTTTTACAAAAAAAAAGTAAATAAGTACTATATCAGTCATGTGGTTCCCATAACACAAGCTCTGCTTAGCTTGGCGCTACAAGATGCTGTTTCAAACGTCCAGCATTATATCTTTATTTATTTGGTCTACCTCTACTCATATATCCATTATTTTTACACTATGGGAGGCCCTGCGCTTGTAGTGCAAACATAGTGTTCCCCAAGGCGCCCTGAAGTGGCTCCGGCAGAAACGCTGAGCAAGGATCGATGCTTCAACTCCTGTTTCAAATATTTGTGCGCTCGATTGGCGGTTAAGAGGACCCTAAAGTAGGTATTGAAGGGCCTAAAGTAGGTTATAGGAATACAGGGTCTCCAATACCTCCCTACGATAAAAATTCTTCTCAGAATCCCTACGGTAGGAATTCTTCTCATAACAAGCATTTTTTTTCCTACGGTAGGTTTTTTTTTACCTTCTACTAATGATGCTGGTATCGCGATATTTCAGTTCATGTAGTAAAATAATTGTTCAGAAGTGTCGTAAAGGGAGAGAAACAACTCCAATTAGAGATTCCGGATATCACTTGCTAGAAGCAAGTAGTGGAATTTATTTCTTGCGACCGATTCATCTTATGTCGTCACTTTTGTTGACAATGTCATTCTTATCTAGCTATATTTAGGGACTATATAGATCATCATCATCATCTGAGTCGTTGGACGTCCACTGTTGGACATCAACCTCCCTTAAAAATTTCCATGTGTTGCGGTTGGTAGCGGTCTGCATCCACCGCCGACCTGCAGTTTTACAAGATCGTCTGTCCATCTTGTCGGTGGACGTCTGCTAACATATACATCTGTATAGTATAAACTTATATAAATTAATACATATCATATTGGTATCAGAACTCGTCTCATTAGAGGACTAGCCCGTAATCTCTCCATCTCAAGCCGAGTCATTAGCTCGCGTCAAACTTCAATGCTATCGATTTCGAAGTTTGCACCAAGTTCGCTAATTACGAACACAGGGGTGTGCAGAACCGCTGGTGGATTTGTGAATGAGGATTGCCATTATGAACTGTTTGGCCTCGGCTGGAAGGTGCTGGAAGTTGCCGCGCAGGATCGAGTCTAATGGAAATCCCTTCTGAGACCTATGTTCCAGATGAGATCATCATCATCATTATGACGAAGCGAAAGAGGAGTAGTTATCACCTTTATTTTGTGTACATAGTAGGCGCATGAGTGTATGAGGATTGTCGAAACACTCATGGCGTAATCGCTCTTGATAGATCGTAGAAGTTCTGCACGGTCATAGAATATATGGGTGAACGATATATATAAAGGCCTCTAAGAATTTAAACCTATCTGTTCGCACCCGATATGCACCCGGATGGTTTTTTTTGGCGGATTTTTTTCAAAACTTTCTTTCATAAACCTTGTCTGAATGAAAGCAACAAAAAATCTGCCAATTCTGTCGAGACTCAAGTGTAGTAATCTTTCATACATACGGCTATTGGTGCTGGATAAAAAAATTATAAAACAGTGTAATTTCATGAAATCGAATGTTTTAAGGTAAGGCCAAACCAGTTGTTGTCCAATCAGGTTGTCCTCTGATTGGACAAAAACTGATCGCCACCTTGCACGCCACCGCGGACGTTAGCTGAACGCTTTGGTTTGGCCATAGCTTTACTGAAGCGATTGCAATAACACTCGGAATAGATGTAACTTGTAACCTGCCCCTCTAGCCATATTACACTATCTATCGTCGCTGTAGAATAGAAACACTTCAAAATGTATAGGATTTGACGTTTCAAGTAGATGAGTCACGTGGTCAAAACGTCAATTCCTATACATTTATGTATAGGAATTGTAATATGGATAGGGCCCCAGGGGCCCTAGCCATATTACACGATCTATCGTCGCTGTAGAACGATCTATCGTCGCTGTAGAACGATCTATCGTCACTGTAGAATAGAACACTTCAAAATGTATAGGAATTGACGTCCTGACCACGTGACTCATCTACTTGAAACGTCAAATCCTATACATTTTGAAGTGTTTCTATTCTATCGCGACGATAGATAGTGTAATATGGCTAGGGGGGCTGGTACTACTACGAGAATATAGGCATGGACGAAGACTAGTATGCATATCTAGATTATATTTAATTTAGTAACTGGCGCAATAAGCTTTGAATTTTAGTAATCGGTAAACATAAGTTGGCGAAAGCTCTGTCAAGAGTTCAAGCTAATCTTATGAGCTGCATGTCATGGTGCCAAACAGAGATAGCATAAGTTACTAAAGCGTCAGAGCGAGACGACGGCATGGTATCAAGTTTACGCGTCATTACTCGCGCATGTCTTGCATTGTTTCGTTTGTGTACGTCACTTTGCACGTGAGTGTACGTACAGTCAGCGTAAGTTGTTTGAATATGTAGTTGTTAAGAGCGTTTGTCCACCGCCGCCGTCACCGTCACGTCAACGAGAACGAGATGACGGCGCCGAGGTAGCGACCATACATTTACTATAGCCGCCTGTCCACCAGAAGACCGTCACGTCATCTTGATCTCATACAGAAATAATCTCGTTGACGGTGACGGTTCGGTGACGGCGGCGGTGGACAAACGCTCTTATTCACGCCGAAATGAGACGTTATTTCCTTAACAGATTCCCGCAATGCAACTTATTGACGACATTGCTACTATCCCTATCTTTCGCCCACTCCCACCTCTCTCCTGTCAGCGCTATACAGGGTGGAAAAAATGAATGGGCCCTGGAGGGAAACTTCTTTAAATCCTTAAGAGTATTTTACTTAAAGGAAACCCAGGCCTATTCATTTTTTCCACCCTGTATATTTCGACGACTTCCTGCAGTCAAATTAAAATACGTGATCAACTTCTACTGCTGAGTATACGAACGTCACTTTAAGTTCCGCGAGCGGCTTTTTGGCGGGAATTTGAGAAGTCAAGTTTCATTTTTGTTTTATTTTCCAAAACTTGTGTTTCTTCGAATGTTAATGTGTAATAATGGTGGGTTATTAACCGTTAAGTGTTCGTGAACGTGCATAGGTGTAGGGAAGTGAAACAAAATTGGATAACATTGCTTTTCAAGTTCTCCCAAAAAGTCGGTGTTGATGTTTCAGTAAAGCCCCACATCTTTACTGAGGCACAAGGGGAGGGGTGGGATATTATATTTATATATTGTAATATGTATTTATATATCTTATTTATCTATAAACTTGAAGTTTATTTAATTACTTGACACTGGCTGAATGCACAACCGTGCGAAGCCAAAATAAAGAAAAAAAAAAAAAAAAAAAAAGTTCCGCGAGGTGGATTATGTGTTCTCTGGGGCGCATTATACTGGTTCCTATCAATGATAGCTCTACGGTTAACTTAGATTATGCTAAACTGTTGTTTTGACTCAAATCATACTAATATAAAAACGTTTTGGATGTATGTTTGTTCCTCTATAACTCGACAACCACTGAACCGATTTGGCTGAAATTTAAAACATAGATAGATACCTAACGACCGGGAATAGAACATGTAGGGCCTTACTTATGAAAGATGTTTTAAGTTGAACACTGGCTAAACAACGTCCTGTCTTTATTTGTGGATAATGACAAACAGAGACATGACGTTGTTTAACCAGTGTTCAACTTTAAATATCTTTCATAAGTAAGGGGGCTACTTTTTAACCTCGCATCCACACGTTGGGGCCAACGTTGGCCCCAATGCCTCTCACCAACGTGTGGAGCTGACAAAATTGCTTTGGCCCCAACGTTGGGGCCAACGTTGGGGCTGATTTTGCTAGATCCACACGTTGGCGAGTGACATTGGGACCAACGTTGGCCCCAACTTGTGGATGCGAGGTAACCGGATACCACGCGAGCGAAGCCGCGGGCGGAAAGTTGTATTTATGTATTTATACTCCGTGTGCCACCACTTTAGTTGCTTGAAATGATAATTTTTCGAATAAGGAAGGGTAGTAAGTTCATAGAATAAGTATTTTTTATGTATCAATAATTGTGTTAAAAAGTACAATGCGGTCTTATCGCTAAGAGAATTACAGCTCCCGTATCATTCAGCTGAGCTCCAAACGGCTCTAATATGTCATGATCTGACTCCATTCACGCTCCATTGTCAAAGGTCCCGATGCGAAGACATAAAATCATCGGACCCCCACCAATATGCATTACAAAGACACCAACTCCATAAATTCTACTCCTCATTCAGGGTAGAGTTTGATGGGTCGTTAAATGTTAGTGGGATAGGCGGTACCAAAAAGCCGGGAAGTTAAATTTATTCATAAATAATGCCGGATATTTTGTGAATCAGATGTGCAAAAGTGCCGGACTTTGTGTTTACAATACATGATATTAATAAAAAAATTGTGTGAGTGGTAAAGAGTAAATCGAATGTCTCTAATCTGAATATCTCTATGCGGAACGATACTTTTAAGCTTGGCACGAATATTGTTAATTTTGGAGCGTTGTGATCGAGAAAGTTGAAGAAAGTATAATATTGAAGGCTTCTTACATCTCAAATCTTAGTTGCATCTGTCGCTATTTCCTTTCATTGACATGAGTGTGATTTAAAAGCAATCTATAAAGCCTTGACAACAATAGAAAAAACTTTAAAAAAAAAATTGGAATAGTAAGCAGTACTTGGATGATTCGCAAGAAGCGGTCCGAAAAACGGTACCCCATTTTCGCAATTTTTTTTTTGGTTATTTAAAAAAAAAAAATAACATACCTAATTAAGCACTCAAAGACATGCATTTTAATGTTAGCGGCCCTCAATTTGATAAAGCCGTTTTGAAGTTTTAGTGGTTTAAATATATTCGTGCCCATTAAAATTAGGTTTGGTCCAGAGAAATTAGAAAAATGCCAGAGAAATTAGCAAAATGCCAAAGAAATTAGCAAAATGCCAGAGAAATTAGGAAAATGCCAAAGAAATTAGCGACAGAGAAATTAGTTTTTTATCGCGGACACATTTGTTTGCTTTGTAAAACAGTAACGTGGAGTTAAAATAACATGAAATTTGATTCACCACTACCTAATAGTATCTATATTAACGTTAACGTTATAAAAAGTGTCAATTTATATTTCATTATTGCGTAATAAGCGATTGAATGCAGATAGGGGTGTCGCGGACACACCAGAGAACTTAGATTTCACGACTTTAGAAATTAATTACAGCTTTCCTATGTATATAATTGAGGATATTACTAGTGCCATAATAGCGTACTCGTATACTATTTCCAAATAAAAATACAGCAATACTGAAACTGGTCATTTTAATAGGTTCGCAAGGCCGGACATGCCAAAAACACGAGTCCTGCGAAACACCTATGGATGATTCGCAAGAAGCGGTCCGAAAAACGGTACCCCATTTTCGCAATTTTTTTTTTTGGTTATTTAAAAAAAAAAATAACATACCTAATTAAGCACTCAAAGACATGCATTTTAATGTTAGCGGCCCTCAATTTGATAAAGCCGTTTTGAAGTTTTAGTGGTTTAAATATATTCGTGCCCATTGAAATTAGGTTTGGTCCAGAGAAATTAGAAAAATGCCAGAGAAATTAGCAAAATGCCAAAGAAATTAGCAAAATGCCAGAGAAATTAGGAAAATGCCAAAGAAATTAGCGACAGAGAAATTAGTTTTTTATCGCGTACACATTTGTTTGCTTTGTAAAACAGTAACGTGGAGTTAAAATAACATGAAATTTGATTCACCACTACCTAATAGTATCTATATTAACGTTAACGTTATAAAAAGTGTCAATTTATATTTCATTATTGCGTAATAAGCGATTGAATGCAGATAGGGGTGTCGCGGACACACCAGAGAACTTAGATTTCACGACTTTAGAAATTAATTACAGCTTTCCTATGTATATAATTGAGGATATTACTAGTGCCATAATAGCGTACTCGTATACTATTTCCAAATAAAAATACAGCAATACTGAAACTGGTCATTTTAATAGGTTCGCAAGGCCGGACATGCCAAAAACACGAGTCCTGCGAAACACCCACTTACCAACCTAGCTGTGATTTTGAAGAATATTAATTAATACTAGATATGTTAAATAGCGTGTAGGTATATCAATATGGTTAATGGTTGAGCATTTTATTTCCGGACAGGAAGTCTTAAGCCCAAAAAAGCCGGACACCGCCCTTCCTATTCGTAGATAAATGGGTCCTTGTTACAATACCTAGTTTTACGATCGCTTAATCTGTATGTTGGATGTCGTGTGTGATTGAATAGTTTAATTTAAAGCTTGCCCCATTGATGCAGACTTTCAATAAATTGTTGTACAAATTATTGTTACTACTGTTATGGCTCAAATACACGCTGGGCCAGCCTAGGCGAGCCTGTGCGATTGCGAGCGAGAAGGTGAATCGAAGCAAGGCGAGAGCGAGAGAGAGGCAACGCGTTCACTCGGCGAGCCTGGGCCAGCGTGTGTTTGAGCCTTTAGATGACATTTCTAAGCAAGAATAATAAAAGGTCAACATTTGGATGTAGTGTAGATGATATGGCTAGATTAGGAGTGGCTAATCTTGGTAAAATATATACTAAAAAAAATTTTGTAGTAAATTATAATCTGAGAAGGGGGCTGGTACTACAGGCCTTTACCCACAGTGTCCGATCCGTCCCGCCCCGATACGATCGTAGAACCTATCTTGAGAATTGATCGTTGGATCGGATAGCAAGGATCTTTACACTGGCTCCGATACGTTCTACGGTACATAACCATTCATTCTACTTCAAGATTATCCGCCACCTTGAAAGCGTCCTGCTGCCACGCCGATGACGCGATCACTGTCACCAGAGACAGTGATCGCATGATCGGCGTGAGATCAATTGATTGCGTTCTACCGCAGGCAGTGGGAAAGCATACACGGGTAGTCATTGGTTACAGAGAACTCATGCGTTCAGATCGCATCGTCAGATCGTATCGGCGGCACAGATCGGTCGCTGTGGATAAAGGCCTTACAGGCCAAGGGCGGTCACGACTCCTATTCCGTCTCTGGATATACAGTCAGGACAAAAAACCACAACCAAAAGTCGAGGCACTATTGGCTTTTTTATCTATAAACAGCTCCACTATTTGAGCGACACGTAAAAGGTATATTATATTTTATTGGCAGTTTTCAGCCGACGCAACAAACTGTCGACCCTAAGGGCCGCGCCACACGTTTCACCGCGCTGATGGCTGTCGTTATGCCGTGTAATTGCTCTGGGATGGCAATAGGGTTGACAATGACAGTTGCGACAGATATTATAGTCTATTCTTTTGTGCACTTCATTTTTGATGGACTTTTATGATCACTGTGACTGCTGCAGCTTCACCGGACTATAGAGAGAATGCTTAACGCCGGTAAAAAGCTGAGGCAACATGCACAAGGGCACTACTTAGGTATAGGCGTCGGTTTAGGTTGTTTGTTAGGTTTTTTGATGACAGCTGGCCCAGAAGTGGCTCCAACCTAGGCACTTTTTGTGTACTTTTGATGGCATGCGATTTGACAGCTCAGAAATATTGCTGTGTTGCGCTAGTCATTTGCGCTTGAGCGAGAGGTGGCCACTACTTCATACTAACATAATTTTTTTATTATAAAACGAAGTACATTGCGCAATAACTAATCGTGTGGAGCTTATATTGGGACAAATTATTTATATTCTTTATCAAGGCGAAGTGAAATCTGTTAGGTACATACTAGCAAAATGTGGGCACTACGTACAGTACGCACAATGGATCTAGGCTTTCGTGAAGTTAGCCGTGTCGCTGGGCAGTAAAAAAATTAGTATGAAAAAGCTACACTGCGCATCGAAATGGGTAACTTCACGAATGCCTAAATCCATTCTGCTAATGTTATGTTTAGACCAAACTCCAAATAGTCAGAAGGATTTTGAATGTTAAAGAAATATACAAAGGACATGGCCGATTCCTAGAACAATTTTGCCCCACAGATGCCCACAGGAAAGAATGCTTGCGTCATGACCAAATTGGGATTTTTGGGTTTGTTTTTTTATTTTATAGTGAGACTCCATTCATCTTCTTCCTTTTTAAAGTGGGATTTAAAAGATAATCTAATTTAAAGCAGCAGGCTGTGACGCCCAGCATGAACGGATGAACCTAGGAAACTATATTTTTTAGGTTCGTATAGTAAAAGCTTTGCTTACTTTGGGGATAGATGGCGCTGTGTGTAATGTCCAACAATAATTATTTAGTAAGTATTATTATGGACTGGCAGAATTTTGAGTGAACTAGGGTATGGAAAATAAATAAAATAATAAATTAAAATAAAAATTCTTTATTTCAGACTTTCATCCATATATACACACGGGAATTTTCACGTGAAAATATTATCATTCATTTATATTATGTTAGTATTAGTAGGTAGGCAAAAATCGGTGGCACATTTGAGTGGTAAGTAGGTACAACCGGACAGTCAATGGCAAGTATAGGTTGCCAAGATGGCATGCCTTGACTCCCAAGACTGAATAAGATGAAAGTCAGGCCTGTCGGCTATCGCCTGAAGGAGGCTGTTGCAGCTTGACGCACACAGCTGCTCCCAGTACCTACAATTTAAAGTAAAAAAGAAAAGTACTTAGGAAAAATTGGGAATTTCATCAATAAAATTATCTACACTCATGTGCAGTGATTCTGTACTTACCACCTAAAATAAAATATGATATAAATAAATAAAATAAAAAGCCTTTTATTTCTCTATAATTAACATTTTTTTCTTATCACTAATGCTTATAATCTAAGTAGGTACTAGAGAACCCCTAAGGTGAAGGCCTCCTCCAAAGCCAGCCATCTGTCCCTGTCTTGTGCTACTTGGAGCCAGTTTGGTCCAGCAGTTTTCTTGATGTCTTCGTCCCAGCGAGCGTATGGTCTTCCTATGCAGCGTCGACCTCTTGAACCCTCCCAATTTGTCACTCTCCTAGTCCATCTTCCATCTTGTAGACGTCCAGCCATGTCCAGCCCACTTCCATTTTAGTCTGTATGCATATCCCAAGGCGTCAGTTTTTGTAATTTTAAATAAAATATGATAAATCCTCATAAATCACATCACAACACAATCACACAACTGAAACTCAACGAAATTCCTTTTACATCTGTCAAATTCTTGTCCGTCTGTTTTGTTTACTATTTGAGTGTCATGTCAACCGCGAAAAAGAAGGTAGGTCTATCTGATAAAAATATTCTCTGTGATACCTCCAGACTCTCGGCAAGAAACCCCGACAACACCCGAGAAGCGTGAATGTGAGGAGTTTCTCGCCTTCTTGTTCTCGCGCTTCGGTGTCGGTACCTATTTTTGGCCGAGACAAAGGATTTCAAACAGATCACGAGTGAGAAAATTGAGAGTGTTGATAATTTGTTTGTTCTTCGAGAAGTCTCGGTGAAACTTCTCGCCGTGAGTCTGGAGAGGCATTACGGACTGTAGTACCGGAAGTGACTAAAGTTACTAATAAAATAACATAATTATATTCCCACACGGCACGAGATATCTAAGTATTCTGTATGTACCAGTTAATTTTGTGATATTTTATTTAAATAATATTATTCTGACGCATAGTCTAATTCGATATTCGGCTCTTCTGGGGCAGGATCCGGCCAGATTCTTTGCAGATTTACAGTTTTAGTAAACAGATTTACAGTTTTAGTAAAGGGGATTTCAGATACACTGTAACTTGTTTAAATGCTCAAACGATTAGGTATTAGCCAAACAACTAAAGAATTCGATTCGAACAAAAAAAAACAAATGATACCGCTAAAAAAATTCTTAAACGTTCTTTTGAAAAAAGCATTGATTTTTCGGTAGAAAAAGTTAACAAGTGTGGCGAAAGGATTATAGAAACATGCCTATAAAATATCATGCTTGAAAGATTGTATTACACTAAAAGTCGTATTAGGAAGTTCAAAAACGTGCGTGTCTAATTTATAAGTCGGAATATAATCGCTTTTTGTGGACAGCCCTAGTTGTGTCCAAGTCGTTAATGTCATATTCTGTACACGAGTACCTATAAGTATTAGGCTAGTCATTTTCATTTTGAAAGCTTATAACTACTGCCGAGCAAAAGGCCATTTTTTCCGGTCATTCGTCAGCTTTTGATTGCACATAAAAATGATTTTAAAAGTAAAATAATGGGTAGGTAATGTTAATGTATTTTAAAAATAGGCACTTAACATGGAAAACTAATCTCTTAACATGGAAGGTAATCTTGCGATAGAATAGTTAATAAGCGTGAGGCGCGTACAGTTGTTCTATCTCACGAAGTCCGTTTGGTCTTAATTGTGTGTGTGTTCACATGCACGTTGTTTCTGTGTGCGTAAGCTCAGAAGCTCAGAATCGGCCCACGCACACAGAAACAACGTGCATGTGCATCTACACACACAATTAAGACCAAACGGACTTCGTGAGATAGAACAACTGTACTTTTACTTTAGTACGTCGGTGTGGCGACTAGTGGCGATCGATGCGACGAACGGTGCGCGTAACAATCGTAACTCACAAACCGGTGTAATTGCGGACGTGAACAACTAATGGCCCACAGGCCGCTTAATGGGCCGTGCCCGTTTCATTACCGACCGCTTTCCAGCCAAAATTTTAATCCGAAAAAACGATCCGAGCTCTGAGGAACCGCGAACGCTCCATAATGGACCTTAAGCAGCTTTTAGGGGATGTTTAGTGCTTCATTCGTCGGCGTTAACGATGCAGAAACGATAGGTTTTAGACGAGGAATAAACATGATATGGCGTCGTTAGCATCGCCCGGGGTGCGGAAACGTCAGCCGCTTCCTGTCTCAAGATGCCATCAAAAGTTGAGCTTAAATCTCTCTTTAAAACGCCATGGCTTCCTTCCTTGGATCGGCTCTCGAGCGGTTTCTGCGTATCATTTTACTTCTTAGATAAAAGCTTTTTAGAGGCGGATGGAAAATTATGAACTGCAGTCGACGGAACTAATGGATAAATGAGTGGAACTTGAGCTGAAGATAGGAAGCCAGTCAGACTAAACATTATAGTATTCTGCCAATAGATTAGCACTTGGAATTTTATGTAGATTGTAAACCTTATTATGCTTAGATACTCTCGATGTGAGCTTGTTGCACGATCTACAAACTGTGGACCAAATCAAACTAAGAACTTTTTTCGACAGCAAACAGAAGGGAAAGACGATATGAATAAAAAAGGAATTAGACAATAATCCGTTGTGTTGACTAAACTTAGGTGAGATAAGGCCCTGATCGGGGCAGGGAAATTATGATGTTCTGAGGACATGCAACACTCATCTCAAAGTAATTCTGGTAGCTGGTCAATGAAAACGGAGACAATATAAAATACATTTCGTACTAAAAACACCTAGAGCCAGTTGAGTTTCGTACTATTCCGTTCTGCTAGTTTGAACTGACGCATTCAAGAGTACGATTATCATATTTCATAAAGCTCCCGAAGTTCACGGACAAGACGCAATATCGACCGATTTCCATTTAATTTAAATATCGGAACACCTGCGGAGTAATCAGGCAGGTGCACGCTGGAAACTTTCCAATTATGCCAGCTCTGCTACAACGTCATCATTGAATCAGCTCGGAGACACTTGCAAAGCGAATGTTCCCAAGCATGGGTGAATATTTAATCAAATCATGAAGAATGTGGGATCTTATCCAACTAATATTATAATAATGCAGATATGTGTCAAAATCACGTGGATATATTAATATAGAAATAGAAGGACATACAATTTATATATTTGAATTTTTGTAATTTTTTTTTGTAATTCTAGGTATAAGTACAATGAATGAGCAGTGGGTTTCCTATTGTAGACACTCTAATATAATAAATAACACACATATTTTGTGTTACCACAGAAGTCAAACAGAATCTTATTAAAAATGCGGAATTATATACTAGTGAAACATGCTTGAGTTAACTTAGCCATCTTCTATTCATATGATTATATACCAAGAAAATCAGCGATTCGAAAACGGATGGACATTCATTAATTCGTGAGAGCATGAACATTTTATTAAAGAATCTGTAAACCGAAGAAAATATGTTATTCAGTGGACCAATCTGAAATCAGAATCAAGAAAAGAAACCGAAGATCAATCATACTCGACCTAAACCGATCCAATGCCATAAATAACAAATCAAACATCAAGAAAGCAATAAATCCCTTCCCTATAAAGATAACCCGACTATTGAGCAGTAAAATAAAACTACAGAATAAGCGATGCTAAGCCCTAGGCCTCATAAACATGTGGGGTTGGTACTAAACTCGCTCGGTATCATAACTGTCGCTTTTGAGGGTAGTTTCATTTTAATACAAATTCAATTACGCTCCGACCACGCGCCAGTAATGATCAAATTCGATAAAGAATAATGATCTGGGATCGTATAAACCGCGGGTCTACGATTCGTATGAAAATAACCTTTATTACTTTCTAGTTAGATTCAAAACTACCTGAATGTTGTAAGGTTTTATTGAATTTAAGATCATCAAGTTAATGTGTTTTCTAGACTTTTTATAATAATTATCACACACTTAAATAGCTGTAAACCGTTTAACTAAAGTCATATTTCTTTATGTGTGATAATTTTATTTTTAAACTTCCCATAGACTATATTTTAGATCTTATTAGGCAGCTTAAGTCTGAAAGCCATATATGACAAGGTACATTTATGACATTTACCTATAATTTACAATAACATTCAAATGGTCATGTAACTTCAACTATTTTCTTAATAATAGTGATCTGCAATTCATAATTATCATGAAATATCAGCATTCGTTACCCAATTTTGTTTTCAGCTAGTGTATTAGTTACATCAACTGCTCGTAATACTCTTGTACGCCTAAGGCCATTTTCCTTTTACTAAACAGAAAATATACTTATATGCATATATTTATTTATGCCTTAGTTCTAGTTTTATATAATACAAATACAAATACAAATACCAAAATTTATTCATAAAACCAATTTTACAAGTCAGATAGTTCACGTTATTTAAAAAAAAAATACTTAAATATAATATAAGTACATAATTATCATCATTTTTATTATTTTCCTTTTACGCCTAATTTTTCTTGTGTACACGACCCTGCGCTTCTAATCATCTCTCTCTAGCCTCAAAGGTTTGCTGGAAGAAAACTCTTTTTAGGGTTAAGCTCGCCTTTGTACATGTCCTTTCATTGTGTAAGTTTATTGTTTTGTGTACAATAAAGAATAAAATATGTAACTAAATGCTATTCTGGCTCTATAGGTCTGAAAACTAGTGATGCCCGAGCGATGTACGAGTAATATA
Organism: Camptogramma bilineatum; assembly: GCA_958496255.1. NCBI lineage: Eukaryota > Metazoa > Arthropoda > Insecta > Lepidoptera > Geometridae > Camptogramma > Camptogramma bilineatum. Next base: position 15,103,547 of record OY292459.1, read on the forward strand.
TCGATGTGAATAATTAAACGCATACGAAAACAGTAATAATGGTGCGACAGACACGTGAATATTACAAGTTTGATGTCGCCCTAATGCTTGTAATATTTCGATTTTATGAGCATCGATCCAACTACTAATAAAGTGTACCTACTATGTAACGAGTCAATATATTATATCGATTATGACACGTCACACACAAGGCTGACTTCTATTTCAAATTCAATTCAAAAGCTTTATTATTCCACACTTAAAAATTAAATTGTTTTACAAAAAGTTGAAATTAAAAATTAAGTATTTGTTATTGGTGTGTAGTCTCTCTTGGGTAAAAGCCTCCTCCAATTTGAACCATTCTTCGCGATCTATGGCAACACTCATCCATTTATCTCCCGCTATGTTCTTACAGAACAGAACATAGAACATAGGCTGACTTCTATAAGGTAAGATAATTTATTCCTTAAATTATCCTATTTTTTTTAACTAGCCTAAACTGTCCCACTGCTGGGCAAAAGCCGTACATTCCACTCATCGCGATCTTGTGCGGTTTCTCTCTAGTTTTCTTTAAAATTATTCTAATTATAACTAACTAGCTACTGCCCGCGGCTTCGCTCGCGTAGTACCCAGATAAAAAGTAGCCTATGTTACTCTCCAGCCCTCCAACTATCTCCACACAAAAAATCACGTCAATCCGTCGCTCTGTTTTGGCGTGAAAGCAGGACAAATAAACAAACAAATAAACACACTTTCACATTTATAATAGGGGTACGGATTATTATGTATTTGAATTCAGTTACTTATTTAGGTACTGGTTCATCCGACTGAACCAGGAGTTAGAAAGTTATAACTATTTTGGCTCACCGAATTGAAATGTAGAAATCCGAAACGTAGAAACCACGTACCTGAAACAGATTATATGTATTAAATTACTGACTCCACAAAACAGAAATAGACTTATTGGTATTGGAATGAATGAGTAGTGAGGTTTAGGTGCTGAGCAAAATTTATCTCAGTTTTTGTAAAAGTTATTGCCCTATGAGTACCTACAAGTTTTTTGTTTTAAATTGAGCTAGTGTCCAACTCTGGTGACGGAAGCTGAAATGTATTTCTTCACTTTGTTCGTTTAATGGGTTATTTGATTAATTTATAACAGAACAAAAACTGCGGTTTGTTATAATGACTACACAGACACACGTGTATCGAGCTGTCCCTCTCTTTCATGACAAAAACTTAATTCACCATCCCGTTTGGATTTTCAGTGCTTATAAGCAAAGAATGAGACTACAAAAATCATCTAGAATAGATGGAGAGGCCTAAGTACTGAAACAAAGTCTTCGTGTCTTCGCAAAAAGAACAAAAGTCCCTAAAACGCGTAATTGCGCGCCCCGCGCGTAATGGCCGTCCGTTCTGCGCAGAACTGCTTTTTCCAAATGGACTGACTTGTAAGTGGACGCTTACATTTCACTCCACATAAACCACAGTATCGCTAGAACAACTGGTTTACCATTATTAATCAGATTGCCGCTTGGGATTTTAGTTCAGTTAAGTTACCAGTGGAGGCGCTGCACGGAATCCCATACAATCGAGATACTTTACTATTGTCACGGATAGAATAGTAGACTCTGGTCCTTACTTATGAAAGATGTTTAAAGTTAAACACTGGCCTCCTTACTTATGAAAGTTGTTTAAAGTTGAAAACTGGTTGAACAAGATCCTGTCTCTGTTTGTCACTATCCACAAATAAAGACAGGACGTTGTTTAAACAGTGTTTCACTTTAAACATCTTTCATAAGTAAGGCCCTGGTTAAACAACGTCCTGTCTTTATTTGTGGATAGTGACAAACAGAGACAAGACGTTGTTTAACCAGTGTTCAACTTTAAACATCTTTCAGAAGTAAGGGGGTCTGTGCATACTCGTGCTGGAGCTACACTAATCCTAAACTGTGCGGTCAGAATTTATCTTTAGTAAAATCTTGTGACGAGAAGTCGTCCTGCTATAAGCTGTGGTAGCCGACCGAAACAGCGCTACTTAAAAAATGCAAGTTCTTGGTTTACCACACTTTTCAGATGGATCAATTGGTTTGTGTATTATGTAAATTCAAAAAATAATTTTACGTTTTCGAGGCTCCGCCAAACTTGCCGCATGTCCTGCCGCATCTGTGGACCATCAATGCGGTCTAAAATCTCCGTCACCAACGTTTACTAGCTTGTATTGGATGAAAATCGCTTTGATCTGATAAAATTGTGCGAGTAGGTGGCAAGCAAGCGATGCGACTAGTAAAGTACTAGATAAAGTGCGGGACAATGAGGAAGATAATGTCTAGTGGGTGGATGTAGATGGATAAAATATACACTATAAGCACGCGATTCTCTGCATACAGCTATTATATGGATGACCGCAAGAGAATAACCTATGAAAGGCGGATAATTGGACAAAGCGCAGTCATCTATTTGTATCTTGATTGCACAGAATATAGTCTAATTTCAGCCAAACCCTTCAAAATTCTATTCTACATCCTAACAATCCTACAAATATTATACATCTAAGTTTGTATGTTATCCCCGATATCGCTGGAGGGACATGGTAGAGAGGGACCTACATCTCTACAATGGGGATTGACGCGAACTAGCTCAAGATAGGAGTAGATGGCGTCTTCTTTTGTCGGAGGCCAAGACCCACTTCGGGTCACTGAGCTAGCGGAGTAGTAGTAGTAGTAAGTTTGTATGTTTGTGTTTTAAGACATGATAAACTCTGGAGTAATTCTGAGCAGGTCGTGGCTTGGAATAAATAGGAATATAATACTTTAACTTTTGGTACAGAGCAAGTGAGCCGCGATCAGAAGCTAGTTACCTTTACTTACTAGTTTATACAGGGTGTGGCAAATTCTTGGTCACTGAAGGGTAGCTACCTTTTCTCTTGTAGTTAGAGAGTTTTGTTCTTAGGAAACTTCGGTTTTATTTTGAAGAAAAAAATAATTGCATTTTTAGATTTTTGAAAAAAAGTACAGTTAGCCTAAAAAATTACATTTGTCAAAAAAAACAAGTTGGTCTTAATCGACTCTATTTCCCATCAGGAACACTTCTCCCAAAGTAACTTACCAAATCAAATCGTAAGTTTTTGCAATAATTCAAAAAAACACATCCCATACATTTTCTATGAAATTAGAAGCTGTAAACATTACAGTGAAACTTATTCGATCTTTCTTAATTTAATTTAATAACTGCTCCAGCAAGCTGGGAGGCTATTGTAAAGCGTGTATTTAAATTTAGAACAAAGTGCTTCCCTGCAGATGTAAAATTACCATTCTCTCTTGCGGCTCTGTCTGAGGCGCATAAGGCTTTACAATAGCCTCCCAGCATGCCGAAGCAGTTACGAATTTAAATTAATAACCATCGAATAATTGGCACTATAATGTTTACAACTAGGCACTAATTTCATAGAAAATGTATGGGATGTGTTTTTTTGAATTATTGCAAAAACTTACGATTTGATTTGATAAGTTACTTTGGGAGAAGTGTTCCTGGAGGGAAATAGAGTCGATTAAGACCAACTTGTTTTTTTTGACAAATGTAATTTTTTAGGCTAACTGTACTTTTTTTCAAAAATCTAAAAATGCAATTATTTTTTTCTTCAAAATAAAACCGAAGTTTCCTAAGAACAAAACTCTCTAACTACAAGAGAAAAGGTAGCTACCCTTCAGTGACCAAGAATTTGCCACACCCTGTATACGGAGAGAACAGTAGTTTCCTAGCTGATAAGTGCACTGAGCTGCACCATAACTACGGTAGTGCAGTTCACAATACACTTGAGTATGCACTTGTTGAGCTGCAATAAAACAGCTCATTGCTCCACAGATCGGCCAGATGGCACGGACATCAAAGATACGATGGTTTTGACCTATTTCAAATTACGTCCATAACAAATCTTCTCAGCAGATTTTCTATAACAGTAATAAAGACGAATTCAACGACACGATTTGACAAAGACAATCTGTATTTGACTTTTAATTGATTGAAAAGTTAAAAGGCTCTAAGGGTTTTCATTCAGAATTGCACCCGGAAAAGGGCTGAAATAATGATGAAACGACAACACTTCTGTATCAAAATTATTTAAATTCTTCTTCTTCTTTTCGAATCGAGACTCAACTTATTTTATAATACTAAACGGTATTGGACCAGTAGGTGGCGACTTCTACGTCTATTCTATTATTTAAATTAGTAATCTGGTTCCCTTTACATAAGCTTTGCTTAGTTTGTGGCTTATTCGTGATGTATAAAATCACACTAATCACACTATCACACTAATATTTACAAATGCGAAAGTTTGGATAGATGGATGGATGGATGTATGTATGTTTGTTTCTTTATAACTCGACAACCACTGATCCGATTTGGCTGAAATTTAAAATATAGATAGATAGTGATCGGGAATAAGACATAGGCTACTTTTTATCCGGGTACCACGCGAGCGAAGCTACGGGCGGAAGCTAGTATATACTAATTTAATACAATATTTATATAACATTAGGTAAATCCATATAAACTTTATGTGAAATCACAATCAAGATAGATCACAACAATAAAAACATCAACACCCATAAAAACATGCAAAACAGGCATAAAATAAACATTTTTACGTTGAAAATCATAATATTTTTACGTTGTTTTCAAGTAAATAATTGAACCAGGACAAAGGATTGATACAAAGATGCATGCGGGCGTGTACTGCGAAACGGAAAATGGATTTTCACATTTTCCGTTGAAGAGTTACTTTGTGATTCACAAAAAGATTTGCAGCGTTTGTAAAATGTTTTCCAATGTTTGTGATACTATCAACTACGGGGTTTCATTTTGTTTTTTGAGTCATGTTGGCGGAGTGGTATGTACTACACAGAAAACCAGCGCTACAGAAGCTCTATGCTACTGTAGCCCACGCTGAGTGGTGATCAATTTTGTGTGTAAGTTTAGTTATAAGTTTTTCGAATTGGTCATGTAGTCTAAGTAAGTCACAAAATAAACTATTTTCTATTTTTATTCTATTTCTCCTCTTTCGATTTGAAAGGTTTTCATCCCGGCCGCATCAATGGATTTAATTTCCGAAAACTTATATGTGTGTTGACAAGAGCTTTAAACAATGAAGAAAAACATCATGGGGAAATCGGTTAGTATTTATATTTAGTTCTAGATGTTATTTTAAGTTGTGTACAATAAAGAGTTTTCATTCATTAATTCATTCATTTAGCAGCAATGGGCTTACAAATTATCATGTACTAATTCTAACTATGTACTTACAAAAATGGCATGTACCAAATAGTTATATTTAGACGTGCTTGTGCCTACCGTTCGACGTACTTTTTAACTACTATCCCTAGGAACACAGTCGTGAGCCTATTTATATTAATATTAACGATTATTTAATAAGCTGACCAATTTTTATCGGGATAGATTAGGTTATTTTTCCGCCTCCAGAACTAAACGCTAGCCTAAATTAATTTGCTTAGCAGAATAGATTGCCGGAAGTACCTAGGTCGAAAATAGACCAGTCATAATACTCGAGTTTACGAATTCACATTGAGTAACTTCTAACTTATTTAAATAGACAGCAACAAAGTTCACCGAGGCTTCGAAGCTTATAGCCTTAGGCAGTATAATCGCGACCATTTTAGTTTACAAAGTTTCCAAATTTCATGCCAAAAACCGATGTGTCACTTCAAATCTGCAGTGCAAAATGGACTTTAACCGGCTCTGAGTTCTGTTACAATTTGACTGTCTGATGTTTTAGGTACCTGAAACATTTGGGGCCAAAGTCCAACAGGGCGTGAACGGATACTGATGATGAAAATATATTTAATGATAGTATGGTAAGTAAGTTCGTGTGAGGCCTCGGTCATAGCTTAACGACTTAAAAGCCAGGATTGACTATTTAACATGCCCCCCCCGAAGCACGGAAACGGACGGGTTGTATGGTAATTTCCTATGATGGCTTAAGCCCTTAATGCCTTGTAGCAAGTTGATGAGGACGGTACAAAACCGATCGTCAAGGAAGTACGAAATATGAGAATCCTAGTCTAGTTTGACCACGGAACCTAGAAGGGTTTTTTATTTACTTTTCTGGTCCCACTGGTCCCACTGGAGAAGGTCTCCTCCGATTCTCTTCATCTATCTCTATCCCTCGCCGTCTCCCACCATTTCCCCTCGAAGGCATCGATATCGTCTCACCGTTTCCGTGGTCGATCTAGCCGCCTTCTTTCTAGAATCCATGGTGAGAAAAATTTGGCTTAGAAGACCTAGTTCAGCTAAAATGTTGATGATAATATCTTAGTTTGATGTGCCAATGGTTATCTAAAGGTTTAAAGTTTGATGTGCCCTGATCGACGAGCGAGGAAAACCGCGGTCTTATGATTCGTCGGCAAAGCTCGCCGGTGTATTATTGCAATACCGCGGTTTTATGAGATGACGAGCCTGGCTCGCGGCTCGTCATGTTTGCTTCATTTTTTACTCATCACGAACAAATTCAAAATTCAAAACCTCAATTCAACAACTACGATACGACTGTTTCACTCGCTAGTCAATCAGCGCCAACGAGCCGCGAGTAAAACCGACGTTCTTTAAAACCGCGGTATAGGCTCGTACGTCGATCACCCACTTTACACTGAGGAAAAATGTTAGCGATAGGTCATAAAACCTTAGGTCCTAAAGTTTTAAGACTTCGTGTCGCGCTCAACTATTCTAGGCGTAAAGTATAGACTTACAGGATCTGATAGCACTCTAAGGAATCCCTAGAACTATCTCGAGATTGCTGAAACTATAAATGGAACGCCTTTGGGCGATATCTTATCGTTCGCTCTCACACTTACCCGTTGGCACTTTTCTTACTTGACTACAGAAGGTTGTGTTTTTCACCGAACTTAAAAAAATATGGATCCTGACCAATCGGAAAGTGTCCCTTTTCAATCGGTCCAGGCGTCTTCGAGTAATCGGTGAACTTACATAAAAAAAAACACAAATATCCTCCTTTTTTGAATTCAGTTAAAAATCGCTTGTATTTTACAAGTTTTGCAAAAGACTAGTGCGGGCATAAGAACATACTTACTATATAGGGTGAAGGAAGGTATTTCCGTCTATAACAATGTCTTAATATCGGATATTGGTGTTTTATTGGGAAATATCTTCAGTGGAATGCGTGTTAGTGCCATAATGTTCCAGAGTTTTCTTTTGATAGTCCAGGTAGGATCCGCGATGTCGTTATTGGAATTATTGTCGTCATCATCATCATCATCATCATCAGACGTTTTGTACCCACTGGGTTGTAGCCTGGGTAAAAAATCATCCCTTTGATCCATTTTCATAAATCTACGATAGAATTTTTTTTCTTCATTGATTCGTAACTAGTTAAAAGGAAAAATTTAATCCTTGTACTTAAAGTGTGTTTCGTAACCAGCACAGCGTATTTTTCATATTTATGCGTATTTTTTCATATACTAACCGGGAACGAAAAAAAGGCTGTTTTTTTTACTTATTGGTAACTAGCTATCAGTTAACAAGTGGTTAAATTAAAAAAAAAAACCGTCTTCAATGTTCGAGCTGATTAATTTTCTGTTCAGTTCGAGTTGCATTTCTATTCATAACTCCGAAGATCCTCGACAGATCCTCAACAAGAGCACCTCCTCCTTTTTTGAAGTCGGTTAAAAAGCAGCTGTCATCATTTACTATAGTGTTCTGCAAAGGGTGTGCCGCAGCACACTGGTGTACCGTGGTCATTAGTTGGTGTGCCTCGGAAAAATAAGGTTACCTATCTCAGTTAAGCTACTCCAAATTTGGACCGCATATGCTTAACTAAACAAGCTCATGTTTCGCATAAAAAAATTGATCGATTCATTTTCATTTATGGTGTACCCACCTCCAAAATTTTCCGATTTCCTAGATGTAAGTACAAAAAGTTTGCGGACCACTGATACACAAATTGAAGAATAATAAAGTGGGTCCAGTAATGGCTTTCAAAAACATCTTGAGTCCCCGGAGTGTAACCTCAAACTTGCAAATAAACTTCGTGAAATGTTATCGGTCGGTTAACGATTATGCGATAACTCGGTGCATCAGTTCAACCCCGTGTCACTATAAATACCGTCTCAATCAGAAATAGGCTTAGTTTTAAAGAGATAAAGTTGAAAATTCAGTCCGTGAGACTGCATCAGCAGAGATGGCTAATCATAAGAACTTACTAAGTGTTGGGTAAATGATCAGATTGATCACTCTTCCTAAGTATCGGCGTCCTTTAATGCGTTCACTGGCACCCTCTCGATTAGGGGGCCGCAGCACTGCTTGCCGTTGGTACATAATGTGAGGTGGCACTTAAAGTATTAAAACTAGTGAGTGAATATAAAAAAAAAATCATCATGGAAGGCTTATGCCAAGGCCAACGGCAATACAACAGTGCAGTTTCATTCACTCAAAGGCATCTTAACTATCTTGCTTCTTACTACAAGTACTATTATAAAATGCGAAAATTTGGATGGATGTCTGTTACTCAATCACGTCAGAACGGCTGAACGGATCTAGATGAAAGTTGTAATACACATAGTTTATAATCTGGAAAGTAATGTTATAAATTCTAACGTGAGTTTGTTTAGTGTGCTTAAATTTTGCACTCACATTGTCACGAGTACAGCAAAGGTACCTTTCAATTAGAAAAAAAGTACTCTTCCCGAGGGCTCTACATTAACACGAGCGAAGCTGCGGGCAAATGCTAATTCTTTTATTAAAGTCACTCTTGTATACTAAGATACTATTTTTCGTTCAAAACTAACATAGTGAGTTTTCGAAGTGACTCTTCTTTATTAGAAACTACAATTTATTCTACGACTAGAGGTTGCCAGGAGCAACTTAGCCGGTTCAAGAAGGGTAATTTGTTGGAATGGGGCGCAAGATTTACTTGATTCAACTTCCAGTTATTGAAGGAGGACAAAGGAAGAAGTGTTGCCATCTGTATAATGCATTTGCGTTTGAACAAAATACATATTTTCACAAGTCATGTGCGTGCTCTGCGCGATTAGCATTTTAATTTTAGTTCTTTGAAACTTTGTCCTGGTGTGTGACTTTGTAAGTAATAGACGTTTACGAAGAAAGGTATTTTAAATAATAAATTATTGGTAACTTCTAGTAGAGAACTTTATAGAGCTTTTGAGACTATCATGGTTGTAAACCTTGTAAACACTTTTAACGGGATATTTACCATGACTTTTGGATTTTTGAATTTCCCGATATTTCGGCTCAAAAATCTAAAAATCATGGTAAATATCCCGTTAATAGTGTTTACAACACTTTATAGAGTTTTATTTTCATGAAGACATAACATTCAAGGTAGCAGACAAGCATACGGCCCGCCTGATGGTAAGCAGTTACCGTAGCCCATGGACACCAGAGGAGTCACACTCACGCTGCTGACCTTTTAAAAATTCCAAAATGCCCTTCTTGAAGAACACCATACTATAATCATGGTGAAAAACCGCGGCAGGTAGATCATTCCACAACCCAATTGTTCGCGGGAGGAAATTCATCTGGAATCGCACAGTGCATTGGCGTCAGAGTGTTAGGATGGATTCCCTGTCGATGCGAGCATTGCGATGGTAGAATGCTACAGGCACCATTTCAAAAAGCTTTTCAGAACACAACCCATAATAACAATAATACGAGTTTATCCAGTTTATACAATGATATTTAAAAATAATAAGTACTTACTTACCTAGATATTATGTTTTTAGCGAGCGCAAAATGAAAAAGTCTCAATTAGGACGTCTTGTCTTTAGTCCGCGCCAAGCAGGGCGACGACCGTCGTCTTCTGTCCGTCACGTGTGGTGAATTGTGTGAATTTGTAAATATGTATTTACAAAAAAAAATGTATTTAAGTAGTATATCAGTCATGTGGTTGCCATAACACAAGCTCTGCTTAGCTTGGGGCTACATGATGCTGTGTGAAATGTCCAGCAATATTTATTTATTATTTATTTATTTAATTTAAAAAAAAAAGCCGGTCAAGTGCGAGTCGAACTCGTACGCCGAGGGTTCCGTACCTAGCCATGGTGCCAATTAAGCTAGTCCGCTTAATTGTATGAGCGCCCATACAACTCGGAGGACAATTTTAACTGGCGTCAACTATGTATGTATGGGAACACCCTTTAGTTTTCAACTTTTTTAACTTTTTGGAATTATTCCTTTATTTGTGCTATAAGACCTTGCTTTTTGCCAAATTTCGTTATTCTAGTTCAACGGGAACTACCTTTTAGGTTTTCGACCCAAACCCTCTAGGGTACTTCCGGTTGACCTAGAATTGTCAATTTTGGTTACAAGCAAGGTCTTCCAGCACAAGTAAAGGAAAAATTCTGAAAAATAAAAAAGTTGATAATTAAGGTAAGTTTTGGTACTCACAAGTTTTCACGAAAACCTAAATTTGCCTATATCTTTTTATAGTGTTGACTCAGGACCTTGATTTTTATGCTCACAATAGGGACTATAGACCTGAGTATATGGTATAAATTTCAACTTGCTAGCTCTACCCGTTCCTGAGATAATCTATGGTGACACACGGACAGACGGACAAGAAAGTGATCTTATAAGGGTTCCTTTTTTTACCTTTTAAGGTACGGAACCCTAAAAACAACAAAAATGCTTTTATGATAATATGTAAGTACATTCATCTGCGGAACTTGTCAACATAGTGTGCACTATATCGGTATATCAGTGCGACCAGACTTTAAACGTCCGTAACATATCTGGGGTTAATAATATAATTGAGTGTATATTTCAAGAAAATAGTAAAGTTTTCCTCAGCCCACTCCCCTTCAACGGGTCGGTCATCAGTTGCAGCTATCGCCAGTGGAACTTCCACAACTTTCTCTAAGCGATAACAATCAATTATTTACACGCGCTGGTCCTAACCACTTCTGTGTACAACTGTACCTTATGTACCGTTCGGACTGCAGTTACATGGAAAAGTGGTCCTTCGAAGCAGGTTTGGCTTTGGCATTAATATTCAAACAGTCACTTTCCACAAATAAAGACAGGACGTTGTTTAACCAGTGTTTAACTTTAAACATCTTTCATAAGTAAGGCCCTGAATCGTTAACTCGGATTCTCGGAAACTCTAATTGCGATTCAGTTTAAAATTTAGTTTGAGGATTTTAGTTTTTCAGGTATCAGGGATTTCAGGTTCTTTGATTCTGGAACGTTTGAAATGATAACTTCACGAGTTTTGGCGGGACAACCTCGATGAGTTTGAGAAACTGGTCATCAACGACAGAGAGAATTCTGAGAAGACCTTTGTCTAGTACACAACCAATTGATAAAAAAACTGTAAAATTCTAGGTTTTCTGTGTAAATGGAGCCTTAACGGGCTCAGTGGAAATAGTTAATGAGAGATACGAGATAGAACCGTCTGTGCAAGTCTTTTAATTGAAAATGGACGAGCGCATGCAGCAGACAGCAATGCGCCTCGCCGAGTAAAAGGTGTCTGGAAAATGACCAGTGCACAGGAACCAGCAGATGCGCCGAAACGGAACATATTTTTCTAGCAGCTTGAAACTATGACTCGACGACGTTACGGTATCTTAAGAGGGCCTTAGGGGGCATCCATTAATTACGTGAGGCTTTTAGGGGAGGAGGCTTTAGGGGGGGGAGCCAAATCTCATCCAATCTCACGTGGGGGAGGGAGGGGGGGGGGGGGCTCGGCAAATGTCCCGTAATATTTTTTTCCTCAAGAAACGTGAAATGCCGATTATTTTATTTAAAACCACATGGACATGTTGGTTCTAATCACACTCGAGACCACATAAAAATCCCCGTGGACTGATTTAGAATGAATATTCATTTACAAAGAATATTTACCTACCTATTTATAATATGTTCAATTTTCAATTTCACGTGAGATTAGGGGGTGTGGGAGGGAATCGAGTCAAATCTCACGACATCTCACCAAGGGGAGAGGGGGTCGAAAAATCGACAAAAATCACCTCAAGTGATTAATGGACGCCCCCTTACTTGAGGCGTTATCCCGACCTTAAATTAGCACATTGATGAGTGCAACTTCAAATTTTTATTATTTTTAAAATTTACATAAGTAAGGGCAATAATGTTTGCAATTTAGCGATCCATGGGCAAGCATAAACTTTCAAAGATCTTATTTGCTTGAAAATCTTAGATATTGCCTGACTTACGCGAATACATGGTTCATTTCTTTCGGCTACTTTAATAAAGTTGAGTGGAAAATACAAGCTCACTGAAGCATTTCCGAGAGACAGGCCACAAGGGAACCTACTGCCTAATATCCCGAGGTTGAAATAAAATGTAAATAAGTCTGCAGTTTCAATTCCATTGTAAGACACGATCCCGGCAGATGCATCTTCCATAAATATTTCAGAACGCCCTGACGCTTCACTGAAGACGGACACTTACTGAAAAGTATACTCTATATAGTACGTTTTGGTTACGTATTGATGTCACGAAAAATACAAGACAGATTTTTGAAATCCATAGGAACGTTTGACAGATTTTTGATTTCTTTTTTTTCATAAAACAGGAATTCGAATTCCATAAATTCTTAAGCCAGATTTTCATTTGTTTTTTTTTACAAGACAGAAATACAAAATCCATCTAAACATTTTCCAGAAATTTTAACATCCAGATAATTCACTTTACCGCATGTTTGTTTTCCATATAATTTGTTTTCCATATATTTTGTGATGCCGAAAAATCATGGTTTAGGAAAGACCTATTACAAAATTATGTATTAAATCTTTCTAAACGCCTACTAGTAGCGCCATCTAGTAATAATTCAGAGCGTTATTAATACTAGGTACCATAAAATTAAATGACCGATGTCTATTATGTAGCTTGAACTGTAGGTAGATATCTAATAAATAATGTACCTAGTTACTTTTTTTTATTACCTACCTTTAACATTTCCTAACTAATTTCGTGCTAGATGGTTAAGTAACCTCACCAAACTCACTTTTGGCAAATTATGAAAATTTAACCTAAATCTTCCAACCATTTCGAATTTGTGACGGCTCCGGCGCTTCGGGAAGTGCAGCCCCTCCGCCCTTGCGTAACAAAACGCAGCATCAGCACGAGCCTTCGCAGCTTCGGCTGTTTGGTCGCCACCTTCGGCGGCGACCAGCCTCAGCCGCTCCAGCTCGTGCTGGTTCCGCGTTTTGTCACAGCGGGCGGGGGCTGCATCTCCCTTCGCGCCTCCGAATTCATAAAAACACTCTAGGGTAGGACAGACAAGACTACGTGGAAGTCGGGGTGGGCAGATTCGGTTCTGAGACCGATAATAACCTAAAAACGTTTCGTTTTACGGTAAGACAGACGCAACATGAAAAGCAACACAAATTACGTAGGTAAATAATATAATTGAGTAAGATGGAAAAGGTTTTATATGGCTGGAAATTTTCTGGTAAGCGTTACTTCTGTCTTTTAAAATAAGGTATAAGGATATTGTTGTCAAGTGAAAAAAAAACGAACTGATAATCTGGCATTAGTGTTTCTGTCAAATGAGACTTCTGTAAAACGTTTTATCGGAGTAATAAAATTATGTAAAACATAGTATCTGGATTTCGAGTTTCTATCAAACGTTTTATGGATTTCAAAATTCGGTGTATCGTTTTTCGAAAGATAGATAGGTTACCGTACGGGTTACGTATTGATGTCACGAAAAATACAAGACAGATTTTTGAAATCCATAGGAACGTTTGACAGATTTTTGATTTCTTTTTTTTCATAAAACAGGAATTCGAATTCCATAAATTCTTAAGCCAGATTTTCATTTGTTTTTTTTTACAAGACAGAAATACAAAATCCATCTAAACATTTTCCAGAAATTTTAACATCCAGATAATTCACTTTACCGCATGTTTGTTTTCCATATAATTTGTTTTCCATATATTTTGTGATGCCGAAAAATCATGGTTTAGGAAAGACCTATTACAAAATTATGTATTAAATCTTTCTAAACGCCTACTAGTAGCGCCATCTAGTAATAATTCAGAGCGTTATTAATACTAGGTACCATAAAATTAAATGACCGATGTCTATTATGTAGCTTGAACTGTAGGTAGATATCTAATAAATAATGTACCTAGTTACTTTTTTTTATTACCTACCTTTAACATTTCCTAACTAATTTCGTGCTAGATGGTTAAGTAACCTCACCAAACTCACTTTTGGCAAATTATGAAAATTTAACCTAAATCTTCCAACCATTTCGAATTTGTGACGGCTCCGGCGCTTCGGGAAGTGCAGCCCCTCCGCCCTTGCGTAACAAAACGCAGCATCAGCACGAGCCTTCGCAGCTTCGGCTGTTTGGTCGCCACCTTCGGCGGCGACCAGCCTCAGCCGCTCCAGCTCGTGCTGGTTCCGCGTTTTGTCACAGCGGGCGGGGGCTGCATCTCCCTTCGCGCCTCCGAATTCATAAAAACACTCTAGGGTAGGACAGACAAGACTACGTGGAAGTCGGGGTGGGCAGATTCGGTTCTGAGACCGATAATAACCTAAAAACGTTTCGTTTTACGGTAAGACAGACGCAACATGAAAAGCAACACAAATTACGTAGGTAAATAATATAATTGAGTAAGATGGAAAAGGTTTTATATGGCTGGAAATTTTCTGGTAAGCGTTACTTCTGTCTTTTAAAATAAGGTATAAGGATATTGTTGTCAAGTGAAAAAAAAACGAACTGATAATCTGGCATTAGTGTTTCTGTCAAATGAGACTTCTGTAAAACGTTTTATCGGAGTAATAAAATTATGTAAAACATAGTATCTGGATTTCGAGTTTCTATCAAACGTTTTATGGATTTCAAAATTCGGTGTATCGTTTTTCGAAAGATAGATAGGTTACCGTACGGGTTACGTATTGATGTCACGAAAAATACAAGACAGATTTTTGAAATCCATAGGAACGTTTGACAGATTTTTGATTTCTTTTTTTTCATAAAACAGGAATTCGAATTCCATAAATTCTTAAGCCAGATTTTCATTTGTTTTTTTTTACAAGACAGAAATACAAAATCCATCTAAACATTTTCCAGAAATTTTAACATCCAGATAATTCACTTTACCGCATGTTTGTTTTCCATATAATTTGTTTTCCATATATTTTGTGATGCCGAAAAATCATGGTTTAGGAAAGACCTATTACAAAATTATGTATTAAATCTTTCTAAACGCCTACTAGTAGCGCCATCTAGTAATAATTCAGAGCGTTATTAATACTAGGTACCATAAAATTAAATGACCGATGTCTATTATGTAGCTTGAACTGTAGGTAGATATCTAATAAATAATGTACCTAGTTACTTTTTTTTATTACCTACCTTTAACATTTCCTAACTAATTTCGTGCTAGATGGTTAAGTAACCTCACCAAACTCACTTTTGGCAAATTATGAAAATTTAACCTAAATCTTCCAACCATTTCGAATTTGTGACGGCTCCGGCGCTTCGGGAAGTGCAGCCCCTCCGCCCTTGCGTAACAAAACGCAGCATCAGCACGAGCCTTCGCAGCTTCGGCTGTTTGGTCGCCACCTTCGGCGGCGACCAGCCTCAGCCGCTCCAGCTCGTGCTGGTTCCGCGTTTTGTCACAGCGGGCGGGGGCTGCATCTCCCTTCGCGCCTCCGAATTCATAAAAACACTCTAGGGTAGGACAGACAAGACTACGTGGAAGTCGGGGTGGGCAGATTCGGTTCTGAGACCGATAATAACCTAAAAACGTTTCGTTTTACGGTAAGACAGACGCAACATGAAAAGCAACACAAATTACGTAGGTAAATAATATAATTGAGTAAGATGGAAAAGGTTTTATATGGCTGGAAATTTTCTGGTAAGCGTTACTTCTGTCTTTTAAAATAAGGTATAAGGATATTGTTGTCAAGTGAAAAAAAAACGAACTGATAATCTGGCATTAGTGTTTCTGTCAAATGAGACTTCTGTAAAACGTTTTATCGGAGTAATAAAATTATGTAAAACATAGTATCTGGATTTCGAGTTTCTATCAAACGTTTTATGGATTTCAAAATTCGGTGTATCGTTTTTCGAAAGATAGATAGGTTACCGTACGTTTTAGGTTCAATTCAGGATTCCATGACGCTTCACTTAAGACGGACACTTACTGAAAAGTGTACTCTATATAGTACGTTTTAGGTGTCATTCGTAAGATCTTATTTCGTCACGTTAGTTTAATTCGGTAAAAACACAATGTTTCCTTATCGATTAATTATAATCAGTACCTATTATTATAGGCTTTAAGGTGCGGAAAGAGTAGCCACAAGAATTAAAAAACAGAAAAAATCTGATGTTTTGTTTCATTAAGTTCGTTTGGGAATAATTATCTGTAGTGCGTTCACATACAATTCACTTACATAATATATTTAATCCCTAAGCATA
Organism: Camptogramma bilineatum; assembly: GCA_958496255.1. NCBI lineage: Eukaryota > Metazoa > Arthropoda > Insecta > Lepidoptera > Geometridae > Camptogramma > Camptogramma bilineatum. Next base: position 15,119,967 of record OY292459.1, read on the forward strand.
AAAGTCTTATAAAGTGGATCTTTACAAATATCTGTGTTCTATCATCTGTGACTATAAGAAGAATTGTGTTCGTCACAAAAGAGATTCGCTGCATACAACTCAAATTCCACTCCTTATTGAACTGTGGAACGCGCGCGAGCGAGATTGAATCTTATCACATGCTAATAAAGTACGTTTCTCATGTCACAACAGTAGTTGATTCTCTCCGGACAATCTGGAAGTATTAAGCTGTATTGGATTCTAAGCCAGTGTGGGAAAGAACATTTTCCCTTGAGACAGTTTCTTGAAATCCTTTATTCGCGTTGGCACCTTCTGTAGCGGTTTAACGTGAACGTACTTTATTGTGAAAAGAATACAAATTGGGTGCTTACAATCTCTTTGAAATGTTGACCGTTTCTAGCTTTGAGTCTGAGTGCTGAAAGCATTATGACATAAGAGTGTACATCTGACTTGGCAAAATACATATTCAACTTTTATTGAAAACTAGCAGTGCCTTATAGTAGTGATGGTTTATGATGATGATGATGATGATAAAATGTAGTCTCACCTTACTTGAGTTAGGCTATCAAATGCAGAAAGAATTTGTCAAATCTGACTGGTAGTTCCTGAGATTAGCGCGTTCAAACAAACAAACTATTCTGCTTTATTTATTGTCAAATAAATGGTGAAGATTACGTTTTTCATAAATCAATAGATGAAATCAAAAATGACCTCTAATGTAACCTAACCTAACTTTTTTGGTCAACCTACAAAAAATGTATCTGTGGCTTATAAACATCTAGCTAGACTCTATATCAGCTACGAGTACATTGTCGATAATACTTCACACAATTTTTGTTAAAATCATCACCTCACATTTCAGTTTTCCAAAAAGGTTTACGGTGTAAGCTATAATAATAGTGCTTATCGCGTTGGGGGGTGAGAATATAGATTTTATTGAAATAAACTGACCCTAAACTTACCAAAGCCATTTACCAAATATAAAGACGATGGACATCACATGGAGGCCTTATCGTCCATAATAAAAGCTTTGGACACCATGGTTTACCAAGTTTCTGAGACTGATGACAAACTTGAAATGAATTGATTTGCGGTTTTCATGAGTATTAAACATAAAGAAGTGTGTACGAAACTTAAAATAATTGTTGATTTAGGTACTTACCGACAATGTTTCGATTTATCCGGAAAATCTTCATTTAGGGAAGAGCGAAAGATTAAGCCGCGGGATAAACGTTTGTATGATCTGCAAATATTTGTCTCGGGTCTGGGTGTTTTCTATGTATATTATGTATGTATTTACAAAAAAAAATGTATATAAGTAGTATATCAGTCATGTGGTTGCCATAACACAAGCTCTGCTTAGCTTGGGACTACATGATGCTGTGTGAAATGTCCAGCAATATTTATTTATTTGATTTATTTATTTATTTGCGGAACGTTAGGTACTATCATAATGTTTTGAAAGTTGACACATAAGCATAAGCACTCATTTTCCATAGAAGAAAGTCTAGAAATAGATGAAAACCACCCTCACTGTGCATGTATAAAGAGAACAAAACAGGCACTGACCATCGAGATAATAACTAGAGAAGAAAGTACAAACCATAGACGTGTCACAAATGAGTCGGAACATGGGCGGCAGATTAGACACCGCACAGAAGCGACACAGCTTTTTTACCTACTAATTATTACTCTGCCTTATCTAAATAAATTGACTAGGTCGTGGGTTTGATTCCCACCCAGGACAAACATTTGTAGGATGAATTATATTATTTTATAGTATTATAGGTACCTATGTATGCATTTCCAAATAATAAGTATTCTACCATTTTTTGGCCCTGAATAGCAGAATAACTATTAAAATATCAAAAAATTCACGGAAAAAAAATTATAGGTAGGTAGGTACTACTTACAGGAAACTTCGTTTTGAATAAATTAGGTTTGGGTTTGGTTAGTATCTTTAAGGTGATGATGATGAAAAATATCCTTTTTAAACTAAGTAAAATAAAAATCTACCATTACAATTTGATAATAAACTTTAGTAGGTAAGTACTGATAGACAAACAGACAGACAAACGGCATAGGCTGAGTAGGTATTTTATGATCTAAACAATAATCAGTTAAGTATATTATACCTAATTGAGTTAAAATAACTAGGTGCATATATTATGAGTTCACCAACATTTATTACCTACCGTGTCCAATCTGTACAGTTCCATTTTCATATTCTATGATTTTCTAGAAATGGCGGCAAATTATGACAAAAATTAGTTTTGCTTGGTTTTAGTTGATGTTTTGTTTACTTACCGATGATAAGTTACGCCACTATCCTTTTTTTGTGTAGTTGATGCGTTTTTGTAAGATTCTAAAATGCAAGACGGCATTTTTGAAAGTCATTTTTATACCTTTCGTCAACATTCAACACCATAAAGCCAGCGACCGATTGCGATGAACGTGAGCTAGTGAATGAATGAGCTGACGCTGATCGGCTTCAATTGTGGCGTCAAGTCTGAGTTCGCCGGTGTCCGTTCTAGTTTACATATTTCTTCAAAGGCACTGACACAATAAAGTTTAAGCAGTGAATATTAATTTAGAGGTTCATCTAACAGTAAAGACGAGTTTGAATATCTGTACCAAATATGTTTTAAGCCTAGAAAAGCAAGACAAAATCCATCTAATGCTATGAAAGTGATCCTATTCTGACGCAATTCTATCGGACATATTCGAAGATATTTTTTTCATAAAGAAACCCTTTATAAATAATTTACTATTCAGAAGCCCATAAACATTATAAATATCAGCAACACGTACCGCCGTGAAATAAACATTAAGAATTAAGTAAATAAATAAGGCGACATCGCAAAACCTTCCGGGATATTTAATGGCTTTTTTATTAGACTTTTTTTTTATTCGCCATTTTTTATGCATCCGCTGAGAAGAGCCGGATTTCTTTTGAATTCTTTATTATGGCGACCCTAGTGAATTTTTCGGTGTACGTAAAGTTTGCACGTCGCATATCTATTTAGGTACAGTCAGTACAGTAACGTTGACGTCGTTCATAGATAAAATTGAAATATGACCTAAATTATGAAACTACTATCCCTCTTGGATTGGATAAGCGTGAATTCATCTAGTTTTAAGACAGTTTAAATCTGTGTACCTATACAAAATATATAGGTAGTGTCATGCAAATTGAATATTCGCGATTTCAAACATTAACCCTATAAGTAAGTACCAAAATTATACGCGAAGTAACAAAAATTTAAAATATTAAATTACGAGTATCTACAATATTTCAATTTTTAACATCGAACAATGTCGCCAGCTGTACCTTATGAGCGACATTTTTCGGCGCATTAGACCGATGGCCATAAAAGTTTATTTACGACTCGGGTGTGAATGCACCCCTTTATTATGTTAATACCGTGGCCTGGTGGTATTGTCGTCGGCTAATTTACGATGCGCGGAATTAAATGCCGACAGAGATGTCTGCTGAATTAACATTTAAACTGTAGAGTTACTACAGAACATTAGACTACCCTAAAGGGGTTTTGTCATAGAGCGTAATAATACATAGTAGGAGGCGAGCTTCATACCGCCTCAGAATACGAAATGTCATCAAAAAAGCCGTTCTTACAATAGGCACATATAAGAAAATTATTTTTGTTAAGTTTTTACTTAATTTTTTTCGATGTTTTAGTAGTGGTTCTGCTATTTGGAGTGGAGACAAATCCAACAATTCAAAAGTCATAAAAATCGGTACAGCCGTTCTTGAGTTATTTATGGTCCTTATGGTGTAACTAACCTGACTTTGTTTAATAATTATCATTATTTATCCTATCACTCACACCTGTAAGGCGACTGAGCGATAACATTATGACCTGCTGACCGGCTTTGAAATATCATTATTAAAAGCTTTCACCATAAATACAAAGTACCTATCTTGTTATTTGAAAAACTCTTATCAAATTTTAATTTTCATTAAGTTTCATCCCTCTTTTTTTACCCTCCATTTAATTTCACTACTTCAACTGATAAATGGAAAATTTCTATCAAATAGAAAGGTCTTAAAACAGACATAATTAATAGTGTTCTTTTCTTGATCCCTTTTTATTCTATATCTTTACTAAACGCTTTTTAATAATGAATAGTGTTTCTTTTCTTTTTCTTAATAATTTTATTCTCAACTAAACGTTTTTCACTTTAAAACGAAGGCCCTCCTTCAAAACTAATTTACATCAAAAGACTATTGTAGATATTCCAAAGAAAAAAATTCGAGACGCTCTGAGCAAATAAGGTAGGCGCAAAATTCTCGATTAGACTTTTAATCGTTTATTAAAGTCGGAGGGGTCTGAAACACCCAGAAACAAGAAAAGGGTTTATTATCGATAATTATTCGCGAGAAGCTAACGTGATTACGAAAGGCGGGGTGCCATTAGGGCTGTCAGAATTGAAAGCTGTATTTTATAAGAATTTTTAACTCCCGACGAAATAGAGTGGTGTTATTACTAGTATAAGGCTTGTTTCACTCTTCAGCGTGTCGCCGGTCGCGTCCGCGAGTTGACCATTCACAGCACAGAGAAATTAATTTTGACCATTCACAGCGCAGAGAAATGTACGGTGAATGGTCAACTCACAGACGCGACCGGCGACACGCTGAAGAGTGAAACAAGCCTAAGTGTGTATTTGTGTGTCTGTCTGAGGCATCTCCTGAACTGATCCTCCGATTTTGATTCGGTTTTCATTGGATAAAACTGACGTTATCGAGATGGTTTTTAGCTATATTTATGAAGATCTGTTCAGGAGTTTGATGATCATCAGCTCTTTTCTAGTTGATAAGAGGATATGTCGTGGAATTTTCATTTAACTTTGTAGTTATTAGAAATTTTGCTTGGTAGAATTGTGACAAGTCACAGTACCTATTCATAAATTAACAAGTCAATCAATATAAATTTGTGGACGCGACGCAATGGTTTATTGATATTTCATGGAACTGTTTAAGCTTTAAAATGAATAAATTTTATTCGTACACAACGAATAAAACATAATTACTTTAAACATTAACCGAATGTTGCGGAACTGTAAGCCATCTCAATTCAATTCAATTTCAATTCTCGAGGAAATAGTTCTCATAAACCTTAGTAAACTAACCAGAAAACTAAACTTAGACCAAAATATCCGTAATATTGCTCTAAGAACGAATTGAAAAACTTCGTTTATTTATTCTTCGTTTCGTTCCTAGTATGAAAGACCAGCGAAAATGTTGTTGAACTTTAGCTGAAATTAGATTTAGTCAATTATACGAGAAAGTTTGTTTGGGGAGGTAAAGTTTCATACTAATTGTATAGAAAATTTTCTAACTTCAAGTTTCCAAGAGTCATTCAGATGTGAGCACTTACTGCGGAAAACGTCCCTGATTAAACCTACTTGTGCTCCGACCGTTGAGGATCTGAAATTATTGAAGATTTTCATAAGAAGTTTCCACTTTTCACCAACGAATTTAGCAAAACAGAAGTTTCCGGGCGGATACATATTTAAAACTTGATTTTATAAAATAATACCGTCGTTTAATCATATCAGTAATGGTTTTAGGAGTTTTTAAATTTGATTTCTCACCACACAGTCGAGATAACATCAAAACTAGTCGAAATGGAATTCACTAACATATTGTTCGAACATATTGTCGAAATGGAATACGCTAATATTTTAAAAATCATAATGTGAAGGTTTGAGTATAGAATGCTAACTTCTGCAAATAAAAAAATAAAAATTGCTGGACATTTCACACAGCATCATCTAGCCCAAAATTAAGCAGAACTTGTGTTATGGGAACTACATGACTGATATACTACTTTTATAAATGTTAAATGTGGGCATCTACCAATGTATTTGGACGTGTCTCTGAACACCTTTGAACATCTTAAAAATATCTTGGATGCCTAAAGACCTGAGAAAATGTATAAACAGTCGTGTGAGAATTTATACGCATCATGAAAACAGTCGCGTTCATGTTTTGTTTTTGGTAAGTGTAAACAAAGTGTGACAGCCCTGCGTGAATCGAGTAATTTTTCTCGAGTGACTTGCGAATACTGGGCATTTGTTTGAAAGTGAAATGGGGTATTAACTCCGAGAGATGGCGCTGTAATAAACAAGCCCGACGAGGCAAGTCATCCACCGTTTAGTAATTGCTGCCGCACTTGTTAGGATTGCGGAAAATTACACTAGAAAAAAAATACAGGACTAGATCCAAAAGATGAAAATATAAAATAATGTGAGATGCGGGTTCAAATTCCTTCTGGGTTTAATTTTTGGGATGAATTTTAAAAATATTAAGGTCCCTAAGTGTACATAACAGTTAAAAATGATCACTATCAAAATATCGATAGCGAGACGGGATCATGAGAATTTTGGTGTCGTGGTGAGCGTTTTCGGCTAGAAGACGCAAGAGGTGCAGGAGGTAAATTAGTGTAAGGGGTCTTACGTAGGGAAAGGGGTGGTCAGAAAGTGGTTTAAAACACATATTACCTACATGAAAAAAATCACGTCTCAAATTGTAAGCAAAACAAGCTAGAAATAAAAGGCTTTTTATTTTATTTATTTTATTTTATATTGCTATTGCGATAATATATCATTCTCAAGACAAACAGTTTTTATTGAGGATATGAAAAGACATATAGGAGACAGGAAAAAACGAGACAAAACGGCATCAGTGGTCCTATAAATATTGAGCAAGACGTGACACGACATTAATTTGATTTGTTGATTCGATTTCTAAATAAATATTCACAAAGGACATTGAACCGATAATAACGGTGTTCTATTAATATTGACAATATTATTAATGCGAAATGTATGAGGTACGTTCAACTCGTAACAGCTTAACAGATTTGTATAAAATAGAATTGTTTCCGCCGTGGGACTGTATGTATGATCTGCAAATATTTGTCTCTGGTGTTTTCTATGTATAATATGTACGTAATGTATATACTTAAGTAGTATATCAGTCATGTGGTTCCCATAGCACAAGCTCTGCTTAGCTTGAGGCTACATGATGCTGTTTGAAACGTCAAGCATTATTTATTTATTTATTTATTCTACATCTTTTCTTTCTTTCATCTTTTGCCACACAAAAGCCTTCAACATGGCTTCCCTACGTTTTAGCATACACTGATTGATATGTCAATATCATCACTCGATCTCGAAACTCAAGTACTCTCTGAAGGACGGAGCTCATTTTCATCAAAGTGGAAAGAGAGAAAAAAAAACAGCACAATGTGTGTGTTTCCCGTATTTTTAGGGATGTGTGTGTACCACTTATCACGATCTCTCAAGGCAGTATATTATACGACATACAAGTGCGTTCACCTACGAGTTATGATAAAGAATTTTACGGCACCAGCTGACGTGATGAAACTTTTCGCATATGTCCCGTTTTTACATACTATGAATAAATCCCACGTATAGAATACTGGCACAATAAAGAGATACGTTATTTATGGAGGAAGTAAAAATGTTTTTCGTGTTTGCGTAAGCACCACTCGGCGTAAATCAGCGTGACGGGTGAGGAGCGTCATTCACGCCGTGACGGGTGACAATCTTGAGAACCAGACCTGGCCTGTAGGTTAATTTTCACGGACGTTCACAGCGATGGATTATCTTGAGTTAATAGGATGTGAAAAACAGGAGTACGAAACGATATGAAGTTTATAAAATTGTGATATTGCATTTTTTTTATTGAAGACCTTATTGAAGGCCTTTTTGTAGCCACAATCTCACCTGATGGTAAGCGACGATGTGGCTGACGATGGATTACAAAGGTCTAGAAGACACCTATTCACTCTTGACTTGAAGAGCTCCAGCAATATCGGGGACGTCTAACGGGGCGGCGCCCTATAGGACAGCCAAGATAGGCTCTCTGCACCATGCGATCTTCCCCCATCCTTTCCAGATGGCCAAGCCAGCGAAGTCGGTGAGCTTTAGTCTCACCAAGAATGTTGTGTTCGGGTCCAAGCTCTTCAATTTGTAGGTTTTTGCGTACCCTCCAGCTCCCATCATCTCTTCGAGTTGGTCCCAGAATATTTCGAAGTATCCTTCTCCGTAAGTTCTACCAAAAGTAAAACTTTTGGTAGAACTTAAACCTATATTAAACAAGATCTTGCAAAAAAAAATTGAAAAGAAAACCCAACTAAACTTCAAACATGGAGATTTTGGAGATGGGCTTCCTTAATCTTGAAGGTTGGAGCATAATAACTTGGAATTAACTCTAATGTTTTCCTAAACAAATGTAGCTTAACTTTAATTATGATAAACCTGCTTGACGCAACCGGGGGTATCTCTCCATCAGTCAACGTACCATCCGGATGTTCAGGATTTCAAGCTCTATTCTTAGGGAGATAAGGTCGACTCGATACAGACTAGGGCCTTAAGCCAGTAATCCCTATCGTTACTTATTACTACTGTTTTCATGGGTTCTTTGAGTAACTATGTATGTCTTACTCAGTCCGTTTGATTTTGCGAGCAGTAAAAGTGTTTTTTTCATACTATCAGTCTGATCTCGTATGCCGGGATCGTCTGTCTGTCAGTTTTATGTGTTTATGTTTATCGCTAAGTAAGCAAAGCGATAAAACGGATTACAGGTCGAAAGTTTAAGGAAATAACAAGTAAGAACAAACATGCTCGTACATTTTGTAAAGGCCGCCGATAAAAATTTATTGGAATGTCTAGTTTGTTGTTTAATGCTTTCTCGGCGAAATAGGTCTACGTTCTAAAAAGTATAGGTACTCGTTATTTCTGTGTCAGTGAGCATGGGCTATCCGCTATAATTTCTTTTACAGAGGACCTCAAAAAGTTTAGAACTGTTATTTCCTATCTCAATGATATAAACAGACAATATAAGCATGGTGGGCACATTAGTGTTTAATTTTCTAGCACGTCGTAATCCATATTCGAATTCCTATAAGTAATTAATGTATTGTATTAAGTAGGTACAACAGTTACATAGTTTTTTGTCAAAATATGTTTTACTAGCTGCGCCCTAGCGGCGTTGTCCCGTAGTGATGGTACATATATGGTGATGATGATGATCAAAAGTAGCTATCAAATGCAGAAATATTTTTTTTTTAATCAGCCTGGTAGTTCCTGAGATCAGCGCGTTCAAACAAACAAACTCTGCCGCTTTATTGTATAAGTAATTAGATATCTTTAAAAAATATCTCGATGTAACAATCAAGTAGGTAGTTAGCTTTAGCAGGACATAAGTATTAAGTTTTAATCCATCATTAAACTCAGCAAGGTTTGATAGGAACTAAGCTAAGATATAAAAATGTTTCTGTGCAACTAAATCTACGATATTGATTTCAATTTTCATAATAGAACATTCCATACATTTATGCAATGGGCTAATACAGAGTTCAAAACCATTTAAATGAATACAGACATTAGTGACAAACGGTTATGCAATCCCGATGGCGAGAGCAGACATTTGGCATGTGTAGTTCAGCCTTTATTGTTAGTGCCGCGTTTAGCCCCAGATAGATGTGGCGGGGCCATTATAGACTTTCAATTTAATTTCTGTTATAGTTTCTGTGCCAGAAATTGTAATAGTTTTATCGCCAGAAACTGAAGAAAGATTTACGAACATTACATGGTGAGTCAGACCGACATGAGGTTTGTTATTATAATCTACAATAAAAAAACTCTTTGGGAAATAAGGTCAAAATTGTCAGCGTCAAAATTGTAAATATAAAAAAACTTTTTTATATCTGTAAATCTATAAAAACGTTTTTATACTTTTTTATATCTACAATTATACATTTTATTTTATTTAAGAGTTAAGATATTGTAAGTATTTCGTGCTTCAGAGGACACGTTAGGGCCTGGATTTTGTCGTTAATTCATGACGGAGTCCTTTTCACATTATCCGATCCGATATCGGTATCGGACGCCGACACGATATCGGGACAAGTAAAATGTATGAAAGATGTCCGCTCCGATATCCGATATCGGGTCGGACAATGTGAAAGGCAGGTACATATTCCATACATTTTACTTGCCCCGATATCGTGTCGGCGTCCGATACCGATATCGGATCGGATAATGTGAAAACGCTCTTAGGCGGCCTCAAAACTCCATCACTAAAGTTAGCCACTAGCGCATACATTGTGTAGATACATTTGTGAAGATGTAGTATATTACATATGTATGTTATATGTAATATACTACATCTACACAAATTCATAGAGTTAAAATTTGTAAGTTTGGATAAGTTGTCTACAGGATGGTGCAAAATTTTGGCTCCTTACGGGTAGCTTTACCTTTGCTTTTGTAGTTAGGAAGTTTTGTTCTAAGAAAACTTAGGTTTATTTTAGAGAAAAAATTACTTAGATTTTTAGAATTGTCAGAAAAAGTTCAGTTAGCCTAAAAATTACATAATAATACCACTTAGCCAACACTGCAAAACTGATGTCAAAAATCAAAACTTCTCAAAAAAACCGGTCTTCAAACGGTCTTAAAAGACTGTTCTTTTGATCTCTTTTGTCTGAGAACATATTGTCATGGAACAGTCCATCTCAAAACTCATCAGACAAAAAAGCAAGTCCTTTACATCATCATTAAAATGAATACCGGGAGGTCTGACAAACGACTATGGTTTCCCAATTGCGAGCCCCACATTACTAGATATTGCAGGCATTATTGCAAGGGCAGACATTTGGCACGTGTACCTCCCTCTTTATTGTTACTGCGCCGTTTAGCTCGATAGATGGCGCTGTAATAGTGGTTCGAGTTTTCAATTCAATTTTCATAATAAGTTTTTGCCGGCCAGTATTTATGATGCACATTATTTTGTGGATTACTAGCTTTTGCAAAATGTTGGCATGTACCAAACATGTATTTGGACGTGCCTCTTCTCCATACGCTTGGGCCACACTGCGGTGCAAATTATTTGCCGAATTTTTTACTGATTTTCACAGAAATCCGGCAAATAATTTGCCATATCTCCGTAGTGTGGCCCCTGCATAAGACATAATTCAAAGAATAATTAATGCATTTATGATCTGAAAGAATGTCTATTATGTCTTGAGGATACAGTCCTGATTCTGTTACGTTTTTTATAAGTTACGTTTAATCATTTCATTTGAAAAAAGCCACAGACGAAAGCTAGTCATAAATAAATCAAAGAATCAAATAAAAACAGAACTTCCTCCAAAACAGGCAGCAAACAAGCAACATACGTTATTCTCAGATGTTCCGAACAGATACGCACTACGTGGCTCACTTTGTATAAACAGTTTTATCTCAAAATGACTCTGGCTCAAACAAATTCAACAGAATACCCCTCGCTTTTTCACCATAAATCGTATCGCGAATCATAAAACGTGAAAGAAAGCGTACCCTTTCAACTGGCTGCACATTTTAGAGATTCTTTTGAGGGAGTATCTAGGATCGCGGATAAAGGGCAAGCTGCACGAGGCGAGCGGACAACGCTGCAAAGCTGCGGGACACTCGGACAGTACTACTTTAGAAAGAACTTTTTTCTTTCTTTCGGATCGATGTATCCACATTTTTAGAGCCACTTAGACCAATAGGTGGCCACATCCACGGCATTATTTGAGCAGTGAGGTCATTCATTGTACAGGTGTTGGGGCATGATGGACACACAAGCACGTGTGGCATAGTCTGCACCTGGGCACCACACGGCCATTGAGTTTCATTGTCACTGATCATGCCCCATCTGCTCAGGTTACTTAAACTGATTCAATACCTACTTTATGTTTCTTCATGGCCAGTATGAATTTTGAACTTAGAGTTTTAAATTTAGCAATTGATTAGCACATCTTTGGTTCAAAATCGAAGAATACGATAAAAAGTCGCGTACAAAATTTATCGACATATTACTTCAGAGCTACAGAGTCATACACAGTTTCTCCCCTACTCGCAACGATTCCGGACCCCGGGAGATAAATTTACGCGATTTAGCCATGATTAATGTGGGCCCCACACTCAATAACGACGGTGATACAAGCACATTTCGAGATAAGCAGAGGTGTTCATTGTTTTTTGGAAAGTCATAGTGGGTTGTGTGAGTGTGAGTGATTATCGCTACAAAGGTTCGGGCTTACCAGGTCTACAAAGATTCTGCAAGATCATAGTGATTATCTAGCTAGATTCTAGACAATTACTCAGCCCCTCGATTCTATTAACTAACTTTTTCTCAACCAAAACAAAACGTCAACTACTTATTTCGTTTTGTTTCATAATCTACTAATGACCAATAAATAAGGTTAGGTTACTCTGTTGTGATGACGTTTTCAAACCAATTACCAATGAGGTTTTGCAAATTACTGTCATTTTGGAGAACGAAATAAAACGCAGCGGCAATGATACCGGAATGGTTGACGTTGTTGTAAATTAGAAGAATTGGAACCCAGGTCATTTTAGGTTAGCAATATCATCCGCAGAATCGAGTACAAAACTTGTGTATATAAATTACGAAACTCAATTGCTTTTGGAGTTTAAATTAAATACTAAAAACCAGAAAACTTGGGAAAAGTTCTAGTAATTAAATTTTCTTAACTGTTTTCCCTAGGTCGTACGTTAGTTCGGCAATATACATTATATTGCCTAAAAGACCTATAATACGCCAGTTATGGTGCTATAATGAGCACCAAGTAAACAGTTTTAAACATAAAAACGGATAGCAAACGTTACCCCAGAATAATAAAACGTAAATAAATCTTAACTACGCTTTCCAACTGGAAAAAAACGCAACTAAAAGAGAACGACCAAAAACCAAGTAAATTTCGGACTGAAAAAGATAAATTAGTCAAATTATCAACAGCCCGTTGCGTAAAAAATTAAAAAGAGAAAAGTCGGGACCGCATTGCCGCACATTGGAGGATGGGTAAAAAATCGGGTAGGCTGGGCCACGTTTACCGCGAAAATTCTTGTACTTTTTACAAAATTTCCTTCACTTCCTGCTTCCGACGCCTGCGAGGCATGTAAATTTTATCAGCGATGCGAAAACCGTGTTCGTAAGCAATATTACGCGTTCAATGTTACAAAATTCGGAAACATTACCCTGTCGTTCGCACACACCTTTTAAACAGTCTAGCACTTATCGACACGTGTACGTCAATATTACAATGCAAACAGAAGCCGCCTCGCCGCAAACTGGGTGAAAATTCGCCAGAATTCGGAAAAAAATCTATAAACCGCCAGGCTCGGGAATCAGAGCGACATAAATTGTAAAGAGGCGATGGCGGAAGGAGCCAAATCATCAAATGGCGCGGACGAGATACATTTTAGATAGACATAGGGTTGACACCGCGTAGCTATCGAGAGACAAAATAATTACTGAAATGGATGTATTTTTAAGTTTTTTTTTTCATTCTTTCAAAAGTATATTAAGCATTATTATATTTTTCAAGCCTACTCCATCTCAAACAATGTCCCAGGCACTACAGTGTCCCGGTAAGTGTAGGCAAAGATTTCCTCCTGACTGTATAAATCAAGTAAAAGATGTAAAAAGCCTGTTTTTTTATGCAGACACATGCTTTACATTATATATATATTCAAATATTATACATGAACGGAACATAATGAAGGATTGATAACAATGTTATAATAAGTTCCATTGCAGAGAATGTTGAGCCGATAAATAATAATTTACCTTAGCTTACATTATAAACTGGGATATATTCGAAATGGTGTAACTTTGCTGTGACATTTTAGAGACCAAAGCTGCATGGAATATTAAAAGAGAAGTATGTATTGTCATGCGTAAGTATTGTATTTCTGGCAGCCCTAATGGTGGGCCATGGAGCGCACGTCTTCCAATCGCGGCGTGCGGCACACGAGTAACCGCGATTTATGTACGACGCCACAACAGAGGCCTAGTCAATACACATCCTTTTACCACACTGATTTTGAATGTTTCCGTTCTTTGACCCTCCTTTTCGAAAGTTTTTTTTTTTTAATTCTTAGATATAAGTACCTTTGTTTAGCCACACTCTCACCTAATGGTAAGCGACGATGTGGCTGACGATGGATCACAAAGATTTAGATTCTAGTCAAGATTCTAATCAAGTCTAGAAGACACTTATTCAGTCTTGACTTGAAGAGACCCAGGTTAAGTTAATAGCAATTTAAAGCAAGAATTTTCTTATGACTTAAAATTTGCAGTTTTCTTTGTTATCATCATTTTCAGCCCCTTATACTCGTAGTAACTGTTGGACTCTCAAAGAAAAAATGAAGATCCCAAGAAAAACTTTTCCCGCATCATTAAATCCCGTTTTGAAAAAAAAAACAGATTAATTACTGTTTCATCAAAGTACGGTAGACTCAGGCCCCAGGCCTTTGAAAATGTCTAAAGGCCAAAAGCATGTCTAAATTTAATTTAAGTATACATTTTGTTGAAGTAAGCATTCCCAAAAGTGGACAAACATCGTCACTCCGTGGGTTTCCAAGAACGGAAGACGGTGAAACGGCCGGCTGAGAAACGTTGGCGGAACAATCTTGAGGGGTTAAGCGTGCGTTCAGACACGGCGGGAACCGCGCGATTTCAGAATCGCATGGAAATCGCGCGGGTCTTATTTATATGAGTTATTAAGTAATCGTTCAGACATAACCGCGCGGTTAATCAAGCCGCGCGGTTACCGCAACCCAACCGCCAGAAAATAGAATCGCGCTACTCCTGCGCGTTTCTATTACTATGGAGTCTTTACTTCGCGTTCAGTTGCGTTGCGGATACCGCGCGGTTAGCATGTCACACACAGCTCGTGAGTTCGCCATGGAGCAACCACAGTAAACACACTTCTTCGTCGACCTCCATTTTGAAACTGACGCTATACCCGCACGAAAATCGCATACTAACCGCGGTGTCTGAATAGCATCACAATTTTGCGATTTCAAACCACGCGATTCGTAAACGCACGATTCCCGCATGTCTGAACGCACGCTAAGAAGGAATGGTGGGTTATCGCCAAAGACAGGGGATCATTGGAGAATTTTGGGCAGACGTTTGCTAAACCTAGCTAAGCTAAGCTAAGCTAAAATTATGTAGCGGGACATAACAGGTTTACAAAAAAAGCTTTCCCAGTTCTACTCTTTCTTACAATACTCATTGCATTCGCAAAGCAAAACATTTCAAAAAGTACAAACGAGTTAATTATGTTAGCCATGGCAAACGTAAGTTAACTCAGCAAAAATAAAACGTTTTTAACAAAGAAATACCAAAACAATGTTACAGCCCGGGACGAGCAGAAAGACAGCAAATTAATGTAAAAATGTACTATCCTCTAGTTTTCATTAAAAGCTTTCAGATAACGAAGTTACCTTTTCCAGGTATAAGGTTAGGTTTTCCAGGTAAGTCCTAGTCCCAGTTTAAACTCTTCCCTTTGATTTTGCTGCGAGCTTTATATTTTGTAATGTAAAATTATTTTTCGAAAGCTCTTATGTTAAAGGTCTTTGTAAACAAAGGCATTGGTATGGTACAGACTATGTGATAATCCTACTAATATGATAAAGGCGTAAGTCCGTGTATGTGTGTGTGTAAATGTTTGTTACCACGTATCCCTATAACTGCTAAACCGATTTTGGTGAAATTTGTAACGTAGATTGTGTAGGTTCTGGAATAACACATAGGCAAATTTTTATCCCGAAAAAATGTATGGGTTCCCGTGGGATAAAAAATAGAAGTCCACGCGGGCAAAGCCGCGGGCTTTCACTAGTTTAAGAATAAAATCTAACTTTAAAAGGATCCAAACTTTACCGGGAATAATCTTTTTTCATTCAATCAATCTTGTCCCACTTCTGGGCAAAGGTCTTCCAAGTTCCACTATGTTTCGGCACTTATCAACCAAAATGACAATGAAAACGCTGCTCTGATTCTCTAGAATAGAAAAGCCTAAGTTTGTACAATTGACACAGAACCCTTGATTTGCGAGCCACACACGTTGCTAGTGAAAGTATTTCTGAGAAAAATCATAGTCAAACATTTTAAAATGAAAAGTTACGATACCTAGTGGTTCTGGGAATATATCAATTGATTGGGATGTGATGTGAATTTTGTGGGAAATACGCTTCTTTTATCCCAGTAGATAGATAATTTAATTAAAATGAATTATGATGAAAAAATGAACTTCAAGAAATTTAATTTTCGAATAATTAACACGGTTACTTTGTACGTATTGTTTGAATCAAAATATATTTTAATAAAAGCTTGACGCATTTTCTTAACTTATGATTTCATCCAAGAAAAAAATTCACGAGTTTATTCGTTCTGTAGGTTTAAAGCACAGGAACTACGAGTATATCGACGTAGAAGCAAAAAGTTCGTTGATTTGTATACAAATACAAATACAAATACAAATACATTTATTTACCAAAAGAGAATACAACACATACAAATATTACTGATGGTCCCCGCACTAGGGCGAGCCTGTATCGCGGGAGACCGAAAATCAAAAACGATTACCTACTACAATACAGAGAGGATAACACAAGACAAGGCAAACCACAGAGGACAGACTAAAGAAAAGAAAACGACAATAGTGGGTACCAGTGAGTGAGAGTGCGTGAGTGTGTGTGTGTATGTGTGTGTGTGTATGTGTGTGTGTGTATGTGTGTTTGTGTGTGTGAGTGGAAACTGACCGTGTAACATTTTGCGTTGGTACTTTGACGAACGCAGTTGATAGTTCGGATTGCTTATTTTTACATTGCTGGTTTTCATTGCTCGCCAAGTCTGGTGCATCAAATTAAAGCCGAAATGGACTTCGCGGCGAGCAAAGAAGTTTTCAGCCCTTCTTTTCGGCACGCGAGGTACATACACTCTTTGCTTCTATTTCGATATAATTCTGTGGTTCCAAGATTGAATGGGAAACCCGACGTTCCCGTTTTCTCTATTCTATATACCGACTCTACAAAAGTATGACTAGTAACAAAGTAGTGACAGGAAAGAACAAAGTTCCTAAATGAGCGCTTCCTCAAGATAAGCGCAGTCGGATAAAGCGGTGTTTACACCGACGAACTTTTAACTATCCCTGCATCATGCGAACACAGCGCAAGTCTGCATATTGTTTGTTCGTGAAACGGAAGCGCACGTCAAAACAGTGCCTTACTCAATAACTTGGAAGCCTTTTAAGCTCAAAGCATTGTTAAGCACGCGACTTTATGGTACTATCTTTAGTCGTATCACAGACCGTGCTCAAAACTTACCAGAACTGAGAGCAATTGTAATCGTATTCAAATGTACCGTATTATAAGAAACCGTAACTAAATATGTGTGCCTTTGCTATAACTAGTAAAAAAGAAAAATGCTTGTTACTCTCTGATTACGCGTTAAATTGTCTACTTTGGCTATCAATGGCCCTTAAGCCATGACGATTGCTTTCAGGCAGCTTATCAACTCCGTTATCAGAGTTGGTCCCTAGCTCATGTAATCTTGCTTACTTTTCTTCTATAACTTGATCATTTTATAATGACATGATATCGAAGAATATGCGTACTGTACTGAGATACATTTAATGAGAATTTCGATGAAGCAGTTCATTTTTATAAAGTCTTTAATTCTTTAATTCTTTATTGTACAAATAAAACACATAGAACAACGACATAAAGTAAGAACATGTACAAAGGCGAGCTTAACCCTACGAAGAGTTCTCTTCCAGCAAACCCTTTGAGGCTAGAGAGAAGTGATATAAATATAGATGGTATTAAATAGAAATATTAAGTCTCTAGCCTTCAGAAGTCGCGAGCTGAAGTCGCGTCTTAGAAACATCTTAGTTTAACCCTACGTTATCTTGAGCGCTTGACGTGTGCCACACTAGACTTTAAACCCATGATCCCCTTTAATTCAGGATATGGTACTTGCTTAATGATTTATGGAGGGGCCTAGTCTCTGAGTCGGTTAATCTGTTAACGCCATTTAGCCCAGTCAAATTAGGAATTAACCTCGGAATGAGAGATAATAAGCTGAATTTTCGTATATACCTTCATTTAGGCGCCCTAAAAGTTGTCTCAAAAGTCTCATAAAATCTCGTGTCTGCGTCTTAAGTTATTCAAGGTCAAAGGTAAAAAAAATAGTTTTTCGCGAATATCTCGGCTGCTATTGGTCCAGTGATGTTAACATCTATTATGAAGTTGTAGAGCTTAAAATTTGCGACCAATTCATTGAAAAAAAAATTCCATGCGCTCAATCGTTTTTGCGATACAGGGCCGTGAGCGCAAAGCGTTCAGTATGTGTATTTCAAAAACTATACTTCCTAGAACAAAAATAAAAACTATTTCGGAATGTACAAATTAAGTCCTTTCATATGACACCCCACTCAATATATCTGTGTAACTTTTATCTTTTTCACCCACTTTAGATCCCAATATCTTTACAACCCCTCCATCGATTACGCTCATATGTCATATATCAAATTTCCATAGCACAACCTAGTTATCTACCAAGTTTCATGCAGATTGGATTAACGGTTCGATAGTTATGCGATAACATAAAAATTACACATACAAACATACAAAGCAAAATCGTAAGATCTTAGCTCGCTTTGCTCGATAATTAACTGATAAATAAAACAAATTATTCAAAATTCAAGGTATTCACAGATATTCACGTTTGACTTTCCGTTACAGTACCTACGCGTATGGTTGAGCGCTGCTCACTCATCCTCCTCTATCGCGAAAACGGTTGAGCGCATGAAAAAATGTTTTAAACAAAATTTGCCGCAAATTGTATGCTCTACAACTTTATAATAGATGTTAACATCATTGGACCAATAGCAACCGAGATATTCGCGAAAAACTATTTTTTTTACCTTTGAACTTGAATAACTTAAGACGCAGACACGAGATTTTATGAGACTTTTGAGACAACTTTTAGGGCGCCTAAATGAAGGTATATACGAAAATTCAGCTTATTATCTGTCATTCCGAGGTTTAGACCATTTTTATGCTAAGCTGACTGGACTAATTGTCTTATCTGCGTCAAGTCAATGTTCTGTTTGCTGAGGCTAGCGGCCTTATGTTGATTTAAGACCCGCATTGCAGAATAGATTTATAGTTTCCCTCAAACACTTTTGGGCTGGTTAAGAGTCTGTCAAGGTCCATGTATGTGTAGTAAAATTACAGTTTAAGTTTCTCAAGTTTTGTTAAGAAAATTGATATTTATATAATTAACTTGTTTGATTCGTTAAATTTCTTTCAGTTTCGGAAAAAAAATCCCGACGACCCCGACGACTGGTGGGGTGGGCCAGTGTGGTCGTTGGGATTTTTTTTTTCCCAACCACCCCACCACTTAAGTTAGTGGGGACGTTGGCACAAGTGTTAATTACAAATGGAAATCCGTGATCAGTGAAAGAGCCTGTGATATTATAACCATGGCTCTACTCTATCCCCAGGACCGACGGACATTTTAACGATTTTCCGACACTAAAGAATACTAAAGAATACTAGAATACTTACTGTAATTGAAACTGGCTAATCGAACCGGTAATGAGACGTCAATCTCTCGTTGAGTATCAAGTTTCATACCTGTAACAAAAAATAAAAATGATAAGTTTGATCAGTAGATCTATGATTATCACACAAAAGTTTGTCCTGGATGGGAATTGAAGCCACGACCTACACTGAAGACAGAGCTACTACCAAGTTGAGGGGCCAGTCATGAATTAAGAATCGAACCCTTCTAGGGCATTGACCTGACCGCGTGTCACACGGTAGCACAAAGAGCGATACGATACGAACAAACAAACTGCCAATCAGAAGAAGCTACCTTTAAAAAGGTGTTGTTCTTACGTGACCTATTTATGGGAACACACGTGCGTGACATCGATCGTGTATCTGGTCAATGGGAGACGAATTTCGCCTGGAGGGGTTAAATCTATTTTGTATTATATATAATATCTGGGCGCCTGAGCTTAGCTCGTGTGCAAATAAAGAAAAATTAAAAAGAAAAAAACTTACAAAAAATAAACTTTCACTGGGTGAGATTCGAACTCGAAGCCTTCGGCTGAAAGGCGGACACCCTTTGGTCTCAACAAATACTGTGAAATTACGAACCACTTTGCACTGGTAAATCTTTTTGCGTCAAAATGCCGAGAAAACGAATTTTCCCAGATATGAGACCTAGCTAGATCGATTTTTCGCCCCCTTAAACTCCCATACTACAAATTTCATCGAAATCGTCAGAGCCGTTTTCGAGAGCGTGAGTACAGACAAACAAACAAACAAAAAAATATTGCTCGTTTAATAGAATAGGACTAATGCATAGTTTAAAGAGGGAATGTTTGTAAGTTTGGAAAGGTATTCTTCGAAACTATCCATCCAATGCCAAAAATAGGCCATGATTCAATAGGCTTTGTTCGTACTCCGTACGATTAAGGATGGTGATTGGTGACCCTCGCAACAAATTTCCAGAACAATTTTCCTTACGTACTACTTGTATGTAATAAATAGCTATCTAGACTTCACTTAGTTTATCTTAAATTGCAATGCAACTTACTCCTGTATTGTAATACTGATGGTCACTAAAATCAGTAGTCCATTACTTGAAAAGATCTAACATTAGATACAGTCCAGTAATGGATTGCATTTTGAATGCAAATTGCCGTGTCCCTAGGGGCAATTACGGTCGCAATATGACAATGGAGAAGGCTGTGGGTATCAATTTTGAATCTTATGCGATATCCGCAACGTTTAAACCAAAATAATAAATAAATAAATAAATGTTGCTGGACATTTCACACAGCATCATGTAGTCCCAAGCTAAGCAGAGCTTGTGTTAAAATATTCCATAACATCCACTCAGATCTTCATTTTCTTACTACATTTGTTCAAATCTTAGGGACACTCCATTGAAACCATTGCTTGTCTCTCCCAAGTGGTTATATCTCGTCGCGTCGTCGTTGGACTTTGAGAGAGGGGTTTTGAGATTTTACATGTTATATTAAAATACACTTATAAGCCAACGTCATAGTTGGCCACTAGCTCTTACAACCTTACTTTTTTTAATGAACATGCGTCCTCCATTTTCATTCGGCTTCTGCGGAGCCCGCGACGCTAAGCGATTGATCACTGAACGCTTGCATGTCTGTTAAATTCTAAATGAGCACTTCACCAATCAAATCTGAATATGACTTTTAAGTCATACAGATAGAGGCAAAATTAGTGCAAAGCTTTATGCTTTTTATGGATAATAACCAGAACAGGGGGTCTAAAGTGGCCACTTTTGATGAAACATCAGATGTTTCATGAATGGTTCATAAATGCTTCATCAATGCTTCATCTATGAAGCATGTTTCATCAATACATCTGATGTTTCATCAAAAGTGGCCAATTTAGCTCCGCAGTTTTTACTTCGATCGCAAGTTATATAACAATTGTTTATAAAATGTGAATTGCACATTTTTGCTGAATATTCCGGACCGTTCGTGAAGATTATACAATAAGGGGCGATCTTTCAATCGTCAAATAACTGTATGAAAAATAAATCTGGCCGTTTCTCATTATGTATTAAAAATCAAGTCTTGATAATATTTATAACGGGAAATACATTTTAAATGTGTTGGAAATGTCGCGGCTGCTGTGGTTAAGGGTGACTAGGATAAGAGGTCCCAGGCACTTACGACGCGTTAAGTGTAGGCATAGGCTTTCTGATGCTGTACAAATCATCTAGACTCTAGCTAGAGCATGTGCTCTGCGTGTGCTTATGTGAACGAAGCACTTCCGTATAAGCAGAAGTTTAGTCGCCGTGGCCAAAACCTACCTGCAGTGGAAGTACCGTTTTTATCGATCACTAATATTGACATTTAGAATCGACAAAATTCGGTTAAAATGGATTTATCAATGACAGATCCACCTTTATCGAATTTTATCGATTTTAAATGACAAATTTAGCGGTAGTTGCACTGCCGGAAGGTCATCATCATCCAGAATATTTATGTAAGGCCTAAGCAAAACACTTGTAGGTAAGCATACTTTTTATGTGTACAGTATACGCGATAAATCTCTCATAAATAATGAACGGTAAAACAAAAAAAAAACATTCATAGCATAATGATAATCTCCTTTACAGAGGGGGAGTTTTTAAAAGGTTTGCAAATGCATTTGAAGCGACGCGTGATTGAAATAATATTGACGTACATGTTAATGTGGGCAAAAATGCTATTTTTGCATGCTTGTATGTAAATTCTGTGTTTGAACACGACTAGAAAAATGTGGGAACCGACGACTGCAAAAAGAATTTTCCACTCTGAATGCATTTCAATGTTTCTACATATTATAATTCTAGGATTCCGTTCTTCGGATGGCATGTTAAGTTGTTCGTCTTGACTACTAAGTACTAACCCCCTTATGAAAGATGTTTAAAGTTGAACACTGGTTAAACAACGTCCTGTCTCTGTTCGTCACTATCCACAAATAGACACAGACACATCCACAAAGACAGGACGTTGTTTAACCAGTGTTCAACTTTGAACATCTTTCATAAGTAAGACAGTAAGTTGTTAAGACTTGAGATAAGCTTTTGGCAGGCCTAAAACTTCATCCACAAAGTTTATAAGCATTACTCAAAATTAATTAAAATAGCATAACTTCTTTACGACCAAAGGGACTTGTTTAGTTACACGCAGAAAATGTCCAAACTAAACCTTATATGATTTTAAAATGTTAAAATGAGTTCAGATGAGCTAGTAGTGGTAAACTCTGCAAATAACGGACAGGAGAGTATTCAGAACACCTGAGCCCTTCCGTCATAGCCAACGATTTTATAGCACATAATATTTAGAACACTTGACAATCTAAACGTACGGTACCTACGTACAGAAACCCTTCGAAATTAAGAAATCAATTTTGTGATAGCATCGTTACAAATTGTTACAACATTTACCACAGAACCCACAACTCTAACTCTCACCAGTTCAATTTAATTTTCTATTATAATAAAATTAAAGTCCAATTTTGTTCATTCTAAAGTTTTTATAAACCAGTAAAGCGCCTGTAAAACATTTCAAGTAACTATTTGTGAATTCCGATCAGCATTTTCCGACATGAAATTGTACATTTCCGTTTGCGCTTACAAAAGTGCAAGGCGCGAACGCTAGCTGTCTCCGCTTATGAAATTCAGTTTGCACGATGTGAAAATCTGTATTGTGGCTATTGAAAGTTCTTTTTCATTCCATCTATTCGAAAAGGACGACTTTGTTCGCCTTTAAGTGCGCCCAAAGTAGATGATTCCTCTTCAAGGAACTTTTAGCGGGCAGTAATGAGTTTTTAATCCTCTTTATAAATTTAGCGGGCAGTAATGAGTTTTTAATCCCCTTTAAGTGCGCCGGAATTATCTTTGCCGCGCACTTTAGAGGTACAACTACTTTCCACATTCATTCATCTCGAATCTACCAAGATGAATGAGGGAGGACTCTTAGCACTATAGCATACTATAGCATAGCATAGCATAGCATAGCATAGCATAGCATAGCATACTATAGCATAGCATAGCATAGCATAGCATAGCATAGCATACTATAGCATAGCATAGCATAGCATAGCATAGCATAGTATAGCATACCATACCATAGCATAGCATAGCATAGCATAGCATAGCATACTATAGCATAGCATAGCATAGCATAGCATAGCATAGCATACCATAGCATAGCATAGCATAGCATAGCATAGCATAGCATAGCATAGCATACTATAGCATAGCATAGCATAGCATAGCATAGCATAGCATAGTATAGCATACCATACCATAGCATAGCATAGCATAGCATAGCATAGCATAGCATAGCATAGCATAGCATAGCATAGCATAGCATAGCATAGCATAGCATAGCATAGCATAGCATAGCATAGCATAGCATAGCATAGCATAGCATAGCATAGCATAGCATAGCATAGCATAGCATACCATAGCATACCATAGCTTAGCATAGCATAGCATAGCATAGCATAGCATAGCATAGCATAGCATAGCATAGCATAGCATAGCATAGCATAGCATAGCATAGCATAGCATAGCATACCATAGCATACCATAGCATAGCATAGCATAGCATAGCATAGCATAGCATAGCATAGCATACAAAAATTGTAATTTCAACTTCATAAAATCCTGTGCGTTTTCGATCTCAGGAACTACCAGTCGGATTTGAAAAATTATTTCTGTATTTGATAGCTAAACTCTTGAGGAAGGTTATAGGCTACTTTTCATCATCATCATCACCATAAACCATCACTACTCGGCGCTGCTAGTATCAGATAAAAAGTCTAAATAAAAAAATTTAATCCCCGATTACTCTTCTCAAGTGGAACTTCGTCGATTTAACACATTCTTTTCTCTTCCCTTTTATTTTCTCATAGATTGTAATGAAAAGTAGAGTGTATCACTCGGGCGCAAAATATATTTTTGGCTCGGGCGACGTACTTTAAATCCCTCGCTACGTTCAGGATTCTACTAAAGAATCCCTCGCTACGCTCGGGATTCTACTCTAGAATCCTTCACTTCGCTCTGGATTCAAAAAAGCGCCCTCGCCGTCAAAATATTATTTTGCCCCCTTATAATACAATCTACTATTGAAACTCTAGTATAATGGGTAGCGCATAATTTGCTTAGTCGTGCTATCATCAGTGGGTTTCTTATATAGTGGCATTGACAATTGCGCTTCTATGCTTCAGTGAGCACGAGTATTGTCGGTCCCGGCTATTCCAATGATGTGCATTTTATAACCGACTTTAAAAAAAGGAGGAGGTTTTTAATTCTTTATATGCTATTTTTTTATGTACTTATGTTTACCGATTACTCGAAGACGCCTGGTCCGATTTGAAAAATTCTTTTTTTGTTTGGAAGGGTATACTTCCGATTGGTGCCACAAATTGGTGAGGATCTGTCGAGGATCTTCGGAGTTAGGAACAGAAATGCATTGAAGTCGGTTTTTTAAATTTTTAATTTACTTGTCTTCTTGAACATCCTGTACCAAATTTTGAAGTTCTAAAGCCAATTTCTCCAATACTAGGTATGACCCAGTTCCAATCGTGATATTCCCAAGAATGCCACTTTAAAGTGACATCACTCTGCAATAAACGCGCGACACGTTTGCACAAGTAATGCTTCGGTCAACAATGGCCCTCCTGATAGAATACATCCTAGTGCAAAGAGAAAAGTTTCACTCTCGCTTTAGTTACTGAGTGCTTTTCTGGGACTAGTATTCTATTCAGGAACATCTCTTATATCGGATGGATGGTCTGATTTTAGTTGATGTTTGTTCAACAAAAATGACTTTGGAAAATTTGAGGCAACAGCTTTTGATTTTGCAATAGATCTTATAATTATAGGCAAAGAGTTGTGTAAATATTAATCAGAAATAACCACTCAAATATTAGTGAATCTGAAGGGCTGCCGATTCGCAATTCCTTGCAGATTAATTTGAAATTATAAGAATTACCGATTCAAATGAAAAAATTGCAGGAACTTTTTGATTAGAAATTGCATTAAATGATGGCTTTATACATTACGAGAACCGTTTCGCATTGGGAAAATTCAAGAGCTTTTTTTTCGATTGAATTGAATTCTTTTTATTTTGGGCAACAATGTCTGTTTCCAATGAGCCAAGATAAGATGATTTCTATTGAACGGAATTAGGTTCTTGGTAAATGCAATTCAGAATCTAAAACCCGAGCGATAGAGTTCATTTCATAACGAGCGACGATGGTTTGTGACGCAAGCAAGTCCGAAGGGAGGAATCTTTTTTAGCGAGTTTTATCGTGGAAATGGGACAAATACGGGACGTCCTGCTAGCGACGGACGAAGGACGTATTGAGCCGGAGGTGTCGGGACAAAGGCACTGCATTTGTTCAGCCCTGAGTGTGGATGATAGATTGAAATGGCTTTGTGTGGCAGGGGCGTTATTGTTTGTTTAAACAGCGAGGAGTGAATTCGGCAGGAAATAATGATAGGTAATTGATATTAGTTAGGATTTAAATTGTGATTGGAATTTGTCATAAAACTTGCACTTACTTCGGTAAGAAACAACACCAACATAATGTTCGAACATAAATAACAGATTCGATTCTTACAAAAAAAAATGTATTTGTGCTTCCAAAAGAAAAAAACCATTGATGCACGGCAGTGACTCGAAACCACGAACTTCGAATTGAAAGTCGAGGTACTATGCCACTCGACCAACAGGGCTCTCACTTAATAGTCCTATTGATATCATAGGGTTGACAGAGACAAGTCCAAGCCCACAATTGTTTTATTCATTGTAAAGGTTATAAAAGCATTTAACTGGGTGAATAGAATAAGCAGCGAAATAAATTCACCTAAAACAATAACCTGCAGCGGGGCAACACTGTAATTTATATTACCTTCATAATTCCTATACAGCCTCACACCAGGGCTGGAGTTAGGGGAAACCCGCGTCTCATGGGAACGGAAGCGAATTGAATTTTTAACGCGAAAAGATTCGTATAATCTAGAAACCAACCTAGCCAGAGTGCCTCCGTTATAGGTTAACGCGCTCCCTTACCTGCCGAGCCACTGTGTGGAGCCCTAGCCCAGTGCGAACGTAATTTACAACTTTATAGTGATCGGCCATTTAACTAAAACAATGAAGTAGGGTGAGTGGGGGCAAGATCGAAAACGGGGTAAGACAAAAAGTAGTCAATAACTCCCGATTGAGTAATCATTTTACAGTGCTGGTAACATTGTCAAGACCACCATTTTGTCACGTCTCATTCCCCAGTCAACATTTGCTGCTTAGGTCCAGGGGTTGTGTAAAAAGTGCAATTTTCTGACACAGTGACTTTTACGCAAAGTGCTCAAGTCCTTTCATCTTACCCCGTGTCCAGTAACTTGAGCTACAAGGTAAGTACGAGTGTTTTATTGATATATCTACTTATTATTTTTAATTCTTACTTGTGTTATTACGTCTAAATATGGCTACTTCTCATAGTTTAGGATTTATTTCAACTTTTAGTCTTTCCCCATCTCAATTTTGCGGGGTAAGACGAACATATACAAGTACCAATTTTACCTCATTTTCAAAACTCATAGTAAGAGTCAGATGTTCTCAAACTTTTCCTAAACAGATATTGGATGTATTAAATAGGTATGTAGGTACCCTCTTATGTTTCAAAGAGGTGCGAACATTTATGTATGGAGCCAGGCATACCTACTGTCCGCCATTTAAAAAAAATAGTTTTGGCAGCCAGAGATGAAACATTGTTACGACGCAATAACGAAACGCATCCGAAGAAACGAAACGCGCAAGTGTCAATGTCAAGTGACATTACTCTAGTTTTTTTCATATCTATGGAAAGTGACGCTTCCTTTTTTGAATTCGAACTAACCTCTAACGAGCTGCCTTGTAATAGGAAAATCTTGGATAAAACACACTGTCTTCATCAAGTCTTGGCTTTCAATCATCACCACCCTCATCACCCCGCTGTACGCTACAACAAACATAATGTATCAATCGATAGAGAAACTGATCAAAATACAAACAAAAAGTATTGAATCTCGTAAGTGATAATTATAATTTCTGAGATATTTGGGTCAAGGTGTAGAAAGAACGCTCCGTATCAGAAGGTCTATCAAGGAAAATGACGTAGTTCACAGAACGTCTATATATTAAAACGTCTATATGGTGGCAATGTCTTGAGTGGCACAACGACTTACTAGTAAAACGTCCAAAACGCACCACTATCAAAAAAAATACTTAGTATTTTTTCACAAAAAACAACGCCATATCATACTTCGGGAGAGGGGTAATGCGGGAGTATTAGGGTGGGGGAATCATGACGGGTCAACTTGAGGTCATTGACCGTTGACCCCGGGGTCATTGACCTTTGACCTCGAGTGGAAAAGTTTGAGAACCTTTACTTCAATCTTCCCCCGGTGGGGTAAGATTGATATATTCTAAATATAAAAATCTGTTATAACTTTGTTAAAAACAGGAATTTTGGGACAAGAGTCAGTTTAGAGTTTTCAGGACAAAAAATGCTATAGACTAGGGGCCATCAACTACGTCCTAATATTCATTTATTGTCTGATTTCACGATTTTAGAAAAACGTTCGATCTTTCCCCGCCACCTTTCCATCTTCCCCCAACTTTTTTTTCTGAAAAAAATATTTTAACTTATTTTTTTCTACTTTTGGAGCAGATATAACAGGCAATTATTGATGTAATATAAAAGTAGACTCTTTCCTCTATAAGGACAACTAATTAATTTTTAGCATAAGTTAATATATTTTCTTCTACAAGGGATCAAACACAACACTGCTCATCTCATCAAAAAACCGTTCGATCTTGCCCCCACTCACCCTACTAAAAAAAAGATTCCGACGAATTGAGAACCTCCTCCTTTTTTTTGAAGTCGGTTAAAAAATCTGCCAGAAAACACAAAACTGCCAGATTTAAAAGATATTTTATTTTACAGTGTTGACCTTACATTTTGAGATCTTTATGATTGTAAAAATGTCAAATTACATTTTTTTCAACACATTTTTTTCTGTGTTCTTAAAAAATTTCTTTAGTTTTCCTATTTGCAACTAGAATTAAACAAAAAAAAATTCACGTTAGTTGTAGATTTTGTTCTGAAGAAAATCATTTTTTTTTTTTAGTTATGTTATGCCATACAATATAAGTCTTACTAATAAGAGTAAGTTAGTGGATTGGACCCCTGAATACGTATCTGTGCGGCCTTCATACAGCAGAATTTATTACGGACGAATTAATTTGCCAGGCCGTCGGGCGGTAATCCGGCCACATCTGCGACTCCATAATATCGATGTTCAAAAACATTACAAAGAACCTTCAACGGTAAATCGGAAGACAATGTCAAGATTATCAATACCGGGGGATAATTTCAAAAATGGATTGTACTGTATATGAATATGACCCACGTTGGTTAAGTACACAATTAAACATACGTAAAATCGCACTAATTTTATCCATATGAATATAGAATATGTAGAGAGCATGAATAACAGTCGTTTATTGAAAATGAAAAGTTTTACTATCGACGAATAGGTATGGATTCTGTGTGGCTGAGTTGCTTAGGTACCTACCTACTTAAGACACTCCGGAGTAAGGAGGATCGCTTGATCATCAATGCGGGTTCGAATCCCGTCGGAATCTAAAATTTTGATAAGGCTTTTCATTTTCAATGAATATTAGGATTACCACTATAAAAATTAAAAAATACTTCGTTACGGTTAACCAAATACCTAACTGTGTTTGAATAGGACAGATAAACGTAGACTAGGTAGGTAGGTACCTATATAGGTTAGGTATGTGACATTTAGGAGAAACAGGATCAGACTTAAAATTAATAAAAAAAAAAAACACCAACAAGCATTCCGAAAGAATTAAGTAAGCAGTGTTTTTTTGTTTCACCGTATAACTACTAGATGGCGTTAGTGGTATCGTAATGTGATTATGAATTGCATCAGATGATCACTGTACCTACTATGACTTCATTACGTGTTACTATTCTTTACACGTGTACGGCATAAATATTAGATAATAAGCTGTTTTTATACTTAGGGCCTTACTTACATAAGCCTCTCAACTTTGAACACTGGTTAAACAACGTCCTGTCTCTATTTGTCAGATAGTGACAAATAGATACTTACAGGACGTTGTTTTTTGGCCATTGGTTTTAAAGCGCTTTTGGCGTAGCTTGATGACGTTCTTGATAGATCGTTGAAGTTAAGCGACTTTCTGAGCGGTCACTATTTGGATGGGTGACCGCAAGAGGTAAAAAGCTGAGCGCTTCCGTGCTTCGGAGGGCACAATTGTCGGTCCCGACTTTAAAGTAGTTAAGCCATACATTACATAACATCGTGTAACACCCACCAGTGGGCAATGGTGGATTGGAAACAACGAAAAAAACGCTAAATAATATTAATAATCGAGTAACAATAAAAGGACATCGAACGGCCATAACCACAACCGCCTTTATTTTATTGTGCGATTCATTTTATTGAATAGTAATGAAATCAATTAATGTGACGACTATTTTAGGGTTGGGGTGAAGGAGGCCAAATGTGACCAGTGATCAGCAAGGCTAAAGTGGCCACTTTTGGTGTTTTATTATTCTGAAACATAATATCACAAAACACATTTTTTGACAGTTCTCTATCTAATCATAAATAATCGGGTAAAATGGTCCACCAATTATAAATTGCTACAATGTCAAATTATAATAGAGAACTGTAAAAAACGGTGTTTCGAAAATAGCATCTAAGAAGCATAACTTTATGAGAGAAATATGAAGCATTTATGAAGCATATTATGAACCATCAGTTGTTTGATGTTTCATAATATGAAACGATGTTTCATCAAAAGCGGCCACTTTAGACCCCCAGATGGCCGATGGAGCCGAAAAGTTCTCGAGTGGAGGCCACGGACCGGCAAGCGCAGTGTTGGACGTTCACCGACAAGATGGACAGACGACCTTGTAAAGACTGCAGGTCGGCGGTGGATGCAGGCCGCTTCCAACCGCAATACATGGAAATCTTTGAGAGAGGCCGATGTCCAACAGTAGACGGCCTATGGCTGAGATGATAAAAAACTTAGGCCTTTACATCTTTACGATTTATACAGTGTCAGGAGGCAATCTTTGCCTACACAAGATGATTTATACAGAGTGTCAGGCAGGAGGCAATCTTTGCCTACACTTACACGGTTACACGGGACACTGTAGTGCCTGGGACAATGTTGAGATAGAGTAGGCTTGCCCAGCACCTAAACCATCCTCTCAGCTTAACCAGCCATATCCATTAAAGACATGATGAGACGATGAAGAGGCATACGAAATTAGACACTCTTATGGAATTTCTAACTATACAAACACAAGACTTTATACTTATAATACTAATGTGACCATCTATTTTTTGTGTCAAAGCGGGACACTTACGGAATTTTGTATACAGCGTATATAGATCTTCGTATAAATTTTCGCGACAAAAATAAGCTTTTTTTTTTCATTTTCAATAAAAATTAGCCTGTTAAAAAGGTCAAAATTACTTTCGCATTTATGATTATTGATTGTGCAATGAATTTGATTTAGTAAGAAAGGTTTGTTTGCAAAAGCGGGACATTTTTGCTCTCGCTGGGGACAGCGGGACAGACAGCCTGAAAGCGGAACAGTCCCGCCCAAAGCGGGACGTATGGTCACGTTAAGTATTACAAGTATTTATTTGTGCGCGTGTATGGGAATGCATTTGAAATATTCGCGACGCGTGCCAACTGCCACATATAATCATTGTACGAATACTTCGAAATCTGTTGCGTTGAATTACTGCAACTACAATTACTGCAACTGCAACTACAACTATAATTATTACTCAGAGGCACGTCCAAAAAAGGCATTGGCATGTTGCTTTTGGAAGTCGGTTTTTTGGAGGGAGTAGTTAGAGGCTAGTCCAAACTGACGATTTAAACCTAAGTATTTTCACACATAAGACTATTTGAGGTTGTCTAGGACGTACGCAGAGGCATGTCGAAAAAAGACACTGGCATGTTTCTTTTGGAAGTTGGTTCTTTGGAGGGAGTAGTTAGAGGCGAACTGAAGTTTTCGGCTTCGATTAATTTGTTTGGTAATTTTGTTACCGTAAACATCCCTAACTTCGCCTAGTGTAGTTATTTTTGCCTACATTTGCCTACGACAAGTTGTCGTGATAGGAAAATAAATAAGTATCGTAGGTACTTTTTAGGCAAAGATACCTACACTAGGCGAATTTAGGGATTACCGGTACCTTTTTTAGAGGTCAACGAACGATTTTACTCCTGCCTCCTCCACAGAGCTAGTCTCACATCCCAGCGCTTCTCTATAGAGCGGCAATAATTTTTAATGGGCGTCACAAACTGCTCCAAACTTTCAGACGCCTGTTGCCAAAAATGGAAGCCATCCTCTTCACTTAAGCACATTATTAGCATATAATCTGCGACCCTGCAGTACTTAAAGGTAAAGCCATGGCTTTCGGAAAAATAGCACCGCCATTTGTCTGTCGTTTTTTGGGGTTTCCAGCCCCTTGATATCTTTGATAGCGGCCAAAATCGGTCTCAAACTCTCAAACATGACAGTTCACTGACCACGCAAGTAGTTTTGTCACTCTATCTATCTCAACTAGACCAAACGCGACAAAAGATACCTATGCGATCGTTTTGACTGATTGAGAGCATTTAAGGTATGAGAAAATTTAGACAATCAGCCTGCTGGTGAGAGCAAAGATAATTCTATATAGTACCTAACAGTGAAAGAAGGATTGTGGAAGACGAATGTGAAAGAAAGATTAACCAGAATAGACAAAATCTACGTACACCTTACTTGCTGCTTTACCTTTAGATGGCATAACCATTAGAAGGTGAGATCAGAACCGGAGCATTGCACTTCCGCATAAACCTCGTTCATTCAATGTTTTCCATTTCGTATGAAAACTTCGCAAACACAATATAAATAGGCATTAAATAACAGCCATTCGCGAGTGTCGCCTTATGCTTCTGGGTTATTCATGCGAATAAGAGTGACAGATATTGCGTATTTCGTGCGGCCGCTAGATACCGGTCACAATTTTTTAAGAAAACAGGCTTTCCGCCGCAGCTTAGCAACCTTTTATCCAAATTGGTCCGGTCGCTCTGGGCCCTGGCATCAAACCAAGACTACTAACAATGCTTGTTAAAGATAACCCTTATGAGTATGTAGGATACAGTAACATTGTTGTACTTACACATTTAAGTTTTACATTAAAAACTAACGACCCGATTTCGTCCGGGTTGATAATGTTGAATATCGGTGGACATTTTACACAATGTTAACCGGACCGGAGATTGGATCGTATACTCCAATGGTTTTAACCGACTTCAAAAAAAGGAGTTGGATCGTATAAGTACTCCAATCACCAATGTTTTTAACCGACTTCAAAAAAAGGTGGTTCTCAATTCGTCTGAATCTTTTTTTTTGTGCTTTTTTTTGGTCCACCGATTACTTAAAGACGCCTGGACGGATTTGGATTTTTTTTTTGTTTGAAAGTGTATACTTTCCGACTAGTGCCACAAAAATTTGGTGAGGTTCTGTTTCTGCACCTCGAGAGAGCAGAAAATTGCTCAGCTAATAACATTGAACTCGGTTTTTTTTTCATTTTTAATTTGCCACTTGTTTATCAAGTCATCAAGTCACCACTCACAATTTTTTTATTTTCAAACTGCCTTAAATGATAGGTTCATTTCATTATTATAACGGTTTCTTATCTTGTTAATCAATCTCGTCCCACTGCTATCTTTCGCTGTTTCCGACCAGCCTCTCTCTTCTCGCATCGATGTTCTTTCGCCAACGCTTCGGCAGTGGACCTCAAAACTGCCTTCCTTCTGGAAGTTTATAGGCTGTACTAGAAGATGAAGATTTCTCTTATTAACCGACTTCCATAAAGGAGGAGGTTCTATGTTCGGCTTTATGTAAGTTTTATTTGTATGTACTTATGTTCATCGATTTTTCGGTCAATTGTGGACCGATTTTGAAAATTCTTTTTTTTGTGTTTTTTCATTGATTTATGATCAAGCAAATACGATGTTAAATAAAAATACAAATTGATAGATTCGAAGATAAAATGTTAAAGATTAATTTTAGCTTTTCAGTTACTTTCCACTCACTTTATTTACCGAGAAGATAGATAGGGAAATATAGGGCCTTACTTATGAAAGATGTTTAAAGTTAAACACTGGTTAAACAACGTCTTGTCTTTATTTGTGGATAGTGACAAACAGAGACAGGACGTTGTTTAACCAGTGTTCAACTTTAAACATCTTTCATAAGTAAGGGAGATAGTGTTTAGCGCAGGATAAAGCCTTAAGCGTGATAATCATTTTGCCCTTATTCTATAGCGGTATTGGCTTTAATAGTTGGTATTAAAACTCTAAACACATCGAATATCAAGCAATCTCCACGAGTCGTGTGCAGCATGTGACGTCAGAGCGGCGTACGTGACACAGCACAGGGCTGAACCATGTAGAAATATAGCTCTGATTCATTTCTTCTAGGGGTAACTGATGCACTGATTCATATTACATTGCCTTGAGAATAGCTGATGTGTTTGACAGGAAAGAATAGATGAGCTGAGTGAAGGAGAAAGGATTGTTTTGGATCGGAACAATGTTTCTTTTTTCATCACTCTTTATTAAACCTAGTAGGATAAAGATGGATCATAACGATGATGAATTGTTCAGAGATGTGGCATAAATACTCGGCTCTTAGAGGATGTGGATTAGATCATCATCATCAGCCCTTCTCATTCCACTGCTGGGCATAGGCCTCTCTTCGCTTCTGCCATTCGCCTCTATTCTGCGCCAATCTCACCCATGTACGACCTGCGGATTTTACAATGTCGTCGACCCATCTTGTCGGCGGACGACCGACACTCCTTTTTCCGTCTCTAGGCCACCACTCGGTCAACACTTTGCTCCACCTGTCATCACCGCGCCTGGCCACGTGTCCTGCCCAGCTCCATTTGAGCCCCAATATTCGCTTGCTAACATCTTGAACTTTTGTCCGCTTGCGAATTTCGATATTGGGGACTCGATCTAAAAGTGTGATGCCGAGCATGGCGCGCTCCATGGCTCTCTGTGCAACTCTGATTCTGTGCACAGTCTCCTTTGTAAGCGTCCATGTCTCGGCACCATAGGTCATTGTAGGCAGGACACATTGGTTATAGAGCCGGATTAGATAAACATACTAATTAGTAGATCCTATTCCTCATTATTTACGCACTTGATGGACATTAGAGTTATTTTAGAAACAACGAGTTGCTGAGGAACATCCGAGAGTGGACTAATATCGCCAGCGTCGAAGACCTCTTTCGTTTGGTGCAAGACCGAGAAAAGTTCAATTAGCTGTAGTGGAGACCCACCGCAAGAAGAAGAAGAACAGATTAAGACTAATCACGAACACGTGATTAAGAGCAGAATATAACATAATTAATAAAGTCATTGTACTGTAGTTTTTTTTGCGAATCAGCCCGGGTCAACGCAGAGCATCGTGCAAGGTTGCCTTTGTTAAATAGGGTTAGCACTGTTCAGTTGATAAGAACACTCAGCGCTTGTTTCACTTCAGAGTAAGGTCCCAAGTAGCTAGCTGCCAGTTTAAGTGAGAGTTACCGTGCACACAGTGTTCATCATCGCCACCAGCAAGCCTCAATCATCATACAAAAAT
Source organism: Camptogramma bilineatum (assembly GCA_958496255.1). Classification (NCBI taxonomy): domain Eukaryota; kingdom Metazoa; phylum Arthropoda; class Insecta; order Lepidoptera; family Geometridae; genus Camptogramma; species Camptogramma bilineatum. Next base: position 15,155,175 of record OY292459.1, read on the forward strand.
AAGGCAAATGGCCCTTTATCATTGGGCGAATTTTAAAGATCATCTGACTAAAATCAACAAATCGGACACTAAGGCCTCTATTAATAAACTCGTATTAACTTCTTTCAAAGTTGCGCCACGGATTAAACTATTGCCATCCTTATTTGTCACTGTCTAACAAAAAAGGATGGCAATAGTTAAATCCGTGGCGCAACTTTGACAGAAGTTAATACGAGTTTATTAATAGGGGCCTCAGACACTAATTCGGATAATAAGTAACCTATGTTTTTGCACGTACAAAATACACAAGAAGTCAGTTTAAATCATAACCCCGTTCTCAGAATCGGAGCACTCAGTTACATGTTCCCCAGTTGTTCATAATCACCAACAATGGCTGTATTCTAAGCACGCTATGAAATTACATAATACGAAAACTAGCGCCGTGATGTAGAGTCTACCATTATGCCTAGTTACCGAATTCCACTGAATTACAAACTTGTAGCAGCTGCCATAAGTTAGGTGGTTCAGATAGAATACCGATTATCGGTGCCTATTGTACCGGTACCGGCAGATATACAAGAACGAAGGGACAGAGAGCGGTCACGCGGTCAAGCGTTCTGCGTTCGCTTTCTGTTCTACTTGACCGCCGCGGTCAGAATGCCTCCAGTGTGAGTATATCTATGTAACGTAATAGAATACAAAGAACGCAAAACTGACCGCTTGAACGCTTGACCGCGTGACCGCTCTCTGTCTGATAGATCCCGAAGGGGTTTGCATAGGTGAACGATTAGCTTCATTGTTTATCGCTCAGTCACGTTCGTGATCGTGAAATATATATTGAAATCTAAATGGGTTGAAAATACTTCATCCTATAAGAGCCCTTTCTTAAGACTTAGTTTATACTTTTTTTTTTTTAATTACTCATCAAAATTATACTTTTATTTTTTACAATCAACTACAAAACGACGTCACTCAAAGTAGACTTTTAAAAATGCCTCGAAAGACTCGTGCGTGACATAATATGACATATTTCAGTATGACATATTTTATAAATTACTCCGTTACAAGGACTTCGATTTCTAACTGTCTACAGTTGTGACAACCCTAGCCTTTACCAAATGCGACTAAAATTCCAACTTTAACCCTTGTGGACGATAACTCCAAACTTCTCGCAATGTCAGCCAGCCCTGGCCAGCCTCGCTGCACCGCGCCAAGGCCGTGGCACTACCTGAGTTTTTATTACTGTCAATGACTGTACCTTTGCAACACTTTTGCACGAGATTGTACTGATAGATGCACAAAAATGTTTGTACAATATTAGCACAGAACTATATCTCGAGTTCTGTGAAAGGTATAATCTTTTCAAGGTCGCGCAAATGGTATCATCTACGTTTTTGTTACTGTTGATGACTGTACGGAGAGCTTTGCAAGGATTTTGCACGGAAGTGTACGATTTAGTTTATTAATGCGGGAATGTCCCATTAATAAAATAATCATACCTCATTATAAAACAAAGAGTAAAGATAGCCTTAATCTAAGCCAGACTAATAAAGTAACAAACTGTAAGCTCAAAAATATATTTAGTGCGGTAGTCAGAGGCATGTCCAAATACATGTCATGACAAATTAATTGGCTTTCTACAAGACAGGTCGCAAGACCATCGCCGCTTTTAAGTACATTTATTTGTAAATAAACAAGATAAGCCGACATGCGCAAGGTCACGTCTCTTGCAGAGAAATTATGACAACAATTTACTTTCACGAATAAAAAGAAGTTTCGTTCAGATAGCGCAATTAAAAACACCCAAATGTTTATTGTTTTGTTGAATTCGAACACCTGTTTTGTTACTATTGGAACACGCATGAATTTTAGTTACAAACTAGTGTACAGACACATCACCTACTTTTAATTTTGAAGCAACATTTTTGGTTTCTTATTTTTCAATGTAGTTAAGAAACGAAAATTTACCGATCCATTGCATTTGATTTAATTATAATAAATAGGTTATTATTTCAAAATTAGAATTTTACATTCGTATTCCGATTCACATCTCTTTTTAGAGCCGCAGTTTCCAAAATCAAAATAGCCATGATGTTGTCCAATCTCCGATAGGAGGGGAACCCAAAGAAGAAGATTCCGATTCACTAATTTTCTGTGCAGGCAGGTGTTTCAGAATTGAATCAGTAACGTCGTGAAGGGTAAATAAATAAATCTAGTTGATAACATTATTGTCTAAATTTTTTAAGCATTGTTTCTGTTGTTCATAAATATAAACTGTTATTCATAATAGTCTTAGAGACTTCCTAGTGCTTAATGCCCCTAAATCAGTTGCCGTCTTTTTTTAGGTACTTCTTCATTGACATTAGAGTGACAAAAAAATACGTTCACTAAAGCCTTGCTAAATTGACAAATTATTATGAATAATGGGGAGGGTGAGTTTACGAATCACGTGAGTTTGAGAATCAGGGTGAGTTCGAGTTAAATTCGAGACACGTTCGTAGCCCAATAGTAAGGTTAGTTAGGTCTCTCAATGTCAATGTCAAGATCACCGCGCTAGCACACATGTACATATTATCCATGTGTGTGTCAGATGACATTAGCACGACCGAATTTGTTTTTATCGTAATGTCACGTAATCGACATATAAACACACTGTGTTATGTCAATTTGTTTGGCTCTGACATTTCGTCTGGAAGGAAAAATAAGTATATTTACTTAGCGACAGCATTGACACGGTATGCTATAGTCGTATTGCTCATTATTATTTATTTTATTTATAAGCCTGATGTTTCCTACTGCAGGGCAAAGGCCTCCCTTCCCTCCCTCCACTGATCCCTATCCTGTGCCTGCTGGAGCCAGTCCTCGCAGTAGAAGTCAAGCTCATCCCGCCATCGCCGCCTGGGTCTACCACGTGGCCGTCGTTGTTGGGGAGCCCAATCGGTGGTTATCTTTGTCCATTGATGTTCGGGCTTACGTGTCCCGCCCAATCCCACTTAAGCTGGCCTGCTTTGTGAGCTACATCTGATATTTGTGTTTTAGAGCGCAGTATCGTATTTCTTACGTGGTCCGTCAGTTTGACACCCAGGATACTGCGCTCCATAGCTCGTTGGCATACCCCGAGGCGAGACTTTTGGCAATTAGTGAGTGACCATTGCTCATTATACGGACTAAAATTGAAGGAAAAAATGTCATTTTTCCTTCAATTTTGATTAGTTTTGATACGTTTTATGTCAAAATTGAAGGAAAAATGACATTTTTTCCTTCACTTTTAGTCCGTATAATGAGCAATACGACTATAACTATGGTGTTGACATTGAAAATACTGTTTCAGAATTGTATTGAGTTATTATCAGACTTTTCACGCAATACAATAAAATGATGGCTAACGAAGTGCTGATTTGATTTGCACTGATGGAATTCATGGTATCTGCATGGAATATTCTTCTGTACCAATATACAAAACCGAAGAGTTTTTTGTTTGTTAGAACGCGCTAATCTTGAAAAATTCTTTCTTCATTTAATAGCTGAATTCTCGAGGAAGACTACTACATACTTTTCATCATCATAATCATCACCATTTATACTCTACGGGGGCAACGCTAAGACATGGCTAGGACGTTGCTAGTCCTAAGATACAAGCAAAACCGTAGAGTAGTTCGAGACAGAACAACAATTAAATAGATTGCCGGCTATATTCACGCTTAGACACTTTGAAACCAAAATCTCTCCACCCTTATAGAAAAGTCTGAACCCAATTCCATTATAAGCTCGAAAACCAGAAGTTTATTATTTAAGCGGCTACAGTTTCCTTCAATAGTATTTTTAGAGTGAAAACGCAATACGAATGAAACTTCATTAGGGCCTAACGAGTGCCATTCAGTCCGGTGACATTCACGACAGCCCAATAACACACGGCCAAAGCCGAAATAACATGAAAAACTAGTAACGAGAAATAGGTGGTTCTGTGCCCCGATCGCCAGTATGCACGAGTTTACTATTCTATCCGTGACTATAGCAAAGTAGTATGGACTTAGTTTAGTCAAGTTACTAGAGGCGCTGCACTGAATTCTATACAGGAGATATTTTACTATAGTCACGGATAGAATAGTAAACTCGTGCATACTGGCGATCGGGGCACTGTACGTCCAACCTTACTTGACATCGAAATTCGACTCATTAGGTTTGTGAAGGCACTCACATTCGTCTTATTCGCATTGTAGTACTTACATACAATTAACATAATATACGAGTACATTTAGTTGGCAAACATGTCATTTAAAGAAATTGCTTACCTTTAAGGTACAAACGGTGTACAAAAGTAACCCAATAAGGTTTAAAGGCAAGTTTTTTTAAGTGAAATAAACAAACAAAATTAGAGAAAATATAACTAAAGAGTTAAGTTAGATTGCTAGGTGGTTAAGTACCGTAGGTAGCCGTAATAAAGTAATGTAGTTTTCAGTAGTGTCGGCTCATCTACACTAATATTAAAAAAAGGAAAGATTTTTTTTTTTGTTTGTTTGTAACGAATAGGCTCCGAAACTACTGGACCGATTTCAAAAATTATTTTTGCATGCGATAGCTAAACGCTAGATATGCAGTGGATCACGGGCTGAGGTATAACCCGAAGAAAAGTGAAGTCCTTGTTTTCAAGAGTGGAAGAGTTAATCTTGGCAATAGTGTTCCACTAATTACGATTAACGGTGATGCTCTGCAGGTGGTAAAACAATTTAAGTATCTGGGGCACATTCTAAACGAGAAGCTTAATGATGATGAGGACATGGAAAGGGAGCGCAGGGCACTAGCTGTTCGTGGAAACATGATAATACGTAGGTTTTCACGCTGCTCGAGAGAAGTTAAAATAACACTCTTTAAGGCATACTGCCAGTCCTTTTACTCGGGTAGCCTCTGGATAAAACACACTCGCCGAGCAGCTTGTGCCCTGCGAGTCCAATACAACAACATCTTTAGGATGTTGATGCAGCTGCCTCGCTTCTGCAGCGCATCCGGGATGTTCGCGGAGGCGCGCACGGACGGCTTTCATGCGATTATGCGCAAGAAAGTCGCTTCCTTACTCCAGCGTGTGCGGGGCAGCGGCAACAGCATCCTACAGATGATTGCTGCGCGCACAGACTGTCCAATCCAGTATAACTGGACCCAGATTCTGTTGGGCTTCTTGTAAGTGGTGCTTGATTAGGTTAGCTTAGGTAGATAAGTATCTTTGTTTAAATTTTAATGGCTCTATGTGTTATGTTAGTTAAGTACCTATAGGATTTGAATTGTATTGTGAATTGGATTTTATTAATTTGTTATTGATTTTATTTATTTAGTGATTATTTTTGTTATTTTGAATGTGTAAACTGTGTGTAATATGGATTGACTATTATCTGAAATAAATGAGTTAATAATAATAATAATAAACTCTTGAGGAAGGTTATATGTCACTTTTCATCATCATCATTTTCACTATAAACTATCACTACGGAGGCAACGCCGCGAGGGCGCTGCTAGTGATGTGTATTTTTATTGAACAACGGAACTCTAAAACGAGCTGCTCAAACACGATGACGTATTAATCATTCGCGTTTGACATTCATCTGACGTCTATCAAAATTTTATGATGAAAAAAACAGAGTGTTTGTTCATGTCATAAAATGTCAACGTGTGGCCACACGTGACGTGTGCGTTGTTTGTTAGAAATGTGAACGGAAAAATCTTCATTCTGTAATCACGAAATAGGATGTTTTTGAGTTAAAACACAAACATTCGTGTAGTATAAAGCAGTATATAGCATAGGTTTATCATTTTCTAACGTATCCTCTAACTAACCTACCTGAATATATTTTTAAACAATCTCAAAAATCTTGAGTAACCTTGCCGCATCTCCCTCCTTACCCAGATGAAGATTCTCCGGATGAATCGAAACATTGTCGGTATCTAAATCGACGATATTTTCACGTGAGTAATTCCCGTGTGTTAAAATAATGTCTAGTACAACTCACGAAAGTTTTGAAAGAGAAATACATACATACAGGAAAGTAGCAATGGAATTACACTCAACGATAAGAACATGTGATAATACAAATGATTATTCAGTTGCGTAACCGAATCGTAAAACTAACCTAGGATACATTACGTAAGCTGATAGAAACAGCAACAACAATGTTTAAGTACACTCAGCAATAGAAGAGCCGTGTTGGCCGAGTGGGTTAGTGCCTCGACTTTCAATCCGAAGGTCGCAGGTTCGAACCCGGACGTGCATCAATGGATTTTTCGTTTCGAAATAATTTTATGCGCATTAACAGGAGCTCTAAACAGTGAAGGAAAACATCGTGAGGAAACCAGTTAGCTTTCCAATAGCATCGATGGGCTTCCAACCTATCACGTATGGAATGCTAACTTCTGCAAAACGTGGGCATGTACGAAATATGTAATTGGACATACCTTTGACTACCCCCTTAGACTCGAAGGATCTTAAAATATACCTAAAAAGATCTGAGAGAATGTCTACCGCGTCTTGGGGATACAGTCGTGGTCATTTTTTTTTTTTTTTTTTTTTAATTTAAATAATAGCAATCTATAATTGAATCATTCACCAATTCCATTGAACAGCTGGTTCAGCTCTCTCTCTTTCTCTCAACTAACATTACATTACATTCACCAATTTCGACATATCCAAACTATTTGAATCTTTAACCTTACTGGACATTTGATTCAACCCAAATTCCGCTGACTGTACATTCGAACCACCTCTAACTTTCGCTATCACCTGATAAGAATAATCGGCGCAAGATAAACAAAGCGATTATGTGATAAGATTATATTGAGAACAACCAATATACTTGGAGAATACATCGCCTGCATATTTAACATAGGTACAACTTTAAAGAAACAAACAAAAAAAAACTAGAAATATACAATCTGTATCCATGACAATGATACATATTTAAACCTTCCTCTTGAATCACTCTATCTATTAAAAAAACCGCATCAAAATCCGTTGCGTAGTTTTAAAGATATAAGCACACATAGGGACAGACAGCGGGAAGTGACTTTGTTTTATACTATGTAGTGATGAATATAGTTTATACTATGCAGTGATATGTATAGTGATAATCACCTCTATATTGTAACATCTGTAACTATCAATAACAGGGTAGACTTTGACTTGACTAAGGCTGTGTCCCCAGTAGGCAAACTGTGAGCGGCCGACTGAGTTTGCGGCGTATTGGTTTAGTACGCTCTTCCATATATTTTAAATGGAGTGTCCACAGTTTGCTAGTTTTGCGCTCACTGTACGCAGTTTGCAGCGTTACGCGCAAAACTAGCAAACTGTGGACACTCCATTTCAAATAATTTTATGGAAGAGCGTACTAAGCCGATACGCCGCAAACTCAGTCGGCCGCTCACAGTTTGCATACTGGGGACACAGCCTAAGCGTGGTACAAGGATAATTCTGTGATAATTCTCTTGGCTTTCACACAATTACCACCAGATGGAGCATCTGCAGCGATGATATCACACAGCCCTGACGCTGCGCTCCGGAATTTTATTGCAATTTTATAGCTGTAATGATTGATAGTCTCCACAACTTGCATCTGTTGATGAAAGAATTCTGAATTCTTCATCTTTTATCACCTGATTATCTTTCGAGTTTGAGCTTTTTTTGGCTGGTGATGGACTATAAAAGTTATATTTTATTATATGTTATATATTATTCGTTATATTATTACGGGGTCCACAGGTGGCGGATAGTGGAACGGCCATCAGATATGATGGTTCGCTGCGAATATATTGAATAAGCAGTCCCCGACCAGCAGCGGCAGGGTTAACAGGAAGCAGTGGAAAGTTTGGTGGGACAGACTTACCTATAAAATGCTGCACAAGTTCCTATGACGACCTTGTGACATGGCGATCAAATGCCGCCATTAAATAAGCATTCCCCTGATGCGGGGCAGCAGCCGTATCAGTAGTGGCAGAAGGCCGAAGAATAGTTTTCTGGAAGGGCTCCTGTCTACACATCATAGAGTAGTCCGCTGGTCTATGAACTGCGGTGCAGAAAGCAAGGGGAAACTACTGCACAACACTTTCCAACAATAAAACTGATGCAATGAACAATAAAGAAAGTAACGTTCTTGACAACGGGCTTCCGCGATGTAACATGCCGTGGCGGTCTGAGTCCGGCAGGGGTAGAGGTAAGGCTACTCAGGTCGTCATCCTGCGAAATCCTTGCAAAATTGGAGCATGGAATGTGCGCACGATGCTTACACCAGGTAAGCTGGAAGAAGTGAAGGGGGAGATGAAGAGATTGAATTTAGATATACTAGGACTGAGCGAAGTGAGATGGGCAGGAAGTGGGGATTACTGGAGTGATGAGTACAGAATAATATATACAGGAGGAGAACAACAAGGAAGTAATGGAACAGCTATAATTATGAATAAGAAATGGGGCAACCAAGTAGAGAACACCATACACCATAGCGACAGAATAACAGCCATAAAAATTAAAAGTCAACCAATAAACACTTTTATTATTCAAGTTTACATGCCAACCGGAAGTCACCCAGATGAAGAAATAGAAGAAATGTACGAACAGTTAGACACGATAATAGACCTAGTTAAGGAAAAAGACAACTTATTTATTATAGGTGATTTCAACGCAGTAGTTGGAGAAGGCATTGATGGAAACATAGTAGGCAAGTTTGGACTCGGTAAAAGAAATGAAAGGGGAGATAGATTAGTACAGTTCTGCAGAGAGTATAATTTAACTATATCAAACACAAACTTTGAACATCCTAAAAGAAGAAGATACACTTGGACAATGCCTGGGAACTTAGGAAGATATCAGATAGATTATATTATAGTTAAAGATAAATATAGAAATATGACAACTAACTGTAAAGCATATCCAGGAGCTGATCTCAACACCGACCATAATTTAATAGCAAGTAAAGTAAACATTCAATTAAGAAGAGTACAAAGAAAACATAAAACCAAAGAAATTGATCTCAACAAATTAAAAAATAGTAATACTATTCAAAAGCAATATAGTAATATGATAGATAAGGAATTAGATAAATATAACGTAAATAGCATAAGTATCGATAAAGAATGGTGCAATATTAGAGATACCATCAAAAAAAGTGCTGAAAGCACTCTAAACAGAGAGACTATTAAACCCAGGAAGAAATGGCTAAATAAAGAAATTAGGGATTTAATATTAGAAAGAAGAAAATATCGAAACAAAGTCGATGAAGATAGTATTATTAAATATAGGAAAATTACAAATAGAATAACACTTAAATGCAGAGAAGAAAAGGAAAAAGACTTAGAAAACGATTGCAACAATATAGACCACTTTATGAGTGTAGGGAAAACAGACATAGCTTATAATATCATAAAAAATCTTAGTAGAAAAATAAAAACCAAATCAACAGCTATTTTGGATGAAGATAATAAAATACTTTTGGATAATAAAGACATATTAGGAAGATGGACAAGATACGTTGAGGGACTGTATAATGGTGAGAAACTAACAGACAATGACATTGAAAATGAGGAGGAAATAGAGCAAGACTTTCTTGGACCCAGTATACTTAAGGAAGAATTTGATGTAGCTCTAAAGAGTTTGAAAAATGGAAAGGCTGCAGGAACGGATAAAATTTATATTGAATTAATAAAATACGCTAATAATAATTTAATAAATAGAATTTTTAAACTGACCCAAAAAATGTATGAAACAGGAGAGATACCAAATGATTTTAAAACAACTAAAACAATAACACTGCCAAAAAAAGCCAACACCCTTAAATGTGAAGAACACCGTACTATAAGCCTAATATCCCAAGCCTCTAAAATACTATTAAAAATAATACAAAACAGAATAAGAAATAAAATTGAAGAAAACCTAAGCGAGGATCAATACGGATTTAGAAGAAACAAAGGTACAAGAGAGGCGATAGTTGCTTTGCGTCTAATAATTGACAGAAGGATGGATTTAGGACTTAATACTCACATTGCATTCATAGACCTGGAAAAAGCGTTTGATAAAGTGAATTGGAAAAAAATGATGAAGACTCTTAAGGAAGTTGGTTTAGATTTTAGAGACAGAAAAATAATATATCAACTATATAAAAACCAAACAACAATATTAGAAATAGGAGATGAAAAAAGAGAAGCCAAAATTAGACAAGGCGTAAGACAGGGATGCTCACTCTCACCACTCATCTTTAACATTTTTATAGAATCAGCCATTAAGAAAATCTTAGAAAAATCGAACGAAGGGGTAAAATTCAACGGAGAAAAAATAAAATTTATAAGATTTGCAGACGACATAGCAGCTTTAGCAGAAACAGAAAATGGTCTACAGTCTCTACTCGATACCATGAATAATATTTTCAAAGAATTTTCTCTCAAAATAAATATCAGCAAAACCAAAATACTAACAGCATCCAAAACAGACAATTCAGTATTTAACACAATAACTTTAGATAACACCAATTTAGAAAGAGTAAAGAAGTTCAGATATTTAGGCAGCCTTATAACTTCAAATTCAAGATGTACACCAGATATAAAATCAAGAATTGCAATAGCTAAGCAAGCATTTAATAACAAAAGAAACATTTTCACATCTAAAATATCTAAAAGGATCAAAAAGAAATTTATCAAAACATACGTTTGGAGTATAGCTCTGTATGGGTGTGAGACGTGGACAATGACTAAAAGGGACAAAGAAATATTGGAAGCTTTTGAGATGTGGTGTTGGCGTAGAATGGAGAGGATCAGCTGGACGGAAAGAGTCACCAACATTGAGGTGTTGCACAGAGTAGAGGAGGAAAGATCGTTGTTGCAAGTTGTCGAGAACAGAAGAGGGAAGATGATTGGCCATCTTATACGACATGACAGCTTCATTAAGAACATCATTGAAGGAAAAGTGGAAGGAAAGAGAGGAAGAGGAAGACCGAGGATAGGCTACATGAGCCAAGTGAAAGAGAAGGTTGCTGTCATGTCGTATAGGGAAGTCAAGGAGGCTGCCCTGGAAAGAGCTTCGTGGAGAAAGAAACATCAGTTATGCCGACAAGGGGCTACCCCTTAAATAAAAAGAAGAAGATATTATTATTCTGTATCCTTAGTCCAAACAAAACGTAACGCGGCATTGCGTGGCTCGTTGTCATTTTTAAATTTTTTTTTTATTTTGAACCGATAACGTAAATTCAAACCATAGACCTGTCTATGGCATCAGAATACTTTTTTTTTAAAACACACCTTGGCGTGTTAGGTTTACTAACGTTATCTGTTTGGAACTTTGGACCTAGAGAATAAGCTTCCTGGTGACGAACTAGGTCAACAACGGTTTGGGACCCAACTCTCTTTTCGGGTGATCTAACTTCTTAGGGGGTTCTTCACCTAAAATTAGCACATTGAATAGTGCAACTTCAAATATTTGTCTTAGCTTTGTTAAAATAAGGGCTGGAGAGTTACATAGGCTACTTTTAATCCGGGTACCACGCGAGCGAAAGCGGGCAGCAGCTAGTCTTTCATAAGTAAGACCCTTAGTGTTTAGCACATAGTACCTACCGCATTAAATCTAAATAGTCAAGCTCCAGTGGAGAATCAATTGAACAATGTGAATATCATAAAGCCATTTGATCCTTCAGCATACCCAGACAGAGTGTCTAGTTCTGACAATCAGTGCAATTGCGAAGCCATACGCTGGTGGCGTGACTGTGACGTCACGCGACCTTGCGTCTCGCTCATTGCACACACCTGCACTGACACTCGTGATCAAAGGCCGCATCGCAACGGCATTACTTACATCAAGACGCAAATTAAAAAATCACGAAAATATAAGGTAAATCAAAAATTAAGTAAAATTAGTACCTAAGTCTGTCTCGATCTCGACGCTTTTGAGAGGGGTTGTTGGGAAATCTTGAAGGACAGAGATAAATGGGGAGATATGGGGGAGACCTTTGCCCAGCGGTGGGACGTCATAGGTTAAACCTCTGACTAAAAATACTGTAAATAAGGCTTGTTATGTTAGGTATGTCTAGATATCTTCTTTATAATTCTTTATCTTTATCTTTACTTATATCTTTATGATGAGAGTAGGTAAGCATAGAGGATCGCATTAGTTTCATACATTTGAATTGGCAATACTGCAATCTAACTGAACAACAAGCAATTTATTAAAAAATAAAAAAACCCGGCTGAACTGAAAAGTTGGAAACAGCATTATCTTATCATTATCAATCACAAAATTAAATTACAATTTTATTATTAGGTAGGTATCTAGGGTTCGATGCCGTGTGCATTTTCCTAAACGTTGTTGTCACAGTTGACACACAGATGGCTCTGTATGAAAATTAAATGCGTAAGTTATTTCTTAAATATGAGATATCTCCTAAATGGCTGAACCAATTTCGATGCAGTTTGTTCTAAACGTTGCGTGTGACTAAATAGAAAGTTTTAGTATGCGTTTTGGTTAGCAATTCTATTTAGGGCGAAAAATAGATTTTCAAAAATTTTTAGACTCGATTTAGTCTTTCGAAGGTGTCATGTTAGATTTAAAAAAAATATATATTTGATATCAGTCCACCAACCTCTTGATTTTGACATGAATTTTGATATGATGGCGTGATTTTCATTTTGAAAATTCACACATTGTTGCATTTTCCTAGAGCACAATCGAGATGGAGACGATTTCAACGATACCTCATTCATCAAAATCCATCCAGCCATTTAGGAGCAACGTGGTAATAAAGAATATTACTTACATACCCACCCACCCACATACATAGAAACGCGCGATCTACATAACCCGGTGACTTGACAGTCAGCCGGGTAAAAAAAGGAGGAGGTTCTCAAGTCATCGGATTTTTTTCGATAGGTGCCACAAAAATTTGGTGAGGATCTGTCGAGGACCTTCTGAGTTAAGAACAGAAATGCACCTCGAGAGTGCAGAAAATTGCACAGCTTATAACATTGAAGTCGGTTTTTTTTAATTATAATTTAGCCACTTGTTCTTGCAATCAAGAAATTTTAGATACTTTTCTACGGGTCGAGCCGAACATGCATCTAGTGTGTGTTGAAATGGTAGGTGTAACCCATGGGCGTAGCTATAGCGTTGTTATGGGGGGGGGGGGGGGGTCCAAGGGTTCTAAAATTTACTAGTTTCCCCCGAAATCAAAGGGTTTCAACTGTTCAAGGGTTCCTAAGGGGGGGTCCGGACCCCCTAAGCCAGTGATTCCCAAAGTGGTCCAGGTGGACCCCCAGGGGTCCACGGGAGACACGAAAGGGGCCCACGTTGGCAAAAAATTTTGGGAATATGGTAGAAATGTAGCAGCAGGGGCTCCACCGAAACCAGTAAAATTATGAAAGGGGTCCATGAGAAAAAAAAGTTTGGGAACTACTGCCCTAAGCCATATATACGCCCATGAAGTAACCTAAAACGTGGTGGCAAATTTCGTAAAGAATATAAAACCGATAACCCCGCAAGGTAAAGTGAAGAACATGTCGAATACAATTTCCTCACAATCACGCTGATTGATAACATCGGGGGTAATTGAATGAAGGGAATTGACGAGCAATCAGCAGATCGATACACCGCGGCGATTTGCATGGGCGTATCGGGTTCCGCCCAGTGCTGGGCCTTGTCGATACGATTCTTTAAATATTTCATCGAATCTGCCAGCTCGACTTTGTTTACTATGAAATTATAAAGATTAAGCGATGATTTTTCATTCATAAAACAATTCTCATAGATCTTTTCCTCGGAAAGTAATTCAATATTCTAATATAAGCTGCGTAATTGGCAATCCGTCACGTACGGAATGATACTTTAGCTAATTGTGCGTACGTGCCAAATATTGTTGGACCTGCCTCTCTTTTTAACTTTGCAGGATCCTGAATGTTGATTTTTAAGGATCTTGTATGTGAAGATCTGATTTTCAAATATATACCTACTCTTGATATAATTACCTTTATTATTAGCACATTTTAAACTTTCGCGATCTGTAGACATAATTTAAACGAACTAACGGGACTTTATCGCGTTATTACCTTTGTTTATTATTTCCCGACAATATAATAACGCGATAAAGTCCCGTTAGTTCGTTTAAATTATACCTTTATTATTATTTTTTTTATCTTCCATAGCTCACTGCGAAAGAATGGGATGCAATTAATTTGGAAATTATAACCCACAACACAGGATTACACTCTACATTTAAGAATTCTTCAAAAAATATGATTAATGAAGTAAAAGAAAGCACACGGGTTTACTGTGAGTCAAGAACCAAATCAGAAAGTATCTTAGGCTTAATGCTTAAGATATAAGGAAGTTTGCAAGCTAAAGGTTACTTCACTAGCTACACATGAACATGAGACGCCACAGCTACGTATACAAGTGTATATGCGACAGGCGTTGCAGACCGCGCGGCGACCGCGGGGCTTCCTCGCATTTAAACCGACTTACAACCGTATGCTCATCCAAATAAAATCAGAAATAGGAAAGTGTGTCTGTGATTCAGACACTGGAAATGATTTGGTTGAGAAACGACTTTGAATAGTAGGTATGTAGGCTACAGCAAATGTGACATGTCCATGAGCTATTAACGTAAAAACGGAACAAACACAAAAACTTTAGTTTCTCACAACAGACGGAAATTTTCACCGATTTAGATAACGACTATGTTTCGATTAATTCGGACATTGTCGTCATCAAAATTGACGATAGTTTTTACTAGAGTAATTCCCGTGTGTTGTGTTAAACACAAGATAGTTTTTGGCATATAATGCAGACCCTAACACGAACAAAACATCTCCTGCTAGACCGTAACCCAGGTTATTTAAACCTAGGTATATAAACCTGTTAAAGCGCATATTAACTGGAGAATGTTGCCAATTGGATAGTGACCACACAAGGTTCTGGCAACAATGGCATTGTGGTAACTTTGCTTGTCTCACGCGCTTTTGGCGCCGTTCTGGTTTCTTATGCCAACCGCTTCGGAAGTTATTGAGGAAGCTTGCTCCTCGTAGGACAATTTAAATAGGTACTTTTGTAATTTTTACTACAATCTGTTTAGTTAAAAAAATACTGTGTAAAGGAAGTTATGATTAAGAAAGCTTTGAATGACGAGTAAAACAGATGGCGAAAACGCCATGTATAGTTACGTTATGTATACATACTTATAGCTATGTTAAATAGTTATGCGATATACTTACATAGTTATTTGAGGAAGTCAACTGATAATATCGATCGACTTGCAGTTTTTACCAGCCAATACGAGTATTAGACAATAAGCATACAGATCATCTACGTATTTTTAAAATCGGGTTATTCCTGTTTGTCACCGCGTCTTGTTCCCGAGAGGAGATACACAGGAATCGAAATTCCAGCCTGTTCCCGATTTTAAATAAAGATTCAAGAACTTTACTAGGGCAACATGCGAAGTACGAAAGCATGAAAAGTATAAAGAAGAGAAGTGTACCTAAACAACACTTTGATCTTCAAGTCAGTACCACAATAGGCTCATAATCCACCGATACCTTTCAATTTTATATCACACCGGGAGCAGACACCCACATGCCCCCCGCCCCTCCTCACCCCCCCCCCCCCCGCTCTTCTTTTGTTGGCCCTCAACTCAGCTCAATTATTTCTGTCCGCTCAGCTGAGATAAGTAATTCGATTTTTTTATTCTTTATTTAGCAGCCGGATTATAATTAGCTGCTGCTAGCGGCTTCGCTTGTGGTACCAATCTATCTATATACTAATATTATTGGTGTAAAATAGAACCTCCTCCTTTTTGGAAGTCAGTTAAAAAGTAAGTGAGCTAGTGGCCAGCGCTAGTGACGGAGTTTATAGGCCGCTTAAAGGCCTCCGTCATGGTTTAATGACCTAACAATTTAACGTGCCCTCCGAAGCACGGAAGCGCTCAGCTGTTAAATAGCCACTTGCGGTCACCCATCAAAATTGTGACCGTCAGAGCGTCGCATATCTATCAAGAACGTCTAAGCAAGCTACGCCACGAGCGGTTGGTAGGTGCCATGTGAGCGAGCCGCAAAAAAATATTATTTCTGTGATCTACCCCTCAATTCTACTAGATGACAACGTCAATCATTCCGCTTAGTTTTGGTTCGATCTCATAAATGACAGCCATTTGGTGAATAGTAGAATAGCTTTTCAAAAATTTGTTCTGCCAAAGTCCAAATCTTAGCTAAAACCTCACCACAACTGAGTTATTAGTTATTAGTAGTCATGGAAACAGTCGAAAATCTAAGGTTTAGTTGAGGTTTTGCTTGAGGTTGATAAAAAGTTCGGTACCAGAATTGACACCCTAGTCACCTACATTAATTCCAAATTTCATCCTAATCGGTCGAACAGACTAGGCGTTATTACACAAACATCCAAAAGTAATTTTCAGTTTTATATTATTAAAGTTTCGAAAGTGGAGTTAAGTAATAAAAAAATAATAGACAAAAGCTACTTAGCTTTGTTTCTGAATGTTCGTTTTAAAAATAATTAGAACTTGTTTTTATGAGAAAGTTCGGAGTTTCTAAGCACTTGTTGAAATAACTGTTGTTTTTATAGTTTTCGTTTGTATTTCAAAAGTTTTTAATCGTTCCACTCTTCTATAGAACCAATACCTGTATTTATCTATAAACTTATAATATTTAGTGCCGTGTTGGCCGAAGGGTATATACCCCGAATTTCGATCCGAAGGTCGTGGGTTCTTATGGCCGTGCATCAATGGATTTTTCGTTTCGAAAAATTTATATGCGCAATTGCGCATTAACACGAGCTCTAAACGGTGAAGGAAAACATCGTGAGGAAACCCGCGGCTTAGTCAGCCCCACACGTATTGACCATGTCTTTCCTGTGGATATGGCCGGTTAAGCTAAGAGGATGGTTTAGATGCTGGGCATGCCTACTCCATCTCAAAATAATGTCCCAGGCACTACAGTGTCCCGATAAGTGTAGGCAAAGATTGCCTCGTGACACTGTATAAATCATCTGGTAAAGATGTAAAGGCTTAAGTTTTTTTATAATATTTAATACAATAATAACAGTTATATAAGTAGAGATCGCGTCATGTAAAAATAACGCTGAAAGAAAGTGGACGGGGTGTGTTTGTCTCATGTTTGCGAATAGGTAACCCATGCGCAAATATGAGACAAAACACACGCTCTCCACTTTCTTCCAGCACTCTTTTTACATTACGCGACCTCCACCTCTAAAGATCAGAATAATTATAGGCCTGAACACCAACCTTTCAGGTTAAAATCATCATCATCATCTCATCCCATTTCCACCCACTGTTGGGTATAGGCCTCCTCTTTATCACGCCATTCTCTCCGATCCCTCGCAAGTATCATCCACTGATTCCTACGTTCACAATGTCATTAGACCATCGGTCGGGTCTGCCTCTTGACCATTGAGCATCCCGGGGCCACCATTCGGTTAAGGCCTTCGTCCATCTTCAATCGTTGGTCTGTTGGGCGCGAGAGAACAGGAGTAGAATCACCTAGCTCTTAAGACGTTTCAAAATAGTACTGAATCACTACATAGGTACCTAATATAAAACGAAGTCGCTTCCCGATGTCTGTCCCTATGTGTGCTTAGATCTTTAAAACTACGCAACGGATTTTGATGTGGTTTTTTTTAATACATAGAGTGATTCAAGAGGAAGGTTTATATGTACCTATAATATGTACATGCATAATATAGTAGAGAAACACTAATAATTTTAGAGGTTTCTCATGTGATGTGTGATGTGATCATGTGACCCGTGCGAAGCCGGGGCGGGTTGCTACTAAAAAATAAAAAATAAATCGTCCCTTCTCCAACTCCACTGTAGTTACTTTTAGGTTAAATATATTTGATCACATTTTCTATTGATTTAATATAATCAAAACTTCCAACGCGGTGATTAAACTGGCTGTAAATATTAATACACTGTGCACCGTGCGGCATATTAAATTAATATAATAATAGGCCTGCTTCACACGAAAGGGTTAAACCGGTATTTCTCAGTCGTTATGGAAATAAACGGTTTTAGTTTCATTTGAAATATAATTATGCGAATGCGTTGTCATCATTCTTGAATACTGGTAGATGTTTATATTGAAGTAAGCTAGTGCAATGTAGACGAAATTTTTAGGTTTTTAAAATAATTAGTTTGAAATTTCTTAAATTTATATATCTGTCTTTGACTACAAAAGGATCTTGAATGCCTAACGATCAGTAAATATGTCTACCGCGTTTTGTGGTGATCAACTTTCGTTTTTTTTTAACTGAGCTTGACTGCAAGTGCTTCCAAAAGCACAGAAACGTTTAGTTGAAAAACACTGAAAAGTTTAAATACCACTAGTCACACATTCTTTCGGTGACCACGCTAATTCTGTCTGCGTGATTGAACCACAAAATGTAACATTATTGATACAGTAAGTTTTATGAGTAGGATGTATCGCATTGTATAAAATAACATCGCATTGAATTGCAAGCAATTTCCTGTACGGCTAGACACCGTAGCGATTTATTGATTTTGTCGGTGTTAAAACAATGTAACTTTGATGGACGAGCGAGCATCGCATGCTTTCGGCGATGCGGGCAAAAATGAACAATTTACGATGTGGAATGATGAACGGTTTTTGCTTGTTCACACAATTTGTTTACAACATTGCTTTTCATAGATTATTTTTGTCTGTATTGGTGTTTCAACTACCTGCCTCCTGATTATGCTAGCTTTTGCAAATGTGGACATGTGTGACATTCTTGTCATCCCTTGGACATCTTCAAAGGATTTTGCATTTCCTAATGATCTGAGAGATGTTATCCTTGCCCGGGGGTTAAGTTGTGATCCTGTTTTCCCTTTTTCCAATGTAACAGCTCAAGACTTCAAACGAGTATGAAACACGTCAAGCCACCTCTTTCTGAACCTTCCATGTCTCTTTCTACTTTTGCGAAAAGTCCCTGGAATAACTAATCCAATTGTTTTACTTATCTACACAGTTCCTTATGTTGTACCATAATTATTAGCGTAGTCTGTTTTATTATGTAATAGAATTCCTTCATAAACTAACATTGCGAAAATAACTTTGAGAATTTGAGATAAAGGTATTGTTTATCAATAGTTTTCAGAAAAAATATCTGAATATAAATATACCTTATTTCATGCTAAAACGAAGGCATGAGTGGACAACATATTGAAATAAGTATTTAAAAACTAAAATTAAAAACGGTAAATGTTCACAGTATTTCGAAACAAAATTATTTCGATGTGTTTCAGACATCGCAACGTTCAAAGGCATCGTGACTCGGTAGTTTCGAAAAATTGTTTCACAAAAATTCGCATTCTCGCAAACTTTTAGTAAATTAAAACAAATATTAAAATAAAAATAGCATTTTATTTACATGGTACAAAGTTGGTAACTATGAAGCGTTTTGCAATTGCCTCGTGTTATCGTGTTCGACAAGTTTTTAATGTTTCTCGCCTTCAGACATTCACGAAGTATGAGCCAGGGATTCGAGCTCGCTTTAAACTAATGAATAAAGCATCGGTTTTCCGTTCGCAAACAGGCCCGGTTCGATTCTTGTGCCAAGGCAAATATTTGTATGAGACGGATAAGTATGCGCCCCGGGTCTCGTGTTTGAACTATTTTGTCTTTGGTATTAGGATATCCTGATTTGGGAGCGTACTGAACTGTTGATATTACTTTAGTCCGGCGAAGAAATTGAACCAGGGTTTACATTTTAAGCAAGTAGTGTTTACATTTGATCAGCTATCGACCTTATCTGTGCAACATTGCAACCACTCAATAGTTACGATTGTATACTTACCAACATTGTATGAGGGTAATAAAATAGTTTGTATATGGAATGTGAAGAGACATCGAGTTGGCTGCATTATTTCATTTATATGAATTTTATTATCTCATAGAAATGCAGTCTTATTTTAGAACGTTATAAAGTAGCATCTTTGTAACATAATTATGTCTATAGTATAGGAACTTACTTATATGGATAATAGAGATAGCTGGTTGGGAGATTTTCTTCTGTTAAATAGAGCAACATTTCAACCAGCTCATACGAATTAACTTATGGGTAAATACGGTTAAATTAAAATATGTTTTGTTGAATATAGCAACATGTTACTAAACTAAACAGATTGGATAAATATTCCGTGACCGCATCGTGTAATTAAACGCATGTTCTCTGCACAGCAGAGGTCAATTTGTATGCAAATCACTATCAACTATTTATCTGAGCGAATTAGTTTAAATATTTAAATTGAAATGCTACTCTGACCGGAAATAGAGGACTAAATTTAGCAGAATTTTAACTTGTATTCTAATAAAAAAAAGGTAGATCACATCTACTTTGACCTTCAGGCGTTCAAGATCCATCTAAATGTTTAACGGGGTTAGTCAGAGGCATATCATACACATTTGCCCACTTTTTGATTAGCTTGTGAACATCGTGAGGAAACCATTTGGCGATATTTTCCTTCACTTTTGCACGGCCGGGATTCGAACCTGTGAATTTCGGATCGAAGTTCTATTCTTATCAGCCAACACTTTTCGAATTCACTTCTACACGTGTACTTTCGTATTACACGTTGTTCACTTAAAAAATGAAAGAAAAAGAAGCACATTCACTGTGGTTTAAGAAAATGTATGCGCCACAAACTCATTTCTATAATATGACTTCACTCCGTAAGGTAATGTGTTACTTTCGAGTGCAATGTTCGGAACTGGCAAGTGAAATTCTTTATGACTACTCCGACTTTCATGTCTGTCTGTAACTACCTCTACGTTGTTGCACACGAAATTATTACTTCTATACCGTTTTGTCAGTAAATAAACTCTACAGGACAGCCGCCCATTAGTTTTAAGCTTTTTTCTTGTTTTTGTCTATTTAGGTCAGTTGTACAAAAAGGTGACTTAATAAAACGTGGTAAAATGCCCTAAAACTAATGTTCATTTTGTTTTTGATTAGATTTAACAAACACAATATTTTGTACACTCTAGAATAACTTGAAACCTGATCAAATTTATATTCCATCAGTATTTTCATAGGACGAATTTTAATTTCAGCGGAAGTTTCGAATTATGTTAATACCCAAAAAATAATATTCAAACACTTAAATATACCACGCTACAAATCCGGTTTTTCAGAAATTATCGTTTATTTCACCATTGACTAACTTTACGACAGAACCGTAAACAATGAAATAAACAAAATCAACAGCCAAATGCAGCCAAATGCCTAGCAGTTAGTAATAAAACATACCATTTCATGTTTTCAGTTTGAAAAGACAGCTCCATACCTGAAAGAAGAAATAAAAAGAATTAGACTGACATTTAACGTTCATTTTGATTTATTTTGACATACTAATTATGAACGAAAATGAAACGAATTTTGAATAGTCTAGGTTTATATTGAAACCGTTTTACACATCAGCTTGCCTAGACACTTTAAGGTCCATATTTTTTGACGCTGTAAAAAGTGCGGTTGAATAAAATCTGTATACAAAAACCGGTTTTAAATTAAACGGTTTCACGACTCCATTTTGCTTGACAGCCCCATTTAAACTCATTTAGTTTTATAGTTCTAAGATAACGAGTAAAAATATTCCAAGTCTGAAAATAAAATCCGCAAAGGTCATGAAGTTCAAGAGCTTAGTTAAATCCTCGTTTTGCTTAACTCATTCGGAAATAACCCCTTTGTCTCTCCGGCTAATGCAAATGAGATCTTAAAGACTCGCCTCGCCTTAGCTTACTTTTTCACAGCACCGCAGTCAGATTGTTTTAGAGTTCCACGCTAAAAAGTAAAAATAGAACGAAAATAGAACGATTCATTTCTCGCTCTCCAATTATGAAAAAACCAGTTTCCAGACATTGTAAATCAACCGGTTTTCTGAATTTCAAAGTTTATCAAATATTAAATTAGACTAGATGAAATGTATGATAAAAACGCAATGATGTATTACATTTTATTAAGTTTCTATTAAAATGCAGATAAAACAATGTAAACCAGAAATTAAATATGGTGTATATTTAGTGGTCATCTCTGGTGCTGACCGACAATTTCAAGTGACCAACAATCTTATTGTGCCCTCCGATGCACGAATCGCTTAGTTGTCCGTTAGCTTACAAGTTCATTTTGTAACCACGCAGATCATTGCTTAAATTCGGTGATTTATCATGACTAAATAATAAATACTAAGAGCGCTTCGTAGTGACGTCTTATTTTCTGTTATTTTCCGACGATATCGGCGACGGAAGCCGGCAATATTTATATAACTCCTCACTCCGTGTTTCCGTCGGCGTAACGAGTGCCGTTCGCTGCAGACCGGCGATCCGGCTCGAAGGACCAACTGTACCTCGTATTACTTAAGTTAAATCACGGCTTCGCTCGCGTTGTACGAAAGCAGTCTAAATGCCTTAGGTAATACTTTTCTTAGTCACGAGGCACATTTATTTTATGACTTAGTCATATCAGTTACTTCAGTTAAAGCATGATAAGTTTACACGCTTTAACTTAAGTAGCTGAGTATTGAAACTCTACTTTAAGAAAACAATTGTTTTTAAAACATGTAAGTATTCATGTAGGTACTTAAGCATTTTTATGTATATTTTGGAATAGGTACGTATGATGTCTTTTTCGCAATATTTTAGAATATCGTAAAAACAAATGTAAAGATGCTCACGACTATATCCTAGTGGACACTTAAGAAAATATATCTGAGAGAGCAGTCAAAAGCTCGTCCAAATAAACATTTGATACATAAACACTGTTTGTAAGTAATTTTTCCATATGACCGGTTACAAGCAATAGGCTTAGTACTAATTGATGGTAGGTAAGTAAAATAAACGATAAGAAATGAATTCCTTCCTACAAGATTTCCTCTTGCATTTCCTACACAGTTTATCGCCTAGAGTCGAAAATAAAGAAAATACAGAACACAAAAACCGAAACGTTCATGTTGGAGCGAACATGAATTAGCGTGAAACCCCCGATCCGAAGCTTGATAACAACGCATTGCACGATTAGCATTACCACGTCTGGCTGCTCGGTTATTATCCAGAGCGGAGGTAAGCAGCAATGTATGTGTTCGTATGAGCTATGCATAAATGTTTGCGATGCATTTTGTTCACGGCTGTTTTATTGTGAACGACCCTTGGGGGTGCTGAGTCTTACCAGTTTTTTATATCGTTTTTTTTTTGTTTTAAAACGTATCTATGTAATTTTAATTGAGATATTACATAGTAAAAATATGGATTCTTAATCATTATCAGGGCAATTTTGTCATTTTTAGAGTTATTATTTTATCAAATAAGACTCAAAATTCAATACCACAATTATTATTGTATTAAAGATATTTAGAATCTTTGATTTTTTACTGGTACAGTTTATAGATTAGTAAAAGAAAATTAAGTCTAATTTCAGATAAGTATATCAGAATGTTGACAAATAAAAACTAGTAGTTCGCCCCGAACTGAGATCTCGCGCACCGTAGATGGCTTACATTTGGACTTTCTTCTGACTACCCCTATAATTTCAAGTGCTACTACTGCCGAGTATGCCTATTGCGCTAGCTCTTCATGGTAAAAAATACTAGCATGCATGCAATACATAATGTCGTGTCTAATTTTTTATTTATTTCATATTTATGAATTCTCGTCGTATTTCTAAAGTATACGTCCTAGAATGAAAATAATAACTATTTTGGAATGTACAAATTAAAACCTTTCATTTGACACCCCACTCAATATATTTGTTTATTTAACTTTTTTTACCCCAATTATTTTCATTCTTTATCAAAAATTTTTTTATCATGAAAATAAATCAAGTAGCATCTAAAATCATTGCAAACCAAACCGCAACGATGCCACTCTCTTTTTAAGACCGACCAGTCAATGAGCTACGAAGACATCGAAACTCTATGAAACGGGAGCTCTTGCAGCTCTGGTTTCGTAGTTTTTGTTCTTTGGTCGTATTTCAAAAACTATACATCCTAGATTAAAAATAAAAACCATTTTGGAATGTACAAAATAAGCCCTTTCGTATGACACCCCACTCAATATATTTGGGTAACTTTGAAAAAAATTTACCCCCTTGGGAACCCTATATCTTTACAACCCCTTCATCGATTACGCTCATACGCTCCACAGCAAATTTCCATAGCACTACCTATTGACCTATCAAGTTTCATACAGATTGGATTAGCGGTTCGATAGTTATGCGAGAACATAAAAATGAAACATACAAACATACAAACATACAAACATACAAACATACAAACATACAAACATACAAAGCAAAATCGCCTAACTTGCCACTAAGATCTTCGCTCGCTTCGCTCGCTCGATCGATTAAACAGTGTATGTACTTACCTACATTTCTATCTGTGAAATAATTTTAGAAGCAGATCAATAGTTCCAGAAGCAAACATAAATGATCATTACCACTTATAAGTAGTTACAGAAACTGCGTTTACCGGTAAATGTTGCCAGCAACTTATCACACCCATATATCGCGCATAAAAACATGGCCCGTTCTTACTGTGTTACTTTATAGTTGCTATTATCCATTATAGCTATCTTATAGTTGATATTATCTATTATAGTTATCGGAAATGGTATTAATGAGTGTTCGTTGTTCCGCCACGGCCATTTCTTAGCTGTCTGTTGTTACGAGAAAGGTTTTATTAGATTTGTTACTTTTGTTGTACACGGAAGCGAAACGTTACGTATTTTATGGTGATAAATTAGCTCTTTGTTATACAGAGGTATTTATTAAAGCTTTGTGCACGGAGACTGGCGCAATATCTTTGAAAATTTATTACATTTTTAGAATTAACAACTTTCAGAGACAAAATTTCAATCAAGTTATACTGGTTTTTCGTATCATTAACACTACTAGAGTGCGCCGCAAACTTAATGGCGGCTGAAGTGTGCGGCAGATTCGACTTTGCGCAGGTACAGTCAACGCAATTGCGGGGAGGTGAAGGTGGTGAGGGGCGGGGCTAGGCGGGCTATGTAGATAAAGTTTACTTTATTCTATTGCGTTGACTGTACCTGCGCAAAGTCAAATCTGCCGAGCACTTCAGCCGCCATTAAGTTTGCGGCGCACTCTACTTTATGTTAGTTTTTTAAAAGAAAATGGACTTGCAACAACTTTACGTAGGTAAGTGGTAATGTGTAAGCTGTATGTTCGGACGTGCCCCTGACTACTCAATATAACATGACATGTTATATTGAGTAGTCAGGATTGTGTCTGAAGATCTTTGCAGGAACCACTCGTAACGACAGACAGACAAACTAACAAGATTAAGTGACTTACTAAAAACTTACGCACAAACTTTCAGATTTTTTACATTAAATGTAAAAAAACTTTGCTTATGTTCATAAATTTTATAAACATAAGCAAAGTTTTGTGCTGTTTTGTCCAAGGATTTACAAAGTTCGATAAAACCGGTTTTCTATACATCAATACTAGTAGGATATTTTGTCTGGGGATTTACAAAGTTCGCTAAAACCGGTTTTCCTATCAATAATACTGGTAGGATTTTGATAAAAACAGTTCAACCGTTAAAACAAACATAAACAACCGCTTAAGTATTAAGAAAGGATAAGACGATGTGTGTTTATAAGCTTTACCCGTCCTGAGAAAACAACCACATCACAATAACCCAAGCTACCAAATAAACAACAAAAACGGAATACCCTCTCACACCTCATTAAACTACTTCAGAAGCCGGTCATAAATATTGATAGCTAGCTTCCGCCCGCGTCTTCGCTCGCGTGGTATCTAGAAAAAAGTAGCCTATGTCCTATTCCCGGTCATTATCTATCGATATTCTAAATTTCAGCTAAATCGGTACAGTGGTTGTCGAGTTATAGAGGAACAAACATACATCCAACCAAACATCCAAACTTTAACATTTATAATATTAGTGTGATGTGACTAGCTTGCGCCCGCGGCTTCGCTCGCATGGTACCTATAAAAAAAGTAGCCTAAGTCCTATTACCGGTCATTATCTATCTATATTTCCAATTTCAGCCAAATCGGTTCAATGGTTGTCGAGTTATAGAGGAACAAACATACATCCATCCATCCAAACTTTCGCATTTGTAATACTCGTGTGATATAAATAAGCCACAAAAACAGGTTGTGTTCAACATCAGTACCTATAGATAACGCTCGATTAATTAAAATATTTGTGAAGGGTGTTCGGCACCCTTGTGTCGCAACCGCGTAACTCAGAAAACCCAAAATATTGTGTACAGTCCACGACAGAAGTAGATCAGTTTTTGAAAACATAACTTTGTAATAGTCATCTAGGACAATTTTACTAAAAATAATGTTATTTGAGTTTAGTAATTAATAACCATGGGCGAAATAAGTACTTAGTTACTATATTTCGTCCATAGTATAACGGCATGTTTTAAAGGCGTTTTAATATTCTGTAAAGCCGTGTTGGCCAAGTCGAGTTGTGATGTGACCCACGGCCATGCATCAATAGATTTGTCGTTTCGAATAATTTATAGGTACTTTAACACGAGCTTTAAACGGTGAAGGAAAACATCGTACGGAGACTCTCTGTCTCTCTGCTGAGTCATTCTGTAGACTCACTTCGAACTCACCCACGTGACCGAGCTCACTAAATACACAATAATGTATTGTGCAATCTCACAGCGGATTCGGCTCTTCGATGTTCGAAGTGAGTATACAGAATGACTCTGCTGGTCTGAAAATTGGAAAGTAATTTTGACCTTTTAACATCTTCACTTACAGTGGCGAAAAATCATAAATATGCTCACGACTCACCTCGACCCACAAATATCACTTTAGCTGCCGATTGTGCATAACCCTAAAAAGTATCAAATGACGCCGCACGAAAGTACAGTCGTGTGAACAATAGGTCCAAATGTAATTTATAGATCTAGATTAGGGTGACCGGTCTGCATGTCCGTTTGTCGCACCCTTCGGCCCGTGACCCGCGATCGATCTACTTGACAACTCACTGATACTGTACTCTAATTAACTAAATTACAATTTGAATTTAAACGAAAGAATAATTAAAATTGAGAGACATTTTTAAGAGCCACGAAGCGGTCATAGTGCATTTTGCTTAGTCGTTCTTGGCGGATCGTAGAAGTTAGTGATGTTCTGTGTGGTCGTAAAATAGTTGGATGACCGATAGTGGCGATTTTTGCGATTTTATGCGTAAAAGGATCTTTTTTCGGTATGTCGTTAAAGATACAAGTTCGTAGCCAACTAGAAGCGCTCGTGGCGTAGCTTGCTTGGACGTTCTTGATTGATCGTTGAAGTTAACACGTTCAGTGCGGTACAGGACATATATGGGTTGTACGCGACTTTCTTCTGGTGCGGAAGGTAAAATTGTAGTTTTACCGCTGGTGCGGGGGCTATTTCTATACGAAATCCTTTATGTAAAAAAGAGTCAAGTATACTTTTCTGTAGCTTATTAAAAATATAACCAAAATTTGCCATAAAATTGTACAGGACACATATGGGTAGTACGCACTTAAAAGCAATTTTCGTAATTCTGTGCGTTACCGTACATATATGTCCTGTATCCGCAGACCCGGTGTCGCGCTGATTTTTACAGTAGTGCGGAGCAATCCCTATCTTATTAGCACGTCATTTGTCGATTATTACATTAACGCCAAAATTAAGCGATCTCATAAAATGTTATCGATGGTCGCAATTTAATTGAGGATTAAAAATCATCAACATCCTAACCCAGTTATTAAAAAAATCAATTGCCGCATGTATGTTCCCGCATTACTTGAGAACGGCTTGACTGATTTGACTGATTCCTTTTTTGTTTTGTTTGTAATTGTACGGACAAGGCTTTTATAAATTAAAAATTTGTAAGTATGCGGTAGAGGTCTGCGCCGAACAAAATTGACCAAGGATGTACCAAAAATGAGTCCTGCATATACTTCCACCAGGACCATAAATCCATGCCGGGGTGTTTAACTTAGCTTGTAATTTATGTAAATGAAGTTTTGTTCAAATTCAGAGAAATAAATGCTCCTCATCGATATCGATTGTTCAAAATACGGTTAGAACATCACTAAACTTGTGTAAAGGACAAACGTTTTGACCCTATTTTCAGTGCGGTACAGGACAATTGTGGTGGGTATTTAGTTTTAGGTATAGCTTCTAAAGTATTCACCAGATCCCCGTCCTGGCTTACCATATGTTAGATAAGGTTATAATCTACCCAAATAATTAAAAAAACAACATTAAATTACGAAATTCATTAAATTATAGGCATTTCAAAAAAAACATAATACAGGACATATATGTCATGTACCGCACCAGGAGTAACTCTCGTACCTACCATAAATGTCCTGTATCGCACTGTCTGAAAGTCTTGCAAATACGGTCCCGCACCGAACGTGTTAAGCAACGTTGTGCGCGGTCACTCTTGGGATGGGTGACCGCAAGTGGTATTACGAGCTGAGTGTCGTTAAATGTCGGTCCCGGCTTTTAAGTCGTTAAGCCATGACGGAGGCCTTTAGCGGCCTAAAAACTCCCTCACCAGAGTTGGCCACTTGCTCAGATGAACTTACTTACGTAGCCAACTGCAGACAGCAGCAGCAAACAACTAGTCGCCCAGCGACGGTTTCGTCTACGGCGCGGGACATACAGAAAAGACGTAAGACGCCTTTATACATTTTGTATGAAAGAGACGCGGAAGAGACAAATATCTGCGCCCCGTCTGATCTTACGTCTTTTCTGTCTGGCCCGCACCTCCCATTCGGCCTGGCGACGTGTCGCTAGCCATGAAACGTATTTCATAGAAATACATAGAACCCAGTAGTGTCGCCGGCGACATGTCGTCTACTGCTACTGTCTGCAGTCGGCTACGAACTTGATAGACATGTATCATCAAAATCGGTTTAGCCATTCTTAACATATGGGAGATGAAAGCGGGTATGAAAAATCGAATATTTTCTATATACTTACCTAAATCGGGTATCAAATGAAAGCGCATGATTGTGTACATTACAAAACTGTAAGTTATATTAAAATCGGTTTAGCCATTTACAAGATATGGAGGGTGAAAGTGGGGATGCAAAATCGAATATTTTCATCTAGTTTAGGGAGGGAATGAAATGAAAAATGAAATGAAAAAAGCTTTATTGCAACACAATTAGATTAAGTAGGTACATACTTGTAATAATAATACATTTAGGGATTTTGGGATTTTTCAATATGTTTATTTTTATTGTCATTAACAGAATAATGTTAAAAATATACCAGCATAATTTACAATCAGCAGGAAAGTGATAGATTAATGAGCGCAGTGTCTGATAAATCAACAGTGCGTAAATAGAAAAAAATAAGTAGGGCACAGTGTTGATGACGGTTATCTATGAATATATTAAGTTTAAATTACTGTGTGGCGTTTATCACGGTGTTGCGACAGCAACTTGAATACATTATGCATTTTATTTTGTTCAAACCATTAACATTATAAGAACAAAAACTGTACAAGCGATTGTGGAGTGTCAGAACGACTTATTCGGAAATCGGAAATGATTTATTAAGGTGATTATATTTTTAATAACATTTATTATTTTTACTTGAAGAACATGCAGGTTTTTATCACGAAATAGTATCGTTGACTTAATGATAATGTTTAGAAGTGACCGAACCAACAACTTGAAGAAAGATTTTTACGTAACCGAACCAACTACTTAATTAAATATTCTTACACATCTGGAACTAATCCATAAGTGTCATGGGTGAAATAACTACATGAGTGAAACCTTCGAAGGAAGCTAGTAACTATAAAGTCCCAAATACATTCATACATAAAATCACCTGTTCCCATCAAAGGGGTAGGCAGAGACCACAGATCTCCATTTGCATTTCAGTCACTCTCATCACATTCTTCATGCAAGCTCGTCGGTTTAATTAAGGTTACTCTATAAAGTAAAGTTTCAAATTATGGATATAATTTCTTAGTACCTATCGAAACGCAAACAATCTAATAGTTTTATTGAATCGTAAATTTGAGCTACAAATCTTTGTACAAACACCGTTATCAATTATGCCGCGCGTATGGATTTATAATGAACTTGTATAACTTTCCAAACATGAAATTAAGTCATAAATATAGCTGTCTACGTGAAAACCAACACAAAACGTAATTCGAAGCCATTACACAAAACACGGATTCGGGGTATAATTACGATTCAGGCTTGATAATTCTTTGCTACATGTTTTGTCCATTGAAAAACCCTGTGGGACTCTAATTTACGTTATATTATGTCCCTAACCTTTTGTTTTTACGTGGCACTGCGCCAGAAATGATATTCATACAGAACGTTTTTACAGCGCGTATTGTTTTGCTTTTAAATGTTTATAAGAATTTAAGATTTCATTTGCATGCATTACAGTTGCATCCGAAGGCGATTGCCACTTATTTACTAGTTGCAGGCTGCCTACCATGAGCTTTATATGCGATCCAGTTTAGGTCCTAAACTGAACTGCTTCGCTTGACGTATGCTATTAGTATGACGCTGACGAAATGTCAGAACCTAAACATGACCTAAACTGAATTGTTAGATAAAGTTTTGTTCACTCAATTCGTACCATGACCGTTTAATACGCGTTGAGTTGGTTCACTTTTGTGTCAAAACTGTCACTTTTAAAACGGGTCCTCCTGCTGCAATCCTCTGCTGGCGGAAAAAAAATCCTTTACTGATGTAAAACATAACTTGTGCTTTTAGGAATAAAGTAGCTTTCTATCTACCTTCACGCTTTCGTGGCCACTGCACTACCTCGAAATAATTTACTTCATCATCATCATCAGCTTGTTATTACACAATTCTGGATGTAGACCTCCTCTATAATACGCCACTCCTCCCGGTCTTTATGGCAGGGCCAGCCTCATCCATTCCCGTGCAACCACGCCCAATTTTTTTTTACCTGGTTTGTCCCACTGCTTGGCAAAATTACTCATTGATGGAGAGAAGAGATGGAGGAATGATGGAAGATCGCCAAGGACAACGATTCCTTGGCGATCTCCTATTATTCCTCCTCAAACCAGCAACGTTAGTCGGATGCAACCCAAGAAGTGGGCAAACATCGTCATTCCTTGGTTGCCCGTAAACGGAAGGCAAAGACGAGGCCAATTTTATTAAAATAAATTAAAAATTCCTTTATGCATTTAAGAAATACCGTTCTTAAATACCGAAATGTTTTTCGTAGAACGAAAGTTATTAGAATTTCAAACGTTAAAATAGAAAGGCATCCATCGCAGCCAATGCGCACCGATTTCAACTATTCCACTAATGCTGTTTATAAATAGTCTGTGCTATTTCAGTGGCGTCCTTGACATTGGCGCGTCACGCCACAACGGACACTCCTGCGCAGCTGAACTAGGCTTACTGCCGACAATCTAGTATAGTATTAAGCTGCGTACAGATATCGCGTTCCCTGGGTACGCGTAGTCAGGTTACGCGTGTCCAGAACGCCAAGTCTGTACCTGTATGTACGCGTACACTGTACGGCGTACGCGTAGCTACAGCTATGGACTAGGCGTTTTGGACACGCGTATACTGACTACGCGTACCCAGGGTACGCGATATCTGGACGCACCTTTAGCACAGGATTTTGTAGCGCGCTCGTAGCGTAGCTTTGCTAAGTCAATCTCGATAGATCATTGTAGTTAAGCGATGACGTTTTTTAGGCCGATTCTTTTTGACCGACGTTCTGTAGGCCGATTATTGAGATCGCAAAAGTTAAAGAACTATTTTTGTACGTCGCTCTGTAGGCCGATTAATGAGATCGCAAAAGTTTAAGAACTATTTTTGACCGACCTTCTGTAGGCCGATTCTTGAGATCGCAAAAGGTTAATAGGCCTGTAGGCCTGTAGGCCGATTAATAAGATCGCAAAAGTTAAAAAAAAAACTACTGATTTTACAAAATTCACTTGATCTTTTGCATTGTAGTATAGTATTATTAGAGTTGAATGAATTCCATTAATTAACGATTCTCAATATTCTGTCAATCTGTAATTTTTGCTTACTGTTGATATAATTTGACAATACTTGTCAGGGGGGGCTAAAAACCATAGAGTTAACTACAAGCTCAGACATACATACATAAAAAGTCACCTTGACATTACGACTCATGCATCGACGCTCACTCGTGCGCAATGAATGGTTTACAGATTGAACTTTATAGGGCAATACAAAACTATAAAACTTCTATTTTTGTTACAAGTCTAGTCTTCTATTTTTGTCGTGACCTAGACGCATATGCGTTAGATCACGACTGTGTTACACACAATCACAACCGTACCGTAATCTTAGTATTTTTCGTAATCCTACTAGTATAATACATAAATATATAATAAAGGCGAAATAGAAATGGCCAGTTACTGGAAAAACACCATCTAAGTTTGAAATTAGTCATCGACACGAAAGAAGAAGAAGAAGGCGAAAGTCCGTGCGTAGGCATGTGTTTGTGTGTGTGCGTGTGTGTGAATGTTTGTTACCACGGTATCCCCATAACTACTGAGCCGATTTTGATGAAATTTGGAATGTATTATAGTTTAGGTTCTGGAATAACACATGGGCTAATCTTTTTTAGAAAATAAACCATGTTGACTTTTTAACCGCAGGGCGCGAAAGTCCGTCCGTAGGCATGTGTTTGTGTGTGTGCGTGTGTGTGAATGTTTGTTACCACGGTATCCCCATAACTACTGAACCGATTTTGATGAAAATTGGAATGTATTATAGTTTAGGTTCTGGAATAACACATGGGCTAATCTTTTTTAGAAAATCAACCATGTTTACTTTTTAACCGCAGGGCGCAGCGAGCTAGTTTAAAATATTTTTAAAAATAAAATATGAGTGTCCTAAAACGTATAAAATACTTAATTGCTACTTGTTGGGTGTTAATTATAAAAGCAATTAAATCTGGTCTTACAAAATAATAACATGGATGCGTTCGAGTTAGAGGTGAGTGATAAATAACTTCACGGTGAAAAAATCACAGTGATCTGAAGTCAAATGATATCACTGTGACTCGTCGTAAAGGAACAACGTTCCACCAAGGAACGTCATTTATTCATTTACGCTCCGTTCTCTACCGTTCGGAACGATTTCCAATCGCATGTAGGTATCCATACCCATATTATAAATTTGAAAGTGTGTGTTTGGGTTTTTTGTTTGTTTTTTGGTCTTGCTTTCACGCAAAAACTACTAAACTAATTTGGCTGAAACTTAGAATATACATAGTTTATGACCTGGAATAACACCTACGCTACTTTTTATCCCGAAAAAATGCATATTTCCCGTGGGTAAAAAAGTAGTACCTAGGTAGTTCACGAGGGCGAAGCCGCGGGTGTCCGCTAGTATTACAATAATACCTAGTATTTACTTATAGAAATAGTTAACTCGAATAAAAAAGTAGGTACTTACTGATACCTACTAAATTTGCGCACTGTTAATTTGGATCAAAAGACATCTCGTTTCACGATTACGCGGCGTAAGGTAACCTATGTAGTTACATAGGAAGGAACGCCTAGTGCGACATTGTGATCGACGTGACAAAGTCACGGTGATTTTTCACTGTGATTTTCTTGGAACCGGAACGACAGTCACCGCGATACGAAAGTAACGCTTTTCCCCACCTCTAGTTCGAGTGCAAACCGGTTTGTGATTAAAGTTTATAGGTTTTGTTACATTTACATTTTGTTGTCATGTAGCGTAATAAACGGAGTTACCTCTCTTATATTTGGCATCATAATATTTTTCTAATATTTAGCAGACCTCGTTAGCATCATTATATGCACAGCAGATTTCTAGTTGGGTAGTCAGAGGCAAGTCTACCCACATAATGATAGAGATTCTCAAGAATTCAATTCTGCATAGGTACAGTGAATAGGCACTACGCACATGGCTACGTTTTCTATCTACTTATAGTAATCTATATTAATATCTATCTATACTAATAAAATAAAGTAGAAAAGTTTATTTGTTTGTTTGTTTGAACGCGCTAATCTCAGGAACTACCAGTCGGATTTGAAAAAATATTTCTGCATGTGATAGCTAACTCTTGAGGAAGGTTATAAGAGGCAACGCCGCGAGGGCGCTGCTAGTGTAAAATAATCGGTAAACCTAAAAAAAGAGCCCATTTATTTCCACTGGAATTCTGTTCCAAGTATTTTGTTTGGCTCAAAGTGAATGAGAATTCGTTCTAAACTCATCGGATAAACATTAACGAACGATGCACGCAAACAAATAATTCCAGTCCCGATAGCCATGCATGCCAAGCACTTAATTCAATTCAAATGGTTGAAAACTTCAAAGCAAATTATACCGAATGATTTAATAAATTGCTGACAATTAATTTTCATGTTACGCAAACATTTAAATTGAACAATGTAGATGCCAAAAATCGATACTGGACTATCAGTGCGAGCGGATTTAAACTTTATTCCGTTGGTGTAAAGACTGGTTTGAGGCGGGCAATATCTCGGCCACACCTGTTCACAAGGACGGGCCTGCAACCACAGAATAAATAATAGTAGTATTGCAACCTCGAACTTGACTTCGTAATCATGTGTCCAAAATACTCAGTCAAGGCCAGATAAAAATATCTACACTAATAAAATTACGTAAGAGCTCTAAATTGTGTCTTTATCGCGATGGAGCGAGCGAGATAGTGATATTATGATTATGCGAATATGTTTCATTCTGTTGATACCTACGACAGGATTCTTTACTCGTTCATAGACAACTTATGGTGGCCGCACACCTATCCGCACACCTATCGAATCTAATTTTCGAATTCTATTATATGAAATCGTATGAAACCTTGCACACCTGCCCGCGGTCGAATCGTCCGATTTGACCGCATCTGGCAGTAGGTACTTCGAGAATTCAGCGCGGATAGGTGTGCGATCAGCCTTAATATTACTTATTTTTTATCTTCTTAAAATTCAAAAAAATTTCACGAGTCTGAAGAAATATTTTTGCGTTATTGAAAAGAGTAACGTTCAACACCGGATAGATATGGACGCACATAGATTGTGTTCGCTTTCATCTGGTGTACAACTAAAGTGTACACATACAGTAAGTTTACTAGTAAGTACATAACATTACACTAATATTATAAATGCGATAATATCACACTCAAATCAAAATAAATCAAAATCAATCAATCAAATGCGATAGTTTGGATAGATGGGTGGATGGATGTATTTGTTCCTCTACAACTCGTCAACCACTGAACCGATTTCGATGAAATATAACATATAGATAGATAATAACCGGGAATAGGACATAGGCTACTTTTAATCCGGGAATGTCCTATTCTTATCCTATATCTATATTTTAAATTTCAGCCCAATATGTTCAGTGGTTGTCGAGTTATACAGGAACAAACAAACATCGAAACTTTCGCATTTATAATATTAGTGTGATTTAAATAAGACTATCTAACTAAACCATTGTCAAAACCAGATGGCTCCCACAAACAAATCTTCATCAATTTACATTAAGGAAACGGATATTTCAAATCAATTTGTATTTAATCAAGGTCTCTGCGGTGACGGGTCGCGTCATAATGATCCGATAACAAACAATATCAGTTAATTTAATTAGCTTTCCAAACGGATCATTGTAAAGGTCATTATGACTCAATGGTAGTCGATAACATTAATTTAAAAAATCTTGCATATTTTATTAACACGCGGGAATTACTCACTTAAAAATATCGTCGATTTCGATACCGACAATATTTCGATTCATCCGGAGAATCTTCATCTGGGTAAGGAGGGAGTTGCGGCAAGGTTACTCTTCGCGGTCGCGTTTCACACTCAATACAATCTCAAGTACAACTCACGAAAGTTTTAAAAGTGATACCTTGCATATTTTGCATTCTGTAGGTGAGTTATTAGACTAGGTATTTTGGTAGTGGCATAAACTATATCATCATCATCATCATTTCCTTGCCTTTTTCCAACTAGGTAGGGTCGGCACAACATATTCTCCTCTTCCATTCCCTCCTATCACTCGTCATCTCAGTAGTCACTCCTTTCACACGCATGTCCTCTCTCACACAATCTATCCATCTTTCTTTGGCCGTCTTCTACCTTCCACGTTCATATCCAACACTGTCTTTGTAATATGACTTTCTTCCCTCCACATAACATGCCTATACCACGCTAACCTTAAGGATTAAACTACATACTATCCACATCATGTAGGTAGGAGAACATATTTCTAGCTACTCTAGATCCATGCTTCGAAAGGGGGTCAGGACACGTTGATCAATTGATTATCCGATTGCAACATTTTTTCACGCAGTGATCACGATGATCATATAATCTTTTTAGTTGTAGTCTTTTAATGATCATCACCATCCCTCTTCAATTTCCCTTCAGATATGATACCTATTCAAAGCACCGTAGAGTTTATTTTCTAAAGTATGTAGATAGCTAGTTCTACACGGATGCTAGGAAGATTGGACTAACTGCATTTAAAGATAGAAATCAGCCAGGAAATAACGCAGTACCTACGTTGAAGACTCAAGCTAAGCGCAGTTCCAGTCGCATTGAAATTTTCACAGGAACCCATAATATTATATCACTATACTTTATAATATTTATAATAGTACAGTGGCACTCTGCACCTACGTGTTATATGGTTCAACTATTGCATCTACAATCTACATGCTTTGAAGGCGTATAAAGTTGTGTTATAAATATGGAGATTTACGACTGTAGGTACTGGTGCTTACAGTATAGATAGAGTTTCAGAACATTCTACCGTTGGTGGATATAGTCTATCTATTTCAGTAATAAATTCAGTAAGATTTCCTTTGAATTGTCATAAAAAATAGATGATGCAGTGCAACAAGCTTGGTTTGTGGTCTACTTTTTTTTTCGGTCATCTTAATCTTCGTAGGTAGTATGTATATGTATAGGTAGTTCGCTATAGTTTTGAAAGCGGCGCCTATTATTGAAAAGGTGAGGAGTGCTAGATTAGCTTGGTATGGACACGTTATGAGGAGGGATGAAAACCATGTCACAAAAAAGTGATGAGTATGAGTGTGACAGGGTACGCAAGTAGAGGAAGGCCGAAGACAAAGTGGTTGGATTGTGTGAAAGAGGATATGAATGTGAGAGGAGTGGATTCAGAGTTGACAAATGATAGAGGTGAGTGGAAGAGAAAAACATGTTGTGCCGACCACACTTAGCGTGGAAGAAGGGCAGGAGAATGATAAGTCAAATTAGCGATGCCTGTGTCCAGCTAAACTTCACGATGATGATGAAGTCATGAGGAACGTGATGAAGTGTTTGAAATGTGATACTACCAACAAATGCCGTGATCGAAAAAATTTACTAATGTGCATGAGCTAATTCGATTTTACGACCCAACTATTTAGCTGTGCAGTTTATCAAGTTTTTATTAATCATAAATAAGCTGTTATAAAATGAAAATCACACTTTTATTGCATAGTACGGCTGTTTCATTTATGCAATTGCATTTTTATTCCTGTGCTTTGAATTTAGGTACACCTGTTAGTTCTAATAAAAAACGTATCGAATTACCACTTTCAAAATGACAACACATTTTCAGTCGTTTGACAATGATTTACGAAATGTTCCACGATCTGTTAAGCTATTTGAGGAACATTGCAAGCTAGAAGCGTTCGTGGCGTAGCTTGCTTAGACGTTCTTTAAGGATCGTTGAAGTTAAGCCTTGACCAAACCAAAGCGTTCAGCTAACGTCCGCGGTGGCGTGCAAGGTGGCGATCAGTTGTTGTCCAATCAGAGGACGCACCGTGACACCGATGATGACAATCGGTGTCACGATGCGTCCTCTGATTGCGAGCTGAACGCTTTGGTTTGGTCAAGGCTAAGCGGTGGCATTAACAGCTGAGCCCTGATTGGCACTTGTTACATTATTTCGCATGGATTAGCTCATTGACCGAGCGAGCGAAGCGTCTCTGCTTCTGCTTGGACAAAAATGCTTTCGTTTGTCCGGATGTCTGTCGGTCGTACGCCATAAGACATCCGATTTCGTTGGTTTTTTTTATAAAAAAAGGTTGTAACTTTAAGTTGGTCTCATAAAAATTTGGTGCAGATCTGATGAGGATCTCGATGATGAGGATCGGCCCTTTAACTACTAAAGTGTTATAATCTGAGAAAGAGAGTAGA
The DNA here is from genome assembly GCA_958496255.1 of Camptogramma bilineatum. Lineage (NCBI taxonomy): Eukaryota > Metazoa > Arthropoda > Insecta > Lepidoptera > Geometridae > Camptogramma > Camptogramma bilineatum. The sequence goes on from OY292459.1 coordinate 15,193,376, forward strand.
CCGTTTCGTCTGCCAGTGACTACCCACAAACTCGCTAAAAACTTCAGTTTACCGTGACGCGCATGCAACTGTGCCGAAAGATCAGGAAACTCAAAAATCCAAAAATCATGGTAAATATCCCGTTTATAGTGTTTACAATGTTGTTATCTGTTCTATGCTACTAGGTAGGGATTAATGAAGCACCTTCTCATCACAAAACTGGAGAATTGTAAATATTTATACTGTTTTAAGCTATGCAAAGATAGACTCGCGAGGTCTACAGCTCACAAAGCCATTAGTAATGCGAAGAGATCAGAGATCATCAGATAAATAGGTAGGTACTGGACTATCTACGTAAGAAGACAGCATCGTTCTATCAATCTGTGTATTGGAATAAGGTTAGGGAAGGTCAGTAAAAGCATACTTACATTGCAAGACTAACAGATGTATGTGTTGACGTCATCGTGGAAGATTAATTTTACATCAGAAACTATGCCAAAAATACTTGTTTTTTTTTTTCAGAATGAGTGACGAACTGGCAAAACTCCCATGTAGCCTGTTAGTTATCTAATTAAGGTACAGTCTACTTAAAAAATAGATAACGATACCTATCTTAAAGATAAGCTACGAAGAGCTTAGGTGTCGTTCAGCGATGTCTCAATTGAAAGAGTGACCGCAATTTTTGTTCAATGGCATTAACGTGTGGGGGGTCTAAAATACACCTTTCATGAATAAGTCCGATTAATATTCTTTTGAGAGAGTACTTTTGGTATCTTGGTGAAATTTCGTTTGATTTGCATTGTGTCCGAAACAAAAAAATCGGGATCGTGCAAATATTTACAAACCCTAAGCTTAAACGATACTCCACCAAGATCGTCAGACAAAATAAATTACTACAAGCTTGTAATCATTTTCGGCAATATGCACTTCCAACAACTGCCAAGACCGTATTATCTTGGCAAACGAGCCGCACTAATAAACAAATCACATTAATACCGATAATTCCGAATTGTAGTTGCAATAAGCACTTTGTTTTTCTGATCTCGAAATTTATTAGATGCCAGTCAAAAAGGGATAGTACCATTGTACTAACTTTATAGAAGTCGTTGAAAATTTAGGACGAACGAAGAAATGAAGCTTAAGATTTCAATTGACAAAGTGCCTAAGCACCAAAAGAAAGTCGTAGAGTTATGCTTTTTAGACCAAACGATGCAAAAAAACTACTTTGGAGGCCACGTTCAACTGTCGGTCGCGGCTTTTAGTCATAAGTCGTTAAGCTATGACCGAGGCCTTCAGGCGGCCTAATATCGCAGTTATCAGAGTTAGCCACTAGCTCATACGAACATATTATATACCTTCACACTAATATCACACTAATTATAAATGAGTTTGGAAGTTTGGATGTCTGGATGTTTGGATGTATGTTTGTTCCTCTATAACTCGACAACCACTGAACCGATTTTCCTGAAATTTAAAATATAGATAGATAATGACCGGGAATAGGACATAGGCTACTTTTTATCCCGAAAAATAGCACGGTTACCGTGGGTTAAAAAAAATGGTAGTCCACGCGGGCGAGCCGCGGGCATCCGCTAGTATAATCGATCGAGCGAGCGAAGCGAGCGAAGATCTTAGTGGCAAGTTAGGCGATTTTGCTTTGTATGTTTGTATGTTTGTATGTTTCATTTTTATGTTCTCGCATAACTGTCGAACCGCTTATCCAATCTGTATGAAACTTGATAGGTCAATAGGTTGTGCTATGGAAATTTGCTGTGGAGCATATGAGCGTAATCGATGAAGGGGTTGTAAAGATATGGGGTTCCCAAGGGGGTAAATTTTTTTCAAAGTTACCCAAATATATTGAGTGGGGTATCATATGAAAGTACTCAATTTATACATTCCAAAATGGTTTTTAGTTTTCTTCTAGGTTCTATAGTTTTTGAAATACAGTGAAACAGAAAAATTATGGAAACCAATTAACGGAAGTATGGAGAGAGCTCCCGTTTCATAGAGTTTCGATGTATTCGTAGGTCTGGTTAACAGACAAAGAGTGTGGCATCGTTGTGGTTTGGTTTGCAATGATTTTAGTTGCTACTTGATATTTTTTCTTGAGATTGTAAATAAAAGCCGTGTTGGCCGAGTGGAAGAGTGCTCGACTTTCGATTCATAGGTCGTAAGTTCGAACCCTGGCCGTGCTCATCAATGGATTTTTCGATTAGAAAAATTTAAATGCGCATTAACACGAGCTCTAAACGGTGAAAGAAAACATCGTGGGGAAACCAGGGAGGGGGAGTGGGAGGGGGAGGGAAGGTGGAGGGGAGGGGGAGGGGAGGGGCGGGGGGAAGGAGGGGGAGGGGAGGGGTGGGGGTGGGAGGGTAGAGGGGAGGGGGAGGGGTGGGGGGAGGGTGGGGGGAGGGGGAGGGGAGGGTGGGGGGAGGGGAGGGAGAGGGAGGGGAGGGAGAGAGAGAGGAGGGAGAGGGAGGGGGGGAGGGGAGAGGGAGGGAATGTAATTGATTTTCTCATACATTTTGTATTGAACTGCTATTTTAATAATTTTTCGAACTAAGAGGCCTTCCCTGAGACGCGGTACGAAGTTCGCGGGGTCAACTATTGAATATAAACACGACACGACTTAATGTATTGCATGCATGCCTATAATCTTTACCATACTGAGGTAGCGCATTAGATATCATTGTGTGGTAAACCCTAGAAGGAGCACTTAATGTAGGTATAGGGGTAGTCAGAAACAAGTCCAAATCTAGGCTATCAACACAACGGTGCGCGAGATCTCAGTTCGGGGCGAACTACTAGTATAATATCAATTTCGCAGTAAAATGCCGCTTTTCCCGAGTTGGCTGTAAGGAATCGGGTTGTTATTCGGTTTTTCGTGATCGCTATCCGATGCACTAAATCCACTTGACGTCTGCCAGACAGCTGACAGCCGCTGGTCGTATCATACGTCACCGGTGACAGCCGCACGTCATTAGCGAACTTGTTTTATTGATAGACTGGTAGCCGTGTTTTTAGGGTTCCGTACCTTAAAAGGTAAAAAAAGGAACCCTTATAAGATCACTTTCTTGTCCGTCTGTCCGTCTGTCCGTCCGTCCGTCTGTCCGTGTGTCACCATCAATTATCTCAGGAACGGGTAGAGCTAGCAAGTTGAAATTTATACCATATACTAAGGTCTATAGTCCCTATTGTGACTATAAAAATCAAGGTCCTGAGTCAACACTATAAAAAGATATAGGCAAATTTAGGTTTTCGTGAAAACTTGTGAGTACCAAAACTTACCTTAATTATCAACTTTTTTTATTTTTCGGAATTTTTCCTTTACTTGTGCTGGAAGACCTTGCTTGTAACCAAAATTGACAATTCTAGGTCAACCGGAAGTACCCTAGAGCAGTGGTCGTCAAAGTGCGGCCCGCGGGCCGCATGCGGCCCGCGAGCGATATTGGTGCGGCCCGCGGACCATATTGGCCCGCGACCAAGCAAATAATTTCAGTAGATAATGATTCTACCATGTTAGAGGAGAACATATTGTGCCGACCCAACCTAATGGGAAAAGGGCAAGGAAATGATGACGATGAATGATGCTACCTACGTTGCTACAATAATAATTGTAATTGACTTAAAAATTTCGAGATAAGGAAGCTTTCTTTGTTTGCTTGGTTTGGAGCTCGCTTTGCTCGCATTTTAGCTACATGAGTTGAGTAGGTATAATGAGAGCAAAGTGATTTATGTCTGACCACAAAATAGGAACCGACAAGCAGCGAGCCTTTCTATGAGCACCGCAAACAAAATCAAGTGTCACATGTTGCATTTTTCTTAAAAAATTCGGCTCGCTTCGCTCGCATTTAACTTCATGAGTAAGGTATATATTGCGAATAAAGGGAGTAAAGTCTAACCACAAAATAAGAACCGATAAGTAGCGAGTTTGTTCTTTGATCATCGCAAACAAAATCAAGTGTCACAATATTGCATTTGTCTTAAAAAATTCGGCTCGCTTCGCTCGCATATAACTTCATGAGAAAGATATTTTGCGAGAAAAGTTAGTAAAGTATAAGTAGAGTATAAGAACCCATAAGCAGCGAGTTTTTTCTTTGATCACCGCAAACAATATCAAGTGTCACATGTTGCATGTATAAAGCCTACTAAGCCTACCTAGACCTAAGCTATACTATGTACCTACATCCAAGCAATGAATAAATGAATATGAATATGAATATGCATTTGTCTTAAAAAATTCGGCTCGCTTCGCTCGCATTTAACTTCATGAATAAGGCATATATTGCGAGTAAAGTGAGTAGTCTAACCACAAAATAAGAACCCATAAGCAGCGAGTATTTACTTTGATCATCGCAAACAAAATCAAGTGTCACAATGTTGCATTTGTCTTAAAAAATTCGGCTCGCTTCGCTCGCATTTAACTCCATGGGTAAGGTCTATTGCGAGTAAAGTGAGTAAAGTCTAACCACAAAATAAGAACCGATAAGCAGCGATATTTTTCTTTTATCACCGCAAACAAAATCAAGTGTCACAATGTTACATTTGTCTTCAAAAATTCGGCTCGCTTCGCTCCCATTTAACTTCGTGAGTAAGATATTTTGCGAGTAAAGTGAGAAAAGTCTAACCACAAAATAAGAAACGATAAGCAGCGAGTTTGTTCTTTGATCATCGCAAACAAAATCAAGTGTCACAATACCTATTGAATTTGTTTTAAAAAATTCGGCTCGCTTCGCTCGCCTAAAACTTCATGAGTAAGGTATATATTGCGAGTAAAGTAAGTAGTCTAACCACAGAATAAGAACCGATAAGCAGCGAGTTTTTTCTTTGATCACCGCAAAAAAAAAAGTGTCACATATTGCATTTGACTTGCAAAAATTCGGCTCGCTTCGCTTGCTTGGTTTGGAGCTCTATTCGCTCGCATTATAACTTCATGAGTAGGATATTGCGAGCAAAGTGAGTTATGTACTTATGTCAGACCATAAAATAGGAACCAATAAGCTGCGAGTCTTTGAGCACCGCAAAATTATGCTATGTTTCAAGTTCGTTAGTAGGTAGTTAAGGACCTACTTGGATTTTACCCCATAAGTATATAAATAACGAAAAATCGTCAAATAAATTATTCAAAAATGTGCGGCCCGCAGTGATACTTCACATTGTCCTATGCGGCCCTTGGCCAGAAAAGTGTGACGACCACTGCCCTAGAGGTTTTGGGTCGAAAACCTAAATGGTAGTTCCCGTTGACCTAGAATAACGAAATTTGGCAAAAAGCAAGGTCTTATAGCACAAATAAAGGAAAAATTCCAAAAAGTTAAAAAAGTTGAAAATTAAAGGGTGTTCCCATACATACATAGTTGACGCCAGTTAAAATTGTCCTCCGAGTCGTATGGGCGCTCATACAATTAAGCGGACTAGCTTAATTGGCACCATGGCTAGGTACGGAACCCTCGGCGTACTAGTTCGACTCGCACTTGACCGGTTTTTATTTTATATTGCTTATCCCGTGTTACGAGTACAATCTTAAGATTCGTTAGGCAAGAAATGTGCTAATCTGGGGCCCTAGCCATATTACACGATCTATCGTCGCTGTAGAACGATCTATCGTCGCTGTAGAATAGAACACTTCAAAATGTATACGAATTGACGTTCTGACCACGTGACTCATCTACTTGAAACGTCAAATCCTATACATTTTGAAGTGTTCTATTCTGCAGCGATGATAGATAGTGTAATATGGCTAGGGAGACTGTTTATAGCGATACTGAGAAAGCACGTATCCGTGTGATTACCCTGAAATTTTTAACCATCGAAAAATGTTTAAATCACAAAGGGCCTTACTTTGAACACTGGTCAAACAATGTCCTGTCTCTATTTGTCACTATCTAAGAAATAGAGACAGGACGTTGGTTAACCAATGTTCAAAGTTGAGAGGCTTGTAAGGCCCTTTGAGATTTAAACTTTAACGAAAAAAGTTTAAATCACAAAGGGCCTTACTTTGAACACTGGGAAAACAACGTCCTGTCTCTATTTGTCATTATCTAAGAAATAGAGACAGGACGTTGTTTAACCAATGTTCAAAGTTGAGAGGCTTGTAAGGCCCTTTGAGATTTAAACTTTTTTCGATGGTTAAAAAAATTCAGGGTAATCACACAGATACGTGCTTTCTCGATCGCTTTAAACGGATTTATGGCACGACCAAACCAATGCCACATGGTGACTCTGACCTGTATCACCTTGGGGAAAGACGAGAAGTCTCATACAAACATATTCACATGCAAGCGTTTCCCATACAAACATATTCTCTCAGGCAGTGTTCCGCAAAAGGGTGTGCCGCGGCACACTATAGTCGGATTGCTCATTATACGCACTAAAATTGACGATCAAAATGTCATTTTTCATATGTTTTTAGTTAGTACAATGAGCAATTCGACTATAGTGTACCGTGGTCATTAGTTGGTGTGCCGCGGAAAATAAGGTCACCTATCTCAGTTAAGCTACTCCAAATTTGCAACACATTATGCTCAACTAAACAAGCTCATGTTTCGCATAAAAAATAGATTTTTCATTTATGGTGTACCTCCAAAATTTTCCGATTTCCTAGATGTACAGTCAGCGTCATCAATCGGTATCCCCCTATTGATTTTAACAAGGACCCTTTTCATTTCAACTTTGGATTTCAGTCGGATTTGCTAGTATACTTATGGACATCTAATTTCGCTCGAGTTCCTATACTAGCAAATCCGACTGAAATCCAAAGTTGAAATGAAAAGGGTCCTTGTTAAAATCAACAGGGGGATACCGATTGATGACGCTGACTGTACCTTGAACACAAAAAGTTTGCGGAATACTGCTCTTAGATACGAAGTCCATACAAACCAAAATAAGCGAGTTTGTATGAGCTAGTGGTCAACTCTGCTGGCGTAGGGAGGCAATTACTTTTTCAGATGAATTAAATACTTACCACATTTTGTTGGAGAGCAATCAACATCTATACTTAACTTAGGTGTTGTTTTCTTATGGTTCAATACTTTTTTATGAACAAAAAACCATTAAGTACGATTTTTCTTGTTTCAAGTACCTTGGGCAATGGAGCGTGCTATGCTTGGAATCTCCCTCCTTGACCTAGTGGAGATACGACGCCACACGAAGGTCGTAGACGTAGGTGTATGTAGATCACCAGTCTGAAGTGGAGATGGGCTGGACACTTGGCCAGAAGGAATGATGGAAGATGGACAACAGCTGTATAGGAATGGTGGCCGAGAGTCGCCCGATGAGCGCGAGACCGCCCGCTCGTTGGTCCGATGGTATCGTGAACGTGGCTGGGCAGCAATGAATGAGGCTTGCAAGGGATAAGAGAATGGTGGAGTAGAGAGGCCTACCTACCTAAATGTATGAAACTGTATGAAACCACCTAGCAGTGGTTGCATACAGGCTGAATAGATAGAAGTACCTTTCAGAATCTGAATACTCTGTGAACGAAAACTGATTCTAAAATATAATTATAGTCGTATTTCTAATTATACGCACTAAAATTGACCATCAAAATGTCATTTTTCATATAAGTTCGTACAATAAGTAATGAATTCAGAAAAGTCATGAGTGAATGAATGACAATATTTTGTTGTACACTTACAAAAGAAACTAAAGAACTAGCAAAACATTAGCAATAAATTGTACAATGGGCGGTCTTATCGCTAAGAAGCGATCTCTTCCAGACAACCTTTGGATGAAATCAAAAGAATGAGATTGTAGAAGATGATGGAAGAATCTCTAGTCATTTTACTTCTGCGGGGTTAAAAAGGCCCTTATAGCAGAATCAAAATAGGAATTGAACTAAATGCCGTCTCTTTTCATAGACTAAGAGTTTAAAAAAAGGCCTATATTGCAATTCCTATTGTGGTTCTGCTACAGCGGCCTTTTTAGCCCCGCTGATGTTGACTATACAATCGAAACACTGTCCCAGGTTGTGCCGTGTCTCCTGACACTCACCAATCATCTAAAATGATTTATTGACCATAGTTTATAGACATAAAAAATCCGATGGCAGAAATTGAAATAAATCTAGAGTCCCGACGAGTCGTCTTTCCTCAAGACGTGACTGAAATTAAGCAGTGTTTTTGTCCGAGCCCGCTAGAAATGCTAAGTCACAGGATTAGTGTTCACAAATAGACTAAGTAGGTGTTTAACGGTTGTTCAGCTTTGTTGTTTTCACACATGGGATTGTTCGTTTGTCGTGATAATTATATTATTGAAAAAGCTATGCTAATACTTTTATTATTAAAAACAGGCTTCTAATGATTCAGATTTGAATAAATACGACTATCGCCCACCCAATATTGTGACCGCGCAAACCGTATCATTCCGCGAGGGCGCAGCTAGAAAGAAAGAAAGAAAATACATTTATTTGTCACAATGCAAGTATAGATGTTCACAAATCCTTAGAATGAGTATTACCCACTAAAACAAAGGCTAGCTGGTATTATGGTGGTGATGATGATGATGAAAAGTAGGCTAACCTTCCTCAAGAGTTTGGCTATCAAATGCAAATATTTTTTTCAAATTCGACTGGTAGTTCCTGAGATTAGCGCGATCAAACAAACTCATCCGCTTTATTATATTAGTAGGTATAGATGGCTAAGCGACCTACACGAGTGCTTCTCCAACGGATAATTGAATAATGAATTTGGGTAATAACTTAATAGAATTATTAATCTAGAATTACTAATCCCTTAATCTTAGTATGCATAATCGGGTATAATTCTTTACATAATCGGGTATTAGTCTTGCAACTATAGTTTTGGGAAATGAGTTTCTTTTGGAATAATGCGCGATCGCGAAATCACATTATGAACTATCGCGAAGCATCGCGTACGATCTGCGAAAGGGCTCTTACTTCCATTGACGGCCGTCGATAGGACGCGATTAGAATGAATGATTTATGTCCGAATCGACTAGGGTTGAGAAAATCGCGACTTATGCATTAGCGTGGGTCAAAATTTTTTTTTTTCGATTTTCAACTTCTAATAGCGATAAAAAGTGGCTAAATATGGTTGAAATGAGACGTGCAAAATATGGTTGCTTTATAATAATGTTAACTGCCTCCGAATTTAATTTGAAAATTCAAAAAATCTTGAAATTGGTGTTGAATTCATGAACTGATAAAAGTACTATGCAGGTAGTTTTTGGTTACAATTTTGCCTTGAAACATAAGATAGTATTATATATTTACTTATTAATTAACATTATTTACCATTTTCTTAGGAAAAGTGAGATTTTGAGAGTTTGCAATCTCGAGCTTTTGTCGCAAAAGTGACATGGTACGTTTGAAGTTCGAAGATTACTTTTTAACAATGGAAATGTCTAAAAAGTGTTTAAGCATTCTTTAATTGATGATAATAGCGATAATAAAGATAATTTACTACCAAGTAACAACGGTATTCTTAAACATTATGAAGAATTGAGGTGCCAATGGGAATTCGAAAATGACACAAAAAGAACCAACTTGCATTGAGATATTGCATAATTTTTATTAATTGAATTAAAAATAATAGACAAAAGGACTTATTATTATAAATTCAGATAAAAGGGTGTTACAAATGCTTAAAGTACATCATTTGAAGTCTAAAAACCTACTAAAGTCCTTGCCTAAAACTTCACCAAAACATTACAGATTTCAAGAATAGCAGGAAAGCTCTTTTCGACATTTCTAGCTGAAAAAGCATAGATTTGAATGAGGGCAAGAGGCCTGACGATCTCAATGTACCTACCAATTAACACAATTGATGAAATATCAATTCAAAAAATGATAAAAGGAACATCCATGATGCTACCACCAAAATACAATAGAAATACTTCTTGCCTGTATTTCAATGGAGTTTTTCGTGATTTTCACCAGGTAAAATGCCTCATGCTCGTTGGTTCACACAAACAAGTTGCATTTTTTTTTATTTATTCATCCACAGAAGCTCCTTCAATAAATCTGGTGATTCTAGCAACGAAAGATTTAAAAGTTTTGGTTCACTATTAAGATCCACGCTACCTGCAATGAAAGACCGCAATACATGCAAAAGATAATTGCCACATCAAGATAATAATCAATAGAATTCAAAGGAATAAAAGATTTTGTCATATTTAGCCTGTATTTTGCTCATCCTGATAACTTTTTGCTAGCAATGTTGTCTAATCTACAAAAAAACATTAGAAAGTTTACCGCTCGTCGAATTCTGAAAGAATGTTTCATTTCTCGCACAAAACTAAGATTTCTCAAGTTCCTGAACAATTTTAAATGCATATTCTTATGTTGATCTGATTATTTAGTGACTAAATGCTACCGAACCATCGATTCAAAGGTGCAAAATGACGAAAACTTACAAACTTTTGTTGTACAAGTGGGCGAAGGCGAACTGCCTCTGCTTCGCATGCCATGTCATTGTAAGGTGTGGAAAGAGCTATTACGACTTTGGTGGAAGCATCCAACACTTTTAACACCAAATTTGAGAGAAAAGGACTTATAATCGGTTCAGCTAAAGTCACGCAAACATATGCGCACATTTTACTGTAAAGAAGGATTTTGCTATTCTTTGAAGACCTAACCTGCATTTTTTAGATAAGTAACTGAGTAATTTATAATTAAGTATACAAATATGACTTCTTGTATCGTGGTTTGTTCCAAAATAAACCATACACAAGTATATTTTCATAGTTTTCAGCAGGATTTTCCAAAGACCTTTTTTTGTAATTTTTTAAAAGTTTAACTTCGATTCGGAGGCAGAAGATGATTTTCAATCCGTGTCATATTTTGCAGGTGGATTATTGACGTAATATGGCACCTTTTTATCACTATTAGAAACTGAAAAAAAAATATTTTTTTTTCTCCATACAAGAGTGACCCACCCTATTATGCATTGTCCGGTCAACACTCTAGTCGATTATTCAACGTCATTATTTTGGTAATTATTTTGTCCCGTTGGTACTTACTGCTGAGTCTAGATCTCTAAGGCTGGATTCGACCAAAAGTCATCTTACTCCAGAGTCAACTTTACAATGACAAAATATTCAAACAAACAGTAGTTTACACTCGAGTAAAAACTTAATCCAGTTTGGTCGAATCCAGTAGGTACACATCAATACAGTATCCGACCGTCCCATTACTATTTTCTTCCTTATTTTCTATTCCGGAGAGTAGAGTTTGTGAATTGTAGTTCTGACGGGCACATTTAGTGGACGTGATTCAGTCAGATATTCATTCAGCAGTTCATTCAGATCTTTCATTCATTCCGGAGCAATGAATCATGAAGATTTGTTGAACTTATACGCTTGTTATGAATTGACATACATAGATGTTATATCGAAAGATACAATTTTTGTAATGAGCAGTTCTAAGGGGCCAACTCTAACATTGGATTGGGTTTGTATACTTAATAAAAACTTTAGTCCAGCAATTTTTTTTTTTAATTTTTATAGTGTAAACCACACTTAGTTACTCATATACATTTGAAATTATTACATTTGGAATTGAAAATTTTAATAAGATTTTTCAATTTGTCCAAGAGTAAGTAATTCGTATGAGCTAATGACTATCTCTGGTGATAGAGTTTTTAGGCCGCCTAAAGGCCTCCGTCATGGCTTAACGGCTTAAAAGCCAGAAAAACATGTTGTGTAGGTGTAAGCTGCATAAGGGTAGAGATGACGATAATCTTTTTAAAGCGAATTTAAAAAGAACGAATTTAGTGTAACTCTAATGTGCAGAAGCTCCGGTGAATTTCCGAATATACTCACATCAAAAAAAGTTTGCGATCAGTTTGAAAACAACGTACTTACTTATTAAAAAGTTGAAAACCATTAATTTTAATACAAAGAAATAAAGAAATATTGCGTTTTTTTTTTATTCCAAATTATGTATTTTTAACGAAGAAAGAGATTTTTAAAATATTTTAAGGAATCAAAAAATATTTCAACTTTTGAAAGAGATCGCAAACTCTTTTTGATGTGTGTATTTAAAACCGTAGCACGTCGCTACGCCAAAACACCTGGCAACTACAGATTTGGTGTTGTCCGCTGGTGACAACGGTATTGAGTAGGATAAAACCGTTACTACATACGTTGAATAATATTGAGTATCCACCGATGTTTCACTTTGATGTATTTTAATATTTTATTGTAACACAAAAGGCACAATATATTTTTTTAAACCTACTTCAATGTTGCACTCTCGAGGTGCATTTCTGTTCATAACTCCGAAGGTCCTCGACTGATTCTCACCAAATTTTTATGGCACCAATAGGAAAGTATACCTAACCTATCAAACAAAAAAAATTACAAATCTGTCAAGGCTTCTTCGAGTAATCAGTGAACATACATTAAACAAAAAGATTCCTACGAATTGAGAACCTCCTCCTTTTTTTGAAGCCCGGTAAAAAGTGAGTATGCTAAATGTGTTCGTGTCTCAGATTACCCCTGTAGACATCTTAAATAGCAATAAACGAAGCCAAAACAAAGCGCGTGAAATATCATCGATCGAGCGAGCGAAGCGAGCGAAGATCTTAGTGGCAAGTTAGGCGATTTTGCTTTGTATGTTTGTATGTTTGTATGTTTGTATGTTTGTATGTTTGTATGTTTGTATGTTTGTATGTTTGTATGTTTGTATGTTTCATTTTTATGTTCTCGCATAACTATCGAACCGCTTATCCAATCTGTGTGAAACTTGATAGGTCAATAGGTTGTGCTATGGAAATTTGCTGTGGAGCGTACGAGCGTAATCGATGAAGGGGTTGTAAAGATATGGGGTTCCCAAGGGGGTAAATTTTTTTCAAAGTTACCCAAATATATTGAGTGGGGTGTCATATGAAAGTACTCAACTTATACATTCCAAAATGGTTTTTAGTTTTCTTCTAGGTTCTATAGTTTTTGAAATACAGTGAAAAAGAAAACTGATGAAAACCAATTAACGGAAGTATGGAGAGAGCTCCCGTTTCATAGAGTTTCGATGTATTCGTAGGTCTGGTTAACAGACAAGGGGTGTGGCATCGTTGTGGTTTGGTTTGCAATGATTTTAGTTGCTACTTGATATTTTTTCTTGAGATTGAAAATAAAAGCCGTGTTGGCCGATTGGAAGAGTGCTCGACTTTCGATTCATAGGTCGTAAGTTCGAACCCTGGCCGTGCTCATCAATGGATTTTTCGATTAGAAAAATTTAAATGCGCATTAACACGAGCTCTAAACGGTGAAAGAAAACATCGTGAGGAAACCAGTTAACGTTCTAATAGCGGCGATGGGCTTGCAACCTGTCACGTATGCAAATGCTAACTCCTGCAAATAGTGGGCTGGGCATGTACCAAAATTATAGAGGGAGGGGAAGGGTAGGGGGAGGGGGAGGGGAGGGGAGGGGTGGGGGAGGGGGAGGGGAGGGCAGGGGAGGGGTAGGGGAGGGGTAGGGGAGGGGTAGGGGAGGGCTGGGGGAGGGGAGGGGGAGGGGAGGGGAGGGGTAGGGGTAGGGGAGGGGGAGGGGAGGGGGAGGGGAGGGGGAGGGGAGGGGAGGGGGAGGGGAGGGGGAGGGGAGGGGGATGGGAGGGGAGGGAGAGGGAGAGGGGAGGGAATTGATTTTCTCATACATTTCGTATTGAACTGCTATTTTAATAATTTCTCGAACTAAGAGGCCTTCCCTGAGGCGCAGTACGAAGTTCGCGGGGTCAACTATTGAATATAAACACGACACGACTTAATGTATTGCATGCATGCCTATAATCTTTACCATACTGAGGTAGCGTATTAGATATCATTCTGTGGTAAACACTAGAAGGAGCACTTAACGTAGGTATAGGGGTAGTCAGAAACAAGTCCAAATCTAGGCTATCAATACAACGGTGCGCGAGATCTCAGTTCGGGGCGAACTACTAGTTAATTTGAGTCTAAAGCATGTAACATAAAGTTCATTTTGAGTGATACAAGCATGGTAGCGCAGGGTGTCGAATCCGCGACACGTGGGCGGTAACCTGCGTAGGAGCGAGGTTACGAACTTAGGTTAGTCCTAAGTTATGACAACTCGATAAATCGCTTATGTTCTTTAAACATCTTGATCAATGACCTTAGTCTAATATTTAGGCTAATTCTAGCGACGGCATTTTTTAGCCACCTAGGCGTCGGCCGTAGCGCAACTTAGACTTTCACATGAACAACTTTTTCGTAAGACAGAAACAGTCAGGTAACTCTGTCACTCACATCAAAAGATTTGGCACAAAGTTGCCAAAGTTTTACACCAACATTTGAATTGAAATCATCCAACCCAGCCCGTTCAATAACATCTGAGTAATGACGATTCGATGCGTCGTAAACTTTACACCATCAATGTTATGTGTTCTTGATTTGACGTTTCGCGTGCGGGTCGCCGCTGTAAAAATGACATAACTCGGGAGCAATTTGAGAATGGCTTGAGTAGTAAGAGCGACGCGAAATATTAGTCGATCGAGCGAGCGAAGATCTTAGTGGCAAGTTAGGCGATTTTGCTTTGTATGTTTGTATGTTTGTATGTTTGTATGTTTGTATGTTTCATTTTTATGTTCTCGCATAACTATCGAACCGCTTATCCAATCCGTATGAAACTTGATAGGTCAATAGGTAGTGCTATGGAAATTTGCTGTGGAGCGTATGAGCGTAATCGATGAAGGGGTTGTAAAGATATGGGGTTCCCAAGGGGGTTAATTTTTTTCAAAGTTACCCAAATATATTGAGTGGGGTGTCATACGGAAGGGCTTATTTTGTACATTCCAAAATGGTTTTTATTTTTAATCTAGGATGTATAGTTTTTGAAATACGACCAAAGAACAAAAACTACGAAACCAGAGCTGCAAGAGCTCCCGTTTCATAGAGTTTCGATGTCTTCGTAGCTCATTGACTGGTCGGTCTTAAAAAGAGAGTGGCATCGTCGCGGTTTGGTTTGCAATGATTTTAGATGCTACTTGATTTATTTTCATGATAAAAAAATTTTTGATAAAGAATGAAAATAATTGGGGTAAAAAAAGTTAAATAAACAAATATATTGAGTGGGGTGTCAAATGAAAGGTCTTAATTTGTACATTCCAAAATAGTTATTATTTTGATTCTAGGACGTATACTTTTAGAAATACGACGAGAATTCATAAATATGAAATAAATGAAAAATTAGACACGACATTATGTATTGCATGCATGCTAGTATTTTTTACCATGAAGAGCTAGCGCAATAGGCATACCCGGCAGTAGTAGCACTTGAAATTATAGGGGTAGTCAGAAGAAAGTCCAAATGTAAGCCATCTACGGTGCGCGAGATCTCAGTTCGGGGCGAACTACTAGTTACTAGTTAGTTACTAACAAAAACCTGGGTGTGCTTTAGACCAGTGTACAACTTTTTGTGTTCAAGGTACATCTAGGAAATCGGAAAATTTCGGGGGTACACCATAAATAAAAAATCTGTTTTTTTTTATGCGAAACACGAGCTTGTTTAGTTGAGCAAGTGCGGTCCAAATTTGGAGTAACTTAACTGAGACAGGTAACTTTATTTTTCCGAGGCACACCAACTAATGACCACCGTATACCGGTGTCCCGCGGCACACCCTTTGCGGAACACTGCTTTAAACCACACGACTAAAGTAAAACGCTCTCGTCACGCATTCACCAGCTGACTCCCCAAGTCAAGCGTGCGTAAAGAAGTTTTACTTCCAAATACTGGTGATATTAGTTAGTCGATCCATTGCATAATAAACCACTTTACATTATTCTAGTAGTTTATTGTATTCTTAAGATTTAACACGGCAGCAAGACATGTGCTGAGAAGAGTTCAGGACGTTCTCTCTCGTCTAAAATTTGTATCAAATACATTATTACGATTAGGGGGATGACTTTGCCCAGCAGTGGGACATTTAGGCTACTAATACTAATAGAACATTAATAATCGCTTACGCTTATCGCTCCGCATTTGCATCGCGTCAGTCTTACAATACAACACAGCTGTGTCAAGTCGTTCCATCGTTCCGTGAGTCGTAAATTTTGGGAATAGTTTTTCGTGAAATTAAGTGTGAAGTTATTAGCAATGCTTGGAATTGATATTATGCATTTAAACATTATAAAACATTATGATATTTACAGTGAAATTTTAACTTTTTGAATACTATAATAGTTAAGTATAGGTCCTTACTTATATTATTAAAAAAGTTAAAAATTATTTACATATTTTTTTTGTAACTAGCATTTATCAAACGAACTCTTTATAAAGTCTATACATAGGTACGTTAAGTAGTATAGTAGGTAAAACAAGTAAAAATACATTTTTTTTAGAAAGAGTCCTTATTATAAGTATAGAAAAGTGCGAGCAAGACTCGCGCAAGGTTTCGTAGATAGTTTTCAAACGTAAATAAGGAAAGCCTCAATTATTCTAGAAAGCTAGACTAGACAGATAAATTAGGTCTAAATATAACCTGAATCACATTAAGGCCAGGTATAACGTGGAAACTTTTCAAACCTAAGTAATTTAAGACACGAACTATTGACACAAAGAAACCAGATTACGTAACAACATAGCGTGAGCTGAATGTTAAACTGAAGTCAAGTTTTTTCAGCGAGTGAGTAATCGTTAATGGCAGAATTCTTACAGGATTGGAATTTCTTGAGAATACAAATAAACTATAAGTAAGTAATTTTAATTTTTACTCCTTAAGCCAGTGTGCCTTTACCAACTTGGCCACGCAATCCATATTCGTCAGGTTGAAAATCTTAATAAGATCAATTTTATCGATTAGCGCCATCTACAGGGAAACAACTACTCACTCACTGCTCGCTCATTGCCCGAATTTACATTCAGGAATCAAATGACGAAGAGAAAATTGAGGAATTGAAAATTTTGATCAGACTTTTCATTTTCAATCAAATAAACTATACCTTACCTACTTGTAAGTTGTAACCTGACACAGTCCAGCAAATTGCCAAAAACGGAAGAAAATTTGAATTTTGCGGGCTACCCATGCGCGTCCACCATAGGTTCTTTTTTTTTATTTGGCTTCGCGCTTTTTGTGCATTTGCCATGTTTATTTTAATGTAAAATTAATACATACATACATAAAATCACGCCTCTTTCCCACAGGGGTAGGCAGAGACCACGGACTTCCACTTGCTACGATCCTGATAAATCCTACGATCAGGATAAAATTAGGGAAACAAAGTAAATAAAATAGATCACTAACTAGGATGGGATCAGCAAAATTAGAGGATAGGATAAGTATATTATGTACAATATAAGTTAAGCTATAAAATAATTATAAACGAATTGATATTATTTTCACAAATAAACGAAGAAACATTAATAAAGAAGACCAGAAGTCCTAGACTAGGACTAAAGAAGAACAGGTATATTTGTCGGCAGAGGAACATTACAAGTAACTCTTCTTATTCTTAACTATTCTTATTCTTAACTAGATCATTGAAGAAAGAGACATGGTCCCACCATAGGTTACTGTTTTTGTTTTTTGTTTTTTTTTAATAGTGCGTTCCGAATGTGTGCATAGAACGACGAGGTCACGGCCAGTTCAGGCGACGCGGCCGTTCAACTTTCAGATAAATTATGTATGTTAAATAGTAAACAACGTTTCGCAGATACTGACAGTGATAAAGAGCTTAATTAGAATAAAAGAGATAAAACAGAGAGACAATAATGTAGAGAGAGACAGCGAATAACAAAAAACGTAATTGAGTTTATGTAATTTATTATGAGACTGTCCTGTTACGAATTTGTAGTTTTGTGTCGATAATTTCATCTTAATCACTATTCGTCTAAGTTACTATGGCTACTATTGCAATGACTTACTTTTTATATATTTCTAAACAAGCATAGGTATGTGGATTAATTCCCATTGTGACCCTCCTACTTACCACACTTTTTATGATTTGATCTTTTGTTACTAATCTTACTGGGAAAACTAAATTTATAATTTTCAAGACGGTTATTATTTCTTTAATTTCATAAATAACACATAAGCCACCTATTATGGCTTTGGACCTCTTTCAGCGCTAATATACCGAGACTCAGCTAGGTTTGTAGTATCATGTAAATACACATAAAGCAGCAAAGACAGAGCGATCAAATCTGCAATTTACCTCGGCATAGACGAGTAAGCACAAGATGAAATTACCATAGACAAGAAATGCTGATGCAACGGGGTAGAAATAACTTGTCTCGACATTTCATCACCTAGACTAGATGACTACCTAGTGACAAACAACATTTCAAGTAGTAAGTATTTCGTCGCTGTGAAGTCTCAGAAATAATGTACTTATTACTATTTGTATATATTGTGGTAAAAATTCTGCCATTACTACCGTACTTCATCCTACTAGATGTATTTTTGATAATGTTGGTAACTTTACATACGTTTTCCAGCATGTTTTACTAAATCGACCCTCTGACGATATTCTCTATTCAAAATTCTATCAGAATTTGTGTCTGTGGTGAAATAATGTTGCGGCTTTAAATAAGCTTAAAGAAAAGCGAGACCCGAAGCAACCAATCCATTAAATTTTGAGGGTGTTTTGTCCGATTACGAACAAAGCCGAAAAGGAAGGGTAAAATGTTTCGCCATAGCAGCTCAAGTTTCAGCCTATAAGTTACCCGAAAAGAAAAGAGCTTTGTTTCGACCGCAACAAAAACCAAAAAGGATTACAAGTAAATCTTACCCCACTAAAACCTGTAACTCAAGGAAGGCAAGTGTTTAATTTCAGCGGAGGTAAAAAGGCAAGGGTAAGCAAAGCCGTAGTAATTACCGTGCAAAGCACGCTACATGCAGTGTAGCGGCTTGCGGATTATCCGTGTGTTTATCCGGCGTAAGGCGTGTACAAAACGAACGAATATTCCAGAAAGACTTGGCAGATCAGTGAGGACTGCTTCTTTACGCACTACGTAGATACTCATGTTTACATATGCCTACTTTAGTCTGTAGAGGACATCTTCAGATCTTTACTTAGATTAGACGTAATAAAGGTTCCGTTTCGAGGAGCTGTCTTCCCATTTTACATTATGACGTTTTCAAGGAAAGTTATTTAGGGAATTTTCAAATTAGACAGTTGACTGTCAAATTGCCAGTCCATTCGACATAATAATCGCTGACCGGACAACTTCTTAGAACCAATCAGAATTCTATACGGCATGGATTGAAATGTCAGCTTCATTCATTTTGCGCCTGTATTCTAGTACATGCAGGCGATGTTATTCAGAAACCAATTCTAAAATAGGTAGAGATAGATAATCTAATGTCAGTAGTCCCATTCTCGTTGGTAATAGAGGCTCGTGTCGTGACCTCGCGACATGTACGAGTACTACTTACGGATGATCGCTCTTTATTATTCCGCGCTTATTCATTTTGTAATCTTGTAGTATTAGAAATGCAAAGAATATAAGAGATAAACTCCATGTAAATACAGTGAAAGGAGCAAGTTCTTGTAACAAATTGACGAAACCCTAGTCCGAAATCGCAAACGATTCAACTGCCACAGATGATTAAAGTCGGAGATTAATCATCTCTAGCAGACAAAATAAATCAGATCCGAGTCCAGACGACGCTAATCCGGTCCGGAACCGGTACTGAGCGGTTTCTAAGCGCCATCTTTCATCGCTTGCGCCGCGGTATAACGGTAGGTGGCAGTGAAGCGTTCACTCACCCCGACTACTATGGTACGCCAGTGCGTACCCAAACCACGTGGCCTGTAATGTTACCCGCTTTACGATCTCCACGTGAAACTTACAGCACCTCACAGTTTATTTGTATAATGTCATAACATCCTGACCACTTCTAGCGCTTCCAAATGAATCCAGCGCTTTCTCAGAACGTGGAAAAGGACATTGTAAAAGTTTAGATTAAATTTCTACTATCTGCTAAAGGCGAATGGTAATTCGGCTTCCCCGCTGTATTAAATTAGAAACATAAACATAAATTGCGGTTAGCGTTTCGGCGTTCTAGCGTCTTATCTTAATTCATAATTCATTGAATCATCGCGTTCGCTTATTTAAAGCGGGCAAAAAATCGAGATGAATTAATTTCACTAGTGAAAGTAAATTGCAGACCAAATCCATGGCACTGGATCGCCGAACCACTTTTTGCCGTTTGTATACACGACCGTGCCATAAAATAAGTTATGGCGTTCCGATTGCGTTTTGAATATGCCATTTCTTTGATGTTGATTTGATGAAATTATTAGTTTCGCGTTTGATCGTTTCGTCGGTTTCCTCTTTTCATGGCAAACGATATCAGAAAGCTATTCACATCCCCCTTCTGTATCGGTGACGATTCAATGCCCCCTAGCTACACTATCTATTGCGTAAGCATATTTATTTATTGAAGTAAATTATTCCACTATTCTCAGGCCCTACGGAGAATTATTTAAGTGCGCTTGTAGCGCTCCGACCAGTTTTTGCTTCATTAAAGTTTTTTAGACGTAGAACGTCGACGACAAAACCAAAAGGCGGAATACCTCGCGGCAATACCTCACGATCCGGGGTCCTTGCCCTGCCACGGTTATGTAAAATTAGTTAAAACATCTCAATCTAAAACACATCTAAAACTGGATAAAATCAGCCGTCCGTGGCTAAGGATTTGCCAAATCTCGTCATTATTGCAGTCGAATAGAGTTCAAGTTGTTGCTTGATTTCAGAGGTAGACTGTATGCCAGTCATTGTGTTCTAAACCGGTCTACGAGAGGACATCAACACCTTATATGTTACTATGTTATCGCGATCTTGTACCCGGCGGGGTTCTATCTCGTGATCTATTAGTAGATTTGTTACCTTATGTACGTACAACTCCATCTTCAACGTAACATTTACCTGAAACAAACAAGAATTCTATTAAGAATATTGATTCAAGTCAGAAAACACCAAATTGAATCCCGCTGAGTGTAAAGACCTTGAAACGGAGGCGCTCATCCCCGCTTCCACAGACAACAGAACTCCATTACTAAACAAAATAAGACAGATTGAAACATAAATTGATATCGAATAAGTGGAGCTAGCAAACAGTGGAAACACGTACTAAACAGAACACAAACAGAACTCACTATTTCGCCAGCTTACCAACGTTTTAAGCTCGAGAGTGGAGCAAACAACGGAGATCGCTCGCACCCTCCACGTGTACATGTTGCCTGTTTGTGCCGATACAGTAATCCTATTGATTTTGTTGTAGATAACACTTGTATTAATCGAAGCCAATACCGAACATTCGATTTAAATTGTTCAGCAAACATGCGCGTCTTCAGATAACCGATTTAAATGGCACTCCATTGAAGAGCGATAAACAACAACAAAATATAAAGCTAGAACAAGACTGAAACTATAGACTGTTGACGTGGAGTTCGAAATAAAAGGCGATCAATTTTCAATGGGACTAGACATTCAAGTAATTTTAGAAGCATTCAAAAAGGTAAAATTAAACGGCAACAGTATCTGTAGAGACAAAGAGCTGCGTCTGGAGGCAGCCGAGGAGGGCTATTGTCTCCGCAAGATCGCTGAAATACTCAACGAAATAAGGAACGTCTTGGCTTTCGAAAATTCCCGTAAATGAGGACCTGGACACACGGGATTTCAAATACCTCGAAGAATTTACTTATATAAATGGTAATACTGACATAGCCACAGCGTGTAATAGTTAGCATGGCAATACCACAAATTACCATAACATAAATATGAAAATTGGAACCAGACATTTTAATAATAGATTAGGTATAGGTATTCCTAGTGTGCGATAAACCAGCGAGTGCAGAAAGCTGCTAAGCGTGAGTAATATTTTGGCATGTCAGAAAACTTTGTGCGCGTATGTACGCAGCTTTATTCCTCGGATCTCCATTAGTAAATTACTATTCTCCGAGTTTTACATAATTCTAGCAATATGTCCAGATATAAAACGGAACGATATTTCATCTCCCACTTTTCTTAAGTTATGATAATGGAGACGGACTCGCGATAAGCATAAATCTACTTTTTTCGAGATCATTCGTCGAGGAGTTTCGGCGTCACTAGTAATTTTACGATCTCCAGTGATTTTTATACGATATGTAATATGACGAGAGTCGTTCACCTCTAGAATACGAGACTATACAACTTATCAGCGCTCTGGGAATCTTGATCTTGATATTCAATTTCATCAGTAATTTAGGCATTTTTGTTCCGGTTTAATAAAGCTTTAACATTTTGGGAACAATTCCCTGCTATCTTTACTCGTGTATATCTTTGCTTTGTTTAACTTGAATATTCTGAATAAAGATCTGTTTTCCTTTTGGGTATAAGGAACGGAATTGAGTACTAAGGCTGATGTATTCAAAGAACCTCGTAAAAATTAGTATTGACAGGGCTCGAAGCTAACTCGGTGTAAATAGATTGCGTCGTCCCCGGGAGACGACACAACAATCTTCTCAAATCGTTGTTGAAAATTCAATGACATTCGCCCGAGGCGAACGCTCGAGATATCTTTTTACGAGTCACAAAAAAAAATGCCAGAAACTTTTTATCGGATCCAATTTTGTTCAGTAACTATGCCGGGTGGATTCGTGATAAGCTTTTTATAACAAGGGTGGGTATCGCCAGTGCGAGGTCCTCTGAGAAGCGTGCATGGCCGGCCTCGAGCGGCCGCCGTCGCCATGCCAATCACACGGGATAGCCCGATGCTTTCGCTAGATAAAATCTGGACAAAAAGACGACATTTACAATTCCATTTCCAGTCCACATAGTATGAAATGTGCCATTCGGTCCGCGAAGGCAATCACCGGTGAAAATAGCCGGGGATGTCTTGTTGGAGCAAAAGTCCACAACAAATTCCATCAAGTCGGTATATGAAAACCTATAAATACGTCAGTCAACAGGGAACGTCCGGTCTCCCGTATTTTATTTGAAGCGCTATAATATGCAACATTCTGCGTATACTCTCTCAATAAATTTTGAACCAGCCACGGTTCACAGACACAAATATTATTTCACCTATATTGGAAAACGGATGAGGAATTTAAATAACGCTGCAGATAAAGTCAAAGTTAATTTTATTTTTTATCTGCTAGGCCTTCTATGTAATCAAGTCAGTTTAGATGCCATAAAATCGTGTGGCCGATGATTGCGAGTGGTCGTAAAAACTTCTCGACTTTTAAAAGTATTGACGTATCTAACCGAGGCGTGAAGGACTTTAAGACCTCGGCAAAATTAAATGTGGGCCCGGAGGTGAATGACAAATGAGGTTGATGTTTTATGTACAATCAGCTCCGGGATTATGCCATAGCAGCAAACCACAAGGTGTTATCAGCTTTAGCGGCTTAGTTATAAAGATTACAATAGCCTGAGCGGTTGATTGTGCCGAACCTGAGCTCATAGAACCCGCAACACCTTAAAACCGACGAAGAAAAAATATTATGCAAATTGAGATTTATACGACCGAAGGGTGGATTCGGAAACTGAAATATGAAAGACTTGTATAAATAAACAGTGTCTTGGAAAATATACCGCGTAAATATAGGAGATGAGTGTGGCCAGATTTGAGATACCCGAATAAATGTTATTCTAGAACTGCTGGCAATGTATAAAATCGAAAGGTACGGAATAAACATAATTTATTGGAATACATTTTGGGCGAAATGCGAAAATGTTTGCTGCTAGGGCGTGTCACGTAAGCGGTGAAATGAAAAATTTGATGTGAAAAGTATTTTAGTTACGTACACTTTTAGGAAATGTAGAAATGACCTGCCAGCAACAAATTGTGTAATCTATACAGAAATATATAATGCTGTCATGGAGGGAATAGAAATCAACTTAAATTGCCCTATCACATTCGTTACAGAACAGGGGTCACTAAGCATAAGCAATAACTATTAGATATCCAACCATAAAATAACCATTTCGAAATTGCTATTGTTTATATTAACATAGGAAAATCTACTATAATAAGTAAATCTTAAAGTGTGTGATTGAATACACGTCAATATTTAGGAAAAATATGGAATAGCATTAGGTTACTAGTCATACAGATGCATTTTGAGCAAAGACGGGACCGAGGCAAGAATATAATTATTTGAATACATAAAACTAGCAGCTATTAGAGTGAAATGTGTCGGATCGATAAACTCCAAAGTGTTCGGGAGCCGCAGCGGCACTGGGTACGAAAGTATTTACAGACGGCTTAATAAGAAACGTGTAATTATCCGCAAATCCGCCTCAGCAGGGCCCATATCCGTAAAGGACTTGAGCAAACTCACTCCGGGTTCCGTCAGTAATAACTTTTTGCCCAACTCAACAGCGTAAACCGAGTTTCGGCGTAAGCCATCTATAAAAATAAAGTGACTTTTGAGGCATCCAGAGGGATGAATAATGTTTTAACCCTAAATAAAGTCACAGGCTCGGATGCTTTATGAAATGGTAAAAATAATAAGCAATGTAGCTTTGGGGAGTCATTGTTTGAGGAGTTTAGTTGTGAGAGTTACGAGCAAACCCATCTTTCGTTTACAAAGGCGATCTTTTCAACATTTTAAAACGAAATTCAGACAGCTTATTTTATTTCACAAGGAATATAATGTGGAGCGGGAATTTTACATGTGGGGCAAAACTCTGCGGAGCGAACATGGAACAAATCCTTCAAACGCAGACTTTCATATTACACAAGAGTCTGGTTTGCTTGTTCTACTGTCAAATTTTAAACACAAGATTACTAGGTAGATGAAATAGTAATTTTGTGCTAGAGAAGAAGTTATTAGTTCAGCGTCTGGTGTGTGCACACTATATTTGCGGCTAGCCAGAGCACCGTCATGCGTAAGGGCTGAATTTGCGCCCAGCTCCCTTTAGCGAGTTTGTGTGCGGAATATGTGCGGGGTATGCGAAGTGACCCAGATGGTAACCTATCAATCTTTCGAAAAACGATACACCGAATTTTGAAATCCATAAAACGTTTGATAGAAACTTGAAATCCAGATACTATGTTTTACATAATTTTATTACTCCGATAAAACGTTTCACAGAAGTCTCATTTGACAGAAACACTAATGCCAGATTATCAGTTCGTTTTTTTTTAATTCGACAACAATTATCCTTATACCTTATTTTAAAAGACAGAAGTAACCCTTACCAGAAAATTTCCAGCCATATAAAACCTTTTCCATCTTACTCAATTATATTATTTACGTAATTTGTGTTGCTTTTCATGTTGCGTCTGTCTTAACGTAAAACGAAACGTTTTTAGGTTATTATCGGTCTCAGAACCGAATCTGCCCACCCCGACTTCCACGTAGTCTTGTCTGTCCTACCCTAGAGTGTTTTTATGAATTCGGAGGCGCGAAGGGAGATGCAGCCCCCGCCCGCTGTGACAAAACGCGGAACCAGCACGAGCTGGAGCGGCTGAGGCTGGTCGCCGCCGAAGGTGGCGACCAAACAGCCGAAGCTGCGAAGGCTCGTGCTGATGCCGCGTTTTGTTACGCAAGGGCGGAGGGGCTGCACTTCCCGAAGCGCCGGAGCCGTAACAAATTCGAAATATATGGAAGATTTAGGTTAAATTTTGATAAGCCAAAAGTGTTTGGTGAGGTTACTTAACCATCTAGCACGAAATTAGTTAGGAAATGTTAAAGGTAGGTAATAAAAAAAAGTAACTAGGTACATTATTTATTAGATATCTACCTACAGTACTTCAAGCTACATAATGGACATCGGTCATTTAATTTTATGGTACCTAGTATTAATAACGCTCTGAATTATTACTAGATGGCGCTACTAGTAGGCGTTTAGAAAGATTGAATACATAATTTTGTAATAGGTCTTTCCTGAACCATGATTTTTCGGCATCACAAAATATATGGAAAACAAATTATATGGAAAACAAACATGCGGTGAAGTGAATTATCTGGATGTTAAAATTTCTGGAAATTGTTTAGATGGATTTTGTATTTCTGTCTTGTAAAAAAAAACAAATGAAAATCTGGCTTAAGAATTTATGGAATTCGAATTCCTGTATTATGAAAAAAAAGAAATCAAAAATCTGTCAAACGTTCCTATGGATTTCAAAAATCTGTCTTGTATTTTTCGTGACATCAATACGTAACCGACCCAGATACGTGGGATTGAATGGGTTAGACGTTTTCGTACGTGATGGATTGGAGTGCTCACTTTAGTGAAAATTTTCCACCCGCCTTCCTAACCAAATATCCTGGGGAGACGTTCCTCAATACAACAAATGGATCCATCCATCTACTGTAAAATTATTAAGTAAGTTCGTATGAGCAAGCCAACTCTGGTGACGGAGTTTTTAGGCCGCCTAAAGGCTCATGGCTTAAAATTATTATTATACCTAAGATCTACTAATCCGTAAGCGAAGTTTACGATTTCATTTATTTCTTTCTTTCAAATCCACTGTCAGCAAAAACTTCACATTTGATTACTTTTATATGACTGTATTCAAATAACCCATAGAACAAAAACAATCAGAAACATCAGAAGTACATACTTTCACCGGTTCCCTAGACGATTTGTTTCAAAACTCAATTCTGATAAGGTAAGGAAATTGCCATCCCAAAACATTTCTGACCGCGAAGGCCTCCATCACGACTTTCATCGAGATTTCTCATCATAAACAACATTTTCAATCGAGACCTTTCCAATATTCTAGAGCATAACTACTAATCGTTGCAGCAGGGTCCGTAAACAAGTTAGAGCGAGATTAAAGTGTCGAAAAGCGTGCGGTGCAGGTGTGAGTAATTGGCGTGCAGTCGGTTATGACAGGCTGCGTCGGTGGGTGCTGCCGAGCGGGATTGGAGCGGACAGCCAGACGGCCAGACCAGTTTTGTGAATCCTTGTACTATGTGGTTCAGTTTGATCGGGAATTAGGTTAAAAATCGATGTAAATAACTACAATGTTTCGATATAACTTTTGTTGATAATAATATTTACAATGTTTCGATTTATCGGAGAATCTTCATCGGCGGGACTCGAAATACGATCTCTCTTCTTAGCGTAACACGCTGATGGATGATTCACCGGTTAAATCAAAACATTGCTAGTACGAGCTTCGCTTAGTTTGGGGCTAGATGACGTTGTGTTATGTGAAATGTCCACCAATATTTATTTTATTTATCTAAATCGACGATATGTTTTCGTGAGTAATTACCATGTGTTACTATAATGTCTTGTACTACTCATGAAAGTTATTTACTGTCTAAAAAACCTAAATCTTCTAATAAATTTTATTCTGTCTAAATTTTTTTTTTTTGCCATTTTGCTTGTAAATTATTAGCTGCTATCATAGAATCTTTCTGATCTGCACCAACGCACATCGCTTCATAATTAAAATTAATTCGTAAACTCGCCACATTTTATTGTACTAAATTATTTCCATGTTAATCCGATTGCTCATTTAGGTTCTCCTGTTCAACGCGAGCCGTGTCACCTGACACGTCAGCTGTCACTATAATATTGTACCCCAGATTGTACCGCATTGCACTTTACATTTGCATAGTACAGTGAGAGAGGAAGTACCAATTTCTGAACTAAATATTTCTATTATAAAGCTTTAGCCATATATTCAAACTCATCCTTTAGTAGGCGATGATAAGTGTCTCCACAAATTCAATTTACCAATTTATTGGTCTATGCCTTGAAGTAAGTTTCCGAATAAGTATTAAAATCGGTCAATAAAATATGACGAATGAAATACAGATACGAAATATATAAAAGCAGTAATCGTTATCCTCCTCTTGCAAAACAAAAAACATAACTGAACTATGACGTCATAAATCATTAGTAGAATTGACTGTCGTGCAATAAACACCCCGAAAGCTTTTGAGATATTTAAATTATTAGTAGGATTTTTTTACTGTTGAATATCTTATTTGGGAACCTAAGTATTTTGATTAAATGTCAAATTTGAACTAAATTTCCTACCAGTGGAAAATTCCAAGTGCTCGAATCTCGAGGGAATAAAATGATCAGATTTGTTGAGACGGATTTCCGCCTAAGCTCCACTGGACCCTAGGAGGATGTCAGCGACCTAATTTGAGATGTACGGAACTGATGAAGCAGATACTAAGGCAATATCCTTAGTATTTACTTTTATAATATAGATAAGTTTTACATAACAATACCTACAATTTAACCTATAAATTTTTCTCAAAGTTATGAGATAATATTGAGGATACTACACAGGTACAAGGTCCATGCGCACATACTCGTACGATATATTCACGTCTCAAAGGTGTTTATATGCATGTGTTGCGGTAAATCAATGTCGATGTATTAAATAAGTAAATAAATATTAAATATTGGTGGACATTTTTCACACAGCGCTACCTAGCCCCAAACTAAGCAAAGCTTGTATAGTTAGCGTCATGTGAAAAGAAAGCTGGAAGAAAGTGGAAGGGTGTGTTTTGTCTCATGTTTGCGAATAGGTAACCCATGCGCAAACATGAGATAAAACACACCCCCTTCTTCCAGCGTTCTTTTTACATGACGCGATATACTATGGGAAGTAGGAACCAGATAACGAATAGAATGCATGTATATTTTTTATAAATACCATACTTCACTTTATTTATTTTTCCACAACAAGGGACATTCATAATTCCTATGCGTTCTGATATCATGACATCTATCTTGGTAATCAGTAGTCCAACCAGCCCGCAATTCGCAGTCCAGCCATCGGTAGTCCGTGAGACGTGTAAATTGTTTACCGATAGCGCGTCGACTGCGATCGTTCGAACACGCGCCAGAGGGTCTGGAGGACGCATCATACATATTCACGGCTTCAAGGTGTTTTTATGCACACTGTGTCGCGGAAAATCAATGATGAATTTTTCTCACTTTTTCAAGTCCTGACGTTCTTGGTTGATCGTTGAAGTAAAGGTTGATTCACGTTACACCGGGCCGGGCCTCGGCCGGGCCTCGGCCGGGCCCCGGCCGGGCCCGTCCGGAACATTATGGTAAGTATACATTTTGTATGAATTTGACATGAATATGACATTTTGATTCATGTCTGACCGCGCGCCGGCCGTGCCCCGGCCGTGCCCCGGCGCCCGGTGTAACGTGAATTAAAATGTCAAATTCATACAAAATGTATACCATAATGTTCCGGACGGGCCCGGTGTAACGTGAATCAACCTTTAAGCAGCGTTATGCGCGGTCACAATTTGGATGGGTGACCGCAAGTGGCATTACGAGCTGAGCGCTTCCGTGCTTCGGAGGGCACGTTAAATTGTCAATCCCGGCTTTTAAGTCGTTAAGCCATGACGGAGGCCTTTAGGCGGTCCGAAAACTCCGTCACCAGAGTTGTCCACTTGCTCATACGAACTTACTTTTTAGGTCTGAAATACTAGAGAAATGATGTGTGACGAAAGAACACAAAATATTACAAAATAATTGCAAAAGAGAGCCACGTTCACTCATATTAAAACTGATATCAAACAAAGAAAAGTGCGAAACTTTGAAATTAAACAAGAATCAGCTATAGTTCGCGTCACGTAATACGTAATAAAAACTTATTTAAAAAAACAAAAACCCGACTGCGTTAAAACTAAAAAGAATAAAACAAGCCTGCAAAGAATGACTCACAGTCGGTCCCCAATCAAATCTTCCCAATGTTATGGGTCCCGACTGTGAGTAATTCTTTGCAGGCTTGTTTTATTCTTTTTAGTTTTAACGCAGTCGGGTTTTTGTTTTTTTTAAATAAGTTTTTATTTAACACTTTTTAGTTATGATAAAGTTGATTTTACTTAAAATACCTATTCAACGATACCCCACTTGATATAGTGTGACGATTTTGATTCTTTTAATTTTGACAATATGGCGTCTGGTTGTAGCCCTGGTGAATTTTGATTACTGTCATATCTTTAGTGACACTCCCAAGGTTGAGACAAATCGATTGACGTAAGAATCATCAAAATTGGTCCACGCGTTTGGCCTCTAGAGTGCCACATAGAAACATCTATAGCGAGAATTATTATTAATCAACTTTAAACCGTTATTTTTCCTAAACTATTACTTAAAATGAAAAATGGTAAAAGAAACCTAAAGTTGATTTTGAAATACCTATTCAACGATACCCCACTTGATATATTGTGACGATTTTGATTTTTTTTAATTTTGACAATATGGCGTCTGGTTGTGGCACTGGTGAATTTTGATAACTGTTATGTCTTTAGTAACACTCCCAAGGTTGAGACGAATCGATTGACGCAAGAATTATCAAAATCGGTCCACGCGTTTGGCCTCTAGAGTGCCACATAGAAACATCCAAACATACATACAAACAAACATACAAACATACAAACATAGACTGATAAACACATTACCCTTCCTTTGCTTTGCGCAGTCGGGTAAAAAGAACGCTGGCAGAAAGTGGAGAGAGTGTGTTTTGTCTCTTGTTTGCGCATGGGTTACGTATTCGCAAACATGAGACAAAACACACCCCTCCACTTTCTTCCAGCATTCCTTTTACATGACGCGAACTATACCTTAGCCAAATTTTAGCGCTCCGTACCGAATCTCTATCATTGCTAATCCTTTCCTTACGGAATTGAAGATAGAAAACAGAGTTCTTTTTAATTTAGTAGTATAAGTTAGTTAGGTTTGTTTTTTCTATATTAAGTTACTAAAATAAAAATAAAATTCATTAAAAAAAGCTAAATCCAGAATAATTTCTTTCCCCGCAGCATCCGGAGTAGATTCATTGGAACGAATCTTTGTTTGTATGAAGAGGTATTAATTAACAAATGAATAGGTTGCGCGGTTCTCAATGGAGCTGATTTGATGATAGCGACTGATTCAATTCATGTTAGTGACTCAATAGAATTCTTTCAAGTCGAAGTCGTTTGATTAGAAACCTTCGTTGTGTATGTGAAGCGTTCTTGCCTAATCAAACTCAAAATTGCTTCATTCATTGAAATTCTGTTATAGAAAATTAGTTTTTGTTAAAAATGTTTGAGGTGTTTTACACAAACCAAGCTGTAGCATATTCAGTTCTTCATCTTTGTCGTTAAAATGATTTGATATTTTATAATATTTCTTTATAGGTTCAGTTTCAAAGGTTCTTGAAAGCCCAAAGATCTGAGAAAATGGTCTGCCGTACCGTATCCCCAAGGAAACAATCATGAATATATTTGTTTTATATATTTTGTTTATTTGTTATTAAATGGAAACTTATATGCGTACACGTTCCTTTTGCTTTTAATTACTATCTAGCATCTTAATAGTGGTATTAGATGCAATGGCCAAAATATTTTACTTGAAAAGAACTTTTAAAACGTTGCGATTCATGTTTAGTTCATATAATCGCATTTTTTTACATCCCGACTGCAAATTACTGAGTCAATTTATAAATTTGACCTTGCATTATCAGCTCCACGCATCGACCATTTAGAATTAACATCTCAGAGATAGCCTTGTCTTTAATATTTACCTTTGTTCAGGTCGTGAAAGCTTTGTCTAGATAATTCAGGCTGGATAATGTATTTAATTCTTTATTGTTAGAAAGGTTTCCTTTCTACAAAGTGGTGTTCACAGTAGATGTTACAAAGCTCTGGAATTACGGGGCTGTTTGTGAATATAATAGTACCTATGTCATGTCTATATTGTATGAGCGTTATTTAAATAACGTTAACGTTTTAACGTTTATACGTTTTGAATGACACTTAGAAAAGTATAGCCAAAGATCTAGTATTTTTTGTTGACGTAAGTATATGAAAAACTTTGAACCAACTTTGTCAAATCGCAATCAGGCAAAAATGAAATCACGTGAAAATTGTGATAATCCTTCCGCAGACTTGGTCTCATCAATTTAAAGTAGCGATTCTGTAATGAATCTTTTGAACCAAAATAATGAGAGTGTTCATGAGAACGTTTCCATGTAATAAGATCTCGGTATTTTGGCAAGCTTTTAGTGATTCTGACAGCTGAGCCATCGAGGCTTTAATTAATTCTGCGTCTGTTCTTGATTTAACGGATACGGAAACGAGACTTGAATTTGTTAGTTTTGGTAATGTCTCTGCTTTGATATTGCTTTTGCAATAGCAATGATTTGTTTGCGGTGTGGTTTAGCTTACCAAATCGTTATGAAATCAAGTTAGGTGACGATGAGCGGTCACAAATTAGATGGTGCTACCATCAGGCTTAAAAAGGTCGCTATAGCAGAATCACAATATGAATTGAACTATATGCCCTCCCTCAGTTAATAAAAAGAGACGGCATTTAGTTCAATTGCTATTGTGATTCAGCTGTAGCGACCTTTTTAAGCCCGCAGGACTCGCAAAAGAATTGTCGGATGTCCAGCAGCACGATGGGTTGACAATATGGTTGGCGTCACGGACGGGCAGTGGATTAGGTAAGCGCAGGACCGGGAAAAATGGCAAGAGAAAAGGGAGGCCTATACCCAGCAGTGGGATAAATCGGCCGTCGGATGATGATGATGATGACGACAAGGCTAGGTGAAGGAGATGGCGTATAAAGAGGCCAAAGAGGCTGCCCTGGAGAGAACTTCATGGAATACGATATATCAGTTGTACCACAAGGTCAAACTCTTAAATTAAAAAGACCAGCATTGCGATTCAGACTTCCGAAAATGCATCCGAGTCGATGATTTTCTTCGGAAAATTGACGTTTGAGCGAAGAAACGTCACTTTCTAAATTCGGAACACTCAAGGTCTGAATCGCATTGCAGGATATTTAAAGTAGTTCTTCAAAGTGGTCAAAATTTGTCACAAGTACTGGGTACCGTAATGGTCTAGGCAACTCACTTCAAAGTCACTTCAAAGTGGAGTTTATTGAATATAAATCGTAAATTACTCGTAAATTACGACTATTGACGTTGATTTCAAGTTTCCTGTCCTTATAGCTGCTACTCTGATGAGTCTTACGAATCCATTACTGAAACATCCCACTAGCCAACACGTTACGGCTTTACTATGTTGTAACTAGTTAAGTTCCAAAATTTAATATCCTCTAGTAAATTCGATTTCGTCGTAAAAGCCAAGGAGATTTACATAGAGCGCTGGATGAGATCCGACAGACTTTCGATCCAGACGGAGTGCACGTCGCGACTAAGTAATTTACACGAAGGCTATCCATATTACTCGTAAATTACGACTATTGACGTTGATTTCAAGTTTCCTGTCCTTATAGCTGCTACTCTGATGAGTCTTACGAATCCATTACTGAAACATCCCACTAGCCAACACGTTACGGCTTTACTATGTTGTAACTAGTTAAGTTCCAAAATTTAATATCCTCTAGTAAATTCGATTTCGTCGTAAAAGCCAAGGAGATTTACATAGAGCGCTGGATGAGATCCGACAGACTTTCGATCCAGACGGAGTGCACGTCGCGACTAAGTAATTTACACGAAGGCTATCCGTGTGCTGCTGCAAGACGGATGGTATGCCTAGCGTTGTATTTTTACACAAAATTGAGGTAAAGATTGCAAAAGTAAGAACTACTCATCTGATTAAATTCAGGTAAAGATTGCAAGTTTAGTAACAAACAAACGTATTATTACAAAAAAATACATTATCATTAGGTAGTACTAATCACACTTCACACTATCACACTAATATTATAAATGCGAAAGTTTGGATGTTTGGACGGATGGATGTTTGGATGTATGTTTGTTCCTCTATAACTCGACAACCACTGAACCGATTTGGCTGAAATTTGAAACTTAGATGGATAATGACCGGGAACTTTTTATCCCGAAAAAATGCACGGTTCCCGTGGGATAAAAAAAAAACAGTAGTCCACGCGGGAGTAGCCGCGGGCGTCAGCTAGTTGAAAAATATTTCTGAAAGGTATTATTATAATATATTTTGCTGTTTATTCTCCATACCCATGGACATAGGCTAAACAAAGGCAAAGTCAAGGCTGGCCGCTAGTATGTTTGTTGAAAAGCAATCATGTCAGTTGTTATTATGTTTTCGATATGACTAGATGTTTACATTTCTTATGTAAATAACATTTATATAATCACACTAATATTATAAATGCAAAAGCATGGATGTTTGGTTGTATGTTTGTTACTCTATAACTCGACAACCACTGAACCGATTTTGCTGAAATTTTAAATAGATAATGATCGGGAATAGGACATAGGAACTTATGCGACCACGCGAGCGAAGCCACGGGCTGCAGCTAGTTTTCTATGTATGCCCTTCGCTTTGATCGAAGTCTGTTGTTTATGAATGTTTACGTGTCAAACAAACAGAAGATATGGAGAAAATATTCCTTGAAGAAACTCGAATAAAGGCCCGAAGCTTACCTATGGGTTGCCATCCGTCCGAGTTTCCCCGGATTTGTCC
Source organism: Camptogramma bilineatum (assembly GCA_958496255.1). NCBI lineage: Eukaryota > Metazoa > Arthropoda > Insecta > Lepidoptera > Geometridae > Camptogramma > Camptogramma bilineatum. Next base: position 15,227,660 of record OY292459.1, read on the forward strand.
TAGTTTAGAGGGCATCCGGGGAGCGTCCGGGCGAGGTTTCATATGTTGTCCGGGTTTAAAAATTTTAAAGTCTTGGACCGCCCGCGACGCCTGTTTCCCATCCTAGGGGTAGGCAGAGACCACAGATCTTCACTTGCTACGATCCTGACACACTTCTTTAACCGAAAGCTAGCGAAGTGTAACTTGCTTAGACGTTCAAGTTAAGCAACGTTGAGCGCGGTCACAATTTGGATGGCTGACCGCAAGTGGTATTACGATCCCTATCTCTACTTATAATAACACACGGGAATAACTTAAATGAAATGAAGATTTTTAAATCGAAACATTGTCGTGGTCTAAATCAATGACATTTTTAGTTGAGGCATTCGCATTCCCAATAATGTCTATTGCAAAACAACAGTTCATTTTTTTAGAGGTATGGACAAGATGTGACGAAATCAATAGAAATAACTGATAATAGTTGGTTATGTCTATTGTTTCTATTAGTTTAAACTTTGTGGGGTATATACTAATACATCATATTGCAGGCGACTGTACCAGCTACATTTACCAAAAGTTAGTGATTCATTTCTTGCTCCGCTTGCACGTCTGTTCAAATCCATGTACTGGTGTTGAGCAAGTTGTTTGATTAACGCGCTTAGTTGCTAGTTGCTACACTCGCTGGTAATTTAGCGGCGATTAGCCGATGAGTATCTATCCACTGGATTGCTGTAATTGCCACGCGATTGCGGCATTGATTGGTAAGTAATTTCTTAGCTGTTATTCTTCTAAGGCCGGCCGCACTTTGGATGCGTTTTGACAGTTTTACTCGTACGAAAACGTATGAACACTTTGGGGAACAGGGTGGAATAGTTCCCCAAAGGCAGAGTGGGTGGTTCCTCTGCAACGGGTCGGCCCAAACAAACAAACAAACAAACGATCCCGACTCTCCAAGTACTACGGGGCCTCGCACACTCTATAGTCGTGCGTGTATGCGCGTTTAGTTTCGACGTACGAAATCAATCCTTACTTGCTCAGAAATAGTGACTACTGTTGGCATTTGAACGGAGAAAAACGCAACGAGTGTGCGCGTTCAATTCGTACGTCCAATAACGTACGTTTACGTACGATGCAAAATCGCATCCAAAGTGCGACCGGCCTAAAACAGAATCAGAGTATGTTTTTGTAGTCATATCGTATTTATTGGATAATTTTTAAGCTTATCTCTTTTTTGTGCGCGCCCGTTTTTGTTACAGCCCGCCTAGTAGAAAGATAAAATGCTTGCAACATCAATGTGTTTCAGGACATTTATATGCGCATTTAAAGTTCTAACACACGCACGTGGTCATTTCTATTAGAAAACCGCTGTTGTTGTCGAAAACTAGACTCGGCAACCATGATTTTCTATTAAAGTTCGTGTCTATAACAAAAATAAGGTACAATTTTGCACTGCGCTATAGTGATAAATGATAACTATCATGATAACTAGAACAACATAGAGTTTTGGGAGATCTCTTAGAAAATAAATATACGTAAATAAGTATATCACTTATTGTGTTTTTCTTATCACATCCTTTCGAACAGTAGAATGGATCCTATCTGATTGATTGGATCCATTCTATAGTTCCCATATCACGTAATACGCTATCAGAGCTGATAGATTCCTCGTCCTGGAGCATTTAGAATCACGGATCAAAATGAGAGATCAGAAACGAGCAAGACGTATTGAATACGTAGTCGAGCTTTGATTTGCGATCATGATCTCTTTCTTAGTGATTGTTTCTTTCTTGGTCTCTCTTAGGGTTTCTATCGAACAGGCTATATTATTGTAGTAAATAAATCGCTCACTTTTAGATTTATTTAAGCTAGCTTTCAGATTCACGAGGTCTACAGCTCATAGAGCCCCTAGTTCTAATAATATAAATAAGTTTAGACACTTACGTTTATAAATTAAGATGAATAATGTTCTATATTAAATTCTTTCTCAGAAGTTTCGTAGATATTCAGAAACTATCTGATAAACTAGAGTCGAATAACTTACTCTTTGTCATATTCTGGACTAACCTGAAACAAGAAGAAAGTTTCATTAGATACAAGACTACAAGAGACATTAGATACAAGTCTGCCTGAAGTGTGAGTAGGCTCGGAGGCTTTATCTTGGTACAGACATACATTCTGTTTAGTAGTTTGCTCTATATTATTTGTTATAGTACTTTTCTCCGCTGTTTCGAAGTATATGGATAAGTTGTCCACCAAAAGAGTGTTGATCGGGTGAGCCAGCGCCTCGACTTTCAATCGTGGATTTATCATCCGTTTATTACTACTACAGTTGTTCTATCTCACGAAGTCCGTTTGGTCTTAATTGTGTGTGTAGATGCACATGCACGTTGTTTCTGTGTGCGAGGGCCGATTCTGAGCGCTCCCGAGCTTACGCACACAGAAACAACGAGCATGTGAACACACACAATTAAGACCAAACGGACTTCGTGAGATAGAACAACTGTACTACTCAACAACATTTTTTTCGTCAGATGTGAATAAACCCTACCAGGTGCCTGGCGATAGCTTTCCTACCTTACAAGCTGAATGCACCATAAAAACTCCGTCACTAAAGTTTACTTCTCATTTCACCACCGCAGTTATTTGAACTTCTGTAGTTTTAGTAAATTTTATTTGTTTGTTACACGACTAGGTACAGTATACTTTTATTCCAAAAAAATGTATTTACTTATTTGTGCTATTCTGGTTTAAAACACCGAAACGTAGGTGATGAACAAGCTAAATGTCAGTCGGTAACACAGAAAATTATATACTTCGGATTGGTCTTTGGGTCTGATTGTGTAATACAATAACTCTCTGACCTTTGGCTGAACGTTGCGCGTAATCGAGCGTGTACAGTACAAGGATGAGTTATATTGAAACTTTCGTAGCTAGATTTTATTTTCCAATTTTCAGTCTCATTTTTGGAAACGAGTATGTCACATTGAAACGTCTCTTATGCGAAAAAAAGACGAAATAAAGGTGAACGTAGACCTGGCCCGCATCGCACGCGCCGCAGTCGCCGCACTCGAATTGTTCATATTAATGCTTCAGGTAAGGTGGAGTGCCGTAATTGCAACTAAAAAAAGTGGAGTCCTAACTTCATCGCTTGATAATTCTATATTTTGTATCAGAAATGTATTTTTTGAAAGATCTGTTCCATAGTAAATTTTATGTAGATTTATATCATTGTTATGAATAAAGTAAAGCGATAAAGAATAAAATAATATTGCATAAATTCATGACAGAGGGAGCAATAGTTGCAATTACCCGTTTTGGCGGGTAATTGCAACTACTTGTTTTTACTTCTTATTTTTCTATGGCGCTTACTACTGGAAAATACAGAACACATGCCTTGAATATCGTTCTTTCGATTTATATAGCTATGCCCTTGCTACTAATGTCAAATTTTGCGCGAAAACACTTTTCAGCAAAGAATCCGGTAATTGCAACTATTTTACTACAAATAGTGATGGGAACCTCATCGTGATTTTTATCGACTCGATGTTTATTTTAATCACAGTAATCTTTTAGTTATGAAACAGTCTCTTTTACTCTTATCTTTAAAGTCTTCAATTATTTTTTACTAATTATTTTTTGTTACTTTATTTCAATCGCAATAAATAATATTTTAGAAGTTAAACAGCCTTTTTATATTCGTTTCACATATTGAACGGCTTTGGAAAGGGCTTCGCTAGCGCCAACATAATGAAGCACTCAATCACTCAAACTAATTGCTAAGAACTCATAGCATAGTATGGAAGTAGATAGTATCCCTTTCAATAAAATATTACGTATCGACATAGTCATCGTCATTGTTACATCACTAGGTTTTTCAAACTTCATACAAAACCGGTCGTTAAATTGCAACTGTCAAAAAAGAAACAAAATGGTTACAATTACAAGACTATGCACTTTTTGTCTGGCAAATGTAACTACAACCATAACTCTGAGTAGATTTATCGTAGAATACAACAAACACATAAAAAACAACTTACTGTGTCTTATAATCACTCTCACTGTGAACACACCGGCGAAAAACCACGAAAAACAATTTTTTTAAATAAATTACGAAGAGCGTCCGAGCGGCGTCACTTCCGAAAAATTGGCAGTTTTACAAAAAGGCCTGTCATTCGCTCAGTTTTGGTCCTATCAACACCATCTATATTTTTAGACTGAGACTTTTAGAAGAAGTTCAATACCACATCTATCGATGTTCAAAAAAGTGATCCTAGAGGGAGTTATTGACTCCAGTTGCAATTACCGGACAGTTGCAATTACGGCACTCCACCTTACTGCGGCGACTGCGGCGCTGGTAGGTGTACGAGGTTGCATTGTACTTCATATAAAGAATTCGAGAGCGGGGACTGCGGGGCGCGAGCGGTGCGGCCCAGGTCTGCGTTCACCATAACTCGGGGTTAAAGGTCGTTAAAGCAGATATACATTTTTTAAGCTTTGTATTAGGAGAAACCGCTCTTGTATGACAGCAATTTGCTGCGTATAAATCGATAGGTACTTTTTTCCTAACCAATACTGTCCCACTGCTGGGCAAAGGTCTCCCCCAATTCCTTCCAATACTCGCGATCACCCGCCACTTCCCACCAGCCTTTCAGAGAGTTGTCGAGGTCGTCACGCCAACGTTTCCTCGGTCTGCCCCGGCTGCGATAGGTACCTACTTAGGCGCAGGCCAGATAGAAGAGACGGGGCGCAGGCATTTGTCTCTTCCGCGTCCCTTTCATACAAAATGTGACGGCGCCCCGTCTCTTCTGTATGTTTTGCGGCGCGACGCTTCTATACATTTTCTATGAGAGGGACGCGGAAGAGACAAGTCTGCGACGCGTCCTCGTCTTACGTTTTTCTGTATGTCCCGCGCCTGACATGGTAAAATCAGGTTGTTAAACATACATCACATTCTCAGACTTTCATCAGCAATTGAGCGGTGCGTTGTTTACAACCTGTGCCGACACCTCCGGCACCGGCTCGAAGGAACAATAGCCGGGCGCGCACAATGGGCACAATCGACAGGACCCCTTGTTTACTCCGTGTGACTTCACACTAGGATTTGCCGGTCATTTGAAACTTAATGACCTCGAAATATATGCCAATAAGTTCGTACGGAGGCCTTTGGGTGGCCTAAAAACTCCGTCATCAGAGTTGGCCACTTGCTCATACGAAAGAAGAAGTAAGTTCGTATGAGCAAGTGGCCAACCCTGGTGATGGAGTTTTTAGACAGACAGGCTTCCGTGATGACTTAACGACTTAAAAGATCGACAATTTAACGTGCCCTCCGAAGCACGGAAGCGCTCAGCTCGTAATGCCACTTGCCCACCCATCGAAATGTTTATGCCAATAAATATGGAGAAATGATTCTCCGAGGCATAGTGACTTCACATTAGGATTTGCCGGCCATTATGACATTAGGCAATCCCAATAACCTTGGAATCTATACAGATAAATGGATAAATTACAGAAATGGTAGAAATGGCTTCAATAAGTTTGTAAGTACAAGGTAAATAGTTAAGAATCCTTCTGATTTCGCTCTTTAAATCTTCTGTACTAAACAGCAAATTAAAAAAAACTAATAGAAAAACTGTGTATCCTTGTAAACTGCGTTATTAATGGTGAAACAAAGGTATAAATAAAAGAGCTCAAGAAAGCACACGCGGGACAAGGATAGAGAGATGACGATATTTCATTCATCAGTTTTCCTGTTTCTTTTTACTTTCCGACTTTTTCATACATCAAGCATCCCTAGCGCCCCCAAGTAGTGTAGGATATGACGTGACTGACGCGGCTCTTTTGTCCCGTACAAAATTCAACATTGTGTGATCGGCTCAACTTCTAAAAATGTCATGCTTCAATTCAAATGTCATGTGACCGTACACAATATGACAAAATCAGAAAATGACGTTACTCTTTCCTCAAGCTTCATTCAATCTTCAATCACACCTCGCTTGACAATGACAAGAAAGAATTCTGAACTGATCAGACAGATTGTCATATATGAGAATGAGTGAGTAGTCCGCCAAAATAATGAACAGTCAATTGAAAATGACCGGCTCAAATGAACCGGCTCACGGTACCGGCTCAAATGAACCGGCTCACGGTACCGGCTCAAAATCAAAATGAACCTACTCTGACAAACGGTCTAAAATCACGTCATACCCAACATTACCCCCAAGACCCTGCAAGTTTGCGTTAAAATATTAAATACGTCCATTAACGTATTGTACTTTCGTTGTTATTGTGTGAAGGAAGAGAAACAATTTGAAAGGATAACTGAAAGCTCCTTGTAGCAATCTTTTAAGAACATTTTTGTCCTGCATCAATTCGTAATATCCACTATTACGGATTGGTGCAAGGCAAAAATGTAACAATAAGAATTAGATCATATTTTCCGCTGAAATCTAATCTTTGATTGTAATCCCAATTGATTTACTTCAAGTAGCAATCAAGATCCATTTTCGCTTTGTGAAAAAAAAAAAACAAATTATTTAAAAAAATCAAGATGTCAGCTATTTTCTTGCAATATTTTTTTTTAGGTTACACTTTTGCTATTACTTCTTATTTCTCTTACAATTTCAGACTTGCCCTTACAACCCAGACTTGTCTTTAGGATCTAATTCCGCCGCGGGCATTGCCTCTGCATTAGGTCTAACATGTATCAAAAACCTTATCTAGTTTTTTGAAGTCTTTTCTCGGCGATGTACGATTTTACTAACTTTGTACAGATTCGTATCATCCTTTATAGTAAACAAAACAATATATCTCATTTAAAAAGGAGTAACTGACTAATCGTTTGACTTTTCGTTTCTGAATATGCGAAATCAAAAAAAAATCTAGTTTTTCGTAGACTCTTCTCGGTGAAGTATGATTTGACTCACAGATTCGTTATATAACATAGCATAGCGTCAGTAGCATGCTTTGTGGCGTGGCATTTAGAATTATTTCATTAACATAAGCAAATGCTACACGCCGCACCCTTACAATGTCAATGTGGACACGGATCGATCCAAGTACCTACATTCATAAAACTTGGGGTCGGGAATGAGATTATTTTCGATTGAAAAATTCTGTCGCTTGCGACCTTTTATATAGGAACCACAAGAAACAATGTTGCAACGAGACGTGAATTTTTCGTATTATTACTAAATAGCAGCGCCCTCGCGGCGTTGCCCCCGTAGTGATGGTATAATGGTAATGATGATGAAAAGTAGCATAGAACCTTCCTCAAGAGTTTAGCTATCAAATACAGAAAAAACATTCAAATCGGACTTCCTGAGATTAGCGCGTTCAAACAAACTCTTCGGCTTTATTATATTAGTATAGAAGATATATGTAGATGTAATGGAAAAATATAATATGATCACAACTGCATTCCCAAGGTGCGGTAGACATATTCTTTCAGATCTTTAGACATTTTTAGATCCTTTGAAGATGTCTATCGGGGTAGTCAGAGGTATGTCCAAACACATTTGGTACATTCCAACATTTTGCAGAAGTATTATATTTACTATTTTTAGATAATATGTAGGTACATTATATTATATCGGTAGTAATTAACAGAAATCATAATCCATTGAAAACCCTTGAGGATTCAACATGTTCCGAAGCTTCGGCTTGACGTAATAAAGCAAATTATGCCATGAATGACTTTCTTCGAATTACATTTTTTAAATCTACTTTTCCCTTTTGTGACATTAACAAAGTAGCTAGGGTTGGCGTTTTGGATCAATTTGGAGCACCTCGTGTCGCTTACGTCATTCCCTGCACTCGATGCCCGTAACCTTGCGAACTTACAACGCTAGGGTTGCATTGCGCAGTCTTGCAACGACCAATATAATTTCACGACTTTTGCCTAAACTAGGGTGTTTTAGATCACAAACTGGTGCTTTACTGTGGCTTTATATTTAGTTACTCAGTTACTTAACGTTTCCAATTTTTAACAAATCGTTTTTATGCAAAAATATATACTTACCACTTTCAATATCATCAATACGATTATACGACTACGATACACTACTATACACTATAGGTACCTCCACTACTATCATACGAAACTTCGTAAGATGACTTACAACATAAGATTCATTAGTTCTTAATTTATTGAATATTTTTATACTTACTTAGGTCATGAATTTTCTTTCACCATTTCTAAATCAAAGTAATTCTAGAAGAATTTTACTTTAGGCGGTCTAAAAACTCCATCACCAGACTTGGCCCAATTCTTTTAACTCACTCTTTCAAAACTGGTGATTCCCAACTTATATAATTCATAAGCTTCGGCAACCCCACGTGCCCGTAACCTTGTAACTTGCATCACATAGGGTTGCAATGCGCAGTCCGCGCGGGTAGGGCGAGGGCTGCCGGCCGATCGATAAGCACGTGGCGTTCTTTGTTCTCCCGACTGACGGGTGTCAGCCCTAAATTATTCCAACTAGATTTATACGGAACACTATATACAAGGCATTTTTGGGAGCACCGTAGTTTCCCAGTCAAGTAATGAAACTAGATATTTTACTTGTACGAAACCTTAGAAATAAATCTTTTCAAAAGACACTATAGTGTCTCTGACAATTCAATTCGTGTCTACAGTTACCCTGACAAGTCGAGTAACAGTTATTCAAAACTATAAAATGTTTACTGTTTGGAATACTAATAGGCATTAGGCATGTTTATAAGACTGAGAATTTAAAATGTCGCGATTTATACACCAATAACGTGTATGATACTCATCTCATACAACAAACTCGGCTTGGGGCTCTAACAAAAGATTACAAAAGGATTGATTCAAATGGATTTGATTTTTTTGATATGTTATAAAATACTAATATTCTTAAATTGAAACAGGAATTTATTGTTATAAATTGTAAATGTTTAAATTGACTGAAGTAATTTCTTCTCACAAAAGATAGTACTGTTTTAGTAGAATAGTTAGCAGCAGTTAATTAATGGTTATTAATTTTAGTCGTGTCTTTTTTACCAATTGATTAAGAAATTAAACTGATTTTAAATTTTAGACCATCTAAAATTCTCCAGCGAAACTTCAAAATTTCGTTTGCGTGATAAGCTTTTTTTTATACTACTAAGGTAGCAGACAAGCATACGGCCCACCTGATGGTAAGCGGTTACCGTAGCCTATGGACGCCTGCGACACCAGAGGAGTCACACTCGCACTGCTGACCCTTTAAAAATTTCAAAACGCCCTTTTTGAAGAACCCCATACTGTAGTCACTGGGGAAAACCGCGCTTTATTCACAACTCCTTCTAATGGAAGAAATTGTAACAAAAATAACCAAATGAAACCGACTCCATATTAAATTATGACACGTACGAGCACAACGCAACAAAAACCCCTCATGCAACGAGCGGTCTTATCGCTAAATTATATTTTTCTGTTTATTTCTCGCGTGATAATGGCCACGTGACCGTTTCCGTGGCAAGCCATTAAATTACGAAAAGATTGTATAGTGTCTGGCATAAGCATGTTTATTTTGTGTTTTGTAAGTGAAGTGTTCATTCGGCTCTTTCGAGGAAATATTTAGCCGAATAATCAGGAAATGATGTGTTATTTCGTTTATTATTTTAAGATTTTAAGTGATAGGGAAAAATGTAAGAAAGGAACATGAGTCATTCGCAAGAAGCGGTCCGAAAAACATAATTTCATTGGCGCAATTTTTTTTGGTTATTTTTCAAAACAAAATAACATACCGTAAAATACGCCAACATTGCCCACTTTTTTCGAATAATTTCAATTTTTGTAAAAATTTTCTATGGGAACGTAAGTATTTTCTTTTATCATCTGCTATTATAAGATTATGTGCATGTATTACTTTATCAGATTTTATGATGCGTCAATATTTAATTAAGTATTTTATACATTTTGATGGCGGGCAAAGTTATCTGGACTTTTAGCCAACATTGCCCACGTTGATTTTTGACGCAAATATAGCCTCTAGAGAGATGAAATAAAAAGCCAATACAAGAATTTAGGCAATAATGGCGTTTACTTTAGGAATTAAAACGATACTATAGAAGGTTTCCTAACAAAGTGGCTGGGCAAAGTTACCCTGACATTTTTTGTCTTTTTCATACAAACCGCATTTCACCAATTAAAAGTGCTAGGGTTGGCACTTCTTAGTAAACTGATCTTGTGATCGTAGTTGTTGTAGGTATAAAAAAACTGGTTATTTTTCATTCAGGTATTTATTTAATACATTTGAATCAACATATTTATGTAGGTACCCAAATGAAAATGAAATACTAATTGAGATCAAATGATGTTAGGAGCTAAATTAAAATAATTACTAAACTATTACACATTTTCAGCTAACTGTCACTATTATTATTGCATTGTCACCGAAGTCTCATAATTTTACCTAAATTCAGCTCAATTTGACACCGGGAAGTAGGTCAAATTAAGCTTGCAAGAATTGACCCGGACAAACAGACTTACAAATATAAGAACTTACAAACATACAAACATTGCAAGTTAATTAAAGCTTGAAAAAAAAACAAGTTTCTGAAGTGCCAACCCTAAGCTTATTTTGATGGCGGGCAATGTTGTCAATAGTAGATCGCTACAATGCTGGATAACTTTGCCCACCGCTATAACTCTTGTTTGAAAAGACATTCAGCAACGATAATAACATATTAATACTCCTAAAATGTTCTTACATATCATAATATTAATAAAACCAACCTGTGTTTTCGCCATCACTCACAATTCACTTATGAATTTGCACCAAAATTTGCCCGCGAAAATACGCACCGTACTTGAAGAGTTCCAACAAGTTACTGAGTGAAGCTAGCGACACACCCGATAGACAGTGATGCTAGACACATAACCTATTTTCTAACAAATTCAAAAAATGTTACAATATTATTCAAATATTTTTGCAATCTAAAGATTTGCTTATAAATTGATCTTCGGGCAAAATTACCCTTGGTGGCAATGTTGGCGTATTTTACGGTACCTAATTAAGCACTCAAAGACATGCATTTTAATGTTAGCGGCCCTCAATTTGATAAAGCCGTGTTGAAGTTTTAGTGGTTTAAATTATATTCATACCCATTGAAATTAGGTTTGGCCCAATGAAATTTAAAATAATTCAAAGACATTAGAAATAGTCCACATGTTCCGACTCCACCACGTGGTACGATGGCATAGATGATGATGATGATTTTGACGATGTCTTGTATGAAGTAGGAACAAGAATCAAAAGCAGGCATAGTATACGTGACTTGTAGTGGTTTAGCTTGTATCGGTGAAAGCTCTGAAGGCCGATTCTACTAACAATGTTTTTATTAACCAAAGCAAAATGTAAACTTTATCATTCGATTTCGTTTATTTACTAATCTACTTATGACCAAACAGGCTAGGTTAGTCTGTTGTGGTGACGTTTTCAAACAATGTACTATCATTTTGGAGAATGATACAAAACGCAGCGGTAATAATACCGGAATGGTTGACGTTGTAAATTAGTAGAATTGGGGCCCTGAGTTGTCATGTCACTGATATAAACCTGTGATAGTAGCAGTTTATTGTTAGTTGTTTTCAAGAGTAGTCTAATGAAGTGATGTCATTCCATGGATGATGATGACGTGAAAGAGAAAGAAGATAGAGAAATTAGAACAGAATTGGGAACTTTTAAAATCCAATCTCTTGACTACCTCCGTGGCGCAGTGGGTGAAGGCCCGCTTGAGACGCAGGATAATGCGGGTTCGATCTCTACCGCGGGACAAATGTTTGTGTGATCTGCAAATATTTGTTTCGGGTCTGGGTGTTTTCTTAATAAGTATGTATTTAAAAAAAAGTATGTAAGTAGACATAACAGTCTCGTGGTTCCCACTTTGGGGATACATGATGCTGCGTGAAATGTCCAGTAGGTATTATTTATATAATATTTTCAATACGTTTAAAAATAATAAAAAAATTGGGAACATTTTTTTAATAAGCATATCCGAACAAAAGTTTTTAAGCCCAAGTTTTTGCGACACCTCAAAAGTAATTGTCGAAAATAAAGTTTAAAAAAGTAATTTCACTTTCGCGAAAGTAAGTGGGGTCGGGTCACGTTACCGGATAAACAATTTAACCATGGGGCGAAGAAAGTTTTACAGGGTCCATTATATTAATCATTGCTATCGAACAATAGATATTCATATCACAGTTATTCGGCATAGAAGCGCTTATAGCTTGCTTAGCTCCTAATAGGTCGTCAAAGTTAAAGGTCACTAATGGCATTAACTACAGTGATTCGGAAGGACCTGGCTTTAAGTAAGTAGTTGTTAAGTCATGGAGAAAACCTTCAAGCAGCCTAAAATCTCCGTCGCCACAGGAGATACACTCATACCAACTTAATTATCGATCTACTATATCTGGGCGACCGAGCTCTGTTCCGGTGCAAATTAAGAAATATTTAAATTTACCCGAAAAAAAGAACAAAAAAAACTAGCAACGGCTGAGATTTGAACTCGCAGCCTACGGCGTTAAAGGCGGATACCCTAATCACTTAGCTGTTGTGATTACAACAACTTCCGCGAAATTACGAACCACATTGCACTGGTGGATTTTTACGTGAAAATGCTTTCAATAGTATAGGTCCTATTCACAGATCCTAATCACAGAGCCAGATGGCGAAGTGTGGTCAATCGTCACTTAATAAATCACTCAATGGTCAGTTAATAAGACAGTTATGATCACTTTGAAACAATAACTTTACGTCTAATCCTCTGAACCAAAAAGTGGAAAGTCAAAATCGCAGGCCAAAGCAACCTAAGCCATAACTTTCACTGAATTTCACGTTTATTTTAGTCACGGTTCACATGAGAGGACTGTATCATGCGTTCTATGTGTCTGAAATTTGTTTTTATATCCATGAGGTGTTCTATAGTGTTAATCTATATATCTATCTCAATTCCTCTCTGAATTTAGACCGCACACATTTCGAACCCAGTTTTAGTCGGTATTTCATCATACAATAGCATGTTGTATTGAATTGTGCCGTCAAAGCAACAATGTTACCACAACATACCAATAGCAGACGGCACCTTTTGTTAGGCAGCTGTAGAGATGTGCTGATGCGTGATCAAAGGTATTGCTAGAACAATAGCTGAGGTTACAGATCACTTAGGGTATTGCAATCATCATCTTCCTACCCTAATCTGTAAGGTAGAGTCTACCTAGAACTAACCTCATCTATTTTAGAAAGGAAAATACTGTATTTATGGTAGACTAGACAGTATCTTCCTTATTTAATTGATTCAGGCATGACTTTACGGAAGTACATCTTCAGATTTTTTGAAAATTCCAAAATATATAGCTCCTCCGCCAATCTATACCAAAAAAGTTTGTTCAAGATTTTCACGCGAAAACCACCCAACCATCCACTTTCCACAGCCTAGCCTTACTATGCCAGGTTAGTCAAGGCAAATCCGAGGGCAGCACCAGCGCGAAATAAAATAAAAACAAGTTTGAAGACCATCAAGCTAGTAGGCATAATAAGGCTAGGCTGTGGAAAGTGGGTGGTTGGGTGGTTTCAGAGTGAAAATCTTGATGAAACTTTTTTGGTATTTATTGGCGGAGGAGTACTAAATATTTTTGGAATTTTCAAAAAATCTGAGTATATTTCTTTCTAAAACAGACACGTGAGATCAAGGATAAAGCCTTAAGATTTGAGGTCGGTATTAAGTCGTACCACTATGTTTGTGACGACCTATGCGAGTATGTGACAGGCCTTGTGCTTTAGGTATTAATAATATTATACACAAATGAAAATACCAACTGTTATTCCGTGACTGCTACGCGCTTGGCCTGAACTGTCTTTCAGAATACAAATGAGGAAGTACAGTTGGTGTGCCACGAGGCACCTACAGTATGAAAAGCATGTACTTCGTTGTTCATTCTGCACGGATATCTACGTATCTTTATTACATTTACAACAGTTAATTGTTTACTGAAGTGAAATCAACGAAGATACAATTTTAAACTGTACACAACTCTTATATTTCGAATTTATCATCATCATCATCATCATCTCAGCCGTTGGACGTCCACTGTTGGACATAGGCCTCCCTCAAAAATTTCCATGTATCGAATTTATAAGTACCTCAAAAACCTCTATATTCAAGACCAAATTTTATTGATCTAAAAAGGGCCAACAATATATTTTCTGTTATCAGAGAATCCCGCTCCCAGAACATCGGATCTAAAAATCGGAGATTTAATAATTTTCAAGACAGTTTTCTGTCCTATTTCAAGTTTTGCCAAAATGTTTTAAATACGAGTAATTAATTTCATTCATTCATCGCTGTTCTGCTTTGCTGTCAATGTTTCAAAGGAATTGCATAGCGGCCAGTATAGCTTCCCAAAACAGTTCGGCTGTGATGGAACGTCAAAGTTTCATCAGTTCACGAGGCTACAGATTACATCGCGTATCCTTAGATTTAGCAGGATCCTTTGTGCCAGTTCCACCAACCGCAGACGGCTATTCAGCGAGCAACGTACAAAGGTACTGAATTCCTATTTGTTTGCTTTTGTAGACTGACCGATCATACAATTTGTTGGATTTGTAGTGAGGAATGCTAATGGCATTATTTTAACACACGGGAATTACTCACGTAAAATATCGTCGATTTAGATACCGACAATGTTTCGATTCATCCGGAGAATCTTCATCTAGGTAAGGAGGGAGTTGCGGCAAGGTTACTCCTCGCGGTCGCGTCTCACTCAAAGTGAAATACTAATGGCGTTTGTAAGTTATACCTATTTATTAACAGTATCATACTTTCTAATGGTCAACTCTATTGATGGAAATTTTGAAGGACTTTGTCGAACCACTTTATAACCAAGACCGACAATTAATAAGCCAACTGAAGCATAGAACCCCGTTGTTATTGCTACAAGCGGTCACCTTGTATATCAAAAACTTAAACTAAGTTATTTTGTTTTTGAATCTGGCAGACTTACACGCACACCACACAGTGATAAGCATTTTTGTCGCTCACTTCTTGGACTAAAAATAGCACCAATAATATGATCAAAACTATGTTACTCTAGAATACTTTTGGCTGGTGCCTTTGTGATCCCAATTCTCATACACCAGCATGACTTTACGATCTGCTAGAGAGTTCGGTTCGACATTGTTATCGACAAAATGTTTGTTTCCAAAACTAATTTCAGAACTGTTCAGAAAATTCCAGAGAACTGTACGTAACCTCTTTGTTATAATTTGGACAAGACTATTTATAACAATAAACAAAAGGAATTTTGATAACAAAAAACCCAACAAAGATTACACATGGCTCGTCCGCTCAAAATACCGTTCCGTTACACGCACAAATATGCAACAAGTTCTGTATCTGGTCATTACGTTTGTGAAATTAGCTATCGTGCCTACACCGGTCACGGAAAAAACATAAAGAATGGAGCGTAAACAGAAATACTACCCACCAAACTATAGATGCTTCACTTCGACTAAAACATAGCATACACTGTTGGAATCTATGGTCCACACAGCGAAAATGAAACTTACACTTACGAAAGAAAGGTTATTTTTTGACTGTAGAAGTTTACAAACAACATTGCTCTAGCTAGACTAACATTGGATAGTTTCGGAGGCATGGACGATATTTTTATTGAATTTAAAAAGTCACATCAAAATTCAAAAATTAACAAAAATGGAACTACCAAACTAAGATTCCATTTCATAAAACATGAAATGGAATCTTAGTTTGAGATAACTAAAGGTCATTTTACTTTAAAAGGTGATTTAAAGTGACACAGTGACGTAACCGTGACTCGGCACGCCACACCGCACCCCGTTCTTTGTTCGAGATAACGATGACCACCTTTGTGATAGTCAATCTCCACATTCCTCGACTTGTTAGCTAAATCACAGAACATGTTTCTCAAGTAGGCACACTACTAAGGAAGCTTAACTTTACATTAACATAAACTCTTCTGAACATTGTTTAAATTAAGAGAGTCAATTGAAAAGGACGAAAAAAATATTCCGTGTAACGGAATTGCTTATTTAGCAAAATTTGCTTGTTATAGATGCTATGAAACTTATTTTATGGACACTGTTGATTATTTTGTGATATTTGAAAATGAAAAATCTTATCAAAATTTTCAATTCCGACGGGATTCGATCGAACCCGCAATGATACAAGCGATCCTCCTTTAGCCGAAGTGCCTTTACCAATTCGGCTACGGAATCCTTAGTCGTCAGGGTTGAAAATCTTGATAGGACCTTCTATCGATATTTGTTATATCTATAATTGATAGTCTTTAATTGAACTGTTCAACTGTTCAAAAGATGGTATTGTCAGTGCTTATGGTTTTTTTTTATTACTCAGTTGCTACAACACAAAAAATACATGCTTCCCACATGACGTGGAGTGGTAGCTTATCTGTTCGCTCTCAAAAGTTGCCCGTATTTTGTGTTAAATCTAATAGATTTATCATGAAAGAACTTTTTCTCATGGCATAACTCATAAAACATGACAAGAACATGATAATAAATGGAGTAATCATTTTTAGCTTGTTTAGATTATCTGATTTAAAGCTTCCGTGCTTCGGAGGGCACATTAAATATTAGTCTCAGCTATTAAGGCGTTACGAACAAGTAAGAATATTTTAGGTAGCCTAAGCGCGCTTGTAGACGTCCGTTTTTTTCGCCGGACAACGGACCGTCAATAAACTGATATCCTTATAACCGTCATAAATTGTTCGCTAGACCGATATCCGGAGCGTTTACACACATTTATTACGCGCCATACATACCCACCGCGAATCCGGTGAAAAACACGGTCCGTTGGCCGGCAAAAAAACGGACGTCTACAAGCGCGCTAAAAATCTTACATGTTTATTACTTACATATTTCGTGTAAATAATTTGAGGATTATGGTGAAGATCTATGCTAAGAATCCGGACAGGCTAGAAAAATAAGTTCATTTAGAAACAGGCGATGTCCGGTCAGTCGTTTCAGCTTGGACACGTCAGCAATGTTAGCTATTCGTATTACTATAGGATAAGGTTGATGTGGGATCGTTAAGTACAGTCGTGCTCAATATAAACAGAAACAAAAGAGAGAGGAGACATATTATTAACAGAATCTGAGGTCAAAACAAAGGATTCTTATACGGGATTAAGAGGCTTCCATTGACTAATAAATATAGATTTCTTTGGCAAAGTTTCCTGATTCTTGGGTAGGTTTAGTTCACTGAGAAACTGGTAATTCTTATGTACCTGCGTAATGTTTGAACGCCTTTCGTCAGAACCGATATGTAGTGCCTGTAATAATGATTAGATGGATAATTTGATACTGGACCTTACCTAATTTAAATTAAGGAACAATTTATCAAAAAGAAAGCTAGGCCCAGATTATGTTTATTGACTTAATTCTTCACATATCAGTAGTATCAGTCTCGAAAGAACAGGCGAAGAACCACTCCGCTTATTAAGTCGCTTCAAAGTTTACTGATTAAAAGCCTATCGGCTATGGCCTATCCTCATTTTAATCATCATCTTCCTGCCCTTTTCCCACTAACCTGGGGTCGGCGCAACATGTATTCTTCTTCTATTTCCCTCTATCAGCCGTCATCTCAGCATTCACCCCTTTCTAACTTATGTCAACTTTCACATAATCCATCCATCTTTTCTTTTCCTATCCTCAATGGGCTTTAGAAATTAACCTACATTGAATATCTTCATCGAGACAATGACTGTTGGTTCTGAGTGGCAAATTTAATTTGTATTTACGATTACAAAACCTAAATGCGATTGGTATAGTCGATACGACGCGACGATAATTTTATAGCATCGCCCGCCCACGCCACCGAATGATACGTGCTCGAAACATTAAAGTTTTACTGCCCGTGCTCTCGACTTGATAAGAGTGTGAGATGAATCTAATAGTATGTGAAAGACTGGCTCGGTATTCTAGTGAGTGATTCGTCTCAACCAAGCCTGATGTTGTACTAAAAAAACTGAGGCATTCACGTCTTTTTCTAGATGATTTGTACAAAGTCAAGTGGTAATCTTTACCTCCACTTAACGGGACACTGTAGTGCCTGGGTCATTGTTTGAGATGTAGTAGGCTTGCCCAGCACATAAACCATCCTCTCAGCTTAACCGGCCATATCCACAGGAAAGACATGGGCAATGGCTGACTAAGCCGCGGGTTTCCTCACGATGTTTTCCTTCACCATTTAGAGTTCGTGTTAATGCGCATATAAATTTTTCGAAATGAAAAATCCATTGATGCACGGCCAGGATTCGAACCCACGACCTTCGGATCGAAAGTCCAGGTACAATCCCTCTCAGCCAACACGGCCCTTGATGATGATGCTCTGACGTACTAACAACGTGCATAAAGCAACATTAGACCTAAACCAATTTGAAAGTGTCTGTGTGTTTGTTACCAATTAATACTGAATCAGCTGAACATATTTGTGTACAATCTGAGTATTCAATACATTGAATGAGCCATAGGTTTCCTCGTTTGAACGCAGTTACACAGCGGAATGAAGCTAGTAGATCTATACGTATTCGAAATCAGCATAAAGCAAATCAGTTTGGGTAGGTACTTTTTGTATTTATTTTTTATGTAATGAAGAACTCCTAATAACGGTAAGTATAGGAATTCTATGTTTTCATAAATGTCTGATTCTGTCAATAATTCGTACCAAGCAGCATCATTCCATTTAGGCTATGACAAAAAATATGAAATAACAACGTGACTTTACAAAAAATGTTGTCGATTTTACCCGCGCCCGTGTAAGCGTAGCCAACTCGGTACCAGTGACACTGAACAGACACTAGGCTGCGTACACACGATGTTACAACTGTGCAGTTTGTTTGTCTGTGTGTACACATCTCAACATTATCAAAGGCACTCCCAAGTCCCGTTGAGTGTAGGTGAAGATTTCTGTATAAATGATGATATAGACATGATAGCAACTTTCTCTTACACTTGGCTCATGTAGCCTATCCTCGGTCTTCCTCTTCCTCTACTTCCTTCCAATTTTTCTTCAATGATGTTCTTAATGAAGCTGTCATGTCGTATAAGATGGCCAATCATCTTCCCTCTTCTATTCTTGACAACTTGCAACGATCTTTCCTCCTCTACTCTTTGCAAAACCTCAATGTTGGTCACTCTTTCCGTCCAGCTGATCCTCTCCATTCTACGCCAACACCACATCTCAAAAGCTGGATGTTATTCATTCAAAAATGTGTATCGTGGTGAACCGGCCACTACAAATCGGTTGCGAAATCGATTCGGTACAGAATATTACGAGTACCGCGGTCCACTGATTCGGATATTCGTGACACATTTATGTCAATCTCTATTAGGAAGGCACCGCTTGCCCGGATCACACTCAAAAGGATTTTGTGAATTATTAAATAGGTTTTGATGGCGAATCAAAATTGAAATTCACGTTTATAAATGGATATCAGGGATGGAATAACATGCGAAATTATATGTTTCTATAATAATTAAATTTTGAGCGGAAGCCCGGGAATCCAATTTCTGCTCCAATTTGTAAGAATTTCTAATGCATAAAAAATCCTTTAATTGTACTTCTTACATATTTACCTGTCAAGGTTTAGACAATTTTTTTACCTGTCCTATCGATTCAAAGTAAACCTTGTCAATTCAAAAAAAAAGATATATGGCAACAGATTCAGCAACCGCTAGTTATAGAAAGCCTATCATCCCATCAATAATAACAAGGTTAGGCTACAATAAAAGCCTATCTTCAAGCTCGTAGGTTTCTTGTTATTTTCGTTTTAATAGTGCTGTACTTTGATTTTTCATTTTCTAACAACTTATCAACGAATAGGTCCAAAAGTGTCTCCACAAATAACGGCCGAATAAGCCAAACATTATATCGACCCTGACGGAAAAACTTCGTAACAGACAATATTCAAGACTTCACTATTTCTATCGTAACGTGGTAAGTATCTAATTAATTAAGAACCTAATGCTCTTTTCATTAAGCACTAGGTTGATATTTGCATTTAAATAAAGTTTAAAAAAGAATAGTTGATCTCAAAGGTGTACTTCTAGAAACAAATCGAAATTAACGCCTATTAAAATATCCAAGTTTTTTTCTTACGATGTTTTTACGTTTATGATAAAATTAAAGCCTAACAATTCCCCTTCCAAGGATGACCAGTTCTTACGAATAAGAAAGAGGTCCCCTCAGGCCAATGTAACAAAAGCGGTGGCTTTTACAGTGATTACCATTTACCATGGTTATACCATGGACTTTCACAAAAGCCCTGATAGGATTAAAGAGGGTATTAATTTTCAACGTGGCAGCAGCGACGTGGATAGCAGAAAGGCAGCTGGTTTAGGTTTTAGTTTTAACAATTTAGTTTAGTTTTTACATTCGAAATAACACAATTTTTTTTTGTACTTTTTCTGGTTTAAGTCTGTCTGTGTGCTATTTTGTGTTGTCCATAAAAATTCCTATTCTATTCTATCAAGAACCTCTAAAAAGTAAGTTCGTATGAGCAAGTAGCCAACTCTGGTGATGGAGTTTTTAGGCCGCCTAAAGGCCTCCGTCATGGCTTAACGACTTAAACGCTCAGCTCGTAATACCACATGCGGTCACCCATCCAAATTGTGACCGCGCACAACGCTGCCTAATTTCAACTATCAATCAAGAACGTCTAAGCAAGCTACGCCACGAGCGCTGCTTAACTTCAACGATCAATCAAGAACCTGTGCCTACTGAATCGCTGCCGGCTTTTGTTTTCCCCGAAAACTATAACCTGGGTCTCTTCAAGTCAAGAGTGAATAAGTGTCTTCTAGATCTTTATTATCTATCGTCAGCCACATCGTCGCTTACCATCAGGTGAGATTGTGGCTAAACAAAGGTATATCTAGATTAAAAAAAAACCTCTAACTAAGCAATAAGGAGTGTGCTAGCTACAAGGCATATAAGCTGCGGTGTAACCCAGGGGATTTCCGCGGACTCGTCATTATCGAGCGGTATCGGGGCGCACGGATCAATCGCATGCACGCTCGTTAAATAGAACAAGTTTCTAGGGCCCGGCCGGAATTACATACAAAACAGGCTGCCTCATTTTACACTGTCCTTTGAACATACTTGTATCATGTACTAGCTGGTGCAGCTAAGCGCGCTAATCTCAGGAACTACCAGTCGGGTTTGAAAAGTTCTTTCTGCACTTCTTCTTCTTCTATTTAAGGGGTAGCCCCTTGTCGGCTGATGCTTAATAACTGGTGCTTCTCTCTCCACGAAGCTCTTTCCAGGGCAGCCTCCTTGACTTCCCTATACGACATAACAGCAACCTTCTCTTTCACTTGTCTCATGCTAATCCTCGGTCTTCCTCTTCCTCTCCTTCCTTCCTGCCTTCCTTCCTTCTCCTTCCTGCTTCTTCTTTCTGCACGTGAAACTCTTGAGGGAGGTTATAGCCTACTTTTCATCATCATCATTACCATAAACCATCACGCAGCAACGCCGTGAGGGCGCTGCTAGTTTCAAATATAATCTTTTTACCTAATTAAGTTTTTTACTATTTGAGTATCTGTTACTCTGATCAAAAGCATAAATTTTAAATGTTTGTTGAAAACTTAGCTTTAAGTTATAAGGTTAAAGATACTACTTGAAAAGAGTATTTTAGAATACAACGTATTGAAGAATTGAAGAGGCAATCTTGGTCTGTTGATCCATTAGTTTCTTGTGTAAATGTGGCCTTAGGGTAACAGATTATGTAAAGGGTGCGAAGCGAAGGCATAATACATCGAGGCATTTAATTATGTTTCGGGCTTTAGCGATATCAAATTTTGACTTTTCAACAAAAGAGAGGTTTGTTTAGAGTTTGTGCGATTATTTACGAAGTTCGCGGTCAAAAGTTACAGGACTGTACCATTATTATTAATATTGGTTTTACATCTATATCTATACTAATATAATCTATACTAATATAATAAAGCGGAAGAGTTTGTTTGTTTGTTTGAACGCGCTTATCTCAGGAACTGCCAGTCAGATTTGAAAAATTATTTCTGCATTTGATAGCTAAACTCTTGAGGAAGGTTATAGGCTACTCATTGGCTTTTTTGGCTCATTTGGCTTTTCATCATCATCACTATATACCATCACTACGGGGTCAAACCGCGAGGGCGGTGCTAGTTCAAGAATAAAATCAGAATGTAGGTATTCAAGAATAAAATTAGAATGTATCTTAGGCCTTTAGGCGTTACGCGACCGATGATGCGGGAATAACTTCCGTCCGATGTGAAATCGACCCTTATTTCTCATCAACGTTCCGTGATCCAAATGCATTCAAGCTGAGTAACCCCCGCTTCAACCCTTCCAGCAGTTTAGTCCTCAAGTCGGTATTTCGTCCTCGGAAACAATATCCGGGATAATTACAGCCCTCAAGTGTCGCGCGCCCGGCATAGTTGGGTGACCGTGAGGTGATTAGAGATGTCTGAAGGGGTTCAAGAGATGCTGAGTGCTGTTGAATTCTTGTTAAATTGTATTGGACGATTTTGCTTAAGGAATAAATTATTTTTCAGTTTTAAGATCAGCGCGTTCAAACAAAAAACTAAAAAACAAACAAACTCTTCCGCTTTAATATATTGGTATAGATCACACAAAAACAAAGCAATTCCTTCGATAAGATCACATAATTCGAAACATATGTTTTTTTTTCCGCTTTCGATAGTTTATCTTCGGAACTTCAGGTATGATTGGTTCCAAATAATCGAAGGGTGATAAAAATCTCTCAAACGTAGAATTCTTTTACTTTTCGAAACAAAACTACATCAGACCTGGTTGATTTTATTATCACACATTCGCATTTGGGGTCAAAAATAGCCAGTGACCCGAAGAAAGTAATATCAAACGTAACAAATATAATGTCGAGAAAATTCCCACATTTACGATAAAGGTTATCGTAAGGTGAATATAGTTTCTGACATTCATAGCCTTAAGACGCATTTCAAACTCTCGACTAGTCGCCGGCGAATAAAATTAAACAATATTTATGATCAACCACGTACGAAAGTTGTACATAACTTTAGAATAGAATAGGATATAACTTTATTGTACGCTAGTAAAAGGAACATAAAACTCGTAGTAAAATTCCGCTAATAAATTCCAATATAATTATTCTCTTTCAGGTAAACTTTGAATCATCATCATCATCATTGGCAGCTCAAATAGCTCACTGCCGGGTATAAGCGTCCTCCCTCAAACGCCATTCTAATCGACCCTGTGCCGTTCTCATCCATGACTTTCCCTCTATTTTTATACATAACTTTGAATTGACAAGATAAAATGCAATGATTAGGACGGTGGCATACATATATGGCATCTTGACACACTAGCATGACATGCGTGACAGCTTGCAAGCCCATCGCTAGATACATCACTACATAGTATACAACAAAGTCACTTCCCGCTGTCTGTTCCTGTGTAATTAGATCTTTAAAACTACGCAACGGATTTTGATGCTGTTTTTTAAGTAGATAGAGTGATTCAAGAGGAAGGTTTATATGTATAATACAAACATAATATAGTAGAGAAACACTGATAATTTTAGAGGTTTCTAATGTGATGTGTAATGTGACCCGTGCGAAGCCGCTAGTCCTACATAAATTGGAAGTAGTCGGTCGCTGTCGCCGGCGACTAGTCGTCAGTGCGTAATGGCTTATAACGTCCCCGATAACGTCCCTCTAGGAGTCCATCAGTCATGTACAGTCATTTGAACAAACATGGAAGTTCGCTCGTTAGTCACTGGGATTATGTGCTGTCCGCGTCTATTGATTGTCGTAGATTGCTTGGGAGTGTTATGATTTTGTTGTTGCCAGTACATTTATATGTGTGATCGTTGAGAACTTGTCTAAGTACTAATCTTGAACTAAGTCGGTTTTCAAAATGACCAAGACAAGAGAACTATAAGATCAAATGTGACTGGCAGGTAAGAATCTCTCTTGGGCTAAATCGGAGACGGTTTGAAAATGACGAGAGTACTAAAAATGAAATAAAAAAAAATACCCCCGACAATAATACAATAAAATGAGCATGCATGTGACAAAGTAATCAGGATCTTAGTAGGGATAATGATCTTTGACGACAGATAAGGATTATTAGCATTTTTGTTTTCACGTGCATCAATTTTGTGTTATTTGAATGGATGTATGTGGATGGTTACTCATCACGAAAAGAACACATTTATATCGGGATCCAGCCAAAAGATAAATAGTTTCCGGAAAATAAAGAATACACTTACTAGAATACAACAAAACTCAGTATTGTGACCGAAAATTTACTTCTAGACTCTACAATGACTCTACAATACAATGCAGACTCTACAATATAAGGACTCTACAATGTAGAGCATTTGGTAACGTTTAAAAGTTCTAAAAACAGCCAAGATAGTAAAACTTTACAGCCGCCCCAGCTGCTGCACTCAAATGTAATTCTGGGAAGTGCATCCATCGGTTTCCATCAAATCCACTGACCGTTTCAGGGCAATATGCTGAATATTTATATGCTCTTTGGTGGAAATGCAATCTGATCTAAACTATGTAATGAGATTTCAAGGTTAATTTGATGTAAGCAGTTATTCTTTAGGAAAAAAAAAATGAAAGCATTGTTATACTTATGTATTGTCTGAAATGCCATATACACACCCTATACTTAGTAAGTAATCATTGTCAATCATAAATCATGGGTACGAACTAAGTAATACTTTTTTGAGAGAATGAGATTTGAGAGAATGTCTACCACGCCTTGGGGATACAGTCGTGATCATATTTCTTTTTTTTTTTTTTTCATTCAAAAAGTAAGACTAAAAATTTTAAATAAGGGCATATAAGGAAGTACATTTTACTTTAAATTGCATAAACCAGCTTCTATTGAATACCGTGTTCGTATCCTATATAAGGTTGATTTTAGTCTCACGCTCACCGTCAGCGCTGATAGGCGACTGATCTTTATTACAATGAAATAAGGCTACTGATTGTTTAGCAGAAATGGCTACGCTGATTGCTCTCGTCAGTGCTGGACAATCAGTATCCTTATTTCATTGTAATAAAGATCACTCGCCTATCAGCATTGACGGTGAGCGTGAGACTAAAATCGGCCTAAAGTACTAAAAATCTCAGTGAAGATTCATAATATTACAACGTTCTCAGCATCAAAATCAATCATAATTTCATCAAAGAAACGCCAAGATGGTTCTATTAAACTCATCCATTCACACCTTGCTATTTAATTTACAACATCAGATGCACTTTTTCGTTAGATCACACGTCGTCTGTCGAATAGGTGTGAAAATATCACAGATGTGATAACACCTGTGTGATTCATCACGATAATGCATGCGAGCATCACAGTTATGTATGACAACATGAACAAACTAAAGCTAAAAGTACGTAGTATTAGTTGACTTTGTATTCTTAAAGACCGTCTTTTGGGTTCATCATCATCATCATCATCTCAGCCGTTGGACATCCACTGTTGGACATCGGCCTCCCTCAAAAATTTCCATGTGTTGCGGTCTGAAGCGGCCTACATCCACCGCCGACCTGCAGTTTTTACAAGGTCGTCTGTCCATCTTGTCGGTGGACGTCCAACACTACGCTTGCCGGTCCGTGGCCTCCACTCGAGAACTTTTCTTTTGGGTTCCATGGCATGAAAATGATTGGGTTTTCTACGAATGCGAATGTCTTTGTCTTCTGCGATTGTAAAAAGGCCGTTATAGCAGATTCACAATATGATTCATAGCGAGATTCACGTATTAGAAATGATAACTCCTATTACAATTCCTATAGTGATTCGTATCGTAAAATGGCCGTACTGTTGATTGATCTGTCAAAACTGAATTGTCAAAACAAAGATGAATTGCCGATACGAATCACTATAGAAATTTGTACATTTTGTGATTTTTAACACGAGAATCTCGCTATGAATCATATTGTGAAGCTGCTACTACGGCCTTTTTAGCCCCGCTGGGTATTAAGGACTATTCAACTTCTAGACTTCTGATACAAAAGACAAATGAAGAAGTATCGGGGAGTCGGACTATAATTGAACTGAGCGAGTGTGAACTTGCTTACTTACTTATTCATAAACCGAACGTATCAAGATTTGAAGATTTGAAGTGAAATTTATGAAAAGATGAACATTTGGCAGCGGTACACAAGTTGATGATAAAATAATAATGAAACTCAAGTCAAGGCGACCTATTTTCTACCACACCATTATGATCATAGAAAAGTAAGGTAACTTTTACATTAGTGAATTCAGAGCCGTGAAATCAACTATAACTAAGGAAAAACACTCGAAACTACTGATTGCGTGAGCATTTTTAAGGGGCTTATATGGTTGGGGCTGCAAATCGATAATCAATATCGCCAATTATGGTGGTTCAACCTATGTTGGTGAAAACTGGGCTTAAAACTTTTCGCTTACATAAGCAGATCCACGAAAATTGACACGATATATCGTTTTTAGTAGAGGAGCGCTTTAATAGAGGACGAAACAAGCACTCTAGCTAGTAGAGAGAAATAGTCTCGTGAAGAACGCCTAACGTCGCCGCGCGTATACGTACGTTTTGGACGTACCAATTGAACTCGCACACTGGTTGAGTTTTTCTCTTGTGTGAATTAAAACAATTTTACCGTGCTTTTGTATTACATTTCCTACATTTGTATCCGCGCAACAACTTGATATTGTTTTTCTTTAACCATATTGAATTTTACGTACGAACGCCTAAAAATTCAAAGCAAGTTGGGATTGATTTCGGACGTCGGACTTTACGCGCGTAACCGCACGTCTGTTCGGAATTCGGATAGAGTGTGCGAGGCCCCGTAGTACTCGAAGAGTTGGGATCGTACGTGTACGCGCTTGTAAAATTTGGATGAAAGCGCATCCGAACTGCGACCGGCCTTAGGCGACCTGAAGCTACTCTCAAGCAGTACCCAACTGGTCTAATGTAAAAGAAACCTTACCCACACGTGTCATGGCATATCACACTGTGACATACATCGCATGCCAAATAAATGAACACCGCGAAGGTCGGGTTATTTCAGTGAAAGCAACATTCGAACAATTCTCGGTAGAAATAGGGAACGATGATTTATGACCGGATTTATAAATTAAAATAGTTCATTTGGGAGGTCATAAACGTTGTTATGACATTGTTTTCATAGTATTTCTGGTGTTATGTAGGTAGTAGTTACGTAATGACATTAAAGATGTCACCCATATTATAAATGTAAAAGTGTGCTTGTTTGTTTGTTTGTCCTGCTTTCAAGTCAAAACAGAGAGACCGATTGACGTGATTTTTCAAGTGGAGATAGTTGGAGGGCTGGAGAGTGACATAGGCTACTTTGTATTCCGAAAAAATGCATGTTTCCCGTGGGATAAAAAAGTAGAAGTCCACGCGGGCGTCCGCTAGTTTAATTACAAATTCGCAAAGGTATAACGACGTCATCCATTTTGCGTCCTAAAAATCACTAAAACAGCCTTTTATGCTAATTCTAGATAATTTCACGGGACATTGTAGTGCCCGTAGTATGTCTAATTTACAACAATGTCCCGTGTCAATATGTAACTAGGAATCTAATTAATTTACTGAAAAGAAAAATTTCAATTACTTATACCCTTTCATTCACTTGATGTGGTCATTATGAGTAGGTACAGACCGGTCATTATTCATATTGACCGAATTTATCAAGTTGCCCGTAACATATCCTCTAGGCCAGTGGTTCTTAACCTATGGTCCGCGGACCACTGGTGGTCCCTGGAACCACTTGAAGTGGTCCGCGAAGCTATCCAAAAAATTAAACAAGCGACAAAGGATCAAAGTTGAAAGAGAAAACTTATTGTTGGTGGTCCGCGGCAAGTCAGAAAGTTTATCAAATGGTCCCTCATCACTAAAAGGTTAAGAACCACTGCTCTAGGCCAACACAGCTATGTCTACAAATTACTTTTTCAAAGGAAGCGGTAGACTTAACCTCATGTGTATATTACAACGAGCTGATTAAGGCTTCTTGACCCTTATCAACCTTCCTCCAGAGACACGTTACGTCACTTCCGTATTATATACCTACTACTGTATATATACTATAGATATATATGAACACATACGTTGAGTTCAATGGGACAGGGCTCAAACTTCAGGACTACAAATTCAACTAACCGTGAAGAGGGTATAAATATAGTCTATTCTAGGTATTTATGTACCAAACAAGAAAAATCATCCGTTTAAGTTTCTGAATATATGAGTGTTATATTATAATCTTAATCGAGATTTATTTCTTACGATATTAGACATACGAATAAATATATTATATGGTTGAACGATTTGATGAATGAATTCTGGTTACGTAACGTCTAAGAAAGGTTTTGCGAGGAGGAAAAGCCTCTCGTTGCGCCTTCCAGGCCAAGTCCTCCCTTTGGCCTCCTTAGGGAATCCGTAAGCTATTAAGAAATAATTGAGATAAGCGTTTTTACTACGTACTAGTGACCTACACCGAGTTTGCCCGGATATAATATTCTATCTGGAGTAATGTTCCTTTCAAATTGTGATTCTTTTTTTATTGGTTTTCCTGGTAGTCCTAAGGTTTACCTTCCATATTATATCATCATTGTGCAGTCTCATCCTTATTCCAATGTATAGGCCTCTCTCCGTTTATGCCATCCTCCCCTATCCTAACCCATTTAGAGAGTGTGCGTGTACAGTACACGTACGTTTTTCATACGCGCGTTTGTACGCGCTGAGAACGCAAGGTAGTCAGCAAGCTTTTAGAAACTGTGCACACGTTTTTCTTCACTCCTTAATGACCCGCAATATTGACAAACATATACAATTACTCCCAAATCGCACACTTAATATTAGCATTTTGGTCCTTCCTTGAACTGTGTAACCCTTAGTTGCAACCTTGGAATAAATTCTGTTGTACATCGGTTCTGAGTTTCATCTGATTGATGGGATCTTGATAAAGGCTGGTCGATGCGACGTGCGATCACCCCAATCTGACTTTTATTGGCGGGATCGCCTTATTGAGAAGAACCATGGATAGCCGAAGGTCTAATGGTCGAAACGAATCCCGATTGCTATCATACGTTCTACGATTTTGCGGTTTTTTCACGAAGTCAGTTTTAGAAGCTATAGTTTTTGTTACAATTATGGTATCTACCTACTTAGATCACTTTTGATACTTAATTTTTTTTGGCTATATTTTGCATGGCTATGTAAATGTTTTCCACGTACATTTCCACCAACCATCTATCTCTATCTATCGAGAATCGAGATCCATTTAAACATGAAAAATAAAATTTTCTGTCTCTGAGCTAACTGTAGGGAAAACTAACTACTTATTCATTCAGAAAAGTAAATTTAAAAACAGAACAGTTAAATAAAACGCAACCAAATTCAAATATCAGCAGCTATTTTTACAGAACTCGCCAACTTTCGAGCGAATAGCGACTCATTATGCAATCATTACAACAAAAACCCAGTTTATATTTAGAGCGATATTCATTTCACCTCTGCAAAGGGCGTGGAGAAAGTTGACTCAGTATACGGTGGCGACTCGTACCTGGCCAATAAGCCAATAAAGCTATGGCGCTAGGTAAGACTAGAGTCTAGTCTAGTCACTAGACCTATCGATTTTGAAGTGTCTGTCGATTACAGAGGAAAAATATGCTTTCAGGCAAATTTAGTCAAATAATTTTGCAGTTATATAAACTTTTTGCTGACTATGCTGCTTTCTATATTATCTTTGCAGGATTTTAAATATTTGACTGTCGAAAATTTTTAATTTAACCCGATCAAGTTCTTCGCCAATGTTGCCTAAAAACTGTTAATAATGAATATGACATACATGTCACAGCAAGCCATCTAGAGATACCATAAAATTAGCATGTCAGTAGAAAAATAAGTCGTTAACTCGTATATTTTTCCCAAGCACGATAGTATTATTAGGGCGATTTTTGGTTTATAAAAATGTTTTCCTCAATAAAAACATACACTTTGATTTTATATAACTACTGATAATAAGACTTATGGTTATCGACTATTTATATTCTATGGGAAATTGTTTGAACAATCAATAAAACTCCTAATGGAGATGTCAGAATTGAATCTGAAAAGGGCAAGTGTGAAATAAATGGTCACTTTTAAAGGTGAGTTTAGTGCGTACTTAATTGTATGGTGAATAGCAAAAGAAAAAGATACCAGCAGAAGAAGAAATCAAAGAGATGAAAACTACAAAATTAAGTAAATGCACATCTACTACTAAATAAGTTTGACCGCAATCTAGATGGTAATTGAAGAAAAATGTTTACAAGATGTAAATAACCTGTTCCTTGTTTTAAAGTTTGTCAATGCATATTTTTCTAAAGTTCTTGTTAGCCTATTGGATCACACTAAAAGGACATTTATCACGGTCCATGGTCTACTGGCCCGTTTTTGTAATAAAAGTCCTCTTCATCACGTTTTTATCAATCATTTAAACATCAATAAGATTACAATGTACATTGCAAACGACAATACTCGTAGAAGCCAAATACCTACCTACTGTGTTGCAATGCAAATACCAAAGCCAAGAAAACAAATCAATAAACAAGAAACAATGTACCAATTTTGCAAAAAACGGATACACAAAATACTCAAATATAAAGACAAGCAATATACGTAGGGAAGCTACAAGTACTGCCAAAGTAGCAGCAATAAGATACCAAAATAATGTTCAGAGATAACGAGCTGAAACGATCGCATTAAAACACTAGATCGACATAACCCCATAACAGTTACAGTAAAAATAGCCGATTTATAGAACGCAACACTATTATATCACATAATACCACCATTACCAATAACGAGTCGGCGAATGTACTAGATCGGGGATGTTGAAATAGAATATTATGTGTGGTGAAGCGGAAAAAAGAATTTGTCTGTTTGTAAAAACGGCTGATATGCAAGTGTCCGTAACTTACATAGCCCTAATATGGAATTTGTAAAGTCTAACTGCTATTGTAGTTTATATCGATGTTGGATTAATGATGCACAAATTAATAACTTCGTCCTTCATAGTATTTTATGCAATAGTTAGCAGATAAATAGGAACATGGTACTATGGAACAGAAATTCAGCTGCATAATTGTAGTAGAGTCTACAATGTAGACGGAGCCAGGTGAATTTTTAGCAAGATAATATAGATAGGGTTCCCGAACACGTAAATATTCAACGTGGTATATTGAGGTAGCAATTCAGGCGAAACGTCCTTTCTAATAGGAGCTACGGGATCGAGTGACGAAGGTACCATGGTGGCGGACTCAGGAGTTAATATATAATATATATTTAAAGCATCTTTAATATAGAAGCTAACTTAACACAGAAGTGAATTTAGCTAGTGTGAAATCTGTGCATTTAATTTACTAGCATTCCGAATTCCCGACGGGATGCTAGGTCGTAGTCGCCAAGAAAACGTTCGAGGGACTATCTCGATTATCTTAGCTTCCACCAATCTCTCTCAAAAGCTTCGAGATCTCGAAAGACAGAAATGGTTGGAGAAATTGAGGGTGACATTTGCCCAGCAGTGGGAGGATATCCAATTATGTAATGTACATTTAGTTCTGAGAATACGTTAAGTTTCCTAATGCTGCATCCAAACCTATTATTTGTGATCTGACTGAATAGGTATCTAGGGGGCAATGCCCCCAGTTACGCAATCCGCCGATCGGACCACTTGTTTCCACCGAATTAATGGGCCGCTATTCGTATTAGGTGGCTATTTGTCGTCCACCCAAATTGGACATGGACACTGCGAGGGGATTGTAAAACATTTCCTTGTTTCGAAGATTTAGGTACAGAAGAACCAGATGTAAGATTGAGAAGGTAGTCGTTTTCTCGTCGAAGCTAACCAGTCTACAACCAGTTTCGCTCTGTAACTGTGGTAGGTAATTTGGTACCTATGCGAAGGTACTTTTAGATAAATCATGTAAATTCTTGCAGACAGTGATTTATATAGAAACTTTCGTGGATAAATGTCTCAACTTGTTAGACCAGAATCCGGTTATAAACTACAACTTTGCTTATAAATAAATTAAAGTGATTATTTTTGTTTGCTGTCCCATTTGTCTTGTTAGTTTTAGCATTTCAATGGTTCAATGAATAAAAATGTACTAAACAATATAATAGCGGCCCGCCGTAAAATATAGTTTAATATTAACCTCAGTATTTGAAATATTGTACTTTTCAAGTTTTAAAATAATTTTTAAACAGGGTGCAGTGGTATCAAAGATCGCTCTCCACATACACACAAACTCACAAAACTTTCAAGAACAACTAGGAGTGCCCCAACACGCAGAACAGTTATTTCAATCAAAGACCAAACGTACACTCTATATACTCATAGTAACCATCAAGTGGGAGATAAACAGATTTTTAACTCAACATATCGATAATGGGGCATCATTAGATTTGAGGAAGCATTGTATTCGACTGGCACTGGTTCGGAAAAAGTGCCATGAAAGTGAGGAGGCCAATAGGCATGCAGCGATGGGTGGATGTGGATTGATTAGTTAGATAGTTAGGTAGAACAAAATATAAACTTCAAAGAAACAACTGGTTTCCCGGACTAAACCACTCTTCTTTATTCTTTATTGTACCTACACAAAAATACACACAGAAAAAAACTTAACCCTATGACATGTACAAACTCTTGCAAAAATTATTGCCATTTTATGGATACTTATGGGTTGATTAGATAAATAGAACATCATGCAAACTACGAATACCATGAAATGCCCTGAACAAACCCAAACAAAACTACCATTTACATTCCATGATCCACCTACCGCAATAAGCAACTCGAACATTACAGAAATCGGCGCGATACGCACTAGCTTTAGAACGAGATACGCAGGGTCATCGACCGGCGCTCGCGCAGCTCGGCGCAAACACGCTATAAATACGAAGTGACGTCACTTGTTTATCATAGTACGCAAGGTTACGCGAGCGGGCCACGAGTCTTTCATGCCTGCAGGCAGAGGTGATGTAAGTAACCAAGCTGCTTTCTAAAACTATCTATATATTTGTTTTCTTGTTCTCGAAGACTCAACTTGTTATTATTATATTGTCAGTTACACACTGATCACTACTGTATGCCCAAGGCGCGGTAGAAATTCTCTCAGATCTCTATAATAATATTATACGAGCAGCGCCCTCGCGGCGTTACCCCCGTAGTGATGGTATAATGGTGATGATGATGAAAATTAAACTCCTAATATAAAACCTTCCTCAAGATTTTAGCTATCAAATGCAGAAAGATTTTTTCAAAACCGACTGGTAGTTCCTGAGATTAGCGAGTTCAAACAAACAAACAAATAATCACAACAAACTCTCAAATCAATAAACTCTTCTGCTTTATATATTGGTAGGTGTAGTATATATCAAAAAGTTAAAAGTTACTAAGGTCGTTAGAACAAATATTTATATGCCACAAGTTCTTTTTAATCATCTAGGTACCTAATAGATTTGTCAGTTCCAGGTATTTTTTACTTCATCGCAAGGTTTGCTTACAAGTGGAAACACTAACAAAAGATAGGTAAGCAAGTCCATTAGAGGTGATAATGGTGTGTGGGTGGATTTTACAACTATAATTTTGTAGGAAAGCAATAAGTGACTCATCAGGTACTACACTATTTCTTCAGCTTTCTTGTTTTAACTTGCTTTGAAGGCTCAATGTTGTAAGGAGTTGATTCCAGACCAAACGAAGTCTTTTCTCGTTTGGTTTGACAGCTAATTTTTTTTATGTACAAATTGGAATACCTACCTATACTCTACATAAGTTAATTTTAAAGAGGAATCATTGAAACGCGCTAATGACAAGAAAGAGATCAACTATGTTTTCATTCCAACAGTATAATTGACAGCTACTATTTAGACACATACATACATTCATAAACTCACGCCTGTATCCCATCATAGGGGTAGGCAGAGACCACAGATCGCCACTATTTAGACACATCTTAATATTATGTTAAATGTAGCAATCTGTCACGTTTAAATTATATAACATACTTTAAAAATAAACAAGGTGATCTAACTTCCACTACAATCTTATCGTGAATGTCATGTCGCTAGCATTGACTGATTTCGATATCAAGGTCACAAATTTCGATACTGATAAACCGTATCGCACTTTCACAAATCGATAATATACTTTCCTTAATTCTTAACTCTTTATTATACAAATACTCGAAAACATATAAAACAAAGACCTTTAACGTAAACGTTCATTAAACTTTACTATAAAATGATTCACATCATAACTAGATATTAAATTAAAAAACAAAAGGAAACCATATTTATAATAAGGAGGCAGGGGAGTTTAATTTCGTTAAAGTATTAACCTACTATGTAGTATAGCAGTCAAGTATTATAAAAGTTGAAAATACAAACCATAATCATTGGGAATTACAAAATATACAAACAAAACTAACTACAACGTACGTCCTAGGCAGCAAAGATTATAAAGTAAATACCAGAAGCAACGATTAAAATCCAAAGCAATGTGATCTACTGTTAATATTAAAGACTACTATCGTGTCAAATCGAAATGGTATCATAAAAGCAAATGAGATGGAACAGGTAGGTGGTTATGA
This sequence comes from Camptogramma bilineatum, assembly GCA_958496255.1. NCBI lineage: Eukaryota > Metazoa > Arthropoda > Insecta > Lepidoptera > Geometridae > Camptogramma > Camptogramma bilineatum. The sequence goes on from OY292459.1 coordinate 15,262,343, forward strand.
GCCGAAGTGTCCAAACGAGGTGTGACGACCGTTACACAAAGAACTCGTCTCATATCTTTAATGTTCAATCAATAGATTAACTTACGAGACTGTCTCGTGTTATTGCCACCCTACGACTTTGAAAGTATTTTATATCAGAAGGTTAAACAAATAAAGACTTTCTATTAATGTGTTTATTAGTAAAGATAGTTTGTAATCTGGCGGTAATAGGTAAGCTTAAGTATGCTCATGATGATAACATAATTATCAATTTGCTTTATATAATATTAGAGGAACCATAGACCCATATAATTTTAGAAGAATACCATGACATATTATTGAAAACACGTAACATTAGAAATAGTACGACATAAGTATTAAAAGCTTTTGAAATAGGTAATATTAATGATGACAAAACAGCAAATGCTACTGGGAACTACGATATGCATGTCGGAGCATCAATTAGCACAAATGTCAATAAACTCAACAGAACAGAGCATAATACCAGCGTTAATCACTATGCAAATGAACGTGTAGCTATACACAAGATTACGATACATTTTATGAATATTATAAGACATAGTCATAGAATACTCGTATATTCAACAACCTTGGGAACAGATTTAAAGATGTGAACACGTGTCATGATATTTTCAGCTATTCTAGGTCATAGGAGATACCCTTAACGTGCCTGCTATTTTTGATAGGTTGTATACTTCAGCCGTGTTGGCTGAGGGGGATAATATCTTGACTTTCGATCCGAGGGTCGTGGGTTTGAATCCTGGCCGTGTATCAACATATTTTTCGATTCCAAAAATTTATATGCGCACACGGGCTCTAAGCTGGGCAAGCCTACTCCATCTGTGTCCCAGGCACTACAGTGTCCTGTTAAGTGTAGACAGGCAACTATTGCCTTATGATACTGTATAAATCATCTAGTAAAGATGTAAAGACTAAGTTTGTTTACTTCATTCTGTAATCCTTAAATGTATTAAATTCTAAAGTTGAAAAATTTAATTATTTAAATTAATTACATCATCGTTTTATGCTTACTATGCTGCCAGGGACAATATTAATGTCATTTGGCAAGAAGCTGTAGGTAACGTAATCAAAGTCTATATGCATTTATTTAATAAGAACAGTTGAGGTCACTTTTGAAATGTTTTAAGGTTATTCTTCTCCTGTTCTTTTACGACCAATACCGTGAAGAATCAGTGCAACAAACACGTTTTGAGGCTTTCCAATAGCTCTAAACGCTTCACAAAGAGATGTCAGTTCGACAAACTTGGTGTACTTTAATCAATGAAAAGGACTTGTAGCATTTCCATATGAATAGAACGATTCATTCATTCGACTGTGTGACTAGCTAGACTATAATACATCGGGACCAGTAACAAGACTAAGATGTAAAGAATAAAAAAGAAATAGAGCATACAAAAGGCTTTAAAAAAAAAAAAGAACGGAACACGGGGCCCTAGCCATATCTACCGTTGCGATAGAATAGAATACTTCAAAATGTATGACGTTGACGTTCTGACCACGTGACTCATCACCTGTGCTCATCACCTTGAAACGTCAATTCCTATACATTTTGAAGTATTCTATTCTATCGCGACGGTAGATAGTGTAATATAGCTAGGGGGGCAGGATCGCTACTGTACCCTAATCGTACAGACATTCTTTTAAATCTAATAGACAATCAAGAACTTTTGAAGATATTTATGGGGGTTAGAGTCACGTCCAAATCCATTACTTGTAAAATATCTAAAACAAATTACGTATGTGATAAATAACATAGATGAGACAGTGTTGATGTTAAATATATACTAGCAAATCAGCTGTAACTACTTTTACAAGATTTTTTATACTTACACCTTACTTTTTTATTTTATTTGTTATGTATGAATATAGGATAGTCTTGACGACGTAATTATTCAGTGAGAATATAACAATTCTTCCAAATTCAAATCGTCTAGACTGCGGCTTCCGTCCTTATTATCATTATGCACAATATCACCATATTCCGTAGATTCTGGACCAGATTTTAGACTTTTATGAATAAACTGTGTCATTTTATCATTTAAATAAGAAGGTCAGTCACATTTAGAAAGGATTTTCAATTTGACTTTTATGTCCAGTCGCACTTACTATTGAAGACTATAAGTTGTTTGATATCCCCTTCTGAATGTTTTGAGCTCCTAGACAAAGAAAGATCACTTCACATGAAACATAATGGACAAACATCTACTCAGCTAGGTCGAACGTCAATCAATCTCCAGGTTTTACATATAGATAGTTAGGGTAACAACTCCATATCTGTCACAAACAAGTACAAGAACATGAGTTGTGACAACACAATTTGATTAACGCATATTAAATTAATTATCTTGCTTAATCCATCAAGCCTTGTACTGGATATGGCGATGAAGCATACAACAATCGAAAAATGTGAATTATGTGCATATATTAGCCGATTGGATATGAAAACGTAGCACGCGATTACCTACGGGTTATTGTACGCATTCGTTTACACCTGTCATCGTGTATGTACAGTCAGCGTCATCAATCGGTATCCCCCTATTGATTTTAACAAGGACCCTTTTCATTTCAACTTTGGATTTCAGTCGGATTTGCTAGTATAGGAACTCGAGCGAAATTAGATATCCATAAGTATACTAGCAAATCCGACTGAAATCCAAAGTTGAAATGAAAACGGTCCTTGTTAAAATCAATAGGGGGATACCGATTGATGACGCTGACTGTACATGCCTATTGTAATGCATAAAGCATTTAGCAGTCAAATATCCTGACTCAGCAGTTCTCAACAGTCTTGGAGACTATTAATACTCTAAATTAATACCCAGGCAGACTCCTGACACAGTCACAAAAATAGCGTATAACAATAATATCTGATCTCGACTACACTACACTTAACAGGACACTGTAGTGCCTGGGACAATGTTGATGATGGAGTAGGCTTCACCATCCTCTCGGCTTAACCGGCCATATCCACAGGAACGACATGGTCAATACGTGTGGGGCTGACTAAGCCGCGAGTTTCCTCACGATGTTTTCCTTCATAGAATCTAGAAGCAAATTGAAAAAACTACAAAAATTGTTATAACATTTGAATGAACCGTAGTAAATTATCACAGTCCTTTTAAACATCAAAAAAATGAACAACATAAGTAAGTTTAAAAGCTTGTAAAACGCGGCAGTTTCGCAATTGTATTTTGCAAACTGAATTATAATTTAATCTGCCACTAATGTGGATCAAGCATGATTTGAACAAATGAGTGTAAATGCGCTTCTAGCCGCGATAAATCACTCTAAACACGCGAAACATGATAAAAACGTGAATAATGTGAATTAGAAAATGAGGCAGTTATAGAGTGAAATAAAACTATTCCCGAAAATGAAACAGTTTTGATTTCTATGCCTTCATCATCATCTCCCTGCCCTTATCAAACTAAATGGGGTCAGCACAACATGTTTTTTTTTTTTAATATTTTTAAACATTTTCTTTATATTTCGACATTTCAGCACTGCTTTCACTCAGACACTATCTGCATTTACAGAGTCCATTCATATTTTCTTATGTCTGCTGCGATTCTAATCTCTACCCAGCCTACCTCGATTTCCATACACTTTTAATATTGGTTTGATGTTTGAAGTTTGAAGTTTTTTAGTTTGTTTGTATGTACTGAGGTTCTCGAAAACGGCTCTAACGATTTCGATGAAATTTTCAGTACGGGTGTTTACGGGGGCGAAAAATCGATCTAGCTAGGTGTCCTATCTGGGAAAAGCCGTTTTCTCGGCATTTTCACGGAAAAAGATTTACAAGTGCAATGTGGTTCGTAATTTAAGCACTAGATGGCGTTATGCACTCGAGCAGAGCTCGGTCGCCCAGATATTAATAACATAAACTGATAAAAAACTTGGTTGAATTTTAAATTATTTTGGTACTACGTTTGTATGGACATTCGTCTGTCGCACGCAGGCTTAATCAGTGAACCACAGAAGCGACGTGTTCAATTCCAGTAAAATGTGTTTCTGTGTGCTCCCGTCCTGTAAATTCAACGTTCACGTAACACTAACACACATTACCTCCAAGCAAGAGCCCCGGTTCAGTCCCGAGTTTTATAATAACAAAAGGGATTTTGTAAGCCTGTTACAATGATGAATGACATCCTGCAAATAATTGTCCTTCGGGGTAAACGGGGTGGCAACACTTGAAATCCACTTACGATGTAGAATAAGCTTTATGGAGTGGAATTTGGATTGAATATGCCTTGGCAAGTCAATTTCTGGGTAGTTTTCGGGTTTCGATGAAACAAATGGATTTGATTGGGTACCATTCTTCAACAGAAAACGTTCTGTTCAGTTGGGGCTATTTTCTCACTTATCTACTGAATTAATTTACAAAAAGATTTGCTTCTGGATATTTTTTTTGAGAATTTGATGTAAATCCCTAAGTATTCTTGGTTAATCATCGTCGTCAACACGCTTAAAACATGACAGTTAAAATATGCTAGGCTTTTTGGCGGGAATTTGAGAAGTCACGTTTCGTTTTTGTTTTATTTTCCAAAACTTTTGTTTCTTCGAATGTTAATGTGTAATAATGGTGGATTATTAACCGTTAAGTGTTCGTGAATGTGCATAAGTGTGGGCAAGTGAAACAAAATTGGTTATCATTGCTTTTCGAGTTCTCCCAAAAAGTCCGTGTTGATGTTTCAGTAAAGCCCCACATCTTTACTGAGGCACAAGGGGAGGGGTGGGATATTATATTTATGTATTGTAATATGTATTTATATATCTTATTTATCTATAAACTTGAAGTTTATTAATTACTTGACACTGGCTGAATGCACAAGCCGTGCGAAGCCAAAATAAAGAAGAAAAAAAAAAAATATGCTAATTTTTATTTGACAGTTTTATACTTCTTCTTCTTCTTCTTTCGTGTGAGCAAGTGGCCAACTCTGGTGACGGAATTTTTAGGCCGCCTAAAGGCCTCCGTCATGGCTTAACGACTTAAAAGCCGAGACCGACAATTAACGTGCCCTCCGAGGCACGGAAGCGCTCAGCTCGTAATGCCACTTGCGGTCACCCATCCTAAAAATGACCGCGCACAACGCTGCTTAACTTCAACGATCAATCAAGAACGTCCAAGCAAGCTACGCCACGAGCGCAGTTTATACTTAAAGTTGGACTCATGCGAAGACTTGTATGAATGTTTTAAAAGTTGGAATCCAGAGAAATTTGGACTCATGCGAACAAAGGGATCTAGAATTCTAGATACTAGACTAAAGTAAGTTACACAAGCAAGTTTGTACATGGTTGATATTCCCAGTGTTCGTACTAAGCGCTTTGAGTCTACATTTTTCATACGCACGGCGAAAATGTGGAACTCCTTGCCGGGGTCTGTATTTCCAGAAAAGTATAATTTGGGTGTCTTCAAATCGAGAGTCAATAGGTTTCTTCTAGGTAAGCGTGCTCCATCTTAGACCACACTGTTGCTTTACATCAGGCAGAGTGTGGTCAAACGCGAACCTATTTTCGTTAAAAAAAAAAGTTAGCACGAGCGCTTCTAAAATAATCTTTGAAGTGGAATACTGAATTGCTGAGTATAACTGTTTATTCTAGGGCAGGGGGCGCGGCAGGGCCGTGACGTCACGAGTTCGGGCCCTTCGGTCGTCGAACCGAACAGCTGACTGAGATGCTCGAAACCCAAGGCTTCTCGAAAAATCATTACGACAAACGATATTATGTCGAGAGTATTGTAAAAACAACCTTATTTATAACCTTTTTAGAGAATTATAATATTAACAAGTTTTAGATGAAAATACAACTATCAAAACGAGCTTTTAGGTGCTTTTAGTGAGATACTCCCAAAGCTTTAAACTATACATCATGCCAATTTTTGTAGCTCAGCTTATGTTGGTGGACACTGAATTCTGAACATTTGACCAACATAAGCTGAACTATGATTATTATTGGCGCGATATAATCGTTTTAGGTTTTGGGAGCCCAGCTTCGACTTTAGCTATAGACCAGCTCTATGACCTTACTTTGTTACATTGTAATCCGCTCTATGTGTATCGAAATTTCAGCTCAATCTTACATCGGGAAGTAGGTCAATTTTAAGTACGATTTGATTACACACCAGGGCATATTAAAATAAATGCTTGTACGTTATTATATCCAGGTTATATTCAGGTCTGTAGACATCACAGATCACAGGCACTTAGATTCTTTGAAGATATCTTGCAGTTATTATATGTCTGTAGTATATGTCTGTTGTAATTTTAAATAAACACTTAACCACGATGTGAGCGTGTTGAGAAAGGCATTCTTAAAAAACGTATAGGTCTTGTCGAAGTACTGAGAAGAACTGCGGGGCTAAAAAGGCCGAATGATAATCTGAATTGCACTATATGCCGTCTCTTTTAGACAAGAGAGTGACAAGAACAAAACATACGAATCATATTATGATTCTGCTGTAACCCCGCTGAACAGTAAATTGAAATTGACAAAGGAACTGTGATTTATAGTCAGATATATATTAAAGATCGTATGAGTTAGCGATAAACTCGTATTACATAATTTTTAGGTCCAGATACCTCCGTCATGGCCGATTATAGCCCAGTTAAGCTGCAGCGGTCACGGTGACCTACAGCCTTAAAATCCATTCGGAAAAAACAATCGTCATGGAAGACTCTACAGCCGAGACCGACAATTTCACGTGCCTTTCGAAGCGCGGTAGTGTAATTGTTGTTACCACGGTCATCTATCAAATTTTGACCGCTCAGAATTTGTTGCTCAACTTTAACGATCGATTTTCTATCCTACTAATTTTATAAAGGCGAAAGTCCGTGTGTGTGTGAATGTTTGTAACCACGTACCTCCATAACTACAAAACCGATTTTGATGAAATTTGGAATGTAGATAGTTTAGGTTCTGGAATAACACATAGGCTAATTTTTATTCCGGTACAAATGTATGGTTCCCGTGGGATACAAAAATAGTAGTCCACGCGGGCGAAGCCGCGGGCGTTCGCTTGATTTACTAAAATATTATAAATGCGAAAGTTTGGATGTTTGGATGGATGTATGTTTGTTACTCTATAACTCGACTGAACCGATTTGGCTGAAATTTAAAATATAGATAGATAACGCCCGGGAATATGACTTCTTATCCGGGTACCACGAGACGGGCGGAAGCTAGTAAGTATATACAGGGTGTGGCAAATTCTTGGTCACTGAAGGGTAGCTACCTTTTCTCTTGTAGTTAGAAAGTTTTGTTCTTAGGAAACTTCATTTTTATTTTGAAGAAAAAAATAATTGCATTTTTAGATTTTTGAAAAAAAGTAGTTAGCCTAAAAAATTACATTTGTCAAAAAAAACAAGTTGGTCTTAATCGACTCTATTTCCCACCAGGAACACTTCTCTCAAAGTAACTTATCAAATCAAATCGTAAGTTTCTGCAATAATTCAAAAAAACACATCCCATACATTTTCTATGAAATTAGTAGTGGTAAACATTATAGTGCCACTTATTCGATGGTTATTAATTTAAATTTGTAACGACTTCGGCATGCTGGGAGGCTATTGTAAAGCCTTAGGCGCTTCAGACAGACCCGCAAGAGATGTTGGTATGCATGGAGCATACCATTTGTACATCTGCAGGGAAGCACTTTGTTCTAAATTTAAATACGCGCTTTACAATAGCCTCCCAGCTTACCGGAGCAGTTACGAAATTAAATTAAGAACGATTAATTAAGTGGCACTGTAATGTTTACAACTACTAATTTCATAGAACATGTATGGGATGTGTTTTTTTGAATTATTGCAAAAACTTACGATTTGATTTGATAAGTTACTTTGAGAGAAGTGTTCCTGGTGGGAAATAGAGTCGATTAAGACCAACTTGTTTTTTTTGACAAATGTAATTTTTTAGGCTAACTGTACTTTTTTTCAAAAATCTAAAAATGCAATTATATTTTTCTTCAAAATAAAAATGAAGTTTCCTAAGAACAAAACTTTCTAACTACAAGAGAAAAGGTAGCTACCCTTCAGTGACCAAGAATTTGCCACACCCTGTATAGTATAGAAGCGCTCGTGGCGTAGCTTGCTTAGACGTTCTTGATTGATCGTTGAAGTTAAGCAGCGTTGTGCGCGGTCACTCTTCGGATGGGTGACCGCAAGTGGCATTACGAGCTGAGCTCTTCCGTACTTCGAAGTTGTCGGTCCCGGCTTAAGTGTTTAAGCCTTGACGGAGGCCTTAAGGCGGCCTAAAAATCTCCGTCACCAGAGTTGGCCACGAACTTACGAACGCCAAGTTACATCACGTTTATGAAACTACACAAGGGTACAAAAGGCGCTAACAATGAAGCATTGCCCTGTGGCCCACAATCATCTGTACCTAACTATACATTTCTACAAAGGGCTCTTTATCCCAACCCAAAGTACTAGAAGCCCTTCATTTAAATTTGAGGTCGCTATTTACAAAACCCCGCGCTAGATTGCACCAACTGTTTAACCGGCCGTTTAAGGAACTCACAGACATCAGAAGACTGCATCATATATTCAGCTTACCTGTTAACAAAGAAAATCTATTATTAGAAAAAAAAACTTATTTATTTTCTTATGACACCGAACTGTTGTTGGAAAGTGAAAAACATGTTAAATATAAATATTAAAAAAAAACTTGGAGAATGGAAAAAGGAGATATTTTTTCTTACCAAAGTGTCAATTAAGCTTATAAATTAACATCAGAAAAAAAAACAACAAATAGACAGTCGTTACGTTAAACTACGATTGAGGCTTATGAGGCTAAAACAAATTAACAAAAATTTTGTTTATAAGTCCCAAAACTTTCACTCAGGCGGGATTCGAACTAACACCCCCGGTCACACCTGGGCCAGTTCTTTTTAGGCCAGTTATGTTTAGTTGCTTACAGATTTTTAAGCAAACTAAAAACTCATTATTCGCTACGAATAACAAAATCTAAGCAAATATGGAAAATAAGGGAACAGAATTATTTTTATTTTAACGCCAGTTTTCTCCATTTGAGTGGGCCGTGCACCGCAGTCACAGCGTAATCGTTTTCATTAAACAAAATGTACGCAATACGCATATCATTAGAGCCCATAGACAAGTGGTCATGGAAAACGCAACGCTTAGCGCAAACGATAACTGGATCGCTAGGATTATTTCGGATGTAATTGCATCTTATTTGCGTCTGTCACGACTGAGCCGATAATCTATGCCTGTAGTATACCTATGGGTGTTTTAATTTTCATTCTACTATTTATTTATTTTTATTACAACAAGGAAAAAGATGGTGTGACTATGTGAATGCATTGGAGTGCAAGCCTTAGAAACCAAGATGTGAGTCAAAAATCTTCGCCTAGGAGTGAAGAGTGCAGTGCAGAGGTTAGGAAAAAAACAGAGATGAAGGACTAGATTCAAATACTTTGGAGTCGTAATGTGGTACGTTCAAGATTACGTTTAGTACGACTGATGAATAGTTTCGTTTCGCTATTGACGCTTGTTTAACGCGGATTACCATTCAGTCTGTCCCGTCCGCAAAAAAAAAAGAACAAAATGGAAAGAATCTCCCCAAACGGGCATTAGCTGAGCATCCGAAGACCTTAATAATATCGCAAACAATGGTATTAAATGGGATAGCTCAGCTCGTTATTAAACCCCGCTGAGACCATTTATGCTTTAACCAGAGGTTATCCTAACTATCGGTTAACACGGAAATCCCAATAGACACAATACCGACACTAGGATCTCTTGTGAAGAAATTATGAGTATAAAATAACATGAAACATTTGCAAGTCATGCTAATTTTTATGTTGTTGCGATCGAAATCATCGTTTGTCATTGAACAACTATTCCAAATGTAACGTATTATATCAATCATTGACTCATCTTTGCCAACGCGTACGGGTGTCAATTTTAGTACCGAACTTTTTATCAACCTCAAGCAAAACCTCAACTAAACCTTAGATTTTCGACTGTTTCATATTTTAATAAATGACAAAGGTCTCAGTTGTGGTGAGGTTTTAGCTAAGGTTTGGACTTTGGCAGAACAAATTTTTGAAAAGCTATTCTACTATTCACCAAATGGCTGACATTTATGAGATCGAACCAAAACGCAGCGGAATGATTGACGTTGTCATGTAGAAGAATTGGGGGGCTGGGCCTGGCTCTACTAGATGACAACCGCTTTGGTTTTGGTTCGATCTCTTAAATGTCAGCCATTTGGTGAAATAGTAGAATAGCTTTTCAAAAATTTGTTCTGCCAAAGTTCAAAACCTCACCACAACTGAGTCGTTTGTTATTAGTAGTCATGGAAACAGTCGCTTTAGTTGAGGTTTTGGTTGAGGTTGATAAAAAGTTCGGTACCAGAATCGACGCCCTGAACTATTTCCAGGATTTTATCTTATAGCGACTGTTCAAGTTCCGTTTAACACACGATTTCTGTAGACAACACTAGCACTTAAACGGCAGGTAATGTGTTGGTGAAATACACACAGTTAAATTAATCTAATGTTTAGTTCGAACAACGACGCCTTATACTAACGAGGACAACTCCAGTACTTAGTAATGAGTCGACTCTTGTTATTTATTCATAGGCTCAGAGATGCTTAGTTGAAGCTGCTGTTAAAACTATAGCCATCCCTTTTCGTTTATACGAAACTGACAATGACAATACATCGGTATATATGGGATAATTTCTACACGTTTCACTCTCGTTTCCCAGTTCAAATTAACTAATTTCATTCTCTTGAGAGTCTGTTACAGGTGATTTTTTGCGAAGATGTAAGTGTGATGGTTATAATAATGAAATACGGCAAAGGTAAGTTTACAATGAAGCTAAAAGCTTATAAAATATTTTTACGATCTGCTAGAACTATAGACCTGGTAAATATGTACGAAATATGTTACATAAGTCTGTAACATTCCAGTTTGTTGACAAGGAGGCCGAATGGGACTGGTTCCTTTAATGTCAGTGACAAAAACGTATAGATCCTTTGCCCGCTCGCCCGTGAAAGTTATTGGTGTAGAACAATTTTTATAATAGGCAGTAGAATATGGGTCAACAGATTCGTTGTAACAATATCATGGTTATAAAAGGATACAAGGTAACTAAGTTAAAAAATTTCTTCAGTAAAACTTAGGCCTATATAGTTTACATCTTTTTACTAGGTGATTTATACATACAGTGTCAGGAGGCAAAGTTTGCCTACACTTAACGCTAACGGGACGCTGTAGTGCCTTGGAAATTGTTGAGATGGAGTAGGCTTGCCCAGCACCTACACCATCCTCTGAGCTTAACCGGTACAACATCCACAGTACGTATACCGTGTGGGGGCTGACTAGGCCGCGGGTTTCCTCACGATGTTTTCCTTCACCGCGTTTCGTGGGCTTCAGACATCAGCTTCAGACATCTTCAAGGGATTTAGAATTACTGAAGATATGAGGAAAGTTTACCACACCTTGAGGTCGTGACCTTCTTTTGTTTTTTATTAAAACTGAACAAGACCATTTCACGTGTTCGAAACGTCAGGAAACAAAATAAATAAAAGGTACGCGATAAAATCCCGTAATAATAATTATCATTATAGTCCAGTCATCTTAGCCAAAAAAAAACCGGTCAAGTGCGAGTCAAACTCGTACGCCGAGGGTTCCGTACCTAGCCATGGTGCCAATTAAGCTAGTCCGCTTAATTGTATGAGCGCCCATACAACTCGGAGGACAATTTTATTTGGCGTCAACTATGTATGGGAACACCCTTTAATTTTCAACTTTTTTAACTTTTTGGAATTTTTCCTTTATTTGTGCTATAAGACCTTGCTTTTTGCCAAATTTCGTTATTCTAGGTCAACGGGAACTACCATTTAGGTTTTCGACCCAAAACCTCTAGGGTACTTCCGGTTGACCTAGAATTGTCAATTTTGGTTACAAGCAAGGTCTTTCAGCACAAGTAAAGGAAAAATTCCGAAAAATAAAAAAAGTTGATAATTAAGGTAAGTTTTGGTACTCACAAGTTTTCACGAAAACCTAAATTTGCCTATATCTTTTTATAGTGTTGACTCAGGACCTTGATTTTTATACTCACAATAGGGACTATAGACCTTAGTATATGGTATAAATTTCAATTTGCTAGCTCTACTCGTTCCTGAGATAATCGATGGTGACACACGGACAGACAGACGGACAGACGGACAGACGGACAGACGGACAAGAAAGTGATCTTATAAGGGTTCCTTTTTTTACCTTTTAAGGTACGGAACCCTAAAAAGGGCTCAACCTCGGAATGAGAGATAATAAGCTGAATTTTCGTATGCAGCTTCATTTAGGTGTCCTAAAAGTTGTCTCAAAAGTCTCATGAAATCTCGTGTCTGCGTCTTAAGTTATTCAAGGTCAAAGGAAAAAAAAATAGTTTTTCGCGAATATCTCGGTTGCTATTGGTCCAGTGATGTTAACATCTATTATGAAGTTGTAGAGCTTAAAATTTGCGACCAATTCATAAAAAAAAAATTCCATTCGCTCAACCGTTTTTGCGATACAGGGCCATGAGCGCAAAGCGTTCAGTATGTGTATTTCAAAAACTATACTTCCTAGAACAAAAATAAAAACGATTTCGGAATGTACAAATTAGGTCCTTTCATATGACACCACACTCAATATATCTGCGTAACTTTTATCTTTTTTACCCCCTTGAGATCCCAATATCTTTACAACCCCTCCATCAATTACGCTCATATGTCATATATCAAATTTCCATAGCACAACCTAGTTATCTACCAAGTTTTATGCAGATTGGATCAACGGTTCGATAGTTATGCGAGAACATAAAAATTACACATACAAACATACAAAGCAAAATCGTAAGATCTTAGCTCGCTTTGCTCGCTTGGTCGATAATTAACTGATAAATAAAACAAATTATTCAAAATTCAAGGTATTCACAGATATTCACGTTTGACTTTGCGTTACAGTACCTACGCGTATGGCTGAGCGCTGCGCACTCACCCTCCTCTATCGCGAAAACGGTTGAGCGCATGAAAAAATGTTTTAAACAAAATTTGTCGCAAATTGTATGCTCTACAACTTTATAATAGATGTTAACATCATTGGACCAATAGCAACCGAGATATTCGCGAAAAACTATTTTTTTTTACCTTTGACCTTGAATAACTTAAGACGCAGACACGAGATTTTATGAGACTTTTGAGACAACTTTTAGGACGTCTAAATGAAGCTACATACGAAAATTCAGCTTATTATCTCTCATTCCGAGGTTAATTCCTAATTTGACTGGACTATTATGTTAACAAATCGCGAAAGTTTAACAAGTTATACTCGTAAGCCCATTTCATTACTGCTCTTGTCAAAAACAATTTTAAATTGAAATTCCTAGTGCCTGTACAAGGATTGTAACTGTGAGCTTATTTATTTTCATTATAGCAAGCAGCTCCTTTCAGAAAAAAATACTGCACACTTTATTTATACGTTTAAAGTAAACGAGAACAGCTTTCAGTTAATTCTTTACAACAAAAACACGAAATTTCGCGTTAATGTTTACTGCACTCTCATGTGTTTATCAAAAGTCTCGTCAACGCGACCACCATCGCGACATTTAAACCTTTCAACATAGTCTAGCTCAGTGTTCCGCTATCTTTTTTTGTTCAAGGTACATCTAGGAAACCGGAAAATTTTGGAGGTACACCATAAATGAAAAATCATTTTTTTAATGCGAAACATGGGCTTGTTTAGTTGAGCGTATGCGGTCCAAATTTAGAGTAGCTTAACTGAGATAGTTAACCTTATTTTTCCGAGGCACACCAACTAATGACCACGGTACACCCCTTTGCAGAACACTGGTCTAACTACCTGAAAACAGATTTCAAATCTAATACTCACATTGAACTCATACCTGCGGACTTAAAAGGGTCGCAAAAACTGAATCACAATATGAAATGAACTATAATGCCTTCTCTTTTCACTCTCAGTCAATGAAAAGAGATGGCAATAGTTCAATTCCTATAATGCGATTCTGCAATAGCGACGTTTATAGACCCGCTGAGCTTTTTAGCTCAGTCTTTCTTTAGTCTACTTTTTCTTGATGACTAATCTAAATAACTGACTATCTAAATAACTAGTCTCATTCTTTAGTTCACTATAGTCTGTTTCTTAATGGATCTGTAAGCTAAATGATAAATAAAATTATTCTACAAGATCCCTTGCTCAATTGAAAGATGAACATGAGTAAAGAGGATTTTTCGCGGAAACGTTTTAATTACCTAAACTTGAGTCAAACTAAACTCACGCGCCTGATTGACAGATCTCTTAAAACGACCACATCATTTTCCATAGAGTACAATCAAACAACAATCCTCGAGACACGATCCATGTATATTGCGACTTTTGGTCGCGTTCCTCGAAACTGCAGCTTAAACATGAAATGCAGCAAAGTTGGGCGCTTGAGTCTTCACGTACAGAGCTAGTTAAGTAAACAGATTATGCATAAAGCCTGCACACTGGTCTACCACCGATTCTAGGTCGCACCATTCGCCTGAATAGCGACCGAAAAGTAACAGACGATCAATTTGTCTCCAGTATACATAGAGGTCAAATCAAAGTTAATATATTTACTTAAATTAAAAAAAAAACAGCGATAAAAATGAAGAAATAAATACGAGCTAAAGAATCAAATTTATTACAGTAGATATTTGTGTCCAGTCTGGGTGTTTTCTATGTTTAAATATGTATGTATTAAAAAAAAGGTTTTTAATCAGTCACGTGGTTCCCAAAGCTTTGCTTACTTCGGGGCTACATAATGCTGTGTGAAATGTCCACAGTATTTATTTATTGTATTTCTTAAATTCGTCTTTAAAACTAGGAAATTTCCTGTTTTATCGTGACCAATACCGTAAAGAATCAGGGCATCAAATACAGCTTCCATCTTCCTGGCAGCTTTCAGCTTTCTTTATGGCAATTTTCACAAGACATTGAATTCTATGGTGGAAACTACTAAACATAATGATTATGATGATTTGTTAATGATAATAACAAGTAGCTATAAATTACAGTGAAAACATGTGTACCAACCTAATTAATTAACCCGTTTACTGTTGTTTCGGTTGTACCCACAAACCATGGCAAGATAATTTATGTGTTTAGTCATGACTTCAAGAGTCATTTCATTACATTATTTTCGACCGTAACTTTCATACTCATCAAACGTACCGTAACTTTCACTCTAGCTTTAACGAGAAGTGTTCCGAGCGCAGCAGAATTACAAGGTTTTACAATTTACTTTTAAGCATCTATACTACACTGTAGTAAAAAAACTGTGTATATTGCGATTTCTGTGATTCTGCTGTAGCGGCTTTTTTAGCTCCGCAGAAAACAGCCATCATGGACGAAATCTGCGGGCTTAAAAGGTCGCAAAAGCAGAATCACAATATTAAATGAACTATAGTGTCGTCTCTTTTCACTCTCAGTCAATGGAAAGAGATGGCATATAGTTCAATTCCCTATTGCCATTCTGCAATAGCGACTTTTTTAAGCCCGCAGTTAGAAGTCATCATGATATCGAAAGAGGTGGATGTCACGAAGAGCTCGCTTCGCTCGCCGACTACCGTGATCTGTGGCAGCGCTCCCATCAGTCACGCGTCTCGCGTGATAAATCATCACTCGTAAACTTTACAACGCCGGGGCTTCGTTTAATTTGTTGTGTCGTAAAGGCGAAATTACTTCGCGTTATGGATGCTCACGCTTGGCATGTGCTTGCCTTAAAGGGGTAATGTTCTATGCAACTGTAGTCGTGTTTCTTCTTCAGAGTAGTTATAGTCGTATTGCTCATTATACAGACTAAAAATATATGAAAAATGACATTTTTTCCTTCAATTTTAGTCCGTATAATGAGCAATCCGACTATAGTGCGAGTTTTCTTATATATTCGGTCGCCTTTATCACTACAGATATCTATAAAATGATAAGGCAACTGGCAAAATTAAAAAAAAACGACTCCCATGTATTAAAATTTTTCCAAAAATTTAAAACTCAAATATCAATTATTCAGTAGGACCGCTATGACCACTTTGAACTAGGTGATTCTACTCCTGTTCTTTCGCGACCAACACAGTGAAGAATCAGGGCAACAGGGCAAGCGTAAGGGCAGGGTAAGCGGAGCAAAGTAAGGTGCATTTCTGTTCATCACTCCGAAGACCCTAGTCAGATCCTCACCAAATGTTTATGGGACCATAATGGAAGTACTTATACCCTTTCATGGAAAAAATAATCATTAAAATCGGTCTACAACTGACGGACATATCGGTGAACATACATAAAAAAACATACATCCAGATAAAATCCTTTTTTTTGAAGTCGGTTAAATATAACTACCATTCTTCTATTCTAAATATCGCAACTAAAATGATAAAGTCCATAATTCTATCAGAAGTTCATAACTAAACGTCCAACAGTTTTCCCATAAAACCCAAGTACTAACTGTTATTTAATCTGCACGCGTGTCACATAAACCCGAGTCATAGACAAATGGCGCATACGTGTCGAGCGAATGCATCGCGTCACGTGGTCTAATGTAGCGGAACTGATTTTAATGGCATGCGCAGCGCAGGGGTGTTGCTTATCACTTATATTTTTATAAAAAAAACCAGTTTAGTCCAAGCAATTCAAAAAATTACAAGCAACACCCGTACTAGCCATTAGTACGGGTGTTGCTTGTAATTTTTTGAATTAATTCATTGATGTTTAGTAATGTTTGGTAAAAAAATCATTTCAGGAATGCATCCTCAGATATGGAAAAATCTGATCTAGAGGCATTTAAGAATTTTTGGATAAAGTACATCTAGGGGATAGTCAGGGACAACTTCAAGCTCACGCTAGCACATTTCCGCATCTTGTCTATTTTTGTCTTTGTAGGTAATGTGTGGTTTAAAGAACTTTTCTCATAAATAGTATAAAATGCCCGAATACTAGCGGTGGCTTGAGATTTTGAGTTTGTATTCTTGACAAAAGCCCGTTGTAGGTATTTAGATCTAGAATTTGATGCACTGAATTTAACAATCTTGCAGAATCTCTACATTTAACGTCTTGGACATTCACGACACCCGTTATTATCACGAAGAGCTCGAAATAATCCTACACATAAGTACAATTACTACTACAAACACACGCAATCTCGCGTAGTACGCGTACGCATTCGTATTCGTGACGCGTATGTGTGAGTTTTTCAAACTGATATGCGTGTGTGCAAAGTGGTACAATCAATTAAATACGCCTCTGTACTATTTACTCCGTTGTGAAATCATTCAGTCAGTTTAATTAAGCTTGCATAACTATCTACAGTTCACACATTCGCAATTCGCTCGTAAAAAGTGCGTTGACTTTGGCTATAAAACGTTTGAGAACCGCTTATTTATCTATGGGATTGCGTTCTTTTATTTTACTTGTCACTGGTTCTTTCGGTCACCACGATCAATAACCAGAGAATTATGGCCCTAAAAGAAAAAATCGCGGAGAAGAAACGAGAAAGAAAATCGCCTACTAAAGACTCTTGCCATACCAAAAAAATTATGTGCACATACCTTATTTCACAAAAAAAATGCGTAAAATGGACTTCAAACCCACAATCGGTCGATTAGACAAGGTGGTAGAGTACCACTAGAAAATTTTACACACGTAACAATGTGGCGTAAACGTTTGTAGGTCAAAAACATCAGCTAAGGCAACGCGAGAGTTTCTAATCTAAGCTCTCAAGTTCGTTGAACCCGTTTAGGGTTCCGTCGTCATCGTCAATGAGAAACCTTTGTAAATTTTAATTTTAGAATATAAAGTGTTAGTTTGGATTATGATCCCAAACTTTAGATTAGTTCTCTCAACTCCAAGCTGCGAAGGTATTTAACGTAGAAAATATTTTTTTATATAATAAGTAGGTCAAGCAGGGAGTTTCAAAGCTTTGTTTTGTTAACTACAATCTCAAAAAGATATATACATTCAACAATTTTCAAAATATTCTTACATTGAAATTACCGTCGGAACCGTTGGACCAAATACTTACATTGAAATTACTGTTGAATATACTGATTATACATCTTTACTAGACGATTTATGCAAATAAATCGTAATATATGGTCTAAGTAGTATTGGTTGTACTGTACATTATTTGTGTGTGAGTGCAAATACAACTAAAGGCCTACGAAACTCTATAAAAATTGGACCGACGTTCACTTGTCTATGGTTTTTGCGTATTGAGGTTGTAGTATTTTTGCATTGTGCGTGCATCGGATGTATCGAGCATGTATCGAGCTCGCAAACTATCAGCAGTGCAAGAACTGTTTTTATCGATTGCTAAATTTAACATTTAGAATTCGATAAAATTTATTTTTTTATTGATTAATTCAATTTTATCGAATTTTATCCATTTTAAATGTCAAATGTAACGATCGATAAGAACGGTACATGCACTTTAGGCCAAGAAAGAATATAAACAGACTCACAGCTGTTTCTTCAGGGTAGAATTTACAAGCTTTTAAAATTATTTGTATGTCTAGGCGGGTAGTCAGAATTTCCAACACGTTTGGCTTATGCCCATATTTTGCAAGCGACAAGTTGCAAGCTTATTGTCGCTAATAGAATATTATAACAGATTTCGTAATTTCTTCACTGTTAGGAACTCTTATAATTATTATATTATTTATTATTATATTAATACACGACACGATCTGGATTCGACCTGACAACCCATAGTCACGAGACAATCCCACTAGCCTATCACAGCCAAGGCGGGAACGAGTAAACAATTGCGATAGCAGTTAGCGGTCACTGACCCGCGACCTCCGAGTATTACTAAACGCGATCGTGGCCTGCGCACGCGCCGATGCAATCCCCTTCGCATGCGAATGTGATTCACTACGTCTCGGCCCGTTCCACATACGACATGGCCTCAAACAGGTCTTTGATCTGAGATAAACTCCTCGATAATCCGGTTACGGGAACCGGCCACGTGACCGATCCCAATGTAAACAACGAAAAGCGACTGACAACGTCGATAAAATAAAGACGATCAGGGTACCTAAAGTGGCCACTTTTGATGAAACATCAGATGTTTCATAAATGCTTATTATGCTTCATCGATGCTTCATCTATGAAGTATATTTCAAAACAGATTTTTTGACAGTTCTCTATAGAATCCATTTTACCCAATTCTGTCAAAAAATGTGTTTTAAAATATGCTTCATAGATGAAGCATATATGAGGCATTTATGAAACATCTGATGTTTCATCAAAAGTGGCCACTTTAGACCCCCAGTCCCGCATAAAAACTGTTTTCATTTATTACCGCGTTCAGTTCATCTCCACGTTGCTAAAGTCACGTTCGAGGAAGATGTCTTCATTTACCCAGGGCTAAACAATGACGGTGATCAGAGGAAATGGACGTCGTTACTTTTTTCTGTGGGCTCTATACTCGTCAATATATCAGATATGGAGCGAGCGGGGGCGATGCGTCTCCCGATAGTTCCGTGAGCGACGGTATTACCGACCAATTTACGCGCAGAGGGCAAGTAAATTGCGGGCCCGAAGAAATTCGGAGTCGTACTAGACCTACGCCGAATTCGTAAGGTGCTTGGAGTAAATAGGACATCACAAAGCCTCGGGATCACATCACGCTTGCGAGCCAATGAAGCTGACAAAGAAGATCCGAAAGCTATGGTTTTGAGCATACTGGATTATCCAGTACATTTAAATACTAAGGACTTTATAACATTCTTCATAACAGTTTTGGGCAACAAACTTCAACACCCTCTTTTCTCTTTTGTACACTTTTACAACTTTCTTTTGCAATTCATTCTCTGTAATCCAAAAGTCTATTAAGATAACAATACACGTAGAGAAGTCAAATAGCCCGCAAATACAATACCACAAATCACGTTACTTTAGTTGGAAACCACAGGATCATTACTCAACTACCCTTTGAAATGCCACAGCCGCAGATATAAAGGTCATGTAATAGCTTCGAGAACGCGCTATTCCTTACCTATAAATACAAGCATGATGAAACTTGAGCTAAGCTATCATACAAAGTACCCGAGCAGCACGAATTGGCTGCAATTTGCTAAAGATTCATGTCATTCTCGAAGGTGAGGTCAGAGGTGTACACTGTACATACAATAGAGGCAAATTTAACGAATCCTGTCAAAAATCTCGACTCCAGACAGGCTTTATACGTTAGAAGACTTACTAATGACTTCGCTTTGTCGTCCAAGATTTCATCTTGTCAATTTTATATGCAAAGTTGGGAACTAAAAGGAAAAATATGTCGACGACAAAGACCCGTATATAATACCGGGAGTTGAATTGAGCAGATGTCAGGAACTAGATGGTCGGTGGCGCGTGATGAGCATTTTACTGCGTGACGCGTATTGAAGCGGGATTTGTAAAACGCCATTTCGTCTGCAAACAAACTCGGTAAGTGCCGTACGCATCTTCGCAATATGCGGCGGAGCTGTGCGTGCTCCATGAATAGAAATCGCTCACTTGAACAATAACTTTGTTGCGACAAGTCAGCTCGCCTCCCTCAGAAATGGCACAGTAATAGACAACTCGACGGAAACCAAGGGTCGCCCCGCGCCGCCTTATCCACTGCCGGTTTATTAGCGCCATCCATATACATGATACGTGCGGAGGGTTCGATTCTGTCCAACCCGAAAACTTATTTCATTTCAAATCTTAGAGAAAATACCAGCTCAAAGGTTTATTTTCGTGGAATTTCGCGGTCGAATTTTCCAGATCAAAGGAAATACCTTCCTAGAAAAGATTATTGAACCATCAAATTTTACAAACAGAATAGCAAATAGCACTGCGAAAAGTAAGCCTACCGTTATTTCATGTAGGATCACAAAGGCTCAGTTTTTAATTCACTTTATTTTTGTGCAGCAACAACAAAAGTACATTTAAACCGTACCCCTTTCATTCCTGCCTTGCCATGCTCGTAAAAAAGTAAAATCATTTTACTATTTCACCAAGTTAATCCTCTCATATTCACAGCTACACGATATGAGCCCCATTCGAGGGCGAACAATAACCTAAATGAAAAATAACTTCACTAGGATTTGTATAAAAACGGCCGGTTGAGTTTGTTCTTTGTAAGCTCTAAACTTTGAAGACTCGCAATTATTTTGCACATTAAAACAATTGAGTTTAGTTTTGTAGGGTTCAA
The DNA here is from genome assembly GCA_958496255.1 of Camptogramma bilineatum. Lineage (NCBI taxonomy): Eukaryota > Metazoa > Arthropoda > Insecta > Lepidoptera > Geometridae > Camptogramma > Camptogramma bilineatum. The sequence continues at coordinate 15,283,586 of OY292459.1, forward strand.
AGTTACACATTATACAATCTATCTAATTTTATTTCATTGAAAAGTTTTAAAGCTAAGAAGATAAGTACCTACCTAGAGTTCAAAGTAGTTCATTCCGTCGACGCAGTTGAACAAAAGCAAGCATGTAAGTACGAGCACACAATCCTAGCATTTACCTAGATTAGAGGAGCGATAGATCAAGTCACGTTTTTATCTTCGGTCGGGCTAACCGCAGATGGGTTGTGCTTGGCGTGTTGTTGTTGTGCCTCCTGGCAGCCGCGAGATCACTGCGATTATCTCTCTGAGCTCTTCCAACACGCTTACAACAAAAAAAAAAGGAAAAAAGAAAAGATACGTTTTCCTCTGGAAATAAAATGTAACAAGAGCGACGAAATCAACAGAATTGAACAGTGTCACAGATACGGAAGCGGCAAATATACTCCCCAAGCGACAACATCGACAGGAAACCGACGAAAAACAAAATACACTAGCAGTTTTATTCAGCCTGTCTCGGGAACAGGCGAAATGAACCGCACCGTTTCGTTTGTCGCATAAAAAACAAGAGCAATTGAATAGCATTATGCAGGGAACACTAATTAAATCAAGCTTCGCAATAAGCGCACTGCTCTACCCCTTATTTTGATTGCTTCCATGTAAATTCATTCTGTTATTCGTATTCGGTTCTAAATGAATTTCGTGTCCGCAGTCACCCGACCGCGACCGACCGACATCGGAAACTTTATAAATTATTATAACAGCGAACAAAACAATCTACAAATTCGAACTACATAACGGGAGTGTTCAAATTGAATTGTAAAAGTTCACAATATTGCGGACGAAATCCTCGAATCCGTTTCCATTGTCGGAGATACTTTCCGATGCTGCTGCTAATTGATGAAGGTGAACATCAAGTCGACTTCGCCAGAGATTCATTAGAGGCGAGGAGTGCGATACGTAAACCGATACACGCCGAGCGTTCATTTCGTATAATTTACGTACACATGCGAGGCTCGCAATAATGAACAGGGCGCGAGCCCAGCATCATTCATAATGTTTCCATAGGCTGACACGTATTGCGGAGTGGAGCGGCGCGAGGTCGCGAAGTCGGCGGCGACCTCCGCCTGTCAGACCCCTTTACCGAACCGAAGAGAAGATATCTGTAACGAGCGTCACAAGTAATTAAGAAGCGAGCCACGCTTTGTCCCGCCGGTCCCAAGGGGCGCCGGGAGCTTTCCGCGCCTCTCCCGCTTACATAATTTCTCTTAACTGCATAATCAATACCAACGTGTCGCTCTTGTCCCGTCTAGACGTTGACGCGATGCTTCACTCTGCATGGGATTGCGTTTCGAGTGGCCTCACTCCCGAGTCCCACCGTGATCCCCTCCGATTGGCGAGGACGCGAGCGTTGCCGATATCTACACCACCGCACTCCTCCGAGAGTGTTTAACAACTCGACAGTTGGCGAAGCGCATCTTACATGGATACCGATCCGAGGCCAACCACGCGTGTAAAACTTCATACGCAGAGGCGGAAAGTATCTAATTGACAGTGAATGTGACAGTGTAACGGCATGGAGAGGGTTGCGCGCAGCGCGGCAAACGGAGCGCGTCTCTGTTAATGGGGTCAACGAAATTGAGAAAAGTGAAAAGGCGGAGTGGGCCGGACGGGCATTTATTGCTGCGCGGCACCCGCCGCCCGGCGACAAGCCTGAGATATGTGGCCGTCCAGAGTAAAGAGGTCCGACACGCCGGACCGCATCAATCAATGACGATTGCGATCCAGCTCGAGCACCCGAGATATAAATTAATAAAGAAACGCGAAGGGACACAGCTTCCCTAATCGCCCTCGCTTAAGCCGCTCGGCGACCCGCACGCGGAATCGAAGTCAACATCCGACTCGAGACCTCGTCTAAAAGAACTGTAAATAATTAATTAGCAAGCTCCCCCGGAGACACGTTCAGTTTACCCACATCAAGCCTGTGACATTTTAATGACCTTTTAAACGGGCGTCCACGTGAGCCTTTTAGTTCGTCTCGCTATTGTACGTGAATAATTGACGACGTAGTCGCGGAGATGCACGATGACGGCAGAAAAGATTGGATAATTATTTCCGCTTCCAATATTCGCATGCATGTCGGCAACAAAGACGGGAGTCGGTTACGGAGAGGCGCGTTGCCGGCGGCGGCGGCGGCCCTGCGAGCCGGTGCACCCAATCACGGCGCCGATCGGCGGTGGCTGGCGTCGCGCCGCGTCGGGCTCCGCACGGACTTGGAAATCAGTTTGCCACTATTGAATTATACGAGAGCTGCAGCCGGGACGTCATACGCCAAAGTTTAATCTCCCGGAGCGGCGGACGGGCTTATTATGCAAATATTGGACGAGAGTCTCGGTCATCCCGCAGTCACGTACGTCGCCGCCCGAGGTGGGAGCGCCTCCTGTTTACGGATGCCATTACGATTAATTCGCGAGCCCCGAACGAGACAATTACGCAATCGCGCCGACAGCGCCCGCCGAAACACCTTCATTACCCGACGATAGCAAAATAGGACGTTGATGAAGATAAAATTATTTGACTATCAAAAGATGGCACGAAGCAAAACTTCGACGACGTCAATTTATTGCCTCCGAATAAAGTCCGTCCTGAAATTGGAAAGGAAGAAGGCACGCCGTCGGAAACAAACGGGGGCGAGAGGAAATTCTAACTCTTTCTTTGGAGGAACGTCAACCCGACGAGCGTTAATTAAGCGAAAATCGAAACGTCAAAGCTCGGAGCGGGCTTTATGCAAATTCGCGAATCGACTTCGTGACGCTGTTAGAATTTTTACCGTTTTCCGGACGATTGTTTGAACAAGATAATTAGGAGGCAATATAGACGTACAAGCGCCTCGTGTAGAAACTTTCACATGTTATGTGTAACGAGACGCGTGTAAATTCGCGAGGAGTGTAAAGCGTTACCGGATTGTTCAGTCGGTGCGGCAGTCGGGTGAGTTGGAGTAGGTAGAGGAGTGGCGCATCGAAAGTGCGGGCAGGGGGTCGCGCGGTACCGGTGCGTACCGTTAGCGCAGAGCCGACCTCGGCCGGGCCGCAGCCACGGCTACGGACACCGCGAGACGACCTATTACATAATACCTTGATAGAGTCACGAACGCACCGCACGCGCCCACAAAAACTTACATAATTACAATCGAAAATTAACACCGAATTCGAGCAAGTAATCGGCAAAGGGGTAGCGGCTTTTTGTTCAGGTGCCGTGAGAAGGGGCATTTAGCGCTTTAGTTATTCGAGGCGTATCGCGTGATATCATTAGAACATTATAGCTACCACAAATTTCTTTGTCACTTAACCGGCGGTGGAATCGTAGGATTTATTGTGCGTGACGGTATGCCACGGATGGTTTGGGAAATTTCGTAGCTGTCCCACATAGCCGGGCACTCCTGCTGTTTCTCATGAAATACGCGCTCGCCGGAGCCAAAACGCCCATATCTGGTCCAAGACGCTAGAGCAAAACGAGTTTGTGTGCACGCACCATTGACTCGCGCACCGAACAGAATTAAATGAGGATTTTAAGTATTATGTACGATCGTGTGCAGAAATATGAAGACAGGCGTGCAGTGGGCGTGACATTTGGCTTGGGGACAAGCGGTAACGAAGTGATAGCCAAGAGTACTTGGCAGCGCAGCGTCGGAAATCAACGTCAAAACTGCTGGAAGATAATGTTAGCAGTCAAATAAACGTTTTAGGAAATGAACGACCTGCTGATAGAGACTTGGGTTACTCTCAAACTATAGAGCTACTGTCGTTCTCAACAACTTTGTAATAAAAAAATCGATATGTAAGCCTATAAGCCTTTATAAGATTCAGACACGTAAGAGTCAAAATTGAAGAGCACAAGGGTGCTCCCTTCCAATGGCACTAACTGGATGTGTTGCGAACTCGCGAGCTGAAGAGCGTACGTTGTTCGCAAATTGGGGAGATGTCGCGAGTGCCGCTGCGTACTGCCTTGTCAGACTGTAATTACTATTCTAACTTGCAGGTTCTTGATTCAGGTTTCAAATGGGGGAGTAATTGCGTGGTATGGAGAACAGCGAAGATCATCTTAACAGTTGTAGCGCAGTACGAAGTTTAAACTATAGTTGTGCTAACTGCAATTCGGTACTTGTTTGACTTCTGCAGAAACTATTATGCTGCTCTCAGGCTGATGTATGTTATGTTATGTACACTAGCGGATGCCCGCGGCTTCGCCCGCGTGGACTACGATTTTTTATCCCACGGGAACCGTGCATTTTTTGGGATAAAAAGTAGTCTAAGTCTTATTCCCGGTCATTATATATCTATCTTTTTAATTTCATCCAATTCAAATTCAAATTCCATCCCAACATTCATATTTATGAATTAGTGTGATTATGAATATTGAATACTAGTATCCACCCGCGGCTTCGCTCGCGTGGTACTTACCCGGATAAAAAGTAGCCTATGTGTTATTCCTGGTCATAAACTATCATATAAGTTTCAGCCAAATCCGTTCAGTAGTTTTTGCGTGAAAGAGTAACGAATATCCATCCATCCTCACAAACTTTCACATTTATAGTAGGAAGGAGAGATTCTAGAATCTAGACTTCTAGAGTCTAGCCCAGACTATCTCTAGACTCTAGAGATAAATATTGAATAACCACATTGTAACCTCTACTAGATTCTAAAGGTTATAATGTGAGGTTATGTGTCAAATTCTTGAGTTCATTTAAATAGAATGTACTTATCTTAGTTTGTCTATGTTATAGAAGGATTTAGGTACTTTAAAAAGGTGATATTAAGAAATAATCGAGTCTAGAAACTGTTATGGGTTTAAATTATGATGTATAGGAACATATCAAATAGACATAATAAACTTTCAGAGACAAAACATCTGGCAAAGTAAATGCGATTCTATACAATTAACGTAACATAAGCAATGGAAATTATACTTTACTTGGAACATGTTATTTGTTTTGACTACCGGCGTATAATGATTATAGAAACTTTAAGAAAATCTTATTCTATCCTACTAATATTATAAATGCGACAGTTTGTGAGGATGTATGGATGTATAAATGTATGGATGTTTGTTACTCTTTCAATCAAAAACTACTGAACTGATTTCTCGAAGACGCCTGGACCGATTTGGAAAATCCTTTTTTATTTTATTTTATTTTATTTTTGAATTTTCGGTAAACTTACAGCTAGGTACATTTAAAAGGATGACAAATAAATACATGTTTGAATGCTCTCCGATTGGTGCCACAAAATAATGAGGATCTGTCGAGGATCTTCGGAGTTATGAATAGAAATGCACCTCGAAAGTGCAGAAAATTGTTCAGCCTATAACATTGAAGTCAGTTTTTCTTAATTTTCAATTTAGTCACTTGTAAATTTACCTAATCTAAGTGAGACTCAGAGATAATGGAACAAGCCTTCAGTCTCACAAAGCGATGCACACAACACATTTGTCCCTCACACGTGCGAAAACAGTAGCATTAAAATCGTTATGATTGCTACATCCGTCGTCAATATGTCAATCTGTATGTTAATTTTCTTGGCTTTTTTTTCATTACAAGCTATGAAGCCACCCTAGCCTTACTGTGCCCTACTAAAACGGACCTGTGTCACTCAATAACTTGTTATTTGGTCTACTAAATAAGGTAAGTGTAGATATATGAATAAAAATCAACGTGTGTATGTATGTTCCCTATGGACTTCAAAACGGCGTGACTGATTTTGATGAAATTTCATGCAATCTTCAGATTATCCCGGCGAGTGATCCTGTGAGTTTCGTAGCGATCGGATCAACAGATACTCCGTACAAAGCCGGGGCGGGACGCTAGTATTCAATGAAAATACATATGTGAAAACAAGTTTTGGAAAAAGCTTGTTCTTGTTTTTAAAAAGAGAAATGGAGTTTTCTATTTTATAATTATGTTGGATAAGTAGTAAATCTCAACTTAAAATGTTACCCCTCTACTTATAAAATTTTGTTAAAACTAAAACACCGAAACAAATGCCATCCTTTTTTACCCGACTACGGCGAAGCAAAAAGGAGGGTTATGTATGTATGTTTGCTAGATAGTGTCAAATAAAGACAGGGCGAATCTTGAGCATCATTTAACCAGTGTTCAAATTTATAAGTAAGGCCCTTATTGTATAGGCTTAAAATGTGTTCAGATTAAATATCACCTAGAACAGTGGTCGTCACACTTTTCTGGCCAAGGGCCGCATAGGACAATGTGAGGTATCACTGCGGGCCGCACATTCTTTAATTATTTATTAGACATTCCTATACTTATGGGCTGAAATCCTAGTAGGTACTCACTTAACTACCTGCTAACGAACTTGAAACTTAGCATAATTTTGGCGGTGTTCAAAGACTCGCAGCTTGTTGGTTCCTATTCTATGGTCTGACATAACTCACTTTGCTCGCAATACTACCTACTCATGAAGTTAAAATGCGAGCGAATAGAGCTCCAAACCAAGCGAGCGAAGCGAGCCGAATTTTTTCAAGTCAAATGCAAATATGAATCTTTTTTTTTGCTGTGATCAAAGAAAAAACTCCAGCTGATCGGTTCTTATTGGTCGTTTTTCCACTAGACGGCACGGCACGGTAACGGCGACGGACCGGTGGTGGGGATGCAAAAATGTATGAAACCGTGCCGGTGCCGGCGCCGGTAAGTGGAAAGGCGAGCCGTACATTTTCATACATTTTTGCGTCCCCGATTGCCGTGCCGTCGCTGTCGCCGTTGTAGTTGCCGTGCCGTGCCGTCTAGTGTAAAAACGCCCATTCTGTGGTTAGACTACTCACTTTACTCGCAATATATACCTTACTCATGAAGTTAAATGCGAGCGAAGCGAGCCGAATTTTTTAAGACAAATGTAACATGTGACACTTGATTTTGTTTGCGGTGATCAAAAAAAAACTCGCTGCTTATAGGTTCTTATACTTTACTTAGACTTTACTAACTCTTCTCGCAAAATATGTAACTCATGAAGTTTTAGGCGAGCGAAGCGAGCCGCTATTTTTTAAGACAAATTCAATATTGTGACACTTGATTTTGTTTGCGATGATCAAAGAACAAACTCGCTGCTTATCGGTTCTTATTTTGTGGTTAGAATTTTCTCACTTGACTCGCAATATATACTTTACTCATGAAGTTAAATGCGAGCGAAGCGAGCCGAATTTTTTAAGATAAATGCAACATGTGACACTTGATTTTGTTTGCGATGTTCAAAGAAAAAACTCGCTGCTTATTCTGTGGTTAGACTTAACTCACTTTATTCGCAAAACACCTTGCTTATGAAGATAAATGCGAGCGTAGCGAGCCAAATTTTTTAAGACAACTACAACCTGTGACACTTGATTTTGTTTGCGGTGCTCATAGAAAGGCTCGCTGCTGGTCGGTTGTTATTTTGTGGTCAGACATAAATCACTTTGCTCTCATTATACCTAGGTTCTCAACTCATGAAACTAAAATGCGAGCAAAGCGAGCTCCAAACCAAGCAAATAAAGCAAGCTTCCTTATCTCGAAGTTTTTAAGTCAATTACAATTATTATTGTAGCAACGTAGGTAGCATCATTCATCATCATCATTTCCTTGCCCTTTTCCCACTAGGTTGGATCGGCACAACATGTTCTCCTCTAACGTGGTAGAATCATTATCTACTGAAATTGTTTGCTTGGTCGCGGGCAAATATCGTCCGCGGGCCGCACCAATACCGCCCGCGGGCCGCATGCGGCCCGCGGGCCGCACTTTGACGACCACTGACCTAGAACAAATACAAAAGCATTTTGGCATTTGCAAGTTGTTAAAGTATTGCAACAAAACTTCAAGCGTAATAAAATCCGAAGTGAAACTTTAGTTTTAACCCAAGCTCTGTGTCAGTACTGTACCAACGTAATGGACATATAATGTACACGCCAGCAGCCATTATAATGTTATTTGAGGGCAAACTATAATTGCCTAGGATTGCTTGTTGCCAGCCGAACGCTCGTCGTAAACAAGCTATGAAACGTGCGCGGACTCGCTTTGCTAGGTGATATAAGGATATGTAAAAAAACGTGAACAGGCTCACGAATGTAACCCCTGGTACAGTAGATCTCAATCAATTAAGCTGATTTGCAGGCCCGGATTAAGGGGTCCAGGGCCCCTAGGAAGGACTACGAAAACGAATCATCTGTGGGACAGTGTTAAATATTAGAAATATTTCTCCGGTTAAGGCTGGATTCGACCAAAAGTCATCTTACTCCAGAGGAACTAGCCGAAATACAATTGTTTAGAAAGCGCAACCGAACATTATTATGTGCATACAAATTATCCTGGTTATAAGGTGCCAACTTTACATTGTCAAAATATTCAAACAAACAGTAGTTTACTCTCGAGTAAAAACTTAATCCAGTTTGGTCGAATCCAGCTTAAGTGTGATACCTAAAAAATAAATCTTTCCGCAGCCATACTTCAAGCAAATTAATAAAACAAGACGAAAGAAGGCAAGAATGTTTACCTCCGTAATTGAAAAATACATGAAATATCACGAAGGTTGGTTATGGTGAAAGTCTCATCTTTTTTACAAAAGATAACGGCTGAACGAAAGCAGTGAAATAATGGTCTCCGAATGATGAAAAACATCAAGACCACAAGCCTGTTGGAAGACATCATCAGAGTTGTAAAGAGAGGATGAGACTATCACGGGAACAAGAGGAATAGTATAGAGTCCTACATGAGAAGCATATTGATGTTAATTCAAAATTCAAACATCATTTTTATACTGACTAGCGGACGCCCGCTGCTCCGCCCACGTGGACTACTATTTTTTATCTCACGGGAACCATACATTTTTCTGGGATAAAAATTGTATATAAAATAGCCTATGTGTTATTTCAGAACCTCAACTATCTACGTTCCAAATTTCATCAAAATCGGTATAGTTGTTAAGGGTAACAAACATTCACACACGGACTTTCGCCTTTATAATATTAGAAGGATTTCTTCTAAAATAAAACTTTTGCTTAAAATTAAGCAAAAGTTTAAGAAGCTTGTAGCACATCATGTCAGGGACAGGTATAGACATCTGGCATTTGTCTTGATATTTAGATTGATAAATTGCAGCCGCAAATTGTTTTGGGTATTTTATTTTTAAAAGTGAAGAGCTAAAGAGCATAAAACTTGATAGAATCCTTTTATTTTTTGACAAACACAAAAAATGCTATTTCTTTATACTTGCAAGTTTATTTCTAATACTTATTTATGTAAATTAAAAAAAAACATGTCATCAAATTCAAAACATACAAATAGGTTAAAATAGGTATATCAGTTGTGTCTGTTTTCCATGAGACAGCCAGCAGAATATCGGTCATCAAACTAAACATTGACCGTACTAAAGCGGGGAATTCACTGGACGGACATGCCCGCGGGCAACTCTGCAGATATGCCCGCTGGACCTCGCTACTGTAGGTCTGTGCAATGTTTGCTAGTGTACCGTCGCAGTCAGTCTGGCAGAATGTAAACTAAATGCTGGATTCGACCAAAAGTCATCTTACTCCAGAGTAACTAACGGACATAATTCAAAATACATTTGTTTAGAAAGCGCAACCCAACATTATTATGTGCATACAAATTATCCTGGTTATAAGGTGTCAATGTGGGTCCAAATGGCACAGGATCGTGATGTTTGGAAGGATCAAGGGTAGGCCTTTGCCCAGCATTGGGACATAATGGGCTAACTATAATAATAATAATGTGTCATCTTTATAATTTCAAAATATTCAAACAAACAGTAGTTTACTCTCGAGTAAAAACTTAACCACTTTGTTCATAAGTGTTGCACAAGATATAACACCGTTTCCAACAAATATGTTGCCTTGCTTCCACCCACATGTTACACATCTCAACAAAGCTAACAGTTTACTGACTAGATAACATGGCTACTACGACCGAAGAGCCGCAAACATCCGAGATAAGTTTACATTATCATAATTGTGTTAATAATTAGCCGGGCAGTCATAACTGGACTGCTGTGGACAAAGGTTGGTGCTAGTGTGGGCGGGAAGCGATTATAAGCCATTGCATAGACTTTTATTCAACGAAACCATTAGGATTCCTTCGAAGTGTAGGTTTGAGTTAAATGATTGTATACCTGCCTATTTTTCCAAACAAAACCTTGGAAAAGAGACATGCTGATGGTTTAGAGACGAGACCAATACCTGAAATTCTAAGATATCTATCTAATAAGCCCCCGTCTGCGTCTCGCCTACTACTGAGTATAGGTACTAGGTATATTGCAGGGTTGGAAAAAATTACGGCCATTTTTTCCAATCCTGCACCAGTCAACTCAATGCTTCATTTTCGTCTTTCCAATATCATTTGACCATCTATATTTATGGTGATATTTATAATCTGTTGAAAATGAAAAGTCTAATCAAAGTTTTAAATTCCGACGGGATTCGAACCCGCAATAATACAAGCGATCCTCCTTAAGCCGGAGTGCCTTTACCAACTCGGCCACGGAATCCATATTCGTCGGGTTGAAAATCTTGGAGAGCACATTTATTTTCAATGAAATAACACGTGTGGTTTAACACTATAAAAATGAAAAAATTATAATCTATGTTCTGTGTGTTTTTATGTGACATTGATCAAATCTTACTTCAATTATAGAGACACAAATCATTACTTCTCCACCGTACCTCGCTCACAGTACGCCCACGCCTTACCCGATTCTATGTCTAACAAAACGAATAACAATGTAAGGATTACACCGAATTTAAGCCAACTACTAGAACTAATCGTAGTTAAACGTTCCACGTAGTAACGTTGTCTAGTAAATTAGTTTTGAACAAGACAAGACACTAGGTGTTAGTACAACTTTGTAAACTAGTAGTTCGCCCCGAACTGAGATCTCGCGCACCGTAGATGGCCAACATTTGGACTTTCTTCTGACTACCCCTTTATTTTCAAGTGCTACTACTGCCGGGTATGCCTATTGCGCTAGCTCTTCATGGTAAAAAATACTAGCATGCATGCAATACATAATGTCGTGTCTAATTTTTCATTTATTTCATATTTATGAATTCTCGTCGTATTTTTAAAAGTATACGTCCTAGAATAAAAATAATAACTATTTTAGAATGTACAAATAAAGACCTTTCATTTGACACCGCACTCAATATATTTGTTTACTTAACTTTTTTTACCCCAATTATTTTCATTTTTATCAAAATTTTTTTTATCATGAAAATAAATCAAGTAGCATCTAAAATCATTGCAAACCAAACCGCAACGATGCCACTCTCTTTTTAAGACCGACCAGTCAATGAGCTACGAAGACATCGAAACTCTATGAAACGGGAGCTCTTGCAGCTCTGGTTTCGTAGTTTTTGGTCTTTGGTCGTATTTCAAAAACTATACATCCTAGATTAAAAATAAAAACCATTTTGGAATGTACAAAATAAGCCCTTTCGTATGACACCCCACTCAATATATTTGTGTAACTTTCATAATTTTTTACCCCCTTGGGAACCCAATATCTTCACAACCCCTTCATCGATTAAGCTCATATGCTCCACCGTAAATTTCCTTACCACAACCTATTGACCTACCAAGTTTCATGCAGATTGGATGAACGGTTCGACAGTTATGCTCGAACAACAATTCGTGAAACATACAAACATACAAACATACAAAGCAAAATCGCCCAACTTACCACTAAGATCTTCGCTCGCTTCGCTCGCTCGATCGATTATGGTGTTGAGGAATTTTGGTGTTCCGTAGTGTTGAATAGAAATGGATTACATTTACACGGAACTGAAAATATTGATAGTATAGTAGAGATAGAGAGTATAAATCTACTCTTACATATATTATATGTAGTGGAGGTTGGACAGTATTTGGTAGGTACTACTCAGATTTACTCTTGTTTGTTTGTAGGGAAATATGTTTTATGTGTTCAACTTTTGGGGCAACGTCCAATTTGCGTCGAAGCTACGATGTTGTCTGCAACTCAAGTAAAACCACAAGTTCATTTTGACATTCCTCAAAAATCGTAGAAAGTCATTATTTAACACACGGGAATTACTCACGTAAAATTATCCGGATGAATCGTAACATTGTCGGTATCTAAATCGACGATAATTTTACGTGAGTAATTCCCGTGTGTTAAATAATGTCTAGTACAACTCACGAAAGTTTTGAAAGTGAAATCGTAGAAAGTGTTGTAAACCTGAAAGTTAGCAAATTTATTTAGATGTTTCAACTTTCAATCACGCCTAATCCAGTAGACCGATTTGGATGAGTAAATTGCAGCCTGGAAAATCATACAGGCAGCATGAGCGAAACCAACAGAAGCTAGTAGGTAGTCAATAAGTTGAGAATCAACGAACCTCGTTTCCAGAGCCATGGTTTTTCAACCTGTGACAGGGTGACCGAGGAATCACCAGCAGCACGATAAGTAATAACCCCCAACTCCCCAGACATGAAATTGAATTCGGTTTCCATTTCAGCCATATGTTTCCATTAGCAGGCAAACTTCACAGGCCAACGCCTAACAGTCCTAACACCCAAGTAATTATAGCCCCAACTGGTAGTGACAATCCGACCGCGATAATTTCAGTAATTCCCAACTACGAACTTAGTACTTCGGTACTTACTTAGGACTGTTCAAAGACAAGTGTGTCGCGTGATTGTGATTACACTAGAGTACTAAACGACCTCGTTGTTTGTAGTCTATTTTGATACCGATTTTGCTTGTTTGACAAATATTTGTCCGTTTTCAATGTTACGAGTGATATACACGCGAGCTATAAGCGATTCTGTTGAACAATGATAAAAATCGAAAACCTTCGGCAAATAAAATCATAGGGCTTGATGTGACACCAAAATTCTTGACTAAAAAATCTTTGGAGAGCATGACCTGTAGACCATCTGATCAGCGGGCTTCAAAAGGTCGCTATTGCAGAATCGCATTAAAGGAATTGAACTATTGCCATCTCTTTTCTTAGAGTGAAAAGAGACGGCATTATAGTTCATTTCAAATTCTGATTCAGATTTAGCGACCTTTTTAGGTCCGCAGGAGGGGGTATTTATAATGAGTAAAATGAAGAGATGTTTTATGATTCTAAAGCCTACGGCAGTCGCGATAAAGTGTTCTACTATTTTGATCATCCAGATTCGAACTGGCATCTTCACCAGGATTCTTAGCTGTGCAATCTCCTAGAGCTCCCAAGCCCCTGTCATCATTTACACCGAACACGGTGCATTAAATATGAATGCTTCCCCTTTTGCAAACAGCTGAGCTGAAAGCCAGACGCCCTCGAGTGCCGGAGCATCAAAATAGTGGTGAGCTTTCAGAGGCACGAGGACCTACTCTGAAACCGCTACCTTGAAAAGTCAAGTTATATGAAAGTCAAATGACAAGAATTTAATTTACATCTATCTTTCATCTTTATCTTTTGTGAGTTAAGTTTCCATCGGTTATGTTTCAATTCATTTTGAGAATCTTTATTAGCCTGTCTAAGCATGAATGTAAAATTGATTATGGGATTGATGACAGTAGGTAAGTTAAGTTACGATAAAAAATATTTCTGCAGTATAATTTTTAAAATGATTTAAACTTTTAAACATTTTAGCATACTTTAGCTGGATGGAAATAAATTAGTTACTGCCAAAAAAGTTGCAAGTCAAAGGTAAAAACGAAGGGTAGCTTCACTCTGAAAATATGTCCAACAACCAACAATGGAACTCCAAAAGCCGAAATCCAACAAATGTCAGTAAAATCGATTCGAAAAGCCATTTAAAGTGCTGCGCCAAACACTCATATCTGATGCAAACATTTCTAAGCTGTAGATATCAGATTAAATAAATTTCATGACTTATATCCCGGCGATGCAACCGTTTTGGCACTGGCATTATAACCAGGAGTTATTGTTATTGCACTTGTAGCAAAGGTTACTTGCGCCTCGAAAGAATTTGATAATGCTCTTTGGAAATCATCACTGTTTGTGGTTGGCATTTATTAGAACATTTCATTGGATATATTGGAAAATTTATATTTGAATAATCTTATTTAATTTGCTGGATGTGAATGCCAAACCGGGTAATGTCAGACTATAATAGGACACAAGACAAGATTTTAGGATACTCTACTCATATGTTGGTAGATTACAAATTAAACGTTACTGGATGACAGCTAAGGATTTTTCCATTTAGTGAAGTATGTAGGTAAAAATTAAGTCAAACAAACTTAATTTTTACCCACATACCTACCGCTCCAGATTAGAGCCGATACAAGCCAAGAGTTCTTTGTGCAGATGGCCAAGCAGATCTAGGGGTAGAATTCCCACTCGATCAAAAAGAAACAGGTCAAGCCAAGAGCGCAGATAGCCAAGTAAATCTAGAAAAAGAATTTCCACTAGGTAACCGTAAACCACAAGACTTTGGGTTTCACAGTAGCCCCAGTGAGTGCAAGTTCGCTGAATTTATAATTGTTGCGCGGAGCGTGCCGATCTCGTCGCGGCGCCGCGACGCGCCGCCAGTGATTAGGCTGCTGAGGCACACACACGAGCGTGAAACTCTAGCGATTCAATTTAAAACAATCATATTCAGTAGGACCTCTGGGATCATTTTGAAACGTCCTAAGAGCAAAGTGACTCCTGTTGTTTCGCGACCATGAAGAAATCCTGGTTCTTCATGGTGTTGGTCGCGAAATCAAACACGGTATGGGGCCCAGATCACTAGGGAACTGTAAAAAGTCCTTTTTTCGTAGTCTGTTTTTACCATGAGCATTTACATATCTACGAAATACCATAGATAAAGTTTAGTGGAATTTGATTACTTACTTGATTTAAATATAATTAATTTGGCATCAATTAGAAAAAGTTGTTGACAAAGAAAAAAAACCGGAAATTATTATACTTAAAACAAGTGGCTAAATAATTTTTTTTAAAAACCGACTTCAATGTTATAAGCTGAGCAATTTTCTGCACTCTCGAGGTGCATTTCTGTTCATAACTCTAAAGATCCTCGACGGATCCTCACCAAATTTTTGCAAAACATGCAATGTTAAGGAAGAGTCTTCCGTTCAAAACTATAAGAGTTAGTTAAGCGTTCAATAACCGCCCGTGTGCATGCCCCTTCCTAGGCATCCTCTCCAACCTGGCCTGAAGTGCAAGTCGCCCACACTCGCCAATTATAGATCGCTACGCTCTTGTTTACCAGAAAGCCTTTTAATTGTGCTCTCTGAACTCCAACAAAACACGTTCCACTAATTTTGTAAATAAAGTTTGTGGTTCGACTTTGTTGTAATTTTAAACTGATAATGAGCTGGAATATAATTTGAGTTGATTTTACCACACAGTCATAGCTATCCACAGAGACAACGATTAAACAAGATTATTGTTTATGTATGAATGGTTTCAAACAAGATATTACAAGGAAAGTGCTGGATATGAATGTGGAAGGATACGTAAGTAGAGGACGGCTAAAGAAAAGATGGATGGATTGTTTGAGAGAGGACAAGCGTGTGAAAGGAGTGACTACTGAGTTGACGAGTGATAGGAGGGAATGGAAGAGGAGAGGAGAACATGTTGTGCCGACCCCACCTACCACCGTGGAAAAAGGGCAAGGGAATGATATTGTATGAATGGTTTCAAACATGACAATAGTAGGAGCAGTATGGTATAAAATTTAAACATATTTAAGACCGTAACCATTCAGTGAAATCAGACAATAGCAGGGTAACAAAACTAATAACAGAGACCTAAGCCTATTTCATTTTAATAAAGATTGAAATAGTAAACAACCCAAATCCAAAACTATCCGCTGTTATTTCCCATTCAGTTTCCTATGCCGTAGTTCAAACAAAGTTCGCCAGTTCCGATACCAATTCAATCAAAGCCACAAAACTCACCCATTGTGTTTTCACGAACGCTCACGCCTATAAATAACCACAGGTGCTTTAAATATTTTATGGACTCATAAATAATACCGATCGCGCCTTCGGTATCCCTCTAACTATCGCATAAAAACCGCTTGCTCGAATACTGTAGCTTACATAATGGCACTTTGGCGGCAATAGCTGTTTTTACACGAGAATTTACACATACATTTATTTCATCATTATCTTCTATATTTCTTAAAGGGGTGGTACCTTATCAAGCACTTCTTGTTAAGCGACATCCAGCGCAGTCAGGAAGAACCACATTTGAATAGATAGTTTTAGAATAATATTACTTATGTCTACACTCTACATCTTTAGGTTTGGACGATTTTTAATCTTTAATTTTTTTTATAGTGTTAAACCACACTTTGGTTTTGAATTCGGATTGAAAATTTTGATAAGAGTTTTCATTTTCATTTTCAAACGATTTTTAATCGTCAAAAATTATTATCTGAAAAATAATAAGAGTGGTTTGACATTATTTTCATCTTTTTCTACTGTACTTTTTGAATCAGACTTGATTCGACCGAGTGGCCGATTCTGATGACGATGTTGTTTAGCCTTAACGACGTAATGACTAGACAGACGAGCTCGATGAGTTGACAAACAGAAAACGTTAATTATTCTAGTCTAGAGTAAGAAACGTGCTAAGCATAATTTCTCGATGACAATGTAAAAAGTGTAATAACTATACAGGTTGAATCATTGTTTACAAACAGTTCACACGTGTAGAAAAAACTGCATACTGTTGTCAGTTTAATGACTAATTCTTGCACATAAATCATAAGGTGTAGAAATAAACCTCACCATGTACGAAACTTTACAGAACACGCACAATGTATACATACAGTTAATAGGTCTCGTACAAAAGTTATTATAGTCGGTTAGATAAATCGAAATGAATCAAATTATATGAATTCAAATCAACTAAGATCACTCACACTGTAATAACACGCTATCTAAAACGATCTCCGTACAAAACCACACGAACAAAACAATCTAATTATGGTAATCAAAAAAAATTCTCACCGCCGCATTCAAGATACAAAAACTAGTTTAAAACAATACTTATAATCCCATACACGTAGACTTATAATCCCATAGACGTCAAATAGAACTAAAGACAAAAGCAGACACAAATAAAAGATTAGGAGCAAACTGTAAGAGCCGTATAGCTCCGGTGAACCCTTCGGGTATTACACTAGGCAGTTTATCATAGTCGTAAAATCGTACACGAAGCGTCTTAAAACATTAGAGGCAATACAGTACAATACACCTGGTGTAAGAGAGCGCGGCAATGCGACGTGGCGCGGAATAAGATGCGCTGATGCAACCTCGCTCGCAACAATTCTTAAATACACATTACGTTTCTAATATTCTAATATTCAGCAGGCTGAAAATTAACTATTAGAAATACAATCGAAACTAGTTGTAATCTAACACGCTTGCTTACTGAACAATTTTATAGTGTAAATAAAAAACAACAATCACCATACAAACAATGTTATCCATCGATAAAAGGACAATAAAATGACGCAAAAGGTATTCATTTTTTATTCAAATGACAATTTATCTATGCGATAAGAGCGGACCACCGGCGGAACACAGCACGACGCACCGGACACGAATAATATAGGTGTACAAAATGGTAACGTACAAAGATTGTAAAAAGTCGAGAACGATAAAAGATGTCAGAACACAACGCAGACAGCTACAAGACAGCTAATACACGACGCGGAGAGCCCACCACGACCGACGTATGACACACAAATACAAATGAAATAAATTGCTATCGAAACAAAGGCGCCCTCTTTGAAGATCGACGTTAGACCTATTGAACCTCGGAAAATATTCCTTGCGGATTTAAGGAAATTGTATAAAACATAACGTTATGTTAAAAGAAACGGTGTAATACCAGCAGTTAACTACACAATTGAGATAAAAAAGAAATATTTCTTTGTGGTTGTTATATTGCGAACGCGCTGAAACAATTGAGATTATACGATAAACAAACTAGAATACAAGTAAACATCAAAACCCGTTTTATATTCAATAGAGTGGACTGCTTGTGTGCATAATAGATTTTCTTTCGGTTTGATATTCATATTTTCTACCGTGACGTGAGAATTGTGTGCAATATTTTTTTTACTTTGCGAGACGCTTTGTTAGCTTTTCTTTGAATCCTAATGAGAATAGCTTTGAACAAATTAATAAGTACAGGAATCAGATCGAGGGACCGGAGCGAAATAGATCCTACTTCAACAATATACCGAGTGCCGCTTTGTTCCTGGCTCGAACGTTATACCTAATTAAAAGTTTCCCCGACAGATAATAATGCCAACAAAAGCAACAAATATGTGTTTGAATAAAGGAAACGGGAAGATATAAATCAGAAGATTCCTCGAAGAGAGCGCTAAGTTACATCGAATTCAAGTAGCAAATGAATGCGTTTTCCTTTATCTGGTTGTTATTTAGTTAGTGGTGGGCAGAAGGGGGAGGGCGTGGACGGCTACGCGTATTGATTGATGGCCCAACACGTGCACGAGCGGCCAGCTGCCCACATTCGGACATCACACTATCTGTATCGCGAGCGGACGTCGTGTCCTCATGTTCACGTCACGTTCCCAACTCTCCAATCCTACTTCGACTCGACCCAGATTATGTAGATACGAGTAGGTAAGGTACTCATAAATTCCACAAAACTAGGGTTGGCAGCGAACATCAGGCGAGCCCTGAATAATCAGTGTATCTCATCAAATACTCAATTAGCATTCGTGCGCAGGGACCGGAGATTATTCCGTGCGCGTTACACCTATCAGATGATCGCACGCCGCTTAACCTTCGCGTGCCGCTGCCTACTTCCAAACTAACAGCACCCGAACCAAATTAAAAGGGGTCAAATTGCAATTCAATCGCAAAATCCAATCCCCTGTGAAGGGTTACCGTAATAACTTTCATCGATGTTGTGCAGGATTGTGAATCGCTTCGGACGGAAGTTTTTAAGCGTTCTTTGGGATTAATAGAGGACGGGACAAAGCGATGGTGAAGAGCGAGGATTTCCTGAAGACAATGCCAGTAATCAAGGCGGAGCGAGCGGCGTGATTACCGCCAGAGCCGGTGCCGGCGCCGGTCTCGCCCTTCCTACACTATTCATAAGCTTACAATAAACCAGCTTACCATATCGACCGACTTGCTACACGAGAACCTCGATAGAATGTCTTATGCACTTTCAAATAAACATACCTACATGAATTCCATCATAAAATGTAACTGTACACTCTCTGCAATTTAAGGTTATAAAATTCAAAGTGCAAAAGGAGAGGAACATGACGACGGTTGGCTTTTGACAAAATGGCAAGTGTCCGCCGGACGCGGCAGCACGGGCGCATCGCACAGATTCCGATGCACGAGCCAAATTCAATTTGCATTTCTTCCCCGCGCCGGCAAAGGTGGAATCAATTTGCACAATCGTCCGGCGGATGACGTCATCGCCTGCCGAATATCACAGCGAGAGAAAAAAGTCAGCAAGGCCGTCCGTCAGTGCAGTCCGTTCACTTGCGATTTCGACCGGTCGGGATGCTGGTACAAAAACAGTATCGAGTCCGTACGCGCCAAAAGTCAAGGTGAACCGGTCGACTTCACCGAGATTGACCAGTGTGCACTTTGTATATACCTGGCAAATTGCAGTATTCCCTTCTTTCGCGAGGAATCGATAGCCGTCAATTAGTCATAGACACGTGGCCGTTCGCATCGAATAATGAGCGAGAATTCGATCGGACGAACGAGGTCGGTGAAACCCGTACAATTTTCTTTGCGGCGGCCAGCTGTCTGCGGACTGGAGTTTTCACAACAATAAAGGCTGAGTCAACAATGAGCCGACCGCAGGAAGCGAATGCAATCAAAGTGGCGTACCGCACTCTTACGGTTCTTCTAGTGTAGTGTTTGGTCGAGGGCCGTGTTTCCACGGCCGCACAACATACGCATCATACGAGTACGAGCCTTGCCTACTCGCCTAGCTAGGTTAAGTGCCATCTCGAAAGCTGTATACGCATACTAAACGGGTCTCACAAATAAGGAAATAATAATGAAAGCTCCATCGAAGGGCCGGACGACCAATAAAAAGATAAAGTAACGGAGCTGGCGGATACTGCGAATATTTAATAAGATATTCTTTTGTGCGGGGTTCATTTGGTCGGTAATGCGAGGCTACCCACGTCAGAGCACTCGGCTTCGTGCATTTCCCATTTGCAATTTTGTAATCAAATCATTTATTCAGTAAATAGGCCACAACGGGCGTTCTCACACGCACATAAATAAGTTAAAATGGAGTCATTTTAACTAAGGGCGGGCGAGGAGAGCCATCAGCCGGATGGGACGCCAAGAAATTTTGCGGAGAGCTCGCTTAGTTTATTTTACGATGTAGATACGGACGCTGTGTTGTTTCACAAAGTATAAATTATGATATCTCCTGTCAAATCATTATGTACCTTACTTACTTTTCTAGAATAATTTATGTCTCGCTCATCTGATTAAAAATAACAAGAGAGTAACATGCGAAGAAAGCTTTAGAGAGCGTATAAGACTCATACGTTTTACGAATAAAGTTGAGTCGATGACTAGCTCATATTCTGATGACTGAGAAGACCACCTGAAGGCTGTCATCACTTCTGACCTCGATAGTCAGGACTAAAAATTACTTAAAATTATTAACTAAATATTACTAAATTTTAAACAATGAATTAGGTAGGTAAGGAGAAGATTGCATCCCAGAGAAGGATATAGGCTGCTGTCGAACGTATAGTACTTTAGGAGTAGCAATGATGTTGCTTAACTTGAACTTTATTTGCGCGTTCAACTGTGAATATTAATTTGTCATTAATGTATTTTTCACATTATCAGAGAGAACCATACAAGTCGTGACTCAGTTTTGTGTTTATTTTTTTAATAGAGATATTTAAGTGAATCGTGTAGATGTGTGTAACGGCACTAGGCTTCTGATACATTGTTATAGTGTGAAGACGGTGAAGGAAAACATAGTGAGGAAACCCGCGGCTTAGTCAGCCCCACACGTATTGACCATGTCTTTCCTGTGGATATGGCCGGTTAAGCTGAGTGATGGGCAAGCCTACTCCATCTCTATCTCTATTTCTATGTATATTATGTATGTATTTACAAAAAAAAATAATGTATATAAGTAGTATATCAGTCATGTGGTTGCCATAACACAAGCTCTGCTTAGCTTGGGACTACATGATGCTGTGTGAAATGTCCAGCAATATTTATTTATTTATTTATTTATATTATCTCAACAATGTCCCGATAAGTGTAGGCAAAGATTGCCTCCTGTCACTGTATTAATCATCTAGTAAAGATGTAAAGGCCTAAGTTTTTTATACTACGAACAAACACTTCTACTACTCTTAAATTGTTGTTTTGGCAGTCTGATCAACATGGAAATCCATCGGGCAGAAAATTTTGATATCTCCATTCCAAATAACAATAACATTCCTATGATTTGGAATCGTAAAATGCTCCTATTTACGATCTTTCGGCAGGGCCGCCGCTAGGGGCGGTAGGGCCTAAAAAGTACAATAAAAGTTGGGTGACCGCAATGAGATTTTACCAATAGAGACGTTAAACTCACTAGAACACGCTCTAAAAAAAAGTAAGTATTAAGTAAAAAGTAAAAAAAGTAAGTAAGTAAAAAGTAAAAGTAAGTACTTACAAAAAAGTAAGTAAAAAGCTCTAAAACGCGAAATTTTGTAATAGCTACTTAAGTAGATTAAGCAGCTTTGTTTAATATCAATCAAGAAAACTAAAAAATAGCACAGATTTCTAAAACCCTGTTGTCAGAATGAGATAAATTATGTGCGTGCTGCGTATAAATGCGTGTCAACGGAGCAAGACAAAGTGTGACTGAGTTGGCTCAAGCTAATTAGCTTGACTTTTGTTCGCCACGCAGAACGGGGTACAACGCATCTACTTCAGTTTATATAGAAGATCATTGGGTGACCGGTAAAGGAATTTACGCTCGGCTACTTTGGTTAAAAAAACAGTACTTTCTCACTGAAATCAATTTGCCTGAAGATACCATGATAGGAAAGATACATTTCTATTTACCATTCTGGAGCGCGATTTTCGCTTTTTCGCTCTCATCACGTTTTTTGTACATCTTTATCGAAATATTACCTTCGTCTCCCTACCTTCGTACCCCTCCCTCCCCTGTTGCAAGCTTCATTCATCCGAAAAAAACTTTTCTTTTTTTTTGACCAAACCTTTCATTGACATGCCTTTCAATTATAATCATTTTATTTTCAAACATAATTATAGCTACAACATATAAGCCAACTGCGTCCCTGGTTTGTGGTGATTTTCTTGTAAAAGCGCGGCTTGCTGGATGCTATATAAAAATATAGTTAGAGGAGTAGGCATTTATTTTATGGACCTATTGTGAGTTTATATCTTCGGTCACAGAGTACAGGAAAATAGCTAGTTGCAAAGAATTACTCTTTGAAAGTGACAGAAAAACATTTTCTTTCACTTCACTTGGTCTAGCTACACTTGGATAAAGCGTCGGATACACTTGGGGACATTTTGTCCCGCAACATGACGCGCAACACATAATTTACGTGACGCTGCAACGTTGCATATTGTCCCGCAACATGCCCCGCAACATTGTACGTGACGCGGGGCATGTTGCTTGCTCCAAAATGTTCGGCAAAATGTTCCATGACAATTGTCGCGGGACACTTCACGTAGTTGTTGAGGGACATGTTCCGCAACATGTCCCCTAGTGTATCCCAGGCTTAAGCTGCAGAAACTATTTTTCCGTCATAGGAATGAAAGCCAGAAATTAATCCTTTTTGAAAAACATTAATTGTGGATTAAGATTTAAAGATAACAAATAAGTACATTTAATATATCCGACTGCTGTAGGTTATGTTTATCAAGTGTTTGTATTTAATACTAGCTTCCGCCTGCGGCTTCGCTCGCGTTGTATCCGGATAAAAGATAGCCTATGTCCTATTCCCAGTCATTATCTATCTAATCGGTTCAGTGACTGTCGAGTTGTAGAGGAACAAAAATACTCTATTTAGTCTGGAACACCACATTATTATATCCCGGAAGAATACATGTTCCCGTGGGATAAAAAATAGTAGTCCGCGCGAGCGAAGCCGCGGGCTGTCGCTAGTTCTTCTATAAATACATCACTACCGATTCTTTGCTAAATAATATATAACCAGAATATGTTACCTAACCGTTCCTACATAAGCTACGACTTAAACACGCCTAAGTAAATAGAGAAAGTAGTTATATAAATTTTATTACATGGCAAAACGTATATTGCCTCCGCAGTGTTGCCTCAAACATGCTATGAAAGAAACTATTTCTTAAATAATATAATCTTTATATAGTACAATTTTCTGCAATATAGTGCTATTTAGTAACCGCTGGCTGGTTACTAAATTACAAAGCAGGTTACTAAATTACATTCTATTTTTTTATGTTTGTTTGAACGCTCTAATCTCTGAGACTACCAGTCGGATTTAAAAAAATATTTCTGAATCTGATAGCTGAAGGTTAGGACTTTTCTTAATCATCATCATCATCATCATATATCATAACTACGCGGGTTACGCCGGCGCCGCACGTTGGTCCCGAATTTGGTGCTCCATACACATAGAAACCAAAACTCGATTTATTAATTTTTTTTTATTGGGGAGTGTTCTAGTACACAATTCTTATTCAAATATGTAGGTACAGTCACCATAGCAAGCTTCATGACGGAATAAAAAAATATTTAGTTTTTTTTTGTATGGAGGAGAACACTTAAATAGGATTATCTCTCGACTCTTAGAAACTCAAGGGCTGCCGCTTATAGAGGGTGTACACCCACACGAGGCCGTCCTCATAAGCCACCAATCTCGCACAGCTGGGCACGGTTTTAGCACCCAGAGCAAACTGAATATTCGAAAATTTGCCTACTACACCAAAACTAGAATTTCTTAAATGTTTGCATGGTAGATTGTTCTAATTCACTATTTTTATCTAACTATGTAGGTACAGTCACCATAGTACGCTTTACGTAAGAAAAAAAAAAATATTTTGTCTTTTTTTGTGTATGAATGAAAACACTTAATTCGGATTTTCTCTCGACTCATAGAAACTCAAAGGCTGCCGCTTATACAGGATGTACACACACATGAGGCTGTCCTTATAAGCTACCAATCTTGCACGTCTGGGCACGGTTTTGGCCAAAAAACTAATAATTCGAAAATTTTACAGCAATACCGAAACCAAGATTTCAAAAAAGTTTGCATGAGGGATTGCTCTGATACATGACTTTTATCTAAAAATGTAGGTACAGTCACCATAGCAAGCTTCATGACGGAATAAAAAAATATTTAGTTATTTTTGAATGGAGCAAAACACTTAAATTGGATTATCTCTCGACTCTTAGAAACTCAAGGGCTGCCGCTTATACAGGGTGTACACCCACATGAGGCCATCATCATAAGCTACCAATCTCGCACGGCTGGACACGGTTTTGGCGCCCAGAGCAAACTGAATATTCGAAAATTTGTCAACTACATCAAAACTAGAATTTCGTTAATTTTTGCATGGTAGATTGTTCTATTTCACTATTTTTATCTAATTATGTAGGTACAGTCACCATAGTACGCTTTGCGTAAGAAAAAAAAAATATTTTGTCTGTTTTTGTGTATGAATGAAAACACTTAATTCGGATTTTCTCTCGACTCATAAAAACTCAAGGGCTGCCGCTTATACAGGGTGTACACACACATGAGGCTGTCCTTATAAGCTACCAATCTTGCACGTCTGGGCACGGTTTTGGCCAAAAAACTAATAATTCGAAAATTTTACAGCAATACCGAAACCAAGATTTCAAAAAAGTTTGCATGGGGGATTGCTCTGATACACGATTTTTATCTAAAAATGTAGGTACAGTCACCATAGCAAGCTTCATGACGGAATAAAAAAATATTTTTTTATTTTTTGTATGGAGGAAAACACTTAAATTGGATTATCTCTCGACTCTTAGAAACTCAAGGGCTGCCGCTTATACAAGGTGTACACCCACATGAGGCTGTCCTCATAAGCTACCAATCTTGCACGGCTGGGCACGGTTTTGGCGCCCAGAGCAAACTGAATATTCGAAAATTTGTCAACTACACCAAAACTAGAATTTCGTAAATGTTTGCATGGGGGATTGCATGGGACATTGCTTTAATACACTATTCTTATCTAAATATGTAGGTACAGTCACGACAGCAAGCTTTAAATTTTACTTTCGGTGTAGTTTATAGATTTTCAAATAATCATTTGGCTCTAGGCGCCAAAACCGTGCCCAGCCGTGCGAGATTTGTGGCTTGTGAGGACGGCCTTATGTGGGTGTATACTCTGTATAAGCGGCAGCTCTTGAGTTTCTAAGAGTCGAAAGATAATCCAATTTAAGTTTTATCCTCCACACAAAAATAGAACTAAATAGTTGTTTTTTCTGTCATGAAGCTTGTTATGGTGACTGTACCTACATTTTTACATAAAAATCGTGTATTAGAGCAATCCCCTATACAAACTTTTTAAAAATCTTGGTTTCGGGAATGCTGTAAAATTTTTGAATTATTAGTATTTTGGCTCTGGGTGCCAAAACCGTGCCCAGACGTGCAATATTGTTAGCTTATGAGGACAGCCTTATGTGTGTGTATACTCTGTATAAGCGACAGCCCTTGAGTTTCTAAGAGTCGAGAGAAAATCCGAATTAAGTGTTTTCATCCATACACAAAAAAAGACAAAATATTTTTTTTTTCTTACGTAAAGCTTACTATGGTGACTGTACCTACATAATTAGATAAAAATAATGAATTAGAACAATCTACCATGCAAACATTTACGAAATTCTAGTTTTGGTGTAGTTGACAAATTTTCGAATATTCATTTTGCTCTGGGCGCCAAAACCGTGTCCAGCCGTGCGAGATTGGTAGCTTATGAGGATGGCCTCATGTGGGTGTACACCCTGTATAAGCGGCAGCCCTTGAGTTTCTAAGAGTCGAGAGATAATCCAATTTAAGTGTTTTCCTCCATACAAAAAATAAAAAAAATATTTTTTTATTCCGTCATGAAGCTTGCTATGGTGACTGTACCTACATTTTTTGATAAAAATCGTGTATCAGAGCAATCCCCCATGCAAACTTTTTTGAAATCTTGGTTTCGGTATTGCTGTAAAATTTTCGAATTATTAGTTTTTTGGCCAAAACCGTGCCCAGACGTGCAAGATTGGTAGCTTATAAGGACAGCCTCATGAGTGTGTATACCCTGTATAAGCGGCAGCCCTTGAGTTTCTATGAGTCGAGAGAAAATCCGAATTAAGTGTTTTCATTCATACACAAAAAAAGACAAAATATTTTTTTTTTCTTACGTAAAGCGTACTATGGTGACTGTACCTACATAGTTAGATAAAAATAGTGAATTAGAACAATCTACCATGCAAACATTTAAGAAATTCTAGTTTTGGTGTAGTAGGCAAATTTTCGAATATTCAGTTTGCTCTGGGTGCTAAAACCGTGCCCAGCTGTGCGAGATTGGTAGCTTATGAGGACGGCCTTGTGTGGGTGTACACCCTCTATAAGCGGCAGCCCTTGAGTTTCTAAGAGTCGAGAGATAATCCTATTTAAGTGTTCTCCTCCATACAAAAAAAAACTAAATATTTTTTTATTCCATCATGAAGCTTGCTATGGTGACTGTACCTACATATTTGAATAAGAATTGTGTACTAGAACACTCCCCAATAAAAAAAAATTAATAAATCGAGTTTTGGTTTCTATGTGTATGGAGCACCAAATTCGGGACCATTGTGCGCCGGTAGGGAGCTGCTAGTAACGGTATAGAACAAAGTTGCTTCCCGCTGTCTGATCTTTAAAACTACGCAACGGATTTTGATGCAGTTTTTTTTTTAATAGTGATTCAAGAGGAAGGTTTATATGTATAATACATGCATACTATAGTAGAGAAACATAGATAATTTTAGAGATTTCTAATGTGATGTGTGATGGGACCCGTGCGAAGCCGGGGCGGGTCGCTAGTAATATTGATAATGCTGATTTGACGACTTGCCTGGGGCATTGTTGTAGGGATTTGTTGGTCGAGTGGAATAGTCTCGTCTTT
Organism: Camptogramma bilineatum; assembly: GCA_958496255.1. Lineage (NCBI taxonomy): Eukaryota > Metazoa > Arthropoda > Insecta > Lepidoptera > Geometridae > Camptogramma > Camptogramma bilineatum. The sequence continues at coordinate 15,310,702 of OY292459.1, forward strand.
CGATCCGATGGTCTTTAGTTCGAATCCCGCCATCGGACATCTTTGATAGCGACCAAAATCGGTCTCAAACTCTCAAATATGACAGTTCAGTGACCACGCAAGTATCACTGTCACTCTCATCTCTACGAGACGAACGCGACAAGAGATACCTATGCGATCGTTTTGACAGTTTGAGACCAATTTGAGGTTTGAGACAAAGTTAGACAATCAGCCTGCTGATGTGTTGATTAGGTCATGTTTTTGTTGGCTATTTTCTTTTACCTCAAATTCAGAGACCCTCTAACAGCAAATTCAGTAAAATCATTAATTTATTGCAGATAAATCAGTAATTAACATCAAGTTCAAGTGTTCCCGAGTAAACCTCGTAAATAAACTTTGATAGAAGCGGCGCCTTTTCAAATGCACGTAAATTGAGTAATAAAACGAAACTGGCCAATCTTGAGTAAGCAGTGTCTGAGATAGAGTTCCGTACAAATTATTCATTGTGATATTTTTCTACAACCAAAACTTACAACGTTGTTTTTGTAGCTCGAGCCAAACTTGCGAGGTGTATTTATATAAGGTTTTTGTTCTGTTTACAGAACCCTAAAAGTTTTTAAAGCCTCTCATTATGCAAGGAAATAAAAGAGTTAACGACAACTTCGACTGCCTATTTGGATTTAATCTAATCATTTACGTGGCGGCCCCTCCTGTTAAATTAACATTACGGGAATATTCATTAGCTGGAAAAAATATCAAAGAAAACAGATAAAAGGTATTAAAAACAATGTTTATTTAGTAGTATTGCAGTAAAACGTGAAATTTGAAATTTAGTATTATTTAATAGTGCATTATTTAGGGAGTTAAGTGTCCATGAAAGTTTTTGTATTTATTTACACAGAATCACATCACACTAATATTATAAGTGCGAAAGTCTGGATGTTTGGATGGATGTATGTTTGTTCCTCTATAACTCGAAAACCACTGAACCGATTTGGCTGAAATTAAAAATATAGATAGATAATGACCGGGTATAGGGCATAGGCTATTAATCCGGGTACCACGCGAGCAAAGCCGCGGGCGGTAGATATAAATAATCTAGGAAAGACGTGGTCAATATGGAGCTAGCGAAGTAGGGTACGGGTTTCCTCACGATGTTTTGTTTTCCTTGCAAAATGTGCGCAAAGATTGACCTATTCAACTGTTGAGGAATCAATTATAACCGAAAATAAGCCCAGGTACCTCAGTGTCTCACGAACAAAGCAAGGAACGGAAACTACTAGATGAATTTACGACCAAAACCACCCACTGCTAAACAAACGACACGCACCTACTTGGTAAGTATAATTTACAACACCGCATTTCACATGCAAATAATGTCATAAAAACTAAAAGAAAATAACATAAAATTAATTATGATAATCAGGCTATTCGTATTTTATTAAATCCGATTCCCGCACTTTGTTATACATTAACCTATGTTTTATGGCTATGGTAATTCGTGGCCTATTTTATGGAACGATCGTCCTCGTATTTACAGCATAGATAGACCATATCGGGAAAAACCTGCCCCCCTACTCCTCCTAGTCATATTACACTATCTATCGTCGCTGTAGAATAGAAACACTTCAAAATGTATAGGATTTGACGTTTCAAGTAGATGAGTCACGTGGTCAGAACGTCAATTCCTATACATTTTGAAGTGTTCTATTCTACAGCGACGATAGATCGTTCTACAGCGACGATAGATCGTGTAATATGGCTAGGGCCCCTGGGCCTTTACTCGACAAATCGACAATCGATATATCGGGCCCAATTATCGTGGCTCCGCTTATATTGGTCGAAACTGAACACAACATATCACCAACTTAAGCTGAAATACGAAAATTAGCAGGACACATCGTTTTTAGTTTTAGGAGGCCCTGTATCAAGGACGCACAAGACTTAAAGGAGACCTAGGTCTATATATAGGTAACTAGCTGCTGCCCGCGGCGTGGTACCCGGATAAAAAGTAACCTATGTTACTCTCCAGCCCTCCAACTATCTCCACACAAAAAATCACGTCAATCCGTCGCTCTGTTTTGAGGTGAAAGCAGGACAAATAAACAAACAAATAAACACACTTTCACATTTATAATATGGGTACGGATACCGAGCTTAAATGATGATGATAGTGACCAAGCCTAAAGATACATAAGCTGTGAAACACACCACATTAACACAAGGATAAAACACCTATCAGTCAATACAGGGACATTGATTATTATCGCTACATGGTTTTAAGTGCTCGTTACTATCTTTTTAGCATTTTTACTGTTCAAGTATCCGACAGTTTTTTTAAGTAGTTGTACCCGTAAGTAGTTTAAAAGCTTTGGACTACATGACTAATTTAGTAGCTGAATATCAATTGTGTACGAATACTTAAAAACGTAACCAGTAATTAAGTTTTTAGTTGTTTTTTAAGTCATAATCTTTTAGTACCTAGGCAACCGCGAGCTGATTCTAATAAGCCTAAACACGGGTGTTTTAATCTTCACTGAGGAGTTCCGTTGAACAGTTCCTGACTCCATCATCATTTTTACCATTGGAAAAGTAAATTGTTCCAAATAAACACTTAATATAATAATAATAAGGCTTAATATTAGGGTGAAGTTGGATAGAGCCGCTAGTCGGACACGAAAAATACGCAAAATAAAATGGAGGTAAGGAATCACAAAAAAAGAAAATTCAAAAGTATTAGAAGGTGCTAATTAAGGAAAATTCAGTTAACAACGTTAATAATTAGCAAGTTCAAAGAAAATGCCAGATTAGAATGGGAGACGATTATGAAATGAGTAACGAAGGTCCGATTCAAAATGGCATTCATAAATTCATGAAAAACTGGCATAGCGAGCGGGGAAGTTTGCGAGGCTCGAAAACAATTTCGCTGGAAAAAAATAGATGCCTTTATAAACAAAGTTCTCAACTACAAGTAAGCATAAGCAATCTCCGAGATAAATGAAGAGGTGGGAAGGGAAGCGGTAGACGGAAAGGGCGTGCCTTTCTGAACGGAACCAAAAGGATTTTAACAGGAATACGTACAGAGATAGCATCGTAAGAGTTTACGATAGTGCTTAGGGATTTATTACGACGCATTTTTAGGGCCACGGTTGCTCTCGCTATTATATTCTAGCCGTACAAACTATTAGCTAAGCTGCCGACCGGACTGGTTAATGTTTATTTTCTTTGTGTTGGAGTGTGGGCGTGTGAACGTGTATGGTACGAGAACTGGGTTTCTCAAACTGTTTATACCCCAAAGGGCACAGCATGTGAGGCAAGATTTACAAGGCGAGATAAATATTCTGAAAAATGTTTACAAACATTTTTTTCCCATGGGGTAGGCAGAAACCAAGGATTTTCTTGCTGATACACTTGACACACCTCTTTCACTCTCATTACAATTTTTATAAAAGCTCGCTCTAGGGTACTTTTGACCTGGCCCTTCTCTAAAATGTCCCCAATTTGTTCCAAGTACTTTCGCCTAGGTCTTCCCTTTCAGCTGCTCCATTCATCTTCTGTTTCCTCTACCGCTCCATCCACACCGTTACATACATTCTTCTAATCCCATGATATTTGTTCCTCATGATTTTTAATCTATTGTTCCTCAGCTTATCCAATATCCACCTACATTCCACTGGCGTCTTATCTTAGAAAAAGTACCGTGAGACACGGGTAAAAATGCGGGATGCAGTTAGTAAGAATAAAAACAAAATTTATAACGTATCTCCGTGCCATGCCACAGAATAAATAGGTACAGAAGCCTGACTTCGCGAAAACGTTTATTTAAATAACTCTTGCTGCGACGCAACATATGCAATTCAGCTCGTGCAAGCACTCATTACCTAGTTCAATATTCACATACACAAATCCTCTCTTTCTAACGCATAACTCTGTCCATAGCAGCATTTACACGCGAGATATCTGTACAGTCCAGATGCCGCGGGAAATAGCACGCGCCATTCCAACCTTTAACAGTTTTATCCGCGGTTATCTGTACAGATATCTGTACAGTCCAGATCCGTGGTAAAAACTCTACCGTGTAAAGGCCGCTATTGTCTGGTGCGGAGTGCCGTGGAAGGGCGGGCCCGCCAATATACTTGTAGCTTTGCACCTAAAGTGCGGAGTTCGCCTTCTGTACCTATTCTGTGGCCATGCCAAGCTAAGTAACTCAGAAATGAGAAATTCTAGCCATCCCGCTGAAGTCTAATTAGAGAATTTTAGTGTTATTAATAAATTCCTAGGAGTTCCCGACCAACTGTCCACTGAATTAACTTGTTTGTAGCGTTCCTAATATAATTATCTTGTTCTAAGTACAACTTAGGCTTTTAAGTTTATATTCGACTAGCTGACCCGGCGAATTTCGTACCGGCTCAGAATTCGAAATATCATCAAAGTCCATATAATACAGGTACTTATCAGAATTAATTTTCTTCATATTTTTTATTTTTTCCGATGTTTTAATAGGTGATTCCGCTATTCAACGACAAATCCAATAAATCATAAAAATCGGTCAAGCCGTTCTAAGTTAGAGATCCGGCAAGCACGGCTCTCAAAATTGTGAGAATAACATCATCATCATCATCTCCCTGACCTTATCCCATTAGGTGTGGTCGGCACAACATGTTTCCTTCCACTTCATTCTATCACTCAATTATGAGAATAACAATGATACCTTTATTTTATATGAGTACAAGTTACTGTACATTAGTAAAAGGAGTTCTGGCTATGACCTCCGTTGAAGGTCATCGACCCGTTCGGTTTATTATTTTGCAAAATACATTTCTGATGTAACAAAATCCCTATTTGTCGAATCGAAGAAGAAACAATATTTCTAATTATTTTGCAATTGGATGTTTCCTCACTAAAACTGCCCTAGGCACTGTAGCAAGTAGCAACCCGTAGGTTGGAGTATATAATAGAGGTATAATACACCTACCTAGTAGGTATCTAAATTTAAAATTGAATTTAGCTTATATGATCTCTAATTATAATTAGTTAGTTTGTAAGTATTTGTTTGAGGTAGTAATCAACTTTCGTGACGGAATTTTTAAGAATAGGTATCGATATTTTTATAGCTGTGAGTGACCGAAAATTCGTTCCCGCAGCAAATAAGAGCTCAGTGAACAATGCTACCAACGGTCACCCATCTATTTTTTGACCGAGCAGAGTGTCGCTTGAGCGCTTTGAGCGATAAGGCCGCCCATTGTGCCACCATGTATTAGTATTTAAGTCCTCTAGTTAAGTTCGTAATAATGTTGGTGTAACAATAGAGTTATTTATCTATCTTGATCTATCAAGCAAGATCAACTAAGCAAGTTGTACCATGAGCGCAATTCTTAGTAAACAAATCAAAATAACATCACTCGATACAACTCAATACCTATACCTCACATAATTGAAGGCACAATAATTATTGTGATGTCATGTACTCACTGACTAATCACATCCAAATTGAAGGTTACATACGAAACGACGACGTATATAATAGAGCTAGTAGGCAGCTACAGCTAGTGAAATCAATTCATACCATTTAAATACGAGTATATTAAAACAAAGTTAGAGCCGTGTTGGCCGAGGGGTACCTCGACTTTCGATCCGAAGGTCGTGGGTTCGAATCCTGGCCGTGCATCAATGGATTTTTCGTTTCGAAAAATGTATAAGTATACGCATTAATACGAGCTCTAAACGGTGAAGGAAAATATCGTGAGGAAACCCGCGGCTTAGTCAGCCCCACACGTATTGACCATGTCTTTCCTGTGGATATGGCCGGTTAAGCTAAGAGGATGGTGTAGAGTGCTCGGCAAGCCTACTCCATCTAAACAATGTCCCAGGCAACAGTGTTCCGATAAGTGTAGGCAAAGATTGCCTCCTGGCACTATATAAATCATCTAGTAAAGATGTAAAGGCCTAAGTTTCATATAAAACCAAGTCGGGTTAGTTACACTCGGATCGATTTTTATGATCTCTGATTCGTTGGATTAGTCTCCACCCTGAATAGCAAACCTATTAACTACTATCGGTAATTTCACGAAAATTTGTATAATAGGCGGGCTTATCGCTTGATAGAGATCTCTTCCAGACAACCTTTGAATGGAAAGAGACAAGATTAAGACTGTTTTGATTCATCCGTTGAATCAGACAAGACAGCGTGATCTAGCTTCGTTTCTTTTCGCTTGTATTTTAGAGAATTTGTATTACCGTAGATTAAATTTTAGAAAAACCTACTGTTGGGAATATGGGATTCTTCCTGTGCCTTTTCTTTAAATGAAGAGATCCCAACCCATACAATTATAACTTGTTTTTAATGAATAAATGTTTTTTGATTTTTTTTTTTAAATGACGGGAACTTCAAATTTTCTAATAAGTAATTACAACGTTTATTGATGGTTTACATTACAATGTAGTTTTGTAATATTAATTAAAAAGTTAAAGATGTAATAATGCGTCGTTGTGCGCGTCCATGTACCAAGTGGTGTTGCCAGCGCGGGTGACGAAAAAGTAGTTGGATTTTTTGATGTATTTAATAAATAAATAAATAAATAATGCTGGACATTTCACACAGCATCATGTAGCCCCAAACTAAGCAGAGCTTGTGTTATGTTTGTGTATTTGTTTGCCTAAACACGTACAGTTACCCAGCTCTTCTATCCAGCCTACGCTAACCGATGTAACAAGCCCATTAAAACAGTTCCATTCGAATGGGGACGATACAAGCCTAATGTATGTATTATACATCACAGGCCTAATGTATACGTTATCATGTTACTATGACATAGGACCGACGCTAATTCGTTACGTTACTTGTGCTACTGAATTATGATCAGCTATTTATGGTTATTGTGTTTTTATCTGTGTAATTTACATTTTACAAACTTTGTCGTGGTATTTTGCAGAACATGGAACGCTGAATCGGAATCTTGATAAAGGTCAGTCTTCAGAATCAGCGTGTTTGGTTGATCGCTATGGTGCTTTTTAAATATCGATATTATTGCTTTTAATTATTGCTTTTATTTATTTTCATATTGGCCCCTGAAGGGGCAGAAAAGCAATAATATCGATATATAAGGGGCGCCATAGCGATCAACCAGGTGCGCTGATTCTGAAGATTGACCCATAAACGGTGCTGGAGGAAGGAAAGATACATGGTAATAAAAAAAAAGCCTTTACATCTCTTACTAGATGATTTATACAGTGCCAGGGACATTGTTTGAGATGAAGTAGGCTTGCCCAGCATCTAAACCATCCTCTCAGCTTAACCGGCCATATCCACAGGAAAGACATGGACAATACGTGTGGGGCTGACTAAGCCGCGGGTTTCCTCAGAAAGTAAAACTCACGATCAATATTCTTGGTCTTTAGAGCCAGGTGGCTTCGTCTTTTATAGCGATTGACAAAGTGACGGATGGACATGTCCACAACCTTGAAAGTATTGAGAAGCTGAGAAATAACTTGTCATTAGCAACAAAACTGCCGAGTCGTAAACAAAGAACAATTCGAGCTGATGACAAATCCGACTTGGCAACATCCAAAGGGGATTGCCATCATCGAACAACAAAATCTGCAACTAGAGCGTATCTAAAATGTATCTTATCACTATGAGATATGACTCAATATGAGGTAACGTACGATGGTGTGACGGGGATCCATTATCTATATTAATGTTGGAGGTAATTGTTTGTAACTTTGTATGTACAATCTTGGGGATGACAAAGCTGATAGCGAAAATTCTTTGATAAAATATTACAAGGATAATTTTATGCAATCGAGTTGTACAAAGTACGGAAAAAGATCACAATTTTGACTCAGTGTTTTCTTTTTCAATATTTGAAGGTTATATAAATATTTTCGACCTGAATAATAAATAAAAATAAATTTATTTTCAAAAAGGTTTAAAGTTTATAAGCTAATTTATAAATACAATTCTGTTCCATATGATTTTGACGCATAAACCTTGTAGCATAATAATTGTATGATACAATTATCACCTCACTCAAACTTAAGTTTTCACTTGTATGTAGACTAATGTACTCAAATTCGTGGGACAGTGGCAAGATATTTATCTATCTCCTCCTCCTTAGTCGATCCCTCATTGAGGATCATGACTCCTTCCCATAATCCTGTGGATGGTTGATCTCCATTTGGAGCTATCTATGGCTTATTGCAGTGCTTTGTTCACCGGCATTTAGAGCATCTATCTAATTAGCCCATTTTCACGCCATTTTTTCCGACCCTGTGCCAGTCGAATCCAATGCTTCTCTTGCTGCCTTTACTATATCATCAGACTATCTGGCTGGTGGTCATACTGGTTTTCTGGCAAGATATTTATAGCAAAGTTTTAGATTTTTCCCAGCAAATGCCTGATGATTTTTTTTTATTATAGCAAAACTTTGTCTCAGTATAAAAAAGTACTATAGTCTATGTCACAAATAAAACTACTGATGTACTAATGTGTTGTATTGGAAAATTACTCGCACATGCGGGGCGCGGGCGCAACACAACGAAAACAAACTAACCAGTAGCGCAACTACTATCAATCTGCCAAAAAGTGCTGAGCAAAAAGTTCGCATGCTGTTCGACGCTTTGTCATTATGTCACATTTAAAACATCCCTTCATGCATGGCTTAACGACAAAAATGTATGAGTAATTTGGACAATGTGTGATTAATTGATTATGTTTTCTTTTTAGTTGATTGATATATTTGCTAGTCTATTGCTTTCATATACCCATAAAAAAAAAGTTGTGATATACATATCATGCGTCTGTCACGGTGTTGGTCGCGAAAGAACACCACAGAGTAGAATAACTTAGCTCTTAAGACGTTTCAAAGAGATCCTAGTGGTCCTTCTGAATATTTTGAATATGACACGTTGAAAAGATTCTATGCGTAAGAGTATACCACGATCAATGTCTAAGAATTACTCTCTAGTCAAATCAAGAAAAAAACACTACTGCGCTACCATTTGCGGCAACCGATAGTTGCACCTACTGTATGTGTATTGTGTATGTGTGCGTGACCTGTCGCAGACAATACGACGACGTAGATGAATCACTGCGCTACACTATGTGACTACACGTCATGCGAGAACGCAATCTAGTGTTAGATAACCTACACATACCGCATACTAAGGTCGCCTAGAACTGTCTAGTCTAGCTAGATAACTATATATTTGCCCATGACCCCGACTGTTGCCTAGTTACAAATGGCGCTGTTAACGTAGTTTACTGAGTAAAAAGGAACTTTAAGTCGTCTAAAATGAACCAATGAAACTTTATGGATAACTATCACCCTCGCGGCGTTGCCCCCGTAGTGACGGTACATGGTGATGATGATGAAAACTAGCTCATATCCTTAAGAGTTTAGCTATCAAATGCAGAAATTTCAAATCCGACTGATAGTTCCTGATATTAACGCGTTCAAACAAACAAACTCTTCCGCTTTGTATATATAGATAATTAGCTAGTAGCTAAAGAAAGATAAAAACGAGTTGGATGCCCATTTAGAGTATTGGTCCACAGTGGACCCATAGGGATGACTGAAGAGAAGGAAGCCAAATTAGGACCACTATAGGCTTTTAATAATAATAACCAAAATGGATATAAAGATAGATATAATATTCCTCATAGAATACCAATTTACCAAAACTGGAGTCAATAGTCCACGAATGCGATGAAAGACGAGCTAGACGCCTACGAGAGGGACTGGCAGACGAAGGCACTGGATCTTAGTGACTGGCGAAAGTAGGGGGAGACCTTTGCCCAACAATGGGACAGTATGGGCTAAGAGTAATAGAGCCAAAAGATAGCATTTATTATTTATGGTTAAATATATATCAAATTTAAAATCCTGGCACTGGAAAGATCTATATTAAAACATTTTACGGTTGCTAGCAGCATCAATTATTAATTGGGTCACTGCATTAGGAATCAGAACAATGGAACAGTGTTCCTTCGGTTATCTCTACTCTATATAAACCTACACAGTTGCTTTATAATGATACTCTTGCTTGAGGACATTTGCTGATATTGTACCTAAATGGATAGCAAGAATTGAATCATCACATGCCAGTATCGTTGCTGCTTATTTAGCAAGAATTTGAATCATGATTTTTTTCTTGTCTCTCTCATGTCAAAGAGAAGAGATGGCAATAGATTTAGCAGCCGTTTGATCTATGATAAGCCTATTAAGTCCTATGAATAATAGGGTTAGCCCATAGGCACAGAATATATTATAATACCAGGGTAGTCTGCGGATGATAATTTAGTTATATATAGCCGGGCTAGAACGCAACAATCTGTGGTTTTGTTCAGTAACGCCCATAAGCGGAATGCTTGAAGGTTACTGCTATCAAATATCTTGAAAACAAGCTTGACAACACGCTCTAGACGTTTCGACAACGCACGAGAATGCCTTAAATGGACGTTTAATGGATTTGGAACGACGAAAGCATTATCTTACGATAATATATGAGCTATTGGCCAATCCTGGTCTATAGCATGAAGGCCACCGTCATGGCTGGGAAATTAGCAGGACAGTCTACCAAGTACAGTAATCAGATCTATTATATGCTCTTGCTTGAATCACAATCTATACTAATATATCAGACAAAAGAGTTTGTTTGTTTGAACACGCTAATCTCAGGAACTGCCAGTCGGATTTGAAAAAATATTTCTGCATTTGATAGCTAAGTTCTTGAGGAAGGTTATAGGCTACTTTTCATCATCATAATCACCATAAATACCATCTTAAGGGGCAACGCCCTGTGGGCGCTGCTAGTCAATGCATATTGGTCGTGATGGAATTGCCTCAGTCGGTCATAGACTGAATAAGTTTTAAGACGATCAGAAGTATTCGATGGTTACTGCTATCCATATAACTAAGCTCGCCCCTTGCTTTAATTAGAAGGTAGGTTGGTACGTTGTCGGTCAAGCCTGAACTCTATGAGATATTTGACCTCTGGCCCTAGTTTTGCCCTCTATATAAATTAATCTACAGACGTGAAAATAATATATTGTGCAAGCAACTAAGCAAGAGTTAATATTTATAGTATGCATGTATGTATACCGATTTGTCTAGTAGATAAACGATACGCAGAATATTTAAACGCAAACGCATCGGAGTGGATCGAAACGCACCGCGAAGTGAAAGATCGGAATCTCATAACGAAACGCAAAACGCTATATGAAATTGAAATGGTATGTGCAATGTGGAAATATTCAATTATTTCTTCCTTTAAGTTAGTAACTGTTATCTTTTAATGATCATAATATTTCCTTGGTAGCAGAGGATAAGGAAAATTATATACAGTTGTTCTATTTCACAGTATACATTATACGTAATTGTAATCACTCCGTCATTAGCTCTTTGAGTTAGAACAATTTGTATTAGAGTAAGATATAATTCAGAGAATAAAGTTAATATACTTACTCGAAGGTTTAGCCGGGGAAGTTTTAACAAGTCATCTGAAAATGTCCAATCATTAGGTACATTTATATGCTCATACCTAACAGTTGTCTTCTCTATGCTGATTATAGAGCAAGATAGAAAATTCGATTATTTATTGTAATAGGTACCTTGTGTATCTAAAAATAGATTATTTTCTAGTAAGTACTTGTGGATGATTTCGGGTTAATAACCGAAAAACCGACGATTTCCACATGTGGCCTCAGCAAAGCGAGAGAAAACATTTTTTTATGATACAATGGCCCGTTTACGAAACTGTCCATCAATCACGCTTAGGTACATTCCCGAAAGCGTTATAAGAAAATTCTTCGTGGATTTACCCTATTTACCCCGAAATGCTTTCCGCGGGATTCGTACGGGAATATTTTACATTTTACCTGAACCACAGAATATACTAGTCACTATGCCAAAAGTAGTTTTGACTCAAAACTCAGGCTTCAAAATTTTAGTGGATTTAGGTACCTAGCTAGACACCAAGCAAGTTATCTAAGCTAAGTTAATTTTTTGAAGATGGCGGAGACCTTTGCCCAACTGTGGGACAGTAGGTACCTACAGGTTGTAGAAAAAAAATAGTTTTTAATTTCTAGAATAATAATTACCTACTTATAAAGAACAATTATTCCAGGACATACACAGCAACAAGGCAACAAAGAAACAAGTGAAGTTAAATTAAAAGCTTTTAAAAAATGGCAAACATAAAAACAAATGAGATGTGGGCAGAGACATAATCTAGGTACCTACCTACCTATACCTACGTATATTTAGAATTATTAGGAAACATAAAATTATTACCGTCTATCTAGGTTCTTAGGTGGTTAGATTCTATTCAATGGGCTAGACTAGACTCAGAGTTCTATATTATTCTTCCGTAGTTTAACAGAAGTCTACCAAACATGAATACAATCAAAACACGAGATAAGGATCAATCGATATGAGGCAGAGGCGACAGACGCACTGACCCGCATTAGAATGGACTGTTTGTCCCGTACCTAGGCAGGTCAGACTATGAATTATAAACATATTAAACTAGCACCGTGGCTCCAATATTAGGAATTGAAAATACAAACGGGAGCTCCTAATATACTACAAGTATTTATAAAAATTATCATCTACCAAACGCATTTTGGAAATTAGGATTTGGAGGGCACCTTAATTGTCGGTCCCGGCTTTTAAGTCGTTAAGCCATGACGGAGGCCTTTAGACGGCCTAAAACCTCCGTCAGCAGAGGTGGCCATTAGCCCATAAGAACAGACATTACTGTAGAGCAGGGGTGCCCAAACAGTCGATCGCGATCGACCGGTCGATCGCGAAGCTTTTCGAGTCGATCGCCAGCAGTGCCATCCTATGAAAATTACGCGGATAATATAGTGTTATCCATCATCATCAAGACAAAATTTGTGATCCAAAAGTTACGATTCCTCCATTTTGATGTCCCTATATTCAAATTTAAAGTGCAGTAAAACGATATTTCAAAAAATTTTTTTACATGTAGTACCTACCTACATAGTAGGTATGTAGTTTAGTCGATCCTTTGCATTCAAAATATTTTCTGGTCGATCGCCGACACTATAAGTCTGGGCACCCCTGCTGTAGAGTATTCATCAAGATCGTGCAGGTCAAATGTTGAATAGTTGCATTCTGCCTTGTTGGCATGTGCGCATATAGTGCATTGTTATAAATCCACCACTAAATCACACGTCAAGACATCTATTCACAGAAACGAACAATAGGATTCCCGCCGTGGGCTTGTCCAATCTATGCCTATCTAGTTATCTATGTCATGTACAGTCGCGACCATTAGAGTAAGTACCTTTTTCTGTGATGTAAAATGTGTTATAGTCAGACAGATCGGAAAGAAAGCTAGGATCCATATCTTGTCTGTTGCCCTGTGAGACTCCACCAAAGCGGAGATGTGTGAGATATGTTTTAAACAACCAATAGAATTTCGTTTTTCAAACATGTCATCTCGTCTTTTGAAATTCTATTGGTTGTTTAAAACACATCTCACAAATCTCCGCTTTGGTGGAGTCTCAGCCTTATTATTGGTTCTTCATGGTATTGGTCGCGAGCGAACAGGAATCAAAACACATGTTAAGAGCTAGTGTAATAGCGGCCACCCACGAACAATTCTATCGTCCAATTGATTGGATACTGCCAGTTTGATCATGCCGAATGGACCGTGTGTGGACGTGGATCGGCATGAACTGCCGATTGGACAGTTCGAATTGAACGTGTGTGGCGAGCTGCCGTTTGGATACGATCGATTGGATCCAATCGGAAGGACGATAGAATTGGTCGTGGGTGGCCGCTATAAGAGTTTTTTTCAAAGGTCCCAGTGGTTAAACTCGACTACAGAAAAATAGCTTACTGACTTTACTTTGAGAATATCATAAATAGATCAATAAATAGTAAAATATACCACTTCACATTGCTCGAAGATTCGGGACGTTGGTTATTTCAAACGTTAGAATAGCATAAAAGATGTGAAATAACTTTTAATCCGTGTATCAAAAGTACAAAGCCGTCATCAAACAGTTTAGCTTCTATTGGAACATCTAATATTGGGTGAACATCCCTCCAGGGCCACTAATCGATGAGCACACTGATCCACCTGTCATCACCGTGCCTGACCTTATCAATAAATGTAAGGATATAACAATAAAGGGACAAGTCCGAGACCGACCGCAGCCTGTAAACGAAAACTGCAAATCTCTATGAAATTGACAGATTAACCCTCATACTAATATTATAAATGCGAAAGTTTGGATGGATGGATGTATGTTTGTTCCTGTATAGCTCGACAACCACTGAACCGATTTGGCTGAAATTTAAAACATGATAGATTATAACCGGGATAGGACAGAATTGTCTTTACATCTTCAGTGTAGTTCAATTTGTTGCAGTTTTGGCTGCTTATCATAGCTAAATTTTTTTTTTGCGAACCTACAATTATCGAAGGCGATTGTACTCTGCCTAGCAAACCCGTAAATCTATAGAAGCAGAATGTATATGACAACTCAAAAGCCGTGATTAGGTCGGCAGATAATTGTAATATTAATTAAGTGACACTAACAGGATCTTGTAATGCCCAGTAATTGATTGTATCATCATAATTGGAACCACATCAGAGTAATGTTGGCCCCAACGTTGGGGCCAATGCAATTTTGTCCGTTGGCCCCAACGTGTTGATGCGAGGTTAGTCTTCATCGAGAACTTTCAACTTTCAAGCCATCTTTGGAGTCTTGGCTTTCTGGCGGCCGAAAAACTAAGCCAACTAAGTAAGCCATTAGCTCATAAGAACATACATACATAGAAAGATTTGGAATCAGAAGTTCAGAACACTGTGGATTTAATAAAAAATTCTATGAGCCTACCTATATACCGAGTCTATATCATCATCATCATCATCATCATCATCATCATCATCATCTCAGCCCATTACCACCCACTGTTGGGTATAGGCCTCCTCTTTATTATTACGGCATTCTCTCCGATCCCTCGCGAGTCTCATCCACTGATTCCCGACCACGTTCATGTCATTGGACCATCGAGCGGGTGGTCTGCCTCTTGGCCGTTGAGCATTCCGAGGCCACCATTCAGTTATAGCCTTTGTCCATCTTCCATCGTCCCTATATCTATATCTATACTAATCTATATCTATATCTATACTATCTATACTATCTATCTATACTATTATAATAATCTACACTCGCGTGCAACTGAATCGACTCACTCCTACAAAATGTGCAAAGTGTAACTTTTTTCGAAAACGACTCAAGTAATGTATATAAAGTATATATTTTTTTTAAAGCTTGATCTTTAAGCTTCAAAATGGTACCATTATTTTGAAAATCTACCCTGTACTTTTTAAATTAATCAGATTTGAATGGAAACGTAACAAAAGTGAAGTTAATGAAAGTAAATATAGGGCTGATCAAAATTAAAATAAAACAGAAAGTTTGTGTTAAATACTCAAAATGTATTGTCTCAATACTTGGTGTTGCCTCCTCTAGCTCGAATAACACTGCGAAGGCGGTTTTTCATCGAACTTATAAGTTTTTATATCAACTGTTGAGGAAGCCTTTCCCACTCCTCTTCTAGCGCCATCTTTAGCTCTGCGATGCTTGTAGGCGCCGGATTTCTGGCTCGTACCCTCCGTTTGAGCTCGTCCCATAGATGCTCAATGGGATTGAGATCAGGACTCAGTGCTGACCAGTCCATTGTCCGAATGCCAACTTCATCCATGCACTGTCGGGTGATTCGTGCTGTATGACACCGGGCATTGTCATGCATTAGAAGGAAGTCGTTCTCGATAAAGCCTTCATAAGGCAAGACATGACCCAGAAGAATATCTTCCACATATCGCGCAGCAGTCAGACCGTCTCCTCGGCCTCCACCAGGGACGAAAACGAGCTCCGTTTTTCCTTCTAGCGAAATGCCCGCCCACATCATACACGAACCACCCCCGTAGGACACTGTTTCGGCAAAACAGCACTGCGCAAACCGCTCCCCTGGACGCCTGTAGACCCAAGCTCTTCTGTCACTGCCGTGTAGACACACTCTGCACTCGTCAGTGAACAGGACTGACCGCCATTGCTCAGCACTCCAATTAATGTGTTCGCGAGCAAACTCAAGGCGCGCTTGTCGGTGAGCTGTGGTCAATTTAGGGCCTCTGGCAGGCCGTCTTGGAACGAGGTTCGCTTCTCGCAATCTTCTTCTGACCGTCCATTGACTGACAGATACTCCTCGAACTTCTCTCAGCTGTTGCTGGACAGAGACACCGGTAAGATGACGATTTCTGAGACTCGTCGAAACGATAAAGCGGTCGTCTCTCTCAGATGTAAGCCGGCGCCGACTGGTATCTGGCCTCCGAGAGTAAGAACCAGTCTCTTGGAATCTTCTGTAAACCCTTGGCACAGCAGATTAGCTCAGGTTTAGTCGACGAGCGACTTCTCGCTGGCTTAAACCCTGTTCCAGCAAAGCAATAACTTGAGCGGCTTCTTCTGATGTGGTATCCATAGTTCTTGTAAATCGGCAATTGTAACTTGCGTAGGTGTGTTCAGTTCAACGTATGATAAGCGACTGATAGGTGTGCACTGCTTGCACGGGGTTTTATAGGGGGTTGGAACGCGCCCGCGCGTCTACAGCACAAAGCGCATTTTTCATGCTTATAAAGATATAACAATATTTAAAAAAGTGCTGAACGAATTTAATTGACATTGGTGTTATTTTAAAGCCTAAAGACCAAGCTTTAAAAAAATAAATATTTTATGTACATTACTTAAGTCATTTTCGAAAAAAGTTACACTTTGTACATTTTGTAAGGGTGAGTCGATTCAGTTGCTCGCGAGTGTATATCTATACTATTATAATAAAGCGGAAGAGTTTGTTTGTTTGTTTGTTTGTTTGAACGCGCTAATCTCTGAAAGTACCAGTCGGATTTGAAAAATTCTTTCTGTATTGGATAGCTAATTTATTGAGGAAGGCTATAGGCTATTCAACATCACGAAAAGACCCTCAGAAGCCATGCAAAATGAAAGAAAGCCTGAATCGTGCTGACGAAAACATGCGGTTGACCATTGAGATAATAACTAGAGAAGAAAGTACAAACCATAGACGTGTCACAAATGAGACGGAACATGGGCGGGGCCTAATGAGAGATTAGACACCGCACAGAAGCGACACAGCTTTTTTACCTACTAATTATTACTCTGCCTTATCTAAACAAATTGACTAGGTCGTGGGTTTGATTCCCACCCAGGACAAACATTTGTGTGACGAATTATATTACGAATACAAATTATATTAATACGAATACGAATACGAATTATACGAATTATATTAATTATATAACCTGTATAACTCGGTTCTGACTGAGTGTAGATTAAACTGTTTTCACAAATATTGTTTGTTATACTCATATGAGTTTATATTTTGATGTTTGGTTGATGGCCGCGCGATATAAAAAAGGCACCAACCTCCCATGCAAAATCAGCATGGCCTTTTATAAGTCACTATCACATTAATCATCGATTTTTTTAAAAACTACAAGTTAAATAAAAAAAAATTACAGTCAATAAAAAGTCAATAAAAAAATCGAAGTTCCGATTGCTTCTAAATCGCTGCACACCGTCTTGTACTGATAGACAAACAGACAGACAAACGGCATAGGCTGAGTAGGTATTTTATGAGCTGAACAATAAATCAGTTATATTATACCTAATTGAGTTAAAATAACTAGGTCCATAAATTATGAGTTCACCAACACTTATTACCTACCGTGTCCAATCTGTGCAGTTCAATTTTCATATTCTATGATTTTCTAGAAATGGCGGCAAATTTTGACAAAAATTAGTTTTGCTTTGTTTTAGTTGATGTTTTGTTTACTTACCGATGATAAGTTACGCCACTATCCTTTTTTTGTATAGTTGTTGCGTTTTTGCAAGTTTTTAAAATGCAAGACGGCATTTTTGAAAGTCATTTTTATAACTTTTCGTCAACATTCAACACCATAGAGCCAGCGACCGATTGTGATGAACGTGAGCTAGTGAATGAATGAGCTGACGCCGATCGGCTTCAGTTGGATCGTCAAGTATGAGTTCGCCGGTGTCCGTTCTAGTTTACATATTTCTTCAAAGCGGTTGACAGATGATCACAGAAAACTATTACCATAGAATATAACAAGCGGAGACGATCTCCATCTCCATACAAAAGAAAGCGTAAACCAGTTTTTTTTGTATGGAGCTGACCATCTGATGTGTTCTATGGTTGACAAAATTATGTTTTTTTTTTTTTTTTTTTCTTCTTTATTTTGGCTTCGCAAAAATTATGTTCTCTTCATATTCTTCTGATTCATGTTTTTTTCTAAATGACAATATACAATATTTGACACTGACATTTGGAAAGAATTGATACATTCAGAAATCAGCAAGGAATTTATAAACTAAAGTAGGTAACTGGAAGGTTCACTGATACAGAAAACGCGTTCCGCTTGAGACATAAAACTTGGGCGGTGTGTCTCTTTCTAAAGGGTGACCATAATTTATGAACTAAACATTCCTAGACCTTTTACATCATTTTCTGATTTACGTGATGTTTCAGGGCATGATTTTTAAATCAAAATACTGATACAATTTTGATCCTTGATTTTGATTTCGATCCTTGGTTTCGATCCTTGAATTCGATCCTTGATTTCGATCCTTGAATCTTGAATCTGAAATCTTAATTCTTTGAAGTGACAACTATCAATCTTCAAACTGCCATATCTCGGAAACTACTCATCCTAGACTCCCCGTTCTTAGTTCAAATGAAAGCTATGACCAAGATCTACATCTTAGATGACAGATGTCATTTCGACAGCTGTCACTTCAAATGAAGATCTTGGTCATAGCTTTCATTTGACCTGAGAACGGCGAGTCTAGGACGAGTAGTTTCCGAGTTATGGCAGATCATTATTTGAAGTGACAGCTGTCAAACTTCAAACTGCCATATCTCGGAAACTACTCATCCTAGACTCTCCGTTCTCAGTTCAAATGAAAGCTATGACCAAAATCTAAATTTTAGATGACAGATGTCATTTTGACAGCTGTCACTTCAAATGAAGATCTTGGTCATAGCTTTCATTTGAACTAAGAACGGGGAGTCTAGGACGAGTAGTTTCCGAGATATGGCTGTTTGAAGTTTGACAGCTGTCACTTCAAATAAGGATCTTGGTCATAGCTTTCATTTGAACTGAGAACGGGGAGTCTAGGACGAGTAGTTTCCGAGATATGACGGTTTGAAGTTTGACAGCTGTCACTTCAAAGATTCAAGATTTCAGATGGAATGGAACTTTTTAGTGATAATTATGGGTATCAAATGAAAGAGCTTGATGAGTGAAACACAATGCTGTTATGATGATGGAGTCAGGACCTTCATGGAACTTTTTGGTGATATTATGGGTATGGGTTTTCTCTCTTCAATGCTTCCCTGCTTCTCTCCTTCCATGCTTCTCTGCTTCTCTTTATACATGCTTCTCTCCATTTATGCTTAAAGCAATACGAAGTTTGCCGGGTCAGCTAGTATATTAAAGCGGAAGAGTTTCTTTGTTTATTTGAACGCGCTAATCTCAGGAACTACCAGTCGGATTTGAAAAATTCTTTCTGAATTTGATAGCTAAACTCATGAGAAAGGTTATAGGCTACTTTTTATCATCATCATCATTACCACTATACCATCATTACGGGGGCAACGCCACGAGAGCGCTGCTAGTCTTAAGATATTCACAAAAACACTAAACTTTACTTATGCACTGAAGAATGAAAAAAAAAACAACAAAAAATAATGTCTAATTAGTACAATAGGCGGTCTCGTTAATTCCAAAGTAATGAGAATTGTAATTTGAGAAAGAATAATTTATAGATCTCTAACCCTATTGTTTATTTTTAAAACGACTACATTTTATGAGTAATGACTATGTATTAGTCTGACTAACTAATTGCTCACCACTTAAATTCTAGTGTAGCTAGGCATTACTGACAATCTTTATAATGATTAGGCTAGAATCAACACGATAACCTAGGTCAAAAAGGTTGTATCCAGCCTAATCTACCTCTAAACTGGAAGCGATCTTTTTCAGCGATAAGGCCGCCCATTGTATTAAGTACCCCAGATGTTTTTATCGTTATTTTCACTGACTCTGAATTAACTTTATTTTTGTGGGTATTTATTTCAATAAAGATTAGCTATTCTATTCTAAACTATTTTAAAGAGCCTCGTGTTTGGGTGTAGAAAATCTACACCCAAACACGGAGTTTTTAGGTGCCAATACTACATTAAGTATAAGTACATTGTTTTTACCTAAATTATAGAAAATGAATATGTAGGTATTATACAATTGCATTTACTAATGTTATTTGACTATTATTTGTTCTGTGCTAATGTAGACGTGTGAGCCGCAACAGTAAGTAGTGACCGTACCGGGATTTATATTTGTGTAGTCAATATAAAATTGAAGTTCATAATACTTGCCTCAAACACTGAATATGTTTCGCGACGCGTGTTACTAACTGTAACATACCTACTCTGTATCGCTTTGCATAGCAAGCAGGTACTTCGAATCAGCTGTTTATAAGTACTGATAAGGTTCCAAAATACCTACGTCTGTTTTGAAGTGCGGTGATGAAAATCACGTGTAACAGCAGTAACGTCGCTTTAGTTGATAGATATTGCACTTTCTCTAGATTGCGCAAATATTACTTTCTGTGCGTGTTTGGACTTCCCTCTGACTACGCCCGACCCGAGATATCTACAATAGATGCTTGTGAGTAAGTATAGTATTTAAGGATTTTGTTGAGAACCTGATGTTAACAACGATTTGAGTAAGTATAGTATTTAAAGATTTTGTCATGAACCTGATGTTAACGCTTTGCAATGGTACCTTTATGTATTGTATGTTTGTTAGGGTCCAATCTTGCAAGTTAAATTTGACCCACTTCCCAGTGTCCGATTGAGCCGAAATTTGCCACACTTATATATTCTCGATGACAATTAAATATTATGGTAACAAACAGCTGATCTGATGATGGAGTCAGGAGCTGTTCAACAGAACTCCTCAGTAAATAGGCAGATTGAGTTGAAACTCGGCATATGTGTCAAGTTTCGACTACAGTATAATAATATGGTGACAGCGAGCTGATCTGATGGAGTCAGGATCTGTTCAATGAAACTTCTCAGTGAATAACAGCAGAACATCCGTGTTTGGGCTCATTTGAATCAGCTCACCCTTGCCGAAAATTTACCATAGGTACCTACCTTCGGATCGAAAGTCGACGCCCTATCCTACTCGGACAGCACGGCTTCTATAGACCTGCACGCACATAATTTATCTCTTTCTGACAACGGGGTTATAAATCTCTGCTATTTTTTTGTTTTCTAGATTGATATTAAACAAAGCTACTTACCTATGTGCTTATAGGTAATACCTAAGTAGATATAACAAAATTTCGCCGCGTTTTAGAGCTTTTTCTAATGAGTATAACGTCTCTATTGGTAAAATCTCATTGGATTTATCTAGGTAGGACACCTACCTACCTAAGGGAGTGTACACATTGCGTTTTCTGCAGCGCGTTTTTGAGCTGCGCGTTTGTATCGATACAAACGCGCGTTCGCAACGCGTTTTTTTCCATACAAAAGCGAACCGGGAGGGGGGCAGCGCGTTCGCATCGCGTTCGAATCGCGTTTGTATCGATAAAAACGCGCTGCAAAAAACGCAATGTGTACACTCCCTAAGTACCTAGGTAGGCACTTACATAAATCTGTAGACCTGATTGTCTTACGATCTCAACGAGTTCTCAAGACTATGTTAATAGCGATAATAGTTGAGTTAGCCGTGATTATCTAAACACCCACTTAGCTGCAAGCAAATCGCTGTTTCTAGGGAAAATGCTGCTTTGTTACAAATACCTAGGTAAGTACCTAGTTAGGTACAAAGCGTCGCTATGGGAGCGAGACCTAGGTTACATTCAAGGTTAATTCTGTAGGTAAGTACCTATAAACTAGGTACCTACCTACTTAATTTCAGTTCTTTTAAATAAATACTATTATAGACTAGGTAAGTAGATTAAAATAATTAAAAATAAACTAAAAGGTCAATGCACACTGAGTTTTCATTTTAACGATAATTATAGGTAGGCACCTATACCTACCCAGATGGGTAGGTACCTACCTAGGTACCTACATGAATTTTCATACTTACAGATATTTTGCCTATATGAATACATACCTACCTAAGTCGTAAGCACTGTTTTACTAGTGTTTGCAGTAGTTCTAGGAAGACCATGATTCAGTGATCACAAAGCGACGTGCGTCGGCTGGTGGTGCCAAATGGGTTAGAAGCGGCGGCCGGCTCATTACGCTCAGTGCACTCTTTCCCTACGACTAGACGTCTGCCAAGGTCAATCACTGCGCCACGCGAACTAGCTACGCTCGCCGGTCGCCGGCACAAAGTAGGTAGGCTCTACAACGCAACTTACAACAAAAAAACTCACCTGTTTTTTTCCAATTCGTTATGAGTGGTCCTGGAACAAAAAGCATACATGTACACGTCCCGGCACTGGCACATTAACACTATCACTGTTGCACTGTCGTTTGCACCGTCCGACTCACCTGCTGCCCTGGGACTTCTTGGTCTTCGGCCGCCTGCCTCCACCCCGGTGCTCCTCGAACACCGGCAAACTCGACGCGTACCCGTGCTCCGCTTCTGCAACAAGCAACACTGCCATTCCGTCAAAATCAGCTGATCGTGCCACGGCAAAAATAGACGGGAGCCATGTTGACGTGTGTCTACTGCACTCGATTGACAATTCAAACAAAGAAAATCCAATTCACCTCTGTCGCGCCTGTCTATGTATTCAGCGGCTTTGAGCAGAGCAGCAATACTCATATTTATTATCCGAGAGTTAGCACAGGTATCCACGAACGTGACGCGAATTTATTCGATTAAAAACTATAAATAAAAGTGTCGGAGCGGTCCGAGGTTCACGACTGCGTTCACCGATGTCAAAAACACACTGGCGAAGTGAGAGCGGGACGCGCCGCGCGCTCGGCGAGTCGCCGCTCGCGATTCGTCGGCGGCGCTCGGCCCCGATCGGCGCGCCAATCGCGCAGCGCGAAGCCCACAATAAAATACCTGGGTCAATCACGTGAACTCACTGTTTCCAAACAAAACATTTTTTTTCGTATGCGCTCTCTACGCGGTATCGGAGTTTATTTTCTTGAATAATTTGTAGCGCATGTCGGCATCGCATTGAAATGCATACGAAGTACAAATCGGCTCTGCAATAATACCTGCCTTCCTCACCTACCTGCCCTAGGTTTTAAACTTCATACAAACAACTAGGAACTGGGTTGCATAGGTACGTAGGTATAATTGACCTAGGTCAGTTAGGTACTTTACCATACTGATTAGATAAGGCACTAAAATAATTCATTACCTACATAAATAGAGTAAGTTACTAACATAGGAAACTAATAAGAACTTAATATAATGGAACTGATAGGTACATCGCTAAATAAAATACAACAAAAATAACAATTTAACTTTTAATTTATCATATTAAAAAAAAAAATTAATCGTTAATACCTTTTAAAAATAAATTAAATAGGTAGGTAAGCTTAGAATATTTTACATTTGAGAAACACTTTTAATATTCAGTATTTTCAAGCACACTTTCAATGTTTCATTCAGTATTTTCAGCATGTGTATCCTCGAATAAATAACCGGGAGAAGATGTTTTCTGGGTTCCTGAAAATAATATTATATTTAGCATTCCCATAATCTAACAAAAGCATCTAAAAAGTTATACTTGCTTAGTCGTTCTTGATAAATTGACGAAGAAAACGGATGGGTGACCATTTTTTTAGTGTTATAAATAACATCGCACATAATCTTTATGATTTTTCAAACGTACCTACTGTGGTACCTATTCCAAAAACGGCTAAGGTTATAAAAGCCGAGGTTGTGGCTTCAAATCCCGTCCAAGTGCAATTTTTAGGGTTCCGTACCTTAAAAGGTAAAAAAAGGAACCCTTATAAGATCACTTTCTTGTCCGTCTGTCTGTCTGTCTGTCTGTCTGTCTGTCTGTCTGTCTGTCTGTCTGTCTGTCCGTCTGTCCGTGTGTCACCATCGATTATCTCAGGAACGGGTAAAGCTAGCAAGTTGAAATTTATACCATATACTAAGGTCTATAGTCCCTATTGTGACTATAAAAATCAAGGTCCTGAGTCAACACTATAAAAAGATATAGACAAATTTAGGTTTTCGTGAAAACTTGTGAGTACCAAAACTTACCTTAATTATCAACTTTTTTTATTTTTCGTAATTTTTCCTTCACTTGTGCTGTAAGACCTTGCTTGTAACCAAAATTGACAATTCTAGGTCAACCGGAAGTACCCTAGAGGTTTTGGGTCGAAAACCTAAATGTTAGTTCCCGTTAACCTAGAATCACGAAATTTGGCAAAAAGCAAGGTCTTATAGCACAAATAAAGGAAAAATTCCAAAAAGTTAAAAAAGTTGAAAATTAAAGGGTGTTCCCATACATACATAGTTGACGCCAATTAAAATTTTCCTCCGAGTTGTATGGGCGCTCATACAATTAAGCGGACTAGCTTAATTGGCACCATGGCTAGGTACCTACGGAACCCTCGGCGTACGAGTTCGACTCGCACTTGACCGGTTTTTTTTTATTAATAAATGTATTTTTTTAATATGATTATATGGTGATGCTGATAATAATAAAAAGTAGCCTTTCCTTCCGCAAGAATTATCAAATGCAGAAATAATTTTTCAAATCTGACTGGTTGTTTCAGAAATTAGCGCGTTCAAACAAACAAACAAACTCTATATTGGTATAGATTTTCAAGAACGACTAAGCAATAGCGCTTTAGTAATGGCAGCTACCCACGATCAATTCTATCGTCCTTGCGATTGGATCCAATCGATCGTATCCAATCGGCAGCTCGCCACACACGTTCAATTCGAACTGTCCATTCGGCAGTTCATGCCGATCCACGTCCACACACGGTCCATTCGGCATGATGAAACTGGCAGTATCCAATCGATTGGACGATAGAATTGATCGTGGGTGGCCACTATAATTAAAAAAGTACATACCACTAGAATTCTGGTCCTTCTATAGTATTGACTGAATAATCTGACCATTGATGAGAGGTAACTGCAGATGTAATGTGGTCGGAATTCGCGACGATCCGTGCATTGTGCCAGAAGAGATGGGAAGCCAAGGATGTAGTTGAATATCAGGTTCCATTCATCCTGAAACAATATTAAAATTAGACTAATTATCGAAATAAAAAGGATCGTAGAGCACAATCGAGATAGAGACGATTCTAACGATATCTCATTCATCAAAATCCATCCAGCCGTTTAGGAGCAACATGGTAATAAAGAATATTACTTACACACCCACATACATAGAAACGCGCGATCTACATAACCCTGTGACTTGACAGTCAGCCGGGTAAAAAGTAAGTTCGTATGAGCAAGTGCCTACTCTGGTGACATAGTTATTAGGCAGCGTAAAGGCCACCATCATGGCTTAGCGACTTAAGAGGCCTGCGACAGGCGAATTTCCATAAAAACGTAATACCGAAATCATTTAAAATTCAAGCATATTTTTATCAGTTTATGTTGGTAGACTAAGAGAGTAGGTATTTATCTAGGTTCCTGTTAAACTTTTGTTCCGAAAAACTTACCTAAAAAGAAATGTAAGCAAATTGAATTGAAATCTTTGTAGGTACACCAAAAATGGCATTTTCTCTTTTCATTTGTTCTGTAGTTAGTTTTTTGGAACAAAAGTGTAACAAGAACCTAGATAAATACTGCCTTTATCCAAATAATAACATAAAGTGATAAAAATATGCTCAAATTTTAAATTATTTTGGTATTACGTTCCTAGGTACGTAGATACGTTCGCCGGTCCCTTAAGAGCCGGGACCGACAATTTAACGTGCCCTCCGAAGCACGGAAGCGCTCAGCTCGTAAGGCCAGCAGAGCTCGGTCACCCAGATTAACCTATAAAGTGTCCCACTGCTGGGCAAAAGGGATATGGGGATACCCCCATATCCAATTTTAGACAGTAGTCACCCCATATCCTTCCACTTTAAATTTTAGACAGTAAACATTTCTATCATCTTTTTCTACCATTTAAAAGCATTCTTCGAAAATAAAAATCAATTTTTCGGTACTTATGTGTGCGCACCTCAAGTGTAAGTAAAGTGAAGTCCGTGTCCTCAAAGCTAGGCAAGGGAGGGTAGGTTCCATCTTTAACTTTATCATCATAAGTTCTGATGATGGTCTCTAGCCTTGCACAGTTGTATAGGATGAATGACGCTCCTGCAAAAATTAATTAAATAAATAAATATTGGTAGAAAAGCGGAACTACCAGTCCGATTTGAAAAAAAATTTCTGCATTTGGTAGCTAAATTCTTGAGGAAGGTTATAGGCTACTTTTCAACATCATCATTATCATCACCATATACCACTACGGGGGCAACACCGCGAGGGCGCTGCTAGTCAATAAATATTATAAATATTATTATACAATAATAACTAATTTAAAAGAATATTTCTGTTACCTTTACTAGATCCCGCTGCGATATTGTTGAAATTTATCTTAACAGTGGATGATGGTTTTCCTTGCAGCAATTCAAATGCCACAGCAGACTCTCCGAGATGATTTAAGAACTCATTCCATTTTGTGTCTGTTGTAACTCGCACTCCATACTTGTGCTGAGCGATGAGTGTCATTTCCTCTTGTCTTAACCTGAAAAGATAAGATTAAATGTTAATTGTTTCAATGGAGCACTCGTGGCAACATTAAGAGCAGTCACAATTTGGATGGGTGATCAAAAGTGGCATTCTACAACAGAATAAAAAGGCACACTCAACACTTTAGGTACGAAGCTACAAGTACATTGGTGGTCCAGCCAGAGTGTGGACCACAAAAGAGTAAGAATTTTTATTACATGAGTCTGGACTCCAGAGTCATGTAAGAAAATTATACACAACTAGCTTCCGCCCGCGGCTTCGCTCGCGTGTTACCTACCCAGATAAAAAGTAGCCTTGTGTTATTTCAGGTCATAAACTATGAACCTATACATATTCTTATTGCAACTTTCATTAAAATCCATTCAGTAATTTTTGCGTGAAAGAGTACCAACCATCCATCTATCCTCACAAACTTGCTCATTTATAATATTAGTAGGATTTTCCTAAATTGATTTCACTCCTCTGCAAAAGTCATAACTATAATCCTATACCAATCTTTGGCAACTTCCTACCACTCTCTTCAATAGTTTGTGTAATATTGACACTCATTTTAATAGAATGTATATTCTATTCTATAGAAGGGAAAGATAAAATTCCACAATAACGGATAATCTGATCTGAATTGAAATATGCATTAACATTAGTCTAAGCCTGGGTCTATGGTAATTTGTTAGCTTAACTTTTAAAACTGATGATTTATGATGATAGTACCTTATAAAGTCATCGGAGCTGACAGTAGTCTCTTTTGATCCTGATCCAGCATTAAGAACTGGTCCACATAAAACTACTCCCTCTGAATTTTTACAGCTAGACCTTGAAGTAACCAGTACTTCTGAGGAATTTCCACTTATTGCACATAAGTTTTCTATGACTTTGCTAAGGTATTTGACACGCAGTGTTGTGAGACAGTTTGATTGTTCTGCTATTGGATCAATGCTTACTTTTGTGTTTTTTGTGTGTAATAGTTGTAATGTTAACGCGTTATTTCTCAACGCTTCGGCTAAACCCAAGGAAATAGCCAAAGGGCGGTCCAAAAATAAGTAAACACGGCCTGCCTCCTCCTTTACGTTTTTCACACGTAAATTCCATTTGCTAGACTCTTCAACCACGTAATTGAGATCTTTACCAAGGTACTGAAGTAAGGTACCATTCTCATTAGTAGCTTGGTCATTTTTAGGAAGGTGTTCAAGCCAGGATTTTACTGAATTTGGAAAACTGAAATCTCCGTGCGTTTGTAGGTTTTCCGAATGTTTTTTTACCAATAATCCTCTTGCTTTGTTGACTCCACCGGTCAGAGTATAAAACAAATGTTCAGAAAACATTTCAAGAGCATTTTCTAACATTCTAGTTTTTTTGATATAATTACAAGCAAAAAGCAAGAACAAAATGAAAAAAATCAAAACAAACACTGATAAATTTCAATTTCAAATGACATTGCCTCAAGTCAAGTCAATGTCAACAAAAACGTCTGTGTCAATGTCTCTCAAATATTTTTTTTCCTCATTTTGGCTTCGCACGGCTTATGCATTCAGTTCGCACGGCTTCTGCAGTCAGACAGTGTCAAACACTGACCTGTATCTATACAAGTGTATAGATACAGGTCAGTGGTGTCAAATAATAATTCAAAAATTCTTATAGATACACAAGATAAACAAATACATAATATAATACATATAAATAATATCCCACCCCTCCCTTTGTGCCTTATTCATTATAGATGCAGGGATTTACTAAAACATCAAGACGGCACGGCATTGTTGGGCTTGGGAGAACTCGAAATGCAATGCTATCTAATTAAGTTTCGTTTGCCCATACTTTACCACGTTCACGAACACTCAACAGTTAATAATCCACCATTATTATTACACATTAATATTCGAAGAAACACAAGTTTTGGAAAATGAAATAAAAACGAAAACATATTCCGAAATTCCCGCCAAAAAGCCGTCTTTATATCGCACCTTCGGCAGGACAAGGTCGTAACTGTCAAATATTCCAAAAATGAGTTGAGTATGCCCAAGGGCCTAAAAAACGGCCTTTTATCTGAAACGACAGAGATTCTTTCTTAGTTTGGCTTTATTTCGCTATAGGGCAACAGTGTCTTTGTCAGATTATTGCGATTTTTCGTCAATTCTGGCGCGACAACGCCGTAAAGGTTAATATAGGGCATATTCAATGACCACATATTTTTGTTTTTTGTTTAAGTTTGTGGAGGAACAAAGTCATATTTAGTACTTATTTTATGTTGTATATGCAACCCTAATTACAAAGTTATTTAACTTTTGGAGGACAAGGGCATAAATGTGACCCCTTTTTTTATAAACACCTTCTATAAAACAAATAAAAAATATTTCACTCATTTATGAAACATGCATCGATTCATAAAAGTTTAAAGTATATTTTGTGCAAAGAACAATCTCTTCAGAGCAGTTTATACAGAATGATACGACGTTGAATGAATAAAAATATTTAAAATGGCTCTCCTGTAAAATCACAAAATGTGCAGTTGAGACCTTGTCCTGTCGAAGGTGCGATATGTTTCATTCACTAGTTGTTATATACGTAAATGTCATATTTTGCATGTACGTCAATGTCATACTTCGACTTGACATGACAGTTGACAGGTGAGCTCAGTGCCTTGCTTGTTGTCTGCCAGTGCCAGCCAGCCAGCCACTTGCCAATCGTGGCAAAAGTGGATCACTTCTCTTCTATATAAACATTCGCCAAAATTCTTCTTTAAATTTATCTCTTACTAGTCAAGAAGTCTCTAATAACAGTATTAATTTCTAAAGATTATGAGTTAACGTTAAAATGTTATTATATTCTAATTTCTTTCTCATCATCTGTTTAACATGGCAGTTCGCCGAAGTGTCTGCACACGATCATCTGCTGGAAGGTATTTACTGTGGAAAAGAGAACTGTTACGAAGTTCTGGGAGTCACAAGAGAAGCTACCAAGAATGAGATCGCCAAAAGCTACAGGCAGCTTGCCAAAAGGTTCCATCCCGACGTGCACAGAGGCGTCGAAGAGAAGAAGGTAGCTGAAGAAAAATTCAAAGAAATCGCTACAGCGTACGAGATTCTGCGAGATGATGAAGAGAGATCCGATTACGATTACATGTTGGACAATCCTCAGGAGTACTATGCCCACTACTACAGGTACTACCGAAGGCGCATGGCGCCGAAAGTCGACGTACGCATTGTTGTCGCTGTGACCATCTCCATCATATCCATCATGCAATACTACAGCGCCTGGTCCAAGTACGACACCGCTATAAAATACTTCATGACTGTGCCAAAGTATAGAAATAAAGCTTTAGAGATAGCCAAAGCTGAAACTAAAGAATCCAATTCTAGGAAAGGGCCTAAAAAGAGTAAAGCTGAGCAAAAGGAAGAGCAGGATAGAATCATAAGAAGAGTTATTGAAGAGAACATGGATATAAAGGGAGCTTACGCTAAGCCAGAGATAGTCGACATCCTATGGATCCAACTTATAATCTTGCCGTACACGATAGCATGTTACATTTACTGGTTTGCAAGATGGATATGGAAGTTTACAATACTAAAACATCCTTATGGAGAAGAGGAGAAATTGTACTTGATTAGGAAGTTCATGAAGCTGGGCCATCACCAGTTCAATGCGCTAGATGAAGATGAAAGACAGGAATATCTTGATGAAGAGTTATGGATAAAAGATAATTTCAAAGCTTGGAAAGAAAACAAAGATGAAGAAGCCAAAAAGGCTTTAGCGGAAAATAACAAATACAAACAATATAGAAGGTATATAAAGCAGCATGGTGTCGGCAGAATGACTTTTGACGATTCATGATCCACAGACAATGCCACAAAAAATAACTTATTTATTAACTTAAGACCAGTTTCTTCATATCTTGCTTTTGCTTATCCTTTTTACTTTTCTATGTACTGTTAACACAAAAATAAAACAATTTTATACACAATTCGTTACTTTATTTGTTGAATATATCTAATTGTCTCAACATACTAAGATGATCAATTACAAATATAGTTATCATACAACATTGCGTTCACATCGATCAATCACAAATGGCGTTAAGGCATACTAATTTCAATCACTCAAGTGCTCAGCACACGACACAAAGGCAAGTAAATAATAACAAACTACTTACTAAATAATAACTGATAGTCTAAACAAATCCCTTCAACATCAAGAAATATTGTCACAACAATTTGAGATCTAAACAATAATTTGACAAAATTACATTATGCATAAACTTGCATTGGCAGTGCACTTCTTGATAAGATTCTTAAAATAATTTATTATATAACAGCCAAAATGAAATCCAATGGAATGTTTATTATACAATATTACATTTTATTACAGATTCAATTGCTGGCCTATTTGCCTGCAACATGTCAATATAAAAAATTCCAATATCTGTGTGTGAATTGAACAATTTGTGAAAACCAAGGTTATCTCTTATCAAAAACATTCAGTAGCAGTAGCAAACAAAATCCGATAATTATGTTTTTCGCTACCATAAATAAAGATTTAAAATAGGAAGGTATTTTAGAGGTAGGTACCCAATTAATTTGATTATGGCGACGACCAATAATTATATAAGTTGGTAGGTACTTAATTGATTGAGAATAAAAAATAAAATAAATACTTACTTAAATAAATTATTTGGCTCATAAACATTATACAGAATGGAAGCCTCTAAGTTTAACATGAATAAAGTGCTAGGAGTTAACGTAACTGCGTAAAAAATGGAGTCTATTGAAATGAATTGATAGCCAAATTATACTCGACACTAGTTTATAGAATAAACTTGAGTTGCTTTATCGATGTCGCAGACAAATAGAATACAAATTACCAGACCGTAAAGTAGGTTATAGAATGACAAAATTAACAATATACTTTCACTCTTGCGACGCGATGTCGAATCACCTATTTCTGCACTGAAGTACCTTCAGTCGAGTATTTAGTTTATTTTATTTTATTATTGTTCAAGGCGACTTTCAATTATTCTACCCACAGATTGACAAATGAAGCTGCCGATATTAATCAATAAATAAAAGAAAATAAAAAAAATTAAATAAAATCGAAAATTAAATAAAAAATAATCTAGTAAGTAAGTAACTTGAAAGTGTGGATACCTTCACCATCACTGACGAGAGCATTTTTAATTGTTGACTTGAAATGACTTCAACTCGATTATGTGCGAATTTGTGGATAGAATATTGAAACTGAACATTAGGAATTATCTTATTGTTCTCGTAGATTTACAGTGCTGTTATGTTTTTGTACGTTTTAATTTACAATATTATGCTCGAAGATTACAATAGTCAATTCCCTGCCTACTCCCTTTCTTATAACGAAATATGTCTCAATTAAATGGCAAAGCATAACAGGATACTGTAAGTGTATACTGTTTAAGTCTTTCGCAAAAACAATTCATAAGTACCTATTTAGAATTACATGGACACGAGAATTTATCGTCTGGCCGCGACCATCGCCATTGTGAAGCCCACATTACACGACACTGCATGCAGCGTGCTAACTGCTAAATTAGTGCTTTGTCTCGCTCTTTGGCCTAAGAATTGTGTATTGTGCATCCTACTCTTACTCTGAGGCTAACTGCGGCTAACTTCAGTCAGTAAGCCTCGTAAGAGTAGGATGCACAATATGCAATTCTAAGGCCAAAGAGCGAGACAGAGCACTAATTTATGAATGAACAAGCGTCAGCGCTCTGCAAGCAGCCCCGCTTAAAGACCATGTAGGTACTAAAACGATATCATGAATATTGTACTACAATTAATTCATTATATTACAAATGATAGCTAATGTTTTAGTAACTGCACTTAGTGTATTGATGAGGTCTATCTTAAAACCAGACTGTTTCGTTCAATTTCCTTCATTGATATTTTGAAATTCCTTTTGAGATATCAGTCAGTTATTATTATTTGAACATAAAAATGCCAAAATAGCTGCCACAACTTTATTCTAATCGGAACTTTTAATAAAATATTTGTTATTATATTTTATAGTTAAATATCTGGGCGACCGAGCTCTGCTGGCTCGATTTTTCGCCCCCGTAAACCCAAAATTGCTTCATTGAAATCGTTAGAGCCGTTTTCGAGAACGTGAATACAAATAAACAAACAAATATTTCTCGTTTAATAGTAACTTTAGGATAACTAGTAATTACTGTAGGTTCATAATGGGTCAAGAGAATTTTTTTCCACAAGAAAATTAAAGAGTTAAAAATATTGAAATCCACGTTAGTAACATTGGAGCGATTTATATTTAACGTAAATTAAGTTTGAATTTCAGCAGCTATTTAGACATGACTATGCTCACTGCACCATAACATGTTTGATTGTAGGTAACATTTATTTCCTAAACTAATAAAATACTATATCTTTTCCTACGTTGCGACATACGGAAATTATATCCACTCTAAGTATTATTTAGGATACCTACCTCTAGCTTTAATGGGTGAAAGCTTAAGGGGCAGGCGACAGGCGAATTTACCATACAAACCTAATACCGAAATCATTTAAAATTTAAGCATATTTTATGAGTTTGTGTTGTTAGATTAAGGCAGAAGGTATTTATCTACGTTCCTGTTACACTTTTGTTCCGAAAAACTTACCCAAAAAGAAATATTAGTAAATTGAATTGAAATCTTCGTAGGTAGGTACACCAAAAATGGCATGTTTTCTTTTCATTTGTTCTATAGTTAGTTTTTTGGAACAAAAGTGTAACAGGAACCTAGATAAATACCTACTGCCTTAATCTAACAACATAAACTGATAAAATATGCTTAAATTTTACATGATTTTGGTATTACGTTTTTATGGAAATTCGTCTGTCGCCGGTCCCTTAAATATTGTGTTTTTTTGAGGATAAGACAGCTCTTTGATACGGGTAAGGAGAATATACAGAACAATTAAGTAAAGCTATCAACCATTTTGCAAGCAAGTAACACAAGACCAGTACATAAGTCGATTCAACAGATTATCAGGTACATACCTTGTGGCTCTAACAGAAACTCCGTCAGTGAGCTGGCTTAAACCAGGTTTTGGTAAAACCCAAGATTAAAATAGACCTATTTTAAGGTGATCGCACACCTTTCCACGCTGAACGCGCCGAATGAATCGAATGTTAGAACTCTTTTTATGAAATCGTGTGAAACCTCGCACGCCTGCCCGCGGTCGAATTGACTGAATCTGGCAGTACTTTGAGAATTCGGCGCGGATAGGTATGCGCTCAGCTTTAAGTGTCAATTTCACTAACGAAACAGCTCATCTAAACCGCGTTCAAGAGCTATCAGGACATAATTGTTAAGAAAAATTGACTTTCGTTGAAATCAACCTTTATGAGATGAGGTTTAAACTTGAGTTTTTGCTAAGCCATTTCACTTACCGCAGTTTGATAGATATTTTTACAAAATAAAGATATAAAGCTAAGGGAGGCCACATTGCCTTTTCTGCAGCGCGTTTTAGAGCTGCGCGTTTGTATCGATACAAACGCGTTCGCATCGCGTTTGTTTGGATACAAAACCTATTTATTCTGTGGGAAGGGAGCTGTCTGCGCGTTAGCTCAAAAACGCGCTGCAGAAAACGCAGTGTGGCCACTCCTTAAATAAAACCAATTATTATGGCATCACATTACCTACCTCTCACATTTTGTACATACTATTGCCGAATACATTTATAACCATTTATTTACATTACTTTTTACTTTCGAATTCGGAATAGCGTCGTCTAATTTACAATTACAAACTGCAATTATTATATTTTATTATTTTAGCCTTATAGGTGTACACAAAATAACTATTTTGACCTTACTGACCCTAGGTATAATTCTAGACATACTACGAGTATTTTTTGAATATTCAATATCAATTTATAAGATAGTTTTCTTTCCGATTTATAATTAACTTATTAACGCACTGGTTTTTTTATTTTTGCTATTTTACAATTCAGAATAAAATAAAAATATGCGCTTTTAGGAACTCGTGAGATAAACACGAAACCATTTGAATTATTATTTTAGAAATAGATTCATCAAATATTTTTTTTTTATATAAATTCAAAAAAGATACTTCATTCCGTATTTTTCAATGACGTATCTTTACAATCATTTTTGTATCTAAATAAATACTTATATAAACAAATCACAAGTGCTGTAATCCATATTTTTAGAATTTGAAAATTAATGTACAGAAAGCGTCATTAATTGGTATCCCCCTAGTAAGAGGTCGGTTTGCAAGCCGTTGATCTCAACGTTTGTAAAAACTTTAACATCCTTGCTTACTTATCTAATTTCGCTCGAGTTCCTAAACGAGCCGATGCAATAGCTGTTATAATACCCGACTGAAATCCAAGGTTGAAATGAAAAGGGTCTTTGTTCAAATCAATAGGGGGATACCGATTGATGACGCTGACTGTACTTCGGATATTATAAAGAAAATTCACTTAGATTTACACTTTCAGTCTATATCTTTACAATTCTTCTAGAGACGACTGTACTTCGAAAATTCCAACCTCCATCTTATTCATAAAACACTGGTAGTCAGGAACTTGTCCAAATGCCTAAATTTGATCACAAATTATGACTAGGCGTGAAGCGCGATCACCTTCGAAACTTCATTTAAATCAACTCTCAACAAAAGTTCCATTTCATCTCAACTGTGCACTTGCCTTTACACTCGTCACTCAAATTTTCCGAGCGTTTTATATTTAACTGTATAACATCAAGCGGTTAATTTTCCGAGCGTCAATTTGCAGCGTATGTATTGTTCTAAGGCTGTACACACGCTAGCGTCTAGCACGCTTGCCGCGCGTCGGTCGCACGGCAACGTGCAAGGCCCGTCCTCAAACTTGCGTCTCGTGATCTGCTTCTTCTATCCGTCCTAGCCTCCACGCGTTCGGGTCAGTTGCTGTATAGAAACAATTATTATAATATTTAATAATTAATAAATAAACAGCCGGTTTGCATTCCCATTTAGGCTGTATAGTCGGATTGCTCATTATACGGACTAAAATTGAAGGAAAAAATGAAATTTTTCCTTCATTTTTCATATGTTTTTAGTCCGTATAATGAGCAATACGACTATAGTGAGCGCTCGTGACCATCTGAGATTATCTCTCAAACTTTTAATAATTAGAAAACATAATTTCAGTTGTATTAGTACTAAACATTTTAAATTTTCTAATAACACACGAGAAGCGCATATAAAAATATTCTCGATTTGGATACTGATACTGACGTCATCGAATATTTTTATGGCTTAAAAGTGAATTAAGCTTCTAAGCTTGATTGTTATTTTTTCTAAAAAATGATGAGGCAAATTCCTCTTAACCTGAATTACATCCTAAAAGAGTATTTTAATCGGAACTGTATCCTAAAATTTCTCAAAAGGTCACGAACAAAATGTGGATTTGAAGCAGTGATTTTATTAAACTTAAGACCTTACTAGTCAACATTCACACAAGCAAAACATGTCGCTTGCGTTTCATTTGTTCCGTGCACGTGTCGTTGACCTGTGTTCATTTATTACATTTTAATTAAAAGTATAGGTATTTCATTAGATAGAGCATAGCATGTGACTGCAAAAGCAAAACAACTGCAGCTGTGTGGATGTGAACTAGTTAAACTAAGTATAGTCTGGCAAAAACGGGTAGAAACGGCAACTAAAATTTCATTACAATGGAAACCCTTTCTCTACTAATCTATGGTAAAGTACAGGTTTCTTGTCTATGGTACAGGTACCGAAGACGTCAGTCAGAAGTAATAATTTCCTTCTAAAAGAGAATTTATCTATTTCGCGTATTTAGCTTGCACAGTGGCGCCCCCATTTATTTCTATTATTTTTTGCCAGACTATACAATGATGACATAGCAAGCAAGGAAACTCGGACACAAAATATTAACTTTTCACAACATGCGCATGACTTTCACAAAGGTTGAAACATGACTTTTTCGTTTAGTTTAGCTTTAATTTTGAAATATCATTATAAAGTCAAAATAAAGTACAAAAGCGATTTGTAATTTAAATTAGACGCGAAAAGATTTTTGCGTGAACAGCCATGTTATGAGAGTGGCACACACAACGTTTTCTGAAGAGCGATACAAACGCGCTGCAAAAAAACGCAGTGTGCCCACTCCCTAACATTGAAAAAAGATAATAAAAAAAACTTGTTTAAATTAACCTGGTGATTGATATGTGTATTAATCATAGAAAATCGCGAAAAAAAACCGTGAAAAGGTGGAAAAAATTAAAACAAAATAATTACCTCATACAGTTGATCTTCCAAACATGCTCTAGGGATCTGGACTTGAGGATTGGATAAGGATTACAGGACTTGTAATTGTATATAAAGCTTATATCATACATACAAATATATATAAACATATATTAATACTTAGAAAGGTAACATACATTCAATAGCACGTTTAAGCCGCCACAATTAATATGTAATGAATGAATTAAAGCTTTTTTCTTATTATAATGTTAAGGTTATGTACTTATTATATTTTTAAATACAAATTATAGATCACATGCATTTAACTAAATACGTTGAAATACATACAACAAATTATATAATGACTATTTTAACCTACTATAATATTTTCATGCATTATTGAAAAGTATATTTTAAATTTTCTATCAAATACACCTAAGTACTTACTATATTTATCAAATACTTGTCATATAAAATCAAAAGCGCATATTTTCGTACAATATTACTAATATAGTGTAGGTAGATATAGCATGGTTTTGATGATATCCATAAATATGTAGATGATATTAATGAATCAAAATTACCACGATATTAACATGAGAGATTGTTTCCTAGCTATCCTGCGAGGCTTAGGCAAAAGCAAGCTTAAAATATTGACCATGACGTCTTTCCTGTGGATATGGCCGGTTAAGCTGAGATGATGGTGTAGGTGCTGGGCAAGCCTACTCCATCTCAAACAAGGTCCCAGGCACTACAGTGTTCCAATAAGTGTAAGCAAAGATTGCCTCCTCACACTGTATAAATTATCTAGTAAAGATGTAAAGGCCTAATTTTTTTTTTATTTAGGTACTTTTACTTGCCGAATGACGGCATAAAGGCAGTTAACAAATAAAAATCAAAACTTTACTTAAAATAGTGAAACAAGTCCTTATGATTTTTCTTGAACTCTGATTTGATTTTTCTTGCCATTATCAGCATGCGATTGGGGGTAACTAGTGATGGAACTTTTCTGATTCGATTCTAATACTGGACGAGTAGTAGTGTAAAATCCCAAGTGAAGTGACGATTGGAACTGAATCGATTGCTGGGAATATAAATAAGTAAGTTGTAGGAAACAAACTATTATGTTTTTGATCGAGTTGGAATTAATGAATCCACCACTGAGCATAATGTGAAGGATAGGGGAATAAAACCTTTCACGATACTCTGTTATTTAGTAGGTGGGAGACACTGTTTAGGGAGTGGGCACACGACTTTTTCTGCAGCGCGTTTATATCGATACAAACGCGCGTTTGCAGCGCGTCTGTATCGATACAAACGCAACGCGAACCGAGGTCTTCGCATTCCCGCTCCCCTCCTCTTCGTATCGCGTTTGTATCGATACAAACGCGCTGCAAAAAACGCAGTGTGCCCACTCCCTTAGGTAGATTAGAACAGGGGCATCGGATTATGTTGGACAATTCCAAGAGATTGACGCTGCGTGCGGGACACCGCAGACGCGTGGCAGCGAATGCTTTTATTTAGAGCGTAAATAGTATTTATTGAGGCATAAAATATGTATTTTTTATTAAATTATTAGTAATCAGAGTATTGTGAAAAATTCCTGTGAGGACAAGGGGCGGCGTCAGGCGTGCGAAGCGGGCGCGGCGCGCAGCAAGGGCGCCTGCTCGTCTGCGCACAACACACACGTCAACGACACGACATCGACACGACAACGACACGTCAACGACACGACAACACGATCGACTATTTGACAACATTTTTACTGGTAAAACTTTTAAAACTATAATGATTAGAATATTATAAACGGGATATTTAGTTACGATTTTTTTGATTTTTTGAAATCATTGTAAACAGTGTCTGTGTGAGCAAAATGTCTGGGTGGAAATATTCTAAGCATACAACTAGGTGGCAAAATGACTTATTTTTAAAATGCCATGGTTGTAAAAAGCCTTGGTGGCAAATGGTTGTTTGCATAAGGTCTACGTAGGAAAAACGGTTGAAAATAGGCCTGTTTGTAAATATACTTGGTTAAAAAAGGTTAAATTAATGCATACAAATAAGATGTTTCGCGCGCATGTATGGAATTCTGATATAATATGAAAGAGGCCTGTTTCATAACAACAGAGCGGAAGCGATTTAAGGACGTGGCCCCGTGTAGTTAAAATATCTATATAAATGAGTCTAAGAAGCAAAGGTAAAGTGGATGCTGCTGAATCCACTTTTTTTACTTTGGCAACTTTGAATGCAGTTTGAAAAAAAAAAACCGAAATAATAAAACAACTTTTACCACCTTTTTAGTAAAAGTGGATGTTGCTGCCTTTGCTTTTAGAAGACTCAATTTCTAATAAATCCTGAACGTAGTTGCGCCAATTTTGAGTTCTCAAGATTTTTTGTTATTTTATTATTTTATTTTATGGCAGTTTTTTTATGGGAACATAAAAGCAAGCATTAAAAATGATGAACAAATAGTCGAACGAAATTAATTAAATACATAGGTTAAACGCTACATTTATTAAAATGCTACTCGTATCATACTTTGTCGGTTTGTATTTTTATTATTTTTTATTTGTATTCGTATTAAAAATACAAATACAACTCACGGCAGTTAAAGTAAGAAAAAATATTTTTAAACAAACAGACAAACTAATGGTAATGTAATTAATCACTTATTGATACGTCACCTTTATGCACAGATCATTTTGTTGCATTTCAATGAAAGTTAGTCTAAGAGCGCTTGTAGACGTCCGTTTTTTTCGCCGGACAACGGACCGTATTTTTCACCGGATTCGCGGTGTTATAAGGCGCGTAATGGATGTGTGTACACGCGCCGGATATCGGTCCGGCGAACAATTTATGCCGTTTATAAGGATATCCGTATATTGACTTATTGTCTGACGAAAAAAACGAACGTCTACAAGCGCTCTATAGTCGTATTGCTCATTATACGGACTAAAAGTGAAGGAAAAAATGTCATTTTTCCTTCAATTTTGACATAAAACGTATCAAAACTAATCAAAATTGAAGGAAAAATTACATTTTTTCCGTCAATTTTAGTCCGTATAATGAGCAATACGACTATACGTCAAACTATGTAGATACACTATTCAGTAACTTATATCTTTGAAAATGAAAAATGTTAACAAAATGTTCAACAAACAACAATAATCTACATTTCCCTGAAGCCCACATTACACGACACTGCATGCAGCGTGCTAACCGCTTGTTCATTCATAAATTAGTGCTCTGTCTCGCTCGTTGGCCTAAGAATTGCGTATTGTGCATCCTACTCTTACGAGGCTTACTGACTGAAGTTAGCCGCAGTTAGCCTCGGAGTAAGAGTAGGATGCACAATACGCAATTCTTAGGCCAAAGAGCGAGACAGAGCACTAACAGTTAGCACGCTACATGCAGTGTCGTCTAATGCCGCCATGAGAGTTGTTAGGACTGAAAGTTGCTCTACATCAGGGGTGCCCAAACTTATAGTGTCGGCGATCGACCAGAAAATATTTTGAAAGCAAAGGATCGACTAAACTACTACGTAGGTAGGTTAGGTAGGTACTGAAAAACATTTTTTTAAACATGGTTTTACTGCACTTTTAAACTGAATATAGGAACATCAAAATGAAGGGATCATACCTACCTATTATGTTAAGAATGAGTAGGTACTAATAATTGGTATATTGCTGGCG
Organism: Camptogramma bilineatum; assembly: GCA_958496255.1. Classification (NCBI taxonomy): domain Eukaryota; kingdom Metazoa; phylum Arthropoda; class Insecta; order Lepidoptera; family Geometridae; genus Camptogramma; species Camptogramma bilineatum. The sequence continues at coordinate 15,351,433 of OY292459.1, forward strand.
ATCGACTCGAAAAGCTTCGCGATCGACCGGTCGATCGCGATCAACTGTTTGGGCATCTCTGCACTACATTAACCCGATATCAGCAAATAATAATCCTGTACCTTGCAATTGCCTGTTGAGTAGAGCAGTAATGCCGGGGCCGTCGCCGGCTTTCTTCACAACCAACATCGGCTTGTCCTCTCCCTCTTCGTAACTGTTCGGAAGATGGCCGTTGCTAACCGCCATTGTTTCGCTAACCTGGAAGTTTTGGGGAAACGCTTTTAGCTTTCATCATCATCATCCACAACCCGATTTTACCCACTGCTGGGTATAGGCCTCCCTAAGTTTGTGCCATCCACCACGATCCTGTGCTAGCCGCATCCACTGACGCCCCGCGGCGTGAACTATGTCGTCGACCCACCTCGCCACCGGTCGCCCGACAATCCTTTGTCCCATTCTCGGCCACTTTTAGCTTTAGTGTCCCACAACCACACCACACCGACGCCACAAAAGTGGTCAAGCTGTGGTTACGTGTGAAGCGCTCGTTGCGTAGCTTACTTAGATGCTCTTGATCGTTGAAGTTAAGCAGCGTTGTGCGCGGTCACAATTAGGATGGGTGACCGCAAGTGGTATTACGAGCTGAGCGCTTCCGTGTTTCGGAGGGCACGTTAAATGGTCGGTCCCGGTTTATAAGTCGTTAAACCATGACGGAGGCCTTTAGGCAGCCTAAAAATTCCGTCACCAGAGTTGGCCACTTGCTCATACGAACTTACTTACACGCAGCCGCAAAAAGCCGCCGCGACACTATTCACACGTAGACCACAGCTTGACCACTTTTTGTCGCGTCGGGGTGGTGTGGTTGTGGTACGTGTGGGAAGTGTGCAAAAAAAAAAAAATCATTGGAAAAACAAAGTTTGTGCGCGGATTTTTTTACCTGCCTGTGTCTGCGGTCGATAGTTTAAGGATTTTATATTTTTAACGATTTTAAACGTACCCTTCGAAGTACAGAAACGCTCAGTTTACCCATCACCCCTCAGAACGTAACTTAATTTAACTTCGACGAATATCTCTACTAATATTATAAAGGCGAAAGTCCGTGTGTGTATGTGAATGTTTGTTACCACGTATCTCCATAACTACTAAACCGATTTTGATGAAATTTGGAATGTAGATAGTGTAGGTTCTGGAATAACACATAGGCTACTGTTTATCCTGGAAAAATGTATGGCTCCCGTGGGATAAAAAAAAGTAGTCCACGCGGGCGAAGCCGCGGGAGTTCACTAGTTATTAAAATAAAACTGACCTGCATAAGCTTATGTACAACATCCCTGCCGAGTATATGGTCGAACACGGACTGCAAGAAGGCGTCCGACATGATGGATAGTTTCAGCTTGTCCCGATGCCAGACCAGCACGCGGGATTCCTCCATCGCCATTATAGACACCTGGAAATCAGGATACACACCTTTTAGAACCTAGAAAGAACCTTTTAAATTCCGACAAGAACCTCCTCCGTTTTTTGAAATCGGTTGAAAAGATACTAATAGCTACAGTCGTTGCAATATCTCGCTGCAAGGCATTAATCATGTTCGTAGTGATGTAGACCAAGATAGCGTATCGATAATACGCCTCACTCTCACGCTCTTACTGCAATAACAAATGGCTCATGTAAAGTGCATAGTGCATTGTATTTTTGTCAAATAGTGCGCGTTATGAGTTCCAATAGTAGAAGGTAGGTCGGTACGTAAAAAATGTATGAAATGCCCTGCATAGCCGGAATTAAAAACCAAAACATAAGGGGAGGGGCACACGGCGTTTTCTGAAGCGCGTTTTTGAGGAGCGCGTTCGCATCACGTTTGTATCGATACAAACGCGCTTCAAAAAACACAGTGTGCCTACTTCCTTAGATAATGTTAAAATATATGAAAATCATAGTGAATTTACTAAGTAAGTACCTAAGTCAAAATATCTGCAGATCATAAAAAAAATGTTCTGCTGAGGGAAATAAATCCGCACCTTTTGCGAACTAACCGAGAACTCTCCATTAAAGGCATCGAGACCGTAGATACTGTAGTAGGTACTTACAAACATACTGTTCTTGTGCATAACACAAACTGTATACTCAATTAATCCTATTTAGGCCGAACAACGCCATCAACTTCGCTCAAGTAGATGTATCTAGTATCTCAAGTTTCAACAGAACAGCTAACAATATCCTAAGGTCAATTATATTATACTAGCTGACTCAGTACTCTTGTCTGGCCACAGATCGTGAAAAAAACTGGATCACTGAGAACGGCGCCATCTACTGGGTCTAACTATGTATAACCATTCAGGACCACGTAAATAAAAAAAAGTGAAGCTGTTCAGAGAGAGAAGAATATTATTGCATATTATTGCAACTAAGCCACGAGCGAGGAATTCAAACTAAATACAAATATATTTATTACCAGAGATAAATATAATAACTCGGAAATAACATAGATTTTTGAACTTTGCTTAATCAATTCCCTATCCCGGCTCTGCGGTGCTCTCAGATGGAGGGCCACAAGACAACCTTGTATCCGCAGCACATGTGCGTCGTGGGCACTCAATGCGTTAACAGTCATCATGACATAATGTTGACAAATCAATGAAAGAGTTCCCATATGAGGTTATTCGTTTTTATACCATTCGCGTCTGTTGCTTCCATAATACTTTATGTGCGTTCTTCTGTGCAAACTAGTTTTTCAGTTCGATAGAGCTGAATTTGAATGCAGATAAAACAGACATGTGAGTCCAATATCCGGGCCGAAATAAAGAATGCAATGCAGTCACGCTACACCATATTATTTATGTCCTATCAGACGTAGAATAAATAATAACCCTGCTGTATTTTAAATTTATTGGACATGCATTTCAGACCTATATTTTAGACTAGAGGCTTAATTTAGCTTGCCTACTTTTGGATTCACCACTCCGGGTTACATAATTCAAAATGGTTTATTAAGTTACAGTATCTGTTGCAATTATACAATTTGAAGTAGGTATTTACGGAATTAAGGTCGCTGCATACGTAACGTGATTTTTCTCGTCCCGGACGGAACGTGACGATTTCTTGACATCGTTTCATATAAAACAATAGTTTTATATGTTACTATTGTAACAAAATACACGTAACGAGAAATCGGACGGAACGGGACGGGACAGGACGGCAGGTGAAAAAACATCGTTAAGGACGATGTTATGAACGATGCACGTCACGTCTCCGTCCCGTCCAAGGTTTTATCCCGTTACGTATGCAGCGACCTTTAGACAATAGAGACGAAATAAGAAGTTAAAACTTAGCAAAACAAAGATTTCAAGACTTTTGCAACATTAGCGAGTTTGACGACCTCTGTGGCGCAGTGGGTGAAGGCCCGCTTGTGACGCAAGAGGTTGCGGGTTCGATCCCCGCCGCGGGACAAATGTTTGCATGATCTGCAAATATTTGTCTCAGGTCTGGGTGTTTTCTATGTATATTATGTATGTATTTACAAAAAAAAATGTATTTAAGTAGTATATCAGTCATGTGGTTCCCATAACACAAGCTCTGCTTAGCTTGGGGCTACATGATGCTGTGTGAAATGTCCAGCATTATTTATTTATTAATTATTATTTATTAGCATAATTTACGCAGGCAAAACAATAGCTCAAATCTTCCATGTATTTGAGCAATTTGAGATGAAAATACTCTTCACATGTTCTTCATTCACCGACTTCAAAATAAGAAAGTGGTTTTCAATTCGTCGGAATCTTTTTTTTTTATATAATTATGTTCACTGATTACTCGAAGACGCCTGGACCGATTTGGAAAATTCTTTTTTTGTTTGAAAGTATGCCTTTACTTTCCGATATTTAGTGAGGATCTTCGGAGTTATGAACAGAAATGCACCTCGAGAGAGCAGAAAATTGCTCAGCTTATAACATTGAAGTCGGTTTTTTTTAAATTTTTAATCTAGCCACTTGTTTTACTTTTCAAGCATAGAGACAAAATTAGTACTCTACTGGGTCAGCATTCCCGCTCAAGGATACCTTTCAGACGTGTAAAGTAAACCAATCAATTCGTCAATAAAACTGCTGCACGGATATTATCCAGACAGCTACATCGAAAAACAACATAAAAACAACGTTGTTGATTTAGTCCATGTGTTCGAGAGTTCGAGTATGGAAATGAAGTCTGCACAGCGAGCGAAATCTCGGCTACATTGAATAATAACGTAGGTACTTATACATAAAGATAGGGACATACTGAGTTACCATGCGGTGTACCTACTACACGTGTGTACCACCAACGTAAAAACTTCAAAACCACATACTAAAGACCCCATAATATTAGCGAAATGATTTAACTGTAGTTGTTTTTGTTACGATTGTAATTGAATTTGTAATTGTTACTAAACTAAATTATTTTTTCAATACAATAAATACGAGTTTATCGTATAGCGCATAAATAGGAGTTTGACGCATTTAAGAAAACCTTTTATAATAATAAATGATAGTCATCTCACTCGAACTGAAATTAAACTCAATATTTTTTTTTCCTGATTAGGGAATTTTCATCATGGATTCATTCCTATAACACGATTTACTTTTTTAAATAGAGAACAGATCTGAGTGTTTCTATACAAATTGGAAACGTACAGATAATTTGCCAGACTTTGTTACGACTGATGTGGGTCTCCCAGTCTCTCATCGAAAGAACAGTGTAAAACAGACATCGGAATTAATTAATGTCGACTTGAATAAAAAGCGAAGCCTTTGTTATAAATTCTATTATGTTCGGGTTTGTCTTATTGCTATTCGTTGTTATTTTTTTCGCAAATGTAAGGGCATTTGTTCTCTTTGCAGGAAAAGTTGATTGCAAGTATTTTTCGAATTGTTAACCATTATTTTCTATTTCATAAAACAAAACGAACAAATTACGGCGCGAGAAAGCGTCTATCGACGACGTCGTCGATAGGTGTTCATCAACTTACCAAAATATTTGTAGTGTTTACTCTGTGCTCTGGCGGCGGAGTTTTTAAGTCGCCTATAGGTCTCCGTCATGGCTTAACGACTTAAGAGCTGGAAAAACCATTTTACGTCCGAAGCACGGAAGCGCAAAGTTGTTAATACCACTGGCGATCACCTATCCAAATTGTGCCCATCTACTCAGAACGTCAAACTTCAACGATCTAAACAAACTCCAACTATAGCTAATAACCATTTAGGACCACGTAAAAGTCAAGCTGTTCAGAGAGAAAATAATTATTGCTTGCCAACTAAGCCATGAGGGAGGAATACAAACTCAATAAATAATAATAACTCGGAAATAAGATATATTTTTGATCTTTGCTTAATCCATTCCCTGTCTCAGCTCTGCGGTGCTCTCGGAAGGAGGGCCGCAAGACAGCCTTGTATCCGCAGCATATGTGCGTCGTGGGCACTCAATGCGTTAACAAGTAAGTAAGTTCGTATGAGCAAGTGGCCAACTCTGATGACGGAGTTTCTAGGCCGCCTAAAGGCCTCCGTCATGGCTTGACGATTTAAAAGCCGGGACCGACATTTAACGTGCCCTCCGAAGCACGGAAGCGCTCAGCTCGTAATACCACTTGCGCTCAGCCATCCCAAGAGTGACCGTGACCGCGCACAACGTTGCTTAACTTCAACGAGACAAACGTCTTTTTCAAGAACGTCTAAGCAAACTACACCACGAGCGCTTCGTTCGTATTCGTAGTATGATGGATATGACGTCGTATAACACATTCGGTCATTCGGTAAATCATCGTCAGAATAACATTTCTGTACCCTATCCTAAAACAAGGCTGAGTGAGCACTGAGCTTAAGACATGGACCGCCTACGTAAAGGCCTAAAGGGAATCAGCTATTAGGTAATACGCGATGGGGCGTTTTTATGGTTTGGTGCTTCCGTTCCACTCTACAAGTGACTGTTACGTTTTTGGTAATATCATTACAGAAACAACAGGTTACATTATCCCGACATACAATAAAGCTATTGGTATCCGTACCCATATTATAAATGTGAAAGTGTGTTTATTTGTCCTGCTTTCACGTCAAAACCTGTGTCAAAACAGAGCGACGGGTTGACGTGATTTTTTGTGAGGAGGGCTGGAGAGTGACATAGGCTACTTTTTATCCGGGTACCACGTGAGCGAATCCGCGGGCAGCAGCTAGTAAAAGATAAAGTAAAGATACTAATATACGAGCAATGAAGTCAGACTCATGCATTGTATTGCATCGACTGTTTGTGTTCCAACCATACTCGTATATTACCAGGATTAAGTAGGTAATATATTATGAATAAGGGCCCATTTCCATCACGGTAGCTGCTTGGCATTGTTATCTTGGGTTAACTGTTTACAATAGATGATCTGTTTTTATCGAATAGTGCATAAATCCTGTTGTTAACAAGGTTACCAGAACTTTATAAGAAATTCTTGTGGTGATGAATCGAGTTTTTACTATCTGGCGTACCCCATGCATTGAGATAATAACTAGAGAAGAAAGTACAAACCATAGACGTGTCACAAATGAGTCGGAACATGGGCGGCAGATTAGACACCGCACAGAAGCGACACAGCTTTTTACCCGACTGCGCAAAGCAAAGGAAGGGCCGATTTTGATGATTCTTACGTCAATCGATTCGTCTGAACCTTGGGAGTGTTAATAAGGCATGACAGTAATCAAAATTCACCAGTGCCACCACCAGACGCCTTAATGTCAAAATTAAAAAAATCAAAATCGTCACACCATGTCAAGTGGGGTATCGTTGAATAGGTATTTCGAAATCAACTTTATGTTTCTTTTACCATTTTTCATTTTAAGTAATAGTTTAGGAAAAATAACGGTTTAAAGTTGATTAATAATTATTCTCGCTATGGATGTTTCTATGTGGCACTCTAGAGGCCAAACGCGTGGACCGATTTTGATGATTCTTACGTCAATCGATTTGTCTCAACCTTGGGAGTGTCACTAAAGATATGACAGTAATCAAAATTCACCTGGGCTACAACCAGACGCCATATTGTCAAAATTAAAAGAATCAAAATCGTCACTCTATATCAAGTGGGGTATCGTTGAATAGGTATTTTAAAATCAACTTTATCATAACTAAAAAGTGTTAAATAAAAAAATATTTTAAAAAAACAAAAACCCGACTGCGTCAAAACTAAAAAGAAAAAAACAAGCCTGCAAAGAATTACTCACAGTCGGGACCCATAACATTGGGAAGATTTGATTGGTAATAAAATGAATGGGTACCGACTGTGAGTAATTCTTTGCAGGCTTGTTTTTTTCTTTTTAGTTTTGACGCAGTCGGGTTTTTGTTTTTTTAAAATATTTTTTTTTACCTACTAATTATTACTCTGCCTTATCTAAATAAATTGACTAGGTCGTGGGTTTGATTCCCACCCAGGACAAACATTTGTAGGATGAATTATATTATTTTATAGTATTATAGGTACCTACCTATGTATGCATTTCCAAATAATAAGTATTCTACCATTTTTTAGCCCTGAATAGCAGAATAACTATTAAAATATCAAAAAATTCACGGAAAAAAAATTATAGGTAGGTAGGTACTACTTACAGGAAACTTAGTTTTGAATAAATTAGGTTTGGGTTTGGTTAGTATCTTTAAGGTGATGATGATGAAAAATATCCTTTTTAAACTAAGTAAAATAAAAATCTACCATTACAATTTGATAATAAACTTTAGTAGCTACTGATAGACAAACAGACAGACAAACGGCATAGGCTGAGTAGGTATTTTATGATCTAAACAATAATCAGTTAAGTATATTATACCTAATTGAGTTAAAATAACTAGGTGCATATAATATGAGTTCACCAACATTTATTACCTACCGTGTCCAATCTGTACAGTTCCATTTTCATATTCTATGATTTTCTAGAAATGGCGGCAAATTATGACAAAAATTAGTTTTGCTTGGTTTTAGTTGATGTTTTGTTTACTTACCGATGATAAGTTACGCCACTATCCTTTTTTTGTGTAGTTGATGCGGTTTTGTAAGATTCTAAAATGCAAGACGGCATTTTTGAAAGTCATTTTTATACCTTTCGTCAACATTCAACACCATAAGGCTTGTTTCACTCTTCAGCGTGTCGCCGGTCGCGTTCGCGAGTTGACCATTCACAGCACAGAGAATTTTGAATTTTCGAATTTCTCTGTGCTGTGATTGGTCAACTCGCGGACGCGACCGGCGACACGCTGAAGAGTGAAAGGCCCCTAAAGCCAGCGACCGATTGCGATGAACGTGAGCTAGTGAATGAATGAGCTGACGCTGATCGGCTTCAATTGTGGCGTCAAGTCTGAGTTCGCCGGTGTCCGTTCTAGTTTACATATTTCTTCAAAGACCCCATGTTGAGCAGTTTTATTATTTAGATTTATTTAGAAAGATCGGCATGAATAGTATTCATTATTAATTTCATTAACACATGTCTTAAACGAACGGAATGGTGGCCGAGGACTGGCAAAAGAAGCGTCGAACGTCCGGCAGCACGATGGGTTGACGATATTATTGGCGTCACGGACCGGCAGTGGATCCGGCAAGCGCAAGACCGGGAAATATGGCAAAAACAAAAGAAAGCCTATACCCAGCAGTGGGAGAGATCGGGCTGCGGATGATGATGTCTTAAACGTAGATTGAATACATTTAAACAGACCACAAAGAGAATCGTCCGAAAACGTGTACATTTTTCCATCTAAGTAGCTTAGTAACGAGGAGCGATGCGCCCATTTCCGCACGCCGTACCATTTCCCTAAGACTTACGAGTGGGGAAGGAAGCTGTGCTGTTTCCTTCACGAATAATTTTCCTGTGACTGTGTTTAATATGTACTACTGTTTTTACTTACTGTGTTTAAGTTAAGATGCAAGGATGGAAATGTCAAAAGAAAGGAAGACCTAGTACTGGGAGATAAGTTCTTATGAAAACTGAATAACGTACATGAATGCTTTTAAAATACTGTAAATACTTTTATGGGTTTGTCAAGAATACGAGTGTGATTTGAAAGAAACGTATACACACTACTAGTGGTACAAATAAACATGGTATAAAGTGTTATTCGAAGAAAAGCAGAATAAGCATAAGTTTAAACAGTTGCGCACTTCAGCGTACTGGGTATTTGTAATTTCGAGTTTCTTAGTAACTAGTTTGTTTGTTTATTCTTAGGTATATGATGTCCTTACGAGCTTGTGGCTTACTCTGGTGACGGAGTTTTTAGGCCACCTGAAGGCCTCCATCATGGCTTAACGACTTAAAAGCCGGGACCGACCATTAAACGTGCCCTCCGAAGCACGAAAGCGCTCAGCTGTTAATGCTGCTGGTGGTCACCCATCCGAATTAAGGCCGCTCAGATCATTGCTTAACTTTAACGATCTATCAAGAGTTATGCCACGAGCGCTTCGTACCACAGGCACTACTGTCTCATTGAAACATTATCTAGCCACGTATTTTGACTAAGGTGTAGGTAGAGTTTATGAAGTTAGGGCTTGTTCTTGTAGAGTTGGGTGTTAGAGTTAGAAGCTTGGCTCTACATGAGATTTGGTAACTTTTTGACAGTCTGGTCTTGGCAACATTTTACATGAAAATGTTTTTGGTGGGATATTATATTCCATACTAATTTTATCTCTGAAAACAAATGAATTCTTAGAAGTTCTAACTTGAACAGAAACTAGCTTTACCTGAAAAAATTCGTCCGTAGAGACGCCGAACCATTCCGGCGAGTCCAGGAAGTGATGCGGGAATACTATGTGCAGAGCTCTCTGGTTCTGTGACACAACTAATCTGGAACAACACACGTATATCATCAACTGGTATTCTAGACAGTAGACAGTTCGCTATTGAGCAAAATGCAGTGCCCCAAATCGACCTACGACAATGTTACATTGTAAGGCGAATAGAGATGTAACAATATAATACGTTCTGGAAGTATATTTACCTGATTATGAACAAGGACATCACTTATATGGACTTATGGTCGGACTCTCTACAGAGGTCACCTTAGCAGAATCACCACACTGATTTGAGCTCTCGGACGCGCTCCATAGAGTTCAATTTATCTGTTATACCGACACCAACACTGGTTGGACCGACACGCCCGCCGACCAAAATCATTCAAAGTCATGTCGGCCGACAGCCGTCCACACGACAGATTCTGCCAAGGTGACCTCGGCAGAGAGCCCGACCATATGCCGTGCCGTGTGGCGACCCCTTAAAGCATATTCTCTTTATAAGCGGCCATGTGGCTCGATGAACCATCATCACTTTCTTGCTCTTATCCCACGCTAAGTGGGGCACAACATGTTTTCCTCTTCCACTCACCTCTATCATTCGTCAACTCTGAATCCACTCCTCTCACATTCATATTCTCTTTCACACTATCAAACCACATCTTCTTAGGCCTTCCTCTACTTGCGTGATTATAGACAGTATAAAATTGGATATCTAAATTTCTTTTAATTTAGAAATGTAATAAATATTAACGATCCACACAAATGGAAGAATAATGTTGATGTTCCTCTGTTGGTTGTAAAATAAATTGTATTAAAAACTATAGCCCGAAAGAGAACAGCATATAACTGCAATCGTTAAAATTTGCTACCATTTACGTCCAACATGACGTTGGCATTTAACCAACGGATTATAATGTGAAATGTGCTTAGTGGAAAAGATTAATCCCATTTGACTTGGCCACAATCGAACCAGCGCGATTGTGGTGCTGGATCGGTGAGTTGCGACTTGCGGTGAGTTACGGTTGGTGTGGTGACAGGTTTCCTATGTGGGTAGTATCGTATCCATGTCAGTAAAGTAATTTAAAGAGGGATTGTTTTTGTGGACTACGCAACAACATGAAGCTTACACCAATACCAAAGGTGGCACTTGGCAGCAGTTAGTGTAGGTACGTCAAAAATCAGGCTAGTAATTAAGAAGTACACATACACATGATAGTGTGGGGTCAGTTCTTTCATCATTATATTTTTACTTTGTCCAATTTGTGTGAGTTTCGTCATAAAAATGGCAAGGCAGAATCCTAGATTTTTCTTTTGGTCTGCTGATCACGCACGACTAAAGAAGAACATTCCATAGGAATTAGGACTGGCGGTTACCTAAAAAGAGCTAGTGATAAAAAAAGAATGTTAATAAAAGATATCCTCATTGCCATAATAGAATATACATGAAGGCTTATCCTTTTATCCTTAAAGCGGCATCTGGGTCCCTTCATTGGCTCGCGTATAAATTATTCACGGCTGTTTCTAATCAATAGCTATGGGACAGGTCATGTTTCATCAGTGTCACTGAAGTTCTCCAGAGAAGCAATGCTGCCTTTCTCCACACTGATTTATATAATTATCACAATTTTGCATGGCAGTTCTCTTGATCAATAAAGACTAGGTACGTACTAACACGTAAGTCCAATAATTGAAATTACTGCTAAATCTGTTACAATGGAAGTGGCAGTAACAAAACATTTTATATGTAGAGCTTAAGTGACAGAAGATTGTGAATAATGGGGTAGGTCCATAATGCACCCTGCTATTATGAAAGCGTTTTGAATAAAAACTGAATTGTTCGTGGCGTAGCTTTTCTTATAGATCAGTTCAAACAACCGATGTTGAAAGGCCCAACAGTATCATTTATTCAGTAAAACCACAACACCAGGGATCCATAAACGTCTTATGAGCATCATAACGTGCTGGCATAACGGTCGGGTGAATATCCAGAAATGTTCATGAGCTAAAAATGTGCTTTCTACAAATTATGTACGCTAACCATATTTACCTAAAGCTTTAAATAAAACAAGCCTAATGAGCCTGTCCTCGCCAGGTCTAACAGGGAGTTGCAAAATGCGAGGGAAAGTTTAATAAACGAAGTTTAATAAACCCTCGGTTGTGAGAAGCCGCTAATTAAAATGTGTACTCGTACGTACTGCCACGGGACCAGGCGCACTGCAGGGGTAGCCTTCGTGCGGCGCGGGTCGTGTCAGGGACGCAGCCGGGACCCCGAATTAAGCTGATGTACAAATCTGAATGTCATGTGACTAGAAGAGTTAATTAATGGATTATACTCGTAGGAGTTTGGAATTACAATTCTGGAATCGAGAAGCTATGAATTTAAAAATGATATGGTGGACAGAAACACCTAAGAAACGACGGATAATATTGTAGCCTAGGTCGGTGGATGGTAAAGATGTTGGTAGTAAACAAAATAAAAAAGATGACCAAACGAGGATAAATGGATTGTGTGAAATACGACGTAAGTAAGAAAGATGTAAGTGGTGGCTGCTGACGTTCTGATAGGAGAAAACCATTTGTAATAACCCCGCATAGTGAAAAGCAAGAAATGTAGTTTTAATCTGGCGATGCATAAAGAGGAGATGGTGTATGTAGAGGAAATTTGTGTTTGACGAAATTCAAATTGGACAAATTCGTGTTGGACATTTTGTATTTTGGTCATTAGTCGTGCAAAGGCACAACCATCATGGTTTGTGGGGTAGTAAAGCAATATAATGTTGGAACTTTTAGATAATGTTAACAATACAGTTGTTTCAAGAGCTTCATGACTTTTAGAAGCTTCTAGTAAAGATTTCGAAAAGACTCGGAATTAAAAATTCTCATAAATTCACTTGTACCGGTGCGCGGTGCTTACCAAATGCCAACAAATTCGAAAAGCTAGAAAGATCAATAGTTTTTACTTTAGAATTCTATATTGCAAAACAAATTCTCTATACAATGTCGTGAAATCGTGTCAGCTCCCATCCACAATAGCACCTCGGATTAACCATCCTTCAGATGTTCCATTTCTCATTTCCATTGTTGAATAAACTCGTCCCTGACACGTCCCTGTTCCTAACGCGAAGTGGCGGCAGGCAACATAACAACGAGACGAAGAGGCTTCATTACCTGTCGACGTGTCAGTCGGCGCGAAAATTTGACAAAATTGCTCAGAATTCTTTTACATAAAATAACTTGTAAGATCTGATTGCTGAACGTCGGTGTAATGATGTCGGGGTGGGCTTTATGACGCTTTGGATTCAAGTTTTTTATTTCATACTTTTATGTGCAATGGAAATAGCGTCGTAAAGCTTTATCCACTTCAAAATTTATCGCTCGTTTTTCTCGTTTTATTTTTTCGCCACGACGAAAATGAGAGGTGTATTCATTTCAATCAAATTATTTCGTCCGAGATTAAGACGCTTAAAATATAAACGAGGCAACAAAATACCTCTTTATTCAATACATCTAAGAGCAATCATTTCAGAGATATGGGTCCAATATTGCCAAATAAAATTAATTCCAAAATATAGGTACCTATTCCCTGTTTTCCGGAGCACTTCCGCGGAGACCTCAGATGGCGGGTCCTTGACATTCGTTCAGCTGCTTTCATGCCCAAACACAATGGGGATCAATCACTAAACGAAATATTGGGTTTCTAAGTATGAGGGCGTATACTCTTTAGCATTCTGAGCATTCTGTTTTTTAAATAATTAAAATCCATCAATAAATGACGAAGTTATTCAAGTTTTCTTTTCGGTCATTTCAAAACGCGCGCTCGGAGCTTCGCGCTGCGTCTGACGTCACCAGGCGCCCGCGGCTCGGTCTACTAGTACAAAATCGCTAGTTAATTTCAAACTAGCTTCCGCCCGCGGCTTCGGATAAAAAGTAGCCTATGTCCTATTTCAGGTTAAGAACTATCTATGTTTTAAATTTCAGCCAAATCAGTTCAGTGGTTGTCGAATTATAGAGGAACAAACATAAATCCAAATATCCAAACTTTTGCATTTTTAATATTAACTAGCTTCCGCCCGCGGCTTTATTCGCGTAGTACCCAGATAAAAAGTAGCCATGTCCTATTCCTATCTATCTATATTTAAAATTTCAACCAAATTGGTTTAGTGGTTGTTGAGTTATAGAGGAACAAACATCATCCATCCAAACATCCAAACTTTCGCATTTATAATATTAGTGTGATTAGTGTGATAGTATGATTAGTGTGATGAGAAAGTGTGATAGTGTGATTTGAAAACCAAGTTTAGGTAGGTAGGTAATGTATGTGATTATTTTGACTCGAACATACAAATTATTAATTAGGTATTACGATTAAAAGTATGTATAAAAAAATACCTATTCACTAAAAAGTTTAAAGGCGAAAATTATTTTTAAGTAGGTACCTACCTAGGTAAGTAGTAAGTAGATAGGTACCTACTTAAAAATAATTTATGTAGGTAATAATTTAAGTAGGTAGGTAAAAATTTAGGTAGGTAAAGTTAATATTAGTGTGATTCGACTCCTGATTGTTAGTTTTGTTTGTTATTGTTTTCGGTAAGTACCGGTACTTACCTAAAATACCTATTCAGTAAAAAGTTTAAAGTCGAAAATTATTTTTAAGTAGGTACCTACCTAGGTAAGTAGTAAGTAGGTAGGTAGGTACCTACTTAAAAATAATTTTCGCCTTTAAACTTTTTACTGAATAGGTATTTTAGGTAGGTACCGGTACTTACCGAAAATAATAACAAACAAAACTAACAATCAGGAGTCGAATCACACTAATATTAACTTTACCTACCTAAATTATTTACCTACCTACTTAAATTATACCTACATAAATTATTTTTAAGTAGGTACCTACCTACTTACTACTTACCTAGGTAGGTACCTACTTAAAAATAATTTTCGCCTTTAAACTTTTTAGTGAATAGGTATTTTTTATACATACTTTTAATCGTAATACCTAAAATTAATAATTTGTATGTACGAGTCAAAATAATCACATACCTACCTACCTAAACTTGGTTTTCAAATCACACTATCACACTTTCACAATATTTTCCTTCACCGTTTAGAGCTCGTGTTAAAGCGCATACCTACTTAGGTACCTACTTATACATTTTTCGAAACGAAAAATCCATTGATGCACGGCTGGGTTTCAAGCCACAACCTTCGGATTGAAAGCAGTGTTGCCAACTCCAAAAAATAAAAGTCGCTAGATTGAGTGCGAAAAGTCGCTAGAAAGTCGCTAAAAGAGGCAAAAAGAGATAGCGGGGGGGGGGGAGGGGTAAAATCTATTAAAAAAAAATATTATTTTTTACGTTGCCTGCATATTTTTACGTAAACTCAAAATAAAAGTTTTAATTCAAAATCTTCGTCAGCATTCATTGAGCATAGTTCCATAGAGTTTGATAGTTAAAGGTTGATACGCGGGACATTGACATACACCATAGTAATCACGCACATGAAGTTCCGTATTTTTATTCCGTCAAAATGTACACAAGACAATATCATACTTTAATGGTGTCTGTCACTGTCATTTTGACACCAAGCCCACCAATAAAATACTTTTAATTTCTTTCTTGGTCGAAGTCCAAAAGTCGCTAGATAAGTCGCTAAATATTTTTTGTCGCTAAAACCGATTTTTTGTCGCTAACACAGGTCCAAAAGTCGCTATTTCTAGCGACAAAGTCGCTAAATTGGCAACACTGATTGAAAGTCGAGGCACTAGCGCACTCGGCCAACACTGCTTCTCTACCTCTGACTACCCGCTTAGACTTTTTCAACGGATCTAAAAATTCCTAAAAGATCTGATAGAATATGTCTACTGTGCCTTGGGAATACAGTCGTAATCATATTTAAAAATAAAAATGAAATCATTTATAACTTTTTTAAATCTACAAATCTGCATAAGTACTTACTTAACAAAAAACGTGAATGACCTCGAAAGTTTGGATGTTTGGATGTATGTTTGTTACTCTATAACTCGACAACTACTGAACCGATTTGGCTGAAATTTAAAATATAGTTAGGTAATGAGCGGGAATAAGACATAGGCTACTTTTTATCCAGGTGCCACGCGAGCGATGCCGCGGTCGGAAATTAGTTTGAAAATAACTAGGGATTTTGTACTAGTGGAGCGAGCCGCGGGCGCCTGGTGACGTCACAGCCAGTCGCGGCCTTCTCGCGAGCGTTTTTTAGATTGGTGCACTAAAATCTCTGTAACTCGGTCATTTTTGATCCGATTAAAAAACCAAAAACACAGTATTTTTTGTTTTTTTTGTATCTACAAATCTGCATACTCAACTAAAATCGTGAGTCTTCCTCATTCCCGAACAAGCGACCACAGAATAGATCGCACTGCGCTATAAAGGTCGCCATCTAATCGACTTGCTGAATATAATAAAGCGTGCCCCTGGAATTAGGGTTGCCACTGTTGCCTATAAAAACTTCCTTTAATTTGACATTTGATTGTCATGCTTCACTGGAAACAATAGTATTTCACAACAACTTTCCCTTTTGCCTCAAGTCTACTGGGAAATGAGTTTTTATTGTTAATAGACAATAGATTGATTACGACCTATACAAACTATCAATCCCCTTTTAGGAAAAGCGAAGAATTTAGGATATAGGTTATTTTTTAATAGCAGTTTTGTTCGTTATTTTTTCTTTTGAGCATTTGTAGTAACCCTATTCAGGGATCAGGATAAAAGAATCTAAACGCGGTAAAAATCCCGCTCTTTCAGACGTACCGTCTTTTGAAGCATCATTACAAGAGCTTTTATTAATGAGATAGACCCTTTAAATATTACAGGAAAAACAAACTCAGAATGCTCAGAACAATCAGTAGTTCAACTGGATTAAGCCTGGCCACACACAGGCCACCGACCACAACCAGAAAACCTATTTCCACCGACCTATTTCCTGTAGTTTATATGGACTAGCCGGACGTGTTTGACGCGGTTGGTAGCCATACCTTTGTAGCTTCTAGCTTCAGGGGCGTTTGTGGCTGTGGCGTGTGGCTAGTGTGCTTCGGCCCTAAAATTCAAATTTAGAAATACAAATCTTTTATTCTTGACAGTTGCACATAAGAACTGAATAGATTCAGTGGCAAACTAAAAGGCGCAAAAGGGTATGAATAATTTAATGTCGAGTGAGATATTTCAATGTTTATAATGTAAGGTATTAATATGGACCATAGGTTCTCAACGAGGGCGATAACGCCCCCTTGTGGGCGTTTGAGACTTTCAGGGGGGCAGTAGAAGACCCACAGAAAATTAGGGGGCATTGAGATGGCGCATAAGGATATAGGGAGAGGGGGCCCTTGAAAAAAATATTTTCTCAAAGTAGGCGGTGGGCAAAATAAGTTTGAGAAACTATGATATGAACGATAACAAACGTTATCATGAAAAGTCTGTTAAACTACCGCTGGCCTTCAAGCAAAATTGCATATTAACCATGATAGTGTTTTTATACAATAAATCGCATCACTAGATATAAGGGAACTAACGTACTTTCTAAATTACTCAGCGCTTGAAGCATCCCACGATTCAACCCACATATCCATTCGAATTTCATCAAATGGGTGACCCCGATTCGCTGTTACCATGACACCCTTAATCTCGTTCAGATTGATTATGTAAACAGCTATCGAACAATGCTATGAGCAAAGCTATGAGCCGTGTTGGCCAAGGGGTATAGTACCTCGACTTTCGATCCGAAGGTCGTGGGTTCGAATCCTGGCCGTGCATGAATGGATTTTTCGTTTCGAAAAATTTATATGCGCATTAACACGAGCTCTAAACGGTGAAGGAAAACATCGTGAGGAAACCCGCAGCTTAGCCAGCCCCACACGTATTGACCAAGTCTTTCCTGTGGATATGGCCGTTAAGCTGAGAGGATGGTGTAGGTGCTGGGCAAGTCTAATCCATCTCAACAATGTCCCAGGCACTACAGTGTCCCGATGAGTGTAGACAAAGATTGCCTCCTGACACTGTATAAATCAGATGTAAAGGCCTAAGTTATCGAACAATCGTATTATTGATACTAGAAAAACATTATTAAGTCAGGGTCAATTAACTGCTAATGAATGAAGTCTGTTTAGAACAATAGGTTTATTGCAGAAAAATAATTTCGAAACAAGCTTTACGCAGATACATTGATTAAAATTTGTCTAAACATAGGTACTTATTGCAAAAGCCTCATTGAACAGCTTCTGGCTCTATCATCAGACCAGCTCACAGTTCCTATACTATTGCATTATCACCAAGAATGTGTCAATTTTAGAATTAATTTGTCTATATTTGTCATTGCAGATTAGGATATGCGATATAGATTAGGTTATGTGAATTTCCAACAAAAGACCAAGAGAAAAATAAAAACTGAACACCATACTTTAATCTCTTAGAAGTAAAGTAAAGCAATCACGAGGATGAAATCTACAACACAATGAAATCTTCAACTCCTGTTGTCACCATGGTACTAAACTTGGCTGCAATAAAAAGAGTTGGATCAAAGCTTTATTTACAAGCCAACGACTGAACGCTTCTAAACTTGGCTATTCCCGAGCACTTAGCCCTACTTAGCCGACGCTTTTAGAACTAGGTTTATAACTTCATAGACTGCGGTGAGTTGGTGTTCAGTTTGTTTTATCTCTCTTACACCGTGTTAATTGTGTAATGGGATGATAAATCGTGGCTTATGATTAGTAAGTCAATATAAAAGCTGATAAGTACTACTGTTATCATTTAGGACTCTTAGATAGTACTAAATGATCGATTTTTTTTTTATCTACGAGTATATTGGTTGTTAATATTTTTTAAATATTTGTTCTAAGCTTTAAAAACAGAAAGGACAATCATTTCCAAATTTTTTATGGTTAGAGAAATTTATTGACTCATCTGAGAGTTCACTTATAATGAGCTTTAAAACTGTTTTTTTTATTTTTTTTTTATTTTTTTTTATTTATTGTTTTACTTAGAAAATACAGGGATACAATATGTATTGTACCTTGAAACCTTAATAGGTTTGTCTAGGTACTCACATTCGTCTTCATTCAGATAATCGGTTATAATTATAAACATCTATAATCGCGTTTACATTAAAAACATAAATGAATTATAACGAGTATGTAGGTATTCTCATTCGATAAAACGTATATATTTCTAATGTCTGTGTATAAATCGTACGTATAAAATATCACATCTGCAATGGCCACGTGATGTGCAATACTATCGTGCTTGGTCGTAAAATAAAATCGGATGCGACTGTAAATTCTGTGGGCTCTTTTTCTGCAATATAGGATTCGGAAGAGCAAGCTATAAAAGCAACCATGGAAAAGATTACATTTATTTTAGTGAAAAAAAGTGAGGCGAAAGAGGTGTGTCAGGATCGTAGCAAATGAAAATCCGTGGTATCTGCCTACCCCTCAGGGAAAGAGGCTGATTTGTATGTTATCTATGTATGTAGTGAAAAATTCTACATTTTGTCCGAGAATGTAAAATTATCTACTGAATATTTTTTCTTAGGTTGATTTTGAAATTGCTGTACGTAGTTATTAATGAATGGATGGGCTCAAAACTTAAAAGGAGACACGAGGTCAGCGAGGCTTGCGTTGCGAGTGACAGCTGATTAACCAAAACAAGAACGAATTTCAAGGCAACTTCGTAGGTACCATTTTGGAGACAGTCCTAGCCTC
Source organism: Camptogramma bilineatum (assembly GCA_958496255.1). Taxonomy (NCBI): domain Eukaryota; kingdom Metazoa; phylum Arthropoda; class Insecta; order Lepidoptera; family Geometridae; genus Camptogramma; species Camptogramma bilineatum. Next base: position 15,370,917 of record OY292459.1, read on the forward strand.
AACAAACTTCACAGCAATAAGAAATTACGAAAAATAATTAAATTACATCAAAATGTTTACGATGAATACAAAAAAGAGAGTTCACTTTGATATTTTTTTAGATGAAATAAATGTTTTCAACTTTATGCTACGTTGAGAAAGAGATCAAACAAATCTACTCAGTGATTGGCTAAGTACAAGAGCGATTCCAGTTCAATGGGCAATTAAGACATCGTCTAGAAATCAACGAGCGCGAGGGATTACTTAAAGGACGGGCAATTATACCGGCAACAATCGAAAGACAAGCAAACAAGCCGATTTTATGACAGTGAAGATCTGATTCTAGACTCTACTCCAATAATTACACCTGATTTGCACTACTACTAGAGCTCGATTAAGATCGAATTTGACATAATGACCACTACTGGTCCTTACCAGCTTAGCAGCCTCTGAAAGCTTAAGGTGTGTATCTTATGCGTCTTCATACCGCGAGGCAGCATGCCTCGCCAGGCAGTCGCCCAATGTCGATACACGCCTTTAGAATCGTGGCGGCTAGATACCTATGCGACAATACCAGGCATAAACGAGACAAGCCAAATCGAACGGACCGTCCATAGTGAACATTTGCATATTTATGACCACACCGATAAAATAGCTGAGCGTCGCGCTTTTAAATTGCCCGAGTAGAGCACTCTTAAGATCGATATGAGATATCTGGAAGCTGGGTTCGGGCTTTGAGCACCTGAATAATATAACGTCTTTAACCGAAAATCACCGAGTCGTCAGACGCTTTTCTTGAAATTGACTTGGACAAGAATCCCTTGGAGAAGAGATCCCTTTGATTATTGATAAGGAAACGTTTCTGAGTACTTCACATCACACTCTTTCTCATTAATACGACAAAAAGTAAGATTACATTTTCAGTATCGGGAACCTCTGTATCCTACCTAGTAGATGATTGATGGCATATGCTACTTTTTGCAAAAGCTCCATCCGTGATAGGTTTGAAGCAAACCTATCTTCATAATGAAGCTCATTTTGCAAGCAGATGCAAGCGTATTTGTTACCAAGTCGTTAAGTCTTATAAAGGTCACTGACCGAAAGTTTATATTGCATAAATTGTTTACAAAGTATTTTTATTAAGATACCTGCTGTGTCGGTAGGTAGAAAAACTTATTGAATCCCAAATTCTGGGCGTACATTTAAATATTGTAGAACTTCAGGAAAACTTCTGTAGGATTCATAAAATATTCATTTGAAATATTTAAGTGTGAAAAGGTAGAGATGGACTAAAACCAACATATGAGTAACTAAATAAGAGTCCCAAATATAAATTCATTTTTAAGATATATGTATAACAGCAAAGTGGCATATGTATAACATATATCGCCCTGTTCATCACATGGTCTTGAACGTCAAAAGATCTGTGCGAATGCCTCTCCTGCGACATACGGTTGATCGTTTATATTTCTGCAATAAGACAAAGTATCTGTGACCTACCGAACAGTCGTTAAAAGCCTAAGGGGGTCGCAACTTCGCAAGCTGGTAGCGATTGTGATGGCAATATGGCAAGTGGCAGCCGGTCAGGCGTGTATTACGCAAGACACTACTGACCCAAACATACAACCGTACGTGCTTTTACTTTCAATGGACTTTAGTCAATGAAATCGATCGGAGATTTTGATACGAGTTTTTGTACGTCAGTGATATCGAAAGTGTTATTCTATCTATCTTATTGAATAACAGCTGTGAGATAAGATAAGCTTATAATTGTTTTCTGTATTTTCCTTATGCTAACTTGTTCCTGTGAAGTAATTGTTTGCACTTCATATACAGGTGTAAATTCAAGTCTAAACGAGTTAGATTAACACGTAAAAAGAATATTTTTTATAATTGTGTATAGATTAAGTAATCAATCAAACTAAATATATTCTAAGTCAAACAAAACACCCGGTATTGATCTTCAATCGGGAAAATCAGATTCATAAAACAAACACTTAAGGATGGATAAAACGGGATCAGGTTACCAATTTTAAAGTTTCGGGACCCCCATCAGCGTTGCCTTGAAATATTATCCGTTCGCCTTCGCTTCGCATTTTAGCGAGAACGTGTTAAACAGGCATAATCGTAAGTAAAGTTTCTACATAACATAGGAGTATTTACATAGACTGTATTTACCATAAGGGAGCATGTGTGCTCGCTCGTTTATAAATGAGAGTACACATCCACTTTTTGTTCAACAGTCAGCATTTCATACTAATTGCAAGTGCATTTCTGTTAGCGTCGTCTATCCTTACTCTATTTTGTCTGGCGTGTAGTTAAATGATTGCATAACAATGAAGCTCTTCGGCTGTTATCATTATTTTTTAATTTCAAGAACAAATTGTACAAAGACATCCAACAACAATCTGATAACATTGAACTTTTGTTGAACGTTAGGTAGAGCACCAAATTCGAAACAACTAAAAACACAAGGTCTCATATGATTTTGGACGATATCATCGCATCGGGTTTTCACTTCTTATTTTAACTGGCACAATGATCCAGAAAATCAAGTCATTGGACCAAAGGGTTCAACATTTAGTATAATTATTCAAATGACGAGCAGACTGGTTCAGTAATGACGTCATGCTTATCTTCCCCGAGTAATCAACACTGATAGCATCGTTTGAAAGCTCTTAGGGTATAATTTACAGTCATTATCTCACAGCGATCGTAACATTTTGTGCGGCGAAGCTGTTTGCTGAAGGATCTGCTCCACAAATTGTTTGATCAGGGATTCGTGCGAAAGATAGTGAATTATGTGACGAAAATTAATCTTTCTTTTCGCATTCAAGGACTTTAGAACTCTTACGAAGAATAGAAGATAATTTAAAGCGTAAATTGTATGAGACAACAGGTAGACATTGTGGGTGGTTCGGGCCCACACACAATTTATCCAATAAAGATAGATTGCAAGAAATAAAGACATATTTCTTCCTTGGACAGGTACTGCAACCACATAAGAAAGAAACCAGTTAATGAATCACAAAAGGTCAATGTTACACATTCTACCGATAAAAACATGTAGTCAAAACAACTTACGTGTCGGCATTTCCTGAGATTTAAATCTTATTAACAACTTAAACAATTACTAATACTCTACCAGCTCATTATTTATCTGTTGAGCACAGATAAATGGTTTGAAAATAGCTTTATCTTTAAAAGCTCGGGAAAGTATTTTATACACTAGTGGCTCGTGGGAGATATAAACCTCGCGAGTCTGTCTTAGCTTAAAAATAAATGTTCACAATTCTCAAAAAAAAGAAACCGACGGGTTAGTTATTTAGCTAACCCAGGAACGCGCAAGCGGGCCTAAGTGGTATCATCTAACCTTCGAACGATAGTTGAGGAATTGTATGACTATGAAACTTTAGCAGACCGCATAGTCAAAATGTTACCCATCAATGGGCGATTCCATTGAACTTATGAGTTCCAATTAGTCCCAAACCAAGCGTGGAACCATTAATACGAGTGTGACTAACATTAAGTGCTGCTTCACTTGGCACGCAATGAAATTGATTATACATTCAATAGCACGATACCGCGATAAACATTTACTGCCGCTTTTACATTGTCAATGCTGAATAGAAAGTAGGAACAATTATGATTACAACATGACTATAATTAAGAAAGTTTTTAACATGGACCTTGGGTCTACGGAAAATTATGAAAATGACTAAACTGATACTGGTACTGACTCCACGAGCCCCTTTGATAATAATGATAGCTTTGACAATGATTTAACCTATGCTTAAACTTGTTAGTCTGTGATATCTAAACGCAAAGTGCATGATATCATGTTCTATGCGGATGATAATTACCTACTTGATGATGACTTTTGACAAGGCCATTTTAAAGATAAGAACAGTACCCCGATCGCGAGTATGCACAGAGTCTACTATTCGATCCGTGACTGTAGTATAGTCTCTCAAATGTATGGGGATTTTAGTTCAGTCAAGTTACCACTGGAGGCGCTGCACCGGGATCCCATACATTTGAGAGACTATACTACAGTCACGGATCGAATAGTAGACTCTGTGCATACTCGCGATCGGGGTACTGGGGAGGGTTTACCGGACCTATAATTCCCGCACTAGTATTCCCTGTGTTGTGGGTATCAAAAACTAAAAGAACCATGGTATCACAATACTCTGAACAAATACCGCAGATAATTCAAATATTTGCCGGGCCAGAATCTCACTCCAGAACTTTGCGTCTTAGCCGGGCGTGGCTCGACACAGCACCCGAGCTAAATTATGTCTGGAAATTTCCCTATACCCCTACTAAGTCAAATCTGGGGGTTAAAGAAGTTTAAGAACAGATAAAATAAGAACACTTATCCCTCCACCATTTTACTTCATCAGTCGTCATTTCAGCATTCCCCTCTTTCGTACTCTTGTCATCTGTATGATCCATCTCTCTTTCTTCTCTTTTGTTTTTTCCTACTCGTACATATCCACATTCGAATGCCCACAGAATACCCTCCAGATGTCAAATACTAACTTGCCAGACAACACCAGCGAGAGGCTGTCGACCTTTGTGACCTTCTCATGCGCGTACAGCTCGTGGCACTTGAGATGCCGGACATTACGCATGCACATCAGCACCCGTCGGAACTGCCGTCTGGACACCCGCAGTGGCTTGAACAGCGCGCAGTATACCTGAGACAAGAGAAATATATTTTAGACTAGAAATATAAAAACAAAGCAGTTTTGGCAGTACTTATTTGATTAAAGATCTGAGAGGGAGTGAGAATGTTGTGCCTTGGAGATAGAATGAGATGACATGAAGAGACTCAGAATGACTGGGGATGTATCTCCAAGGAGCAGTAAACATTCTCTCGATTTTTTAGGCATTTTGAAGATGTCTAAGGTTCAGACTCGTTCAAATACAATTTAGAACGCATTTTGAAGTTATTCCATTAGTATTGTTGCAAACCGCTATCAGAATATTAAATGGTTTCCACGGTTTTTTGTTTTTATACAAAAATTAAACTTGTTATGCCGTGAACCAAGAAAAACTAACTATGCTAGGAGCATTAGGGGATTTATATTTGTTTATAGTCTGCATTATTATAATTATTAGTAGTGTAGGTACTTATATGATTTATAAATACTCGTATCATTTGCTTGAATCTTAGATATTTCAATCATCTGTTTGTTTATCATTTCCCACATAAATTCTGGTAGAAAACACGCAATTTATGCTAGCGGTGTTCTTTGAGTAGCTGACAAAAAAAAACAAATAATTGCAGTGTGTACCCAATTAAACAAATTACCATACCATGGCCTACACGACGCATTGTGTGGTTGCCTTGAGATCACAATAGACGTACCGGTAGATTAAACTGCGGGCTTACATACCAAAGGATAGATTAACCAACTGGCCCTTGTTGGCTTATTAGGATGCATTCTAGCTTAAACGGTAAAGGAATACATCTTGAGGAAACTCACGATTCCTCATCTCGGCCATTTGACACGAAAATTTTCGGTAGAGTCACAGAACAACTCTGAGGAGCTGGTTAAAAAAAACGTAACAATCACACTTCTGGTCAAAACGTTTATTTTGACTCTACAAAAATGTAACTCTAGAGTCATCTACTCAACTATAGTAAGTGCGAGGTTCATGCGAAATAAAATAAGGGTTTATTATTATAATACAGGTCTTTTACTCTTAAAACAATGATTGTGTCATATTAGCATAAGATAAAACTATCGCTTTAACGACAAAACAGATGATTAGACCGTGGATATTGTATGTTAACAATGGAGACCGCTTTTGAAATGAGATCGGTTAAATTGGCTATAGCATCGTTTCGTAACTACCTAATATCATATCGGTGTCGTTGGGCAAAGTAGATCTACTGGCATATTATTACAAACATATTGGAATCGATTTATGGAGGAGACCCTAGTAATAAATTTGGATATTCAGCTAACCCTAACAAGAGACCCTCTATTATGATAGTAAGAGTTATTTCCAGGCGAAAACGATTTTTTTGGACTACGGGAATCAAGATAAGCCCGTCACAGACGTACCATAGTAATATTGATATGCTGAGCTATATATTTTATCTTAGCCAGCCACCACACACGCTAGCTATATATAAATTTTAATCTTATTAGGTTGGCGGTAGGTATTATATTAATATGTCTTGCTATATCTTTCCACATAATTTGGTGACGTAATAGTAACATAGGGTCTTACCTAAGAAAGATGTTTAAAGTTGAACACTGGCTTATTAACAACGTCCTGTGTTTATTTGTGGATAGTGACAAATAGAGACAGGACGTTGTTTAACCAGTGTTCAACTTTAAACATCTTTTATAAGTAAGGGGGATAATATTTAGCTCCATCTGTAGTCGCTCGAAGATTACTATGGAAGATATATTTTATCGTATTGTCTTGCTATGATATTAAAACTACGTCTGCGACAGGTTTAATTCATAATTATTTCGACATTTAAAAATAATATGTACTATCACAACAACCCACGTTATTAAGTAAATTTACATACCAGAGGCAGTAAAGTTATCGGCTTGGCCTTGTGATAAACATAAATAAAATAAAACACTCGTTTAATTGGATATGAATGTAGACATTACTGGTAGTCTTACGAATAAAGCTATAAAAAACTGATTGTTTACACAGCCTAGCCTAGACCTAGGCGAGTAAAAGAAAATATAGATCTACAAAATTGGGAAAACAATAAAATTGCATATTATGGTTTGAAATCCCCAACTAGGTATTTAGTAGAGGCACGTCCGACCGAATATTTTGATGTTTAATTAACAGACTTAAAAAAAAGAAGTCCTAAGTTCAGTTGGTGTGTATTTTATTTTATTTTATTCGGAAGACAGACATTTATACAGACTTAAGAATTAACACTTTAAATTACAAGTAACCATTTATACGTCTTCGCATGTGACAACTAAACTGTAGTATTTTTTATGTGTTCATCGATATCTTCGTCCAATAAAAAAAAATGTAACTTTGTTAAGTTTTAAACTTTCCTGACTTGGCTACAATGGAACCCTACCTGGAATTCCATCATCAGATCCTCACTGTGTTGCTATAGTAAATATACTTTAAACTTCAGTCTTTGTAAGAGAACATCTTTTATGAATAGCAACTGATATCGAAATTCTTTACACAGATAAGTTTATGAAGTTCCTAATTTCCAAAGTTTGATTAGATTTGTTTGAGTCTTGCGAATTTCTTTTCGACTCTACGTAATCAACCAGTAAATTAATTAAAAGTCACTTTGTCAAATTTTCCTCCCACTGGGACATGAGACTTGCTGATTGTTCAAGTTTATTTTTCACAAACAGACATTAATTAAGATATTACCAGTACCTCATTATTTTATTGACTTTATCTTTATTTTGATAATAATATCGTCGTTTGTAAAATAACTTAAGAAATTAGGTTTTATTATTTTAACAGTGAATTATGCCTAATGTATTTAGAAGCGATGACAAAGACATACAGAGACAAAGACGGATCTAATAGTAGTTGACATTATAACTTAGATAGTTTTAAATCTCAAGCAAATGTTGAAAGAATGATAGCACTACGATCGATTTGTGATCTAAGCAGAAACTTGAAGCACCAGAAGTGACTCAGAGGTCTGCTTTAAATTAAAATGAAAGGCCCTTCGACGAATTAAGTGGATAGCGGTGACGAGGATAAGCTAAGGTCACTTGTTACCTCACCCGTGGAAGATCCAGGGCCAAGGGTCCACAAATTGCTTAAATACAAAGCACCCAACTACAACATAGTCCTTAATCTTGAGAGAGTTAATAACTCCTTCTGTTAAATGGAACGGTACTGTAACAAGATCATTGTAATAGGATGATGATGAGTATTATAGAGGTATTTTTAATGGTATTGTAGGCCGAGTGAAATGTACGGACTTTCGATCGTCATGGATTTGAATCTCAGATTTTTGTTGTGGAACTTATTTATGTTCTTTGAAACGAGCTTAGCCGCAGCTCGTCTTGATGATGTCTTTCCTGTGAATAAAGTCAAATAAACTGACAGAGGTTTCGATGCTGGACCAGCCTTCTTTAGTTCAAGAATGTCTCAAGCACTATACCGTCCCGTAAAGTTTAGATTGCATCCCGATGTTGTATAAATAAACTAGTATGGCCTAAATTTAATACGGTCTCCAACAACAGCATAAATCAAAATAACAATTATTGAATTTTCATGTAAGCTATAATCATGACCTTTTCAGAATTCACAAAGGTCGAATATTGCACGGTGCTGAATCGTATTTATTAGGCGAGTGAGTAGGCATTATCGGGCGAAACTTCTGGGAATGAATTACTAATAAGCAATAGCTCCTCTCAATTTCTAGGAAAACTATTTATAGTCAGTAACTCAACTGCTTAGCAACAAGCTATAGAATGCTGTTAGAATTTCAACTGTCTTGAGTCAGAGACTGAAGTTTTGATACCAATATAGACCGCTTTACTCATAAATTTAATAATCCCTAGAGATGTTTCAGTTCTGCTTAGTAGCAAAGCTAAAGAAGATACATAATTGCTTATTGCATTTGCTGCAATAAAGTCGTAAGTATCTGTGAATTTATTTGTAGCACAAAGAAAATGCATGCAGTTTGCGCATCGCTTGCTTAGTTTATGACATACAAATTCACTGCAATGAAGGCGTTTATTAAAGCATAAAAATAAATCCGTAGGTATGTGATACTTTATTTTTCCATGCTATAATCATTTTAATGATGGGGTGCCGTGCCAAAAAATCTTAAATCTCTCTTGAAAAGGACGGGAAGTTTTCGAGAAGCATTCAGAGGAAGTAGGCCAGGGTGGGATTATACCGTAGTTTAGCACGAACAAAAGAGTACATCATGTCAAGTTTGCATCACAAATGCGTTCTACACAAAGCGCCCTAGCTAATCTATTAAAAAGCGCAGACTAAGCTGCAGCGCCGTCAGTTAAGAGGCAAAACAATGGAACCTTTTTAGAGAACGGCTAAATTCCGGACGCCATATTGTTCGTAGCTATTGTATCAGATCCAACTTCCAGTGTGCTCAGAAAAATATTCATCTCGAGAGCCCGGCATAACGGCTCTGTTTACCCGACTCCGAGATGAGACGAGGTATATTGACTCGTGTGATGCAGGATGCTATTTAAATTCTGCACACGGCGTATTGCAATTCAAGAAAGGTGCAGGAGAGAAAAGTGTTGTTTGTTCGGTGAGCTTTGAGTTTGGCATCAACATAATTTCGAACTACTTTTGTATTAAAGGAATATACCTATATCACCATCATAAACGCTTGGATGCGTTTTATATTAAAGGAATAGGTAGTGTATCGATAACGGTTGTTAGAATTGTGCAATATCTTTGTCTCGGTTCTGCTACCTACAATTTAATCAAATAAGGTATATTTACCCATAAATCATTGTTAGCATTCTACCAGATACTGAATTGCATTTGATAGTTAATCCAATAAGCGTTTTGACTAAATTATTACTACCTCATTGCTTCTTGGCTAAAAAGTTTTAAAAATTGAATCTTGGATCTTGTTTTGTTCAAACTTTTTCAATTCAGATCACGTCCCCACGGAGATTTATAAAAACATTCTCAAGTAAGATCAAGTCAGGACAACAAAATTCATAACAAGCCAGCACTGTTTTGAATAAAAATAATTTCTAGTTTTCCAAGTTATGTTCTACTCAAACCTGTCTTTCCTTATGAATGAAAGATTTTTTCAAATGCGTACGATACCACTTAGGTATTCACTGCCATTTAAGTTTTTGTAAGCGATACCGAAACGTGTTTTTGTCACAAACTAATAAGGTCACAGCTAATGACTTCGACAACATTGACAAGACTGACTTGTAACTTGCTAAGAGATAGTAAACATCAACTTACAGTCTGAGTACAAAGCTACGATACAAGTACAAGAAATTGGACGGAGAGTAAATCGATATTCTTGCATTGATTGATTGATCGCAGGCAGCGTGGGATAGTTTTTCTAGAGAGCTGATATGGTAATTTCATAAAATCAAAGACAAGGCTAAGATGATAGAAACTGTAAAAAAGATAGTTGCTGAGCAAGATTACTCCATCTAAACATGACCCGACATAAATTATCTAGAGTAGAAGTCTTTGTTTCAAACAATATGTACAATACAATACAACTCTTTCGCACACAATAATAGTGTTTTTTATATAATTATCAGAATAATCTAACTGTGATTTACTGCACCATTTCTCTGACATTGTTTAGAACCTATTGTTATGTTAATGTTGAAATGACAAAAAGGTTAAATTCACGGTCGACAGACAATGGCGAATGATTGAGAAACCAATGACCTGGCTGAAAAGCGATTTCTTTGCGATGCAATAAAAATGTTTATGGGGCAGACCTCCCTGCTGGTTCAGCAAAATGTTCCTTGAATATCACGCAATTACATTTACCAACTACAAGGTATCAAAGTAATGATAATATGAGGTTTCATAACTAATTTAAGGAAAAAATGAAAGCAGGTGTTTATCTTTTAAATAACGCGATAAGGTTGAGTATCGAATGTTTTACTAAACAGAATATTATGAGTACAGAAACAAATTCAATAGTATTTTGTGGTATTACGTAGTTACCGCGGCAAATCATTTCTAAATTTTACAATGACTTCTTTGATAATGACTTTACTTTAAAGATGTTTATTTTATTTCTTTGCCTTATTTCGAGTTATTTTAAAATTCTCAACTAACCCAACTTTTCCTTCATTTTGATGATCCATTCAGATTAGCAATGCGTTGAGTTCTTGGTAAGTACAAACTTTCAAACAAGACTCCTTTATTTGGCCTAGTCGAGTACTCGGTTTAGTGTAAATGGGTCAAGCAATCTCGAAACGTGTTGGTCGCCAAGCCACCCTGCGAATCCCGATTGGAATCTGCCGAGTATGCAAATATTTTCGACTTTATATTGAACTTTACATACAGTGGAAAACAGGTGTTTTTGTTGTTTGATACAGTATCTGAATTTTAAACGTTGGTAATTTTTTTTATTGCTTTGGCATTTTACTAGCAATTTTGACAAAGATTAAACAAAAGCTTTTGTTGTTGGGTTTGGTCTTCTGAGGACGCATGCGAAGGTTTTTAGCCCAAAAATATCTTTATTAGGTATATAATTTTATAAAAAAAAGCTAGTGGTGAGTCTCTACTTTTATTATTACGGTGCCTAGGTATCTACTACAAAACATTTCACAGTAATCAGCCAAAAATATAATACTTGTCTAACCCAATACAACACTATAATAGCGCTCCTCGTTGATGTTTTTTTGTCTCAAAATCAACCTGCTCAAAATATGATCATTGTAAAGTTGCGAAACCCTTCTCAGGTATTCAAAGGCAGGTAGATAGAAACCACAATAACTTGTAGGAAAAATCCCATCTAAAACTAATACACGGCAAGACAAATAGCGCATTTCAAAACAAAAATTCTGCATATTTTCGTATAAAATTGTTCTTTTTCGGAAGTCATGTTTTAGCTCGTAAGTTGTGGAGATCGTGGATCTCGTAAACCAAACCACATAATATTTTAAACTTTAAAGCCTTCGAAATAAAAGCTATAATAACGTGCATGTATTGTAACCACTTTACTGAGCATTCAATTTAAGATAAAATCCCGAGACTAGGATGTGATTTAGTTTCAACTTGCTTTACGAGAAACTATTTAATGTTGCAGTATTTTTACCGTTCCGTTCGTTCGAAATATTAAAAATCTTTTTAGAACAATCTTGTTTTCCGTCTGACTGTTGGACAAGACCTAGACAGACCTTGGGAAAAAACCATAAAACATAAGTAGGTAGGTATAATATTAACTTGATTTTTAGGTAATAAACAAGATTTGAGACTTTTAAGTTGTTCCGATGATGCTGAAATAATTTAAGAATGTTATCCTTACTGAACTATTAACCCTAAATCACGGAATCCTTAGAACGCAAGTGTTGCTCGACATTGTCAGTATTCTGTAATTGCTTGAAACTAAAGTTTTAAAACCCGTGATGTTCATTCTAAAGTAGTGCATGTCCGAGATTTGAATAGACATTAGGTTAGGATTAGTTGACCCACAACACCACGGAAGCACTGAGGTGCACAGTGTTTTAGCATAAATCAATAGTTTAGCCACCCCTTCGAAGCTTTGGTACAAAGTCCCCCACTTCGGTAGGCACGCATTTACCACGTCTAAGAGGTAACACTGACTATGACTAATGTGTGGCTTGACCAGCACCTACACAGTGTAGTGCTGGTCAAGCCACCAACTAATTGGCAAAGGCATCTCGTCATAAGCCATAGGTTGATGTTTTACGCTGCAAAATCATTTAGGACAGAACTGACATTGGTTGTGATAATAACTAATCGAGGCAACTGAAACAATGTATCGTTTTCAAACATTGAAGATTTAATTTTGCCATTTGGTAGAATTTTAGAAGCTCAATTCCGCGTCTGAACACTTTTATGTTTAATCCGCACAAACACAATCTCGCTTCGATCAAGTTGCTATTGAAACAAAGAACTAATGCGTTACAGCTAAAGTCGCCAAAGTCAACAAGAATTTATTCAGTAGGACCACTGCACTGGGATAACTGGGATATGTGCTAGGTAATTTTACTTCTGTTCCTTCACGACTGTGACTCTACGAAGAGCATCGCAAAGCCGGACAAAGGAATGTGTCATCAGCAGTTCAGCACGGGCGCGCTGAGATGTTAATGCCACTATAGCAGGGCCAATTTAATAGATCACATTTGACATATGTCAGTCCTAACAAAATAAATCGTAAAATTGCCTTTTTCTGTAATTATTACAATAAATATGGATTTTTAACTGAATAAAGTTAAACAATTATGCAGATCTCGCTTTGAAAAATCAAATAATATTGTGTGCCCTCGGTTACAAGGTTTCGTTGTTGAATTTCGATGAAGTGTCAAATGTGATCTATTAACGTGGCCCTACTTTACTTTGGTTTATTAAGGCGTAGAATGTCCCTTTAGTTTAGAAGTTTAGACGATATTATATTAAGAACGATTTAGCGAGCTACACTACAACCGCTTCGCAAAAGAGATTTTTTTTGTATTTGTTCCTTTTACGAGGTTGTCGAACGTTTTTAGTCAGTTCAGTGATAGAAAATCAAGCACCTATTTCTTTCTGGCAGAGGCATGTTGGCTTCGTGACCTCGGATCGGAAGAGTTGGCAGATGTTCTCAGGCCAATTGCCAAAAGCCTGATACTTTTGGGAATCCACAACTTGTAACGGATCTTCGCATTTTTTTTTTTTTTCAAAAACAACGAAATATTTTTCTCTCTTGAGATCTTCGAGTTTTCAATATCAGAATATACCATCATCTGAGTTCTCGGTTTAAACCACGAATCAGGATCATTACCGCTGCGTTTTGTTTCGTTCTCCAAAAGGACAGTTAGGTACCTATTTGTTTGAAAACTTGACCACAGAGTCGTTGTTCATTAGTAGATTAGGAAACAAAACGAAATCTAAGGTTATAGTTAACGTTTTGTTTTGGTTGATAAAAAGTTTGTTAGTAGAATCGGCCCTCAGGGATGTCACCCTTCCCCGTATTGAGCAAGTGTGTCTAGTACCTACGTTCGGAAAGAAATTAACTTTATGTCTCTGGTACTAAGCGCGGAACTTAAATCGTTGTTTATGGCCCTCGATGGGGTGCAAACTAGGGTGCCGGCTGACGTCATCGCCAAAGGTCATTCAACCCGTCCCACTGACCCGATCAGCTTCTAATGATCCCTCCTCGTTAAAACTGTAAGTTTTTGAGTGAGGGCGCCATCTTTGAAGTCCGTTTTGTTTTCTACAAATATTAAAATCTGACAGTTTGTTAGTATGTGTGTTTCAATTACAGTTAGCACGTTGAATGCCTGCGAGCCTGCGACGCACATGTTGTACCTATCTATGTACCTGTTCGAAAAGCTATGGCGGTTTTCTTCAGAGGGCACACCAGTGGCTTGGCAGCTTTTTGGCAGTTACCTCTTTATGAAAGACATTAGTCACTAGAATGGAACGATTTAGATAAGACATGAAATAGTTGTAGATCATGGTCTGAATATTATACCTTAAAGAAAAAATCTGTGGTTTCACACGAAGCTATCATATTTTTAAGAGAGAGAGTGCGATTTTTGTTAATTGGTATGTGGAGGGAGAGTAAATGAAACCCATTGCACCTATTTCAAAAATTGTTTGATGATTATTAAACCGGGTGAAGTCACACAGAGCCGCTAGTTTTGGTTGGATACAGATAATATAACTAGAGCAGCTACGCCACAGAATACGAATAGAACCTTACTGCAATTAATTTCCGTAAGCGCTGTACTAGAATTTGATTGGTGGTTGCTTATAACAAAATTAGGCAATGAAAATTAAATAGAGGACGTAAAAAACTACTCACTGCTTGCCCCATGGTTAATTTACCTTGATTATAATCTATACTAGGTACCTACCTAAATAAAGAAGTAGGTATACGTATAACGCTTTCGATGAAATTTGCGGTACGTAGGTTTACGGGCACGAAAAATCGATCTTGCTAGGTCTCATAGGTATCTGGGAAAATTCGTTTTCTCGGCATTTTCACGCAAAAAAAATTACCAAGTGCAATGTTTCACGAAATGTTGTTCAGACCAGAGTGGCTAAGTGGTTAACCGCCTGCCAGCCGAAGGCTGCGAGTTCGATTCTCAGCCATTGATAGATTTTTTTGTTCTTTTTTTTTTCTCTATTTGCACCCGAGCAGAGATCGGTCGCCCAGATATTAATTGACTTTGACTTTGAATGTCTACCGCGCCTTGTGGATACATCGTGAAATTGTTTCGCTAGTTTCGCAGTAAACAGGCTCACCACTTCATCCCAAAACATCATCTCGCTTAATTAATCCGTAAATAACAACTTTCACGTACACACCAGTTTCAGAACTGACTCTTTTGCGGTTGACAACGAAATGAAACAGGGGTTTAATGAACAACTCTGTTGATGAGAGAAGCCGCAAACTTTCCAGTTGTTCATTGTTTTGAATAATAAACTCTGGCTAGAAGGTAAATGACACAATTTACTTACCTACTGAAATAAAGTGTGCGTAAGTTGTTTCGACCTAACAGAGATTAGCGCGTTCAAACAAACAACCACCGAAGATTCCGCTTTTTTTATGAGATAGACTAAAATAGAATAGAAAAAAATTGATCTTCATATTGATTCCGATGTGACAGAGCTTTGAAAAACTGTACTTTTAGGCCAACACGGCTTTTGTACGGTAGATGTTGTGGGTATTGAAGCAGGTTGGAACATAGCGAGCGCGAATGCGTGGTGTTGTGGCAGACTTAGACCTCGTTCACACGGCATTGTCCTGCACGTTTTTTTGCAGTACACGTCTTAACGTATAAATAGTGACCATACAACGTACATAGATCCATTCACACGACGATTGTACTGCAAAAAAACGTGTACCGCTTATACGTTTAAACGCATACTCAACGGACTTGTCAAGCAAATCGAATGAACTTTGACGTATTCGGTTCGCAGTGGCATATGGTATAGCTTTGTCTCCTTCACACGACACGATGTCATACGTTTTTTATCGAATAGCAATTTTCCATTCTTGAATTTTCAAGTAGAGTTAATAACTTTTCAAAACTTTTAATAAACTTTCGAAAGTAATTAAAAAACATTTTTTTATGGTTTCTGAGATTTTCGAATAATTTTTCAAATGTGATCGTACGCAAAGATTTTTGATTAATAGGATGTACCCAAAACCTTCTGTTTTGTCGGCGGCGAGACCGTTGGCGCCTTCGATACCAATATAAAAGTACCTACAACCAAGCGTGGACCCATCTGTGACGTCTACTCACTGTGATAACTGTGTGGAAACTGCGGCTATGCGTTTTTACACGAATGAAAATTTACCATGTGAACA
Source organism: Camptogramma bilineatum (assembly GCA_958496255.1). Classification (NCBI taxonomy): domain Eukaryota; kingdom Metazoa; phylum Arthropoda; class Insecta; order Lepidoptera; family Geometridae; genus Camptogramma; species Camptogramma bilineatum. The sequence goes on from OY292459.1 coordinate 15,386,890, forward strand.
CCCGGTTGACTATACGTTAAAAAAACGATTACAAAAAAACGTGCAGGACAATGCCGTGTGAACGAAGCCTTATTGTTATGCAACTTTGGGCTCGAGCGCGGCACCCCTTTTGCGGTCCAATCGAAAGAATAGGAGCGACATTTATAAGCTAACTAGATGCCGCCCGCGGCTTCGCTCGCGTGGTACCTGGATAAAAAGTAGCCTATGTCTTATACCCGGTCATTATCTATGTATATTTCAAATTTCAGCCAATTCGGTTCAGTGGTTGTCGAGTTATAGAGGAACAAACAAACATACATCCATCCAAACATCTAAATAGGTAGGTATCCAAACTTTCGCATTTATAATATTAGTGTGATGTACCTACATACTTTTCACGTGTATCAAAAATGTAAATGGTGTGAATCAATTTTACGAAATAAGAAAAAACCAAGGCATTTTTAGATCATTTAAAGGTGTCCAAGAAGATAGTCAGAGGTAGGTATGTCCAAATACTTATTTGGTACAAGCACACTTGCAGGAGTTAACATTCCATACGTGACAGGTTGCAAGCCCATCGACGCTATTGCTATAAAACGCGTCTCACTAATGTCTTGGGCTGTTTTAGCTGCACGCAGACGGCAGCCCACTCCACATCTATCGACTTTCGAAACCAATGTGATTCATCCTTAAAGCTGCACAGCTATAATAGGACCTTTTTAGACTTCAAAGGGCTTGAATAGTGTAGGCATACCTACCTACATTGCGGTAGATTCTGTTGTTACTTTTTGAAATTACTTAAAATATGCAGGTAATGAAAGTGAATGAGGCGAAAGATGTGTGACAGAATCATAGCAAGTGTATAGATTTTAAAATGTATATGGATAAAAGTACCTACATAATTATTTCACCCATGCTAAAGACCAATGACAGTAATGAAGCGCAAATATTGAGGAAAAATTGAATTTTTGCATACATTAAAAAAACATGTTTAAAATTATAATTATGAGAATGCAATATTATAGGTAGGTATACTAGCAGCGTCCTCGCGGGGCGTTGCCCCCGTTGTGAGGGATGATGATGATGAACAATTTAGTTGTTTGGTTTAGGCATGACATGAATAGATAAGCATTCTAAGTAGGTATTTAGATTTAAAATATGAAAAAATATTACTTTCTTTGCTTGACAAAGGTGTCTTAGAATAGACTTCCCCACTACTGGTGGTATTGGTAGTGGGTAAGGTCAGCAAGAAAGGAACTCATGGTCGCTCACCTACTCATTGGTCAGACCAAGTAAAATCGCTCATACCTGAAGCTTTGAAGACCGTCCAAGACAGGAAAACGTGGTAAAGCATGGTGCAATGAGTGATCAATCCTGTTTCTGACTAGACACAACCTTCAGTAATGAAGATGCCGATTAAGAAGATGACTACTTATCATAAGATTGAACAGAACTACACTAGATAATTACCTACTATTCTAATTCTAAATTTCTATAGTCTAAAAATAAAATTCAAATTAGGTACCTCTTCGATCTCCTTATGAAACTTGATAGGCCGCATCAGATACAACTGCACAGCGAAATACACAAAGTTTATCACAACAAACGCACTGTTCCACACAACAGCATCCAGGAAACACTCCACAGTCATCGCCCACAGGCCAAAGAAGGCACAGCCGATCATCAGAGCCGCCCGCAGCCAGATCAACCCACTAGACGTGTGCGGAGCTAGGAACGAAAACAGGAAAAATATGTTGGCCACTTGGAAAAATACGTGGTTTATAGGCCTCCACTTAGGGCAGTGATTCAGGTATAGATCCCACATCGACGGGCGCTCCTGAAGCGTCACGTTGACGAAGTCGGCCGTCTGGCCCGACAGCTTCGTCGTCTCCACCAGCCCCATCGTCGTCGGCTCCTCGCTCGGCTCCGTGACGTCAGTGCTGGACGGCACCTCCGTGACATTCTGCAGGCCGGTTATCATCCCAATCGCTAAGGCACTCAGAAACAACATAGTCCCACCGCGCTCTCACACACTGCGCGACCAGTCCTGTCATCGAAACTTCACACACTATTTGCATTTGCAGTTTTAGGAATATTAGGACTGATCACAGATTTTATTTCTTAAAAATAACGTAAAAATCAAATTGAATAGTGCACGAAAACACGAGCGAGGGTAGAGCACTCAAACGCACCGCAAAATAGGATTTAAAATTACCGCACAGTGTAAATTATTGTTAATAACAAATTAGCAACTGGAAACGAAAAATATAACGTTAGGAAATAGAAAAGCAAACAATCGAAGCACACAAATTACAAACAGGACCGAGCTCAGACAGCAACCATAGCCAACTAAATAAAAAAATTAAATAAATCTGAGTTGTCTAGTGATGTGCTGGCTGCGTTATGTATTATAGTCGTATTGCTCATTATACGGACTAAAATTGAAGGAAAAAATGTCATTTTTCCTTCAATTTTGATTAGTTTTGATACGTTTTATGTCAAAATTGAAGGAAAAATGACATTTTTTCCTTCACTTTTAGTCCGTATAATGAGCAATACGACTATAAATCGCAGACATGCTAACGCATGCATGTTTAGATGCATTAATTATTTTGAGCAATTATTTTAAATTCTACAGATAAAACGTTTAGAAATGTGCTGTCGATACAACTGTATTTAAACCAATTTAAACTAACTTACATAAGCATCTACCTCAGGGGCGTAGCTATAGCTTTTTTAAGGGGGGGGTCCAAAGGTTCCAATATACCAAAGATCTTTGTTAAGGGGGGGGTCCAAGGGTACCATAATACAAAAATTGACTAGGTTTCCTGCGAACTTAATGGGCTAAGGGGGGGGTCCGGACCCCCTAAACCCCCCCCTTATATACGTCCCTGCTACCTAAAATTCTAAATAGAGTGCTGGTGGTCGAGTACTGCGACCCATTGATGAATTATAGAATTTGTTCTTATAACCACAGAATACTAGTACTGTTATACTTATAACGTAGCACCTACTGACATTACATGATTTAATTTTCAGTACCTGTACCAAATAAAATATCTTTTGAGGAGGCAGGAAAAACGTAAAATATAAACACACATACATATATAAAATAGAATAGAATCCACCCAATAAAAAAATTAAATTAATTGGTATTCTTTAATTTATTACCCTGGACATTTGACCCACAACAAATCCCAGGCTTTTTCATTTTCAAATTCATTTTCTTACACATCACTAGTGAAAAGCATTTACGAAGGCAGTCCGCTTTTGTTCGTGTTCATAGTGTTGGTTGTCCTCGTAAACGTAATTGCCGGACAGTGACACCTGTGACACTGACTTTTTGCAGATAGAAACGTCAAACACTTGACGAAAAGTCAAAACAAAACAAAACAGCTGTTTTAGAGTTTGTTTGTTTCAATTTCAAATTGTTTCACTAAAATTCGTCGAACGAGATTCATTGTTATTTTTAAGGTTATCCGAACAATGGACATACCATGCGAAATGTTACTGTATCCAGAGTTATTGAGTAACCAACAATTGATTTACATAATACAGGAGGTTCGTTTATTTTTGGAACCCATTTTTTTTTAATACTTAGGTACGTTGAATCTAAAATAACCTGTCTTACGTTGTTTACAGAGGCACCTGAGAGTTGAACATTTAGAAAGAATGTCGCGTTTTGAGCTTATAGAGTTATTCCGGAACTATTGTGTGCCTTACGGACAGCGGAAATACCGAGATTCTGGCAGAGGGAAGGTGCTAAATAAGACAAGACACTATAGTCCGGAGCCGGCGGGAAAATTAAACATTTGCAATAATCAGTGCAATAAAGTTTCCCGCTCGAACTGTGATAGGCTAAAACCTCCTCCAGATATTCTCTCCGGTCATATGAAGAGGATTAAAATAGATAGTATAACTTGTGATTTCAATAACTGTAAAAGGAAAATGTCTATAGATTCTGTAAGTATCTAAGTACCTAAAATACTCAGATACTCTATACGTACTACCTAAGCATTTTAATTTTTTTTTTTTTTAGGAATATTTATTCTGCATCAGTAGTTCTGTGCCAACACTTAACCATCCTCTCAGCTTAGTCAAATTCAAGTTCAAATTCAAAAATCATTTGTTTAATTTAATAGGACACCTGGGATCACATTGAAACATTTTAAGAGCTAGATATTGAGGCCTATACCAACTTTCCCTGATCTCATTCCTTAAAGGAATTATTAGGAAAGTATCGGTACACTTTCCTGTGTGACAAGTATCAAAAACTAGGTACAATACTCAAACCCGGAACCAATATCTGCAAATCATACAAATTTTTGTTCTACTTGTTTTGTGGTTGCCAACTTTTATAGGGTGTTACTTCCTGCCTCATCATAATAAAAAATAACTAATTCCAGGACACACCAGCCAGTGAAAGTCCACCTGTGAAGAAAGACAGAAAACCCATAACTTGGCCATGACAAATCACAAGAGATATATTGAAATGGTTTAATTTTAAACAAACACACTGCCTAATAATTGAAATGAAGTAAAATGAAGATTAAAGATAGGCAAGGTCCTGGTTTAAGCCTAGTTCAAACAAGATAAACACTAAGCTAAAACAAAAAGAAACTGTCTTGCACTAAATCATGGATGGATTTTATTCTTCTATGCTATTATTGGTGGCATACAGCACCATTTAGCTCCAAACTAAGCAAAGCTTGTACTATGGTAACCAAACCACTAATCAGAGCAAACATCTATAGTAAACTTATATATGTTTGTTCATCACACAAAATGTTTGTCCGGGGTGGGAATCAAACCCACAACCTACAGCGCAGAAAGCAGAGCTACAACTAAGTTAGTAGTAGCTCTGCTTTCTGTTAGCAGTAGCTCAGTTAGTATTACTAACTGAGAGGCCAGGCTTAGACAAGGACAATCTTCTTTTGCCTTTTTCAAGATGGAGATTTACATCATGTTTATGTAGGCAACTAGAAAAACAAGTTGCAAGTCCAGTAACCTACTAGAAAAACACTATTTGAAAGATCTATCCATGGGATACCCTTTTATTGTCACAAAATTAAACATAATCAGTTAAAATGGTGTCTAAAAAGTAAATAATTGGCTCAAATACCCAAATACCAGTTGTATTATGATAGATAGATATTATGATAGATTTTTGAACTGCGCATCAAAACTGTGTAAAAAAATCGCCAAATCAGTGACAAACTCTCCCTCTAGCCCTCTAGTTATTAAAATAATGACTATAAATAAACTTAAGAATAACAATAAATTTAAGAAGGAATATGAATAAATTTTATTAAACAAAAAGTTCCGATGTGTTAGTTTGTCCAATTTTGTATAAAAATGCGCATCTAATAGTTTTTCTACATTACAAAAAAGCGTAAGTAAGTATAATGCGATAGAAATTAAAAAAAAAACATTTTTTGTTGTTAAGTAGGTAGGTACTATACAGGGTGTGCCAAATTCTTGGGCCCATAAGGGTAGCTTAGCTACCTTTTTTAGTAGTTAAAAAGTTTTGTTTTTATGAAACTACATACCTAAAGGTTTATTTTGAAGAAAAAAATGCAATAAGGTAAGTAGGTATCTTTTACTTTTAAATAAAGTGAGTAGGTAAGTACCTAGGCCAGTAAACAGGCTCACTACTGTGATCCCACGGACGATAAATGCGTGATTATGCGTCTGAAAATGTAAGGGGTTAGTCAGGTATGTCTGTCTATGCATTTGTCATGCCCTTGCCTCGGTTGCTAATAACTTTCCACGTTTATTAAGTGTAGGTATTCCACTCGTGGAATTTCCTCGTGAAGTCGTGACGTGACGAGAAAAATTGAAACCTAGGAATAAAAACTTCTTAATGATTTGAAAAGACTGACAATGTCACATAGCCACCTCGTTACCTAAATCAGAACTGAGATCAGAACCAATTGATTGTCAACAAAAAACGGTACTTTTTCAAAGAAGATATTTTATCAAATCTAAATGCACGACCCCACGCCGAAAAACATAAAGTCCTCTAAAAGCAGACTGGACACAATCAACCAAGATGCAAGCAAAAAAACCAATGTGCCAAGAGTCCATTCTCACTTCTTGGTACCCTCTGAAAAGTTAGACAAAGTAACCCGAAGAGTCATTGCCCCCTATGCTCAGATAGAAAGAAGAGGGGTGAAAGAAGATGACGAAAAGGCGGGAAGATACCTGGATATAAATAGGTTCAATGTGTTTTTAGAAGACACAGTCGATCTTGACTCCTTGCTGTTCGAAACTGCTACTGTTATGAAGACTGTCACTAATAGTTCTGGTAAGTAGGTAGGTATTTACCTAGGTATCTATATCTATACTTCTATACTATTATAATAAAGCGGAAGAGTTTGTTTGTTTGTTTGAACGCGCTTATCTCAGGAACTACCAGTCAGATTTGAAAAATTCTTCGTGCATGTGCTAGCTAAACTCTTGAGGAAGGTTATAGGCTACTTATCGTCATCATCATCACCATCACCATAAGCCTGATTACTACGGGGGCAACGCCGCGAGGGCGCTGCTAGTTAGATATATAGGTGCAAAAGTAGAGAAGGCTACTTCTCCGTGGTCGTCGAAATATTCGCTGTTTCTGTTTCAGGAGTATTTCTGTACATTGTGGATAACGTAAAGAACGAAATAGTTCTGAAACCGCAGAATACAAAGAATCCTGAGCGACATGAAGTGAATATTCCTATTGGTATGTGTGGATTTTTCCTGAGGAAAATTGAATGGGTCTGTAGTGTAATTTGCTATTCGGAAAGCAAGGGGCGAGAGGCTCACTTTGTTAGGCAAAGGCAAGGGTTTGTCACAGAATAGATACTAAATTGTAGAACCTAGGTAGGGCACGGCCTACATTTACTAATGAGTTTTGACTAGATCACGTTTAGAATACAGCTACTCGTTTATAAATTAAGGTAGGTACCTAGCACAAGAAGTTAATCTGGAGAAAGTTCAGATTGTGGTCGCTTGCCCAGAAGCCAGTAGGTTGGTACAATCCTCATTGCTCAAATGGTCAGCCACATCCACTGGAAAAATGTAAGTATTCCGATTTAGACTGGTGTCATCAAATCGTTTAGGAAGTCCAGCCGTTTCGGAGAAGAATGCGAATGCGAATACACATGTCATAGTTTTTAAAGTAAAACTACGCACGCTTGACTTGTGGAGTACCTACCTAAGCTGGTGAATGCGGGACGAGAGCGTTACGAGAAGTAGGTACGATCGGGCGAGTCGAACGGAAGTTTTACTTCGTGTGGTCTAAAGCACACTGGTTTTTTTTTTAATATAGGTACTTAAAAGATAAGTGACAGATGCTTTCTTCCCAGAGGAGGGCAAAGCAGCAGCAGCCCACGTGGCCTCAACCAAAGAGTATCTCCTATTGGAGGATGTGCCCCGCGACCGGCGCTTCGGCGAGGGTCTCAAGTGGGTGGACGCGAAGGTGGCTCTATGCATGCCGATCGTGAAGCCCGACGGAGAATGCTACGCCGTCCTCGAGCTTTACAGGACCTATGCGGAGCCCTATGATAACGTGAGTAGACGCTTCTCTGTCTAAGTGTCTACCTATCTACTAAGTATACACCGTTTATTTTTGGTCAGTTTAAAGCCGGCGCCTACGTAATCTATATCGATAACCTTACTCAAAAATAATAATAAATATGAGATCTATTTTTTTGCAATTAATAATATCACGAAACATAGGCAGGATAAATCACGGAGATACGTGCTCTGTGCTCAGCTGTTGCTACGGCATAGAGTCTATGCTACGTCGTAGTCATACATACATACGTAGGTCATTAGCTCTGCGTGCCTACGACACCATAACAAGTGTTTTACTCACTTTTGTTAATCTTTTCAACTATTTAGTTTCGTATGAAATACTTATCAAATTCAAAAACTAAACCAACGACACGAATACGATTAAGCAATACAAGCAGTGGGTGCTGGCTTTAAACTGACCCAGAATTAACGGTGTATTGTACGTAAGTTGTTGACCGTTTCAGCAAATGTCCGCATGGCCGTTATTCCATTAGCCCGGCACGGCACCGCCTTTCCACTTACCGGCGCCGGCACCGGCCCGGCATTATGAGATTTTCATACATTTTTGCATCCCCACCACCGGTGCCGGTGCCGTGTCGGCTAATGGAACCCAATGAACCCATTAGGTACCTGCTGAACATAAATGTTATGAAAATAAATAGCTAAGTAGGTATTTGAAAATTTCAAACATCCGCCTCGTTGTTTCACAATGGCTTGCAACCTGTCACGTTTGGAATGCTAACTTCTGCGAAAAGCGGGCATGTACCAAATATGTATTTGGACGTGCCCCTCTGACTCCCTTTATAATCGTCAAAGATCTAGAATGCCTTCTATGATCTGAGAAAAATGTCTGCCGCGCCTCTAAGACGACTGTTGATTAGGACCCCTCTCGGGTAAAGGCCTCCAGCTCTTTCCATTGGTCGCGGACTTTTGCCACTTCTGTCCAGTTTTTGTTGCTCGATGCCTTCTCTATGTCGTCCGACCAGCGAGCAAACGGTCTTCCTACTCTTCGTGTTCCCGTTGGTCCTCTCCAGTTTGTGACTCTATTTGCCCATCTATCTTTTTTCATTCAGGGACATCATTGGCCTTTGGACATCTGTTATACCTAGATGATTTAGGTGGCGTCATGTTACAGAACAGTTACTGTTATTTGAACATTTTCGTTCGTGGCTAAAGAGGCCTATACGGGAGTGGCAGCCTCTACCACATTTTCTACAGGTAAAGGACCCTGAAGACGTTACAGGGTTTGCGGCACGTTGGTGACGTTTAGTGCACTTATGCTCTACTAAATGGTCTAAATGCTTAGCTCATTCAGGGAACCTTCGTTATATTCCAGAATATTCTATACACGGTGGTAAGCGTGTCGAGCTGGGCCGGCGCGGCGGTGCACCAGGCGCAGGCGCGGGTGATACTCCAGAAGACTGCTCACTTGAATATGGAGCTGCGGGCGCTCCTGCAGAACTACTTCTGCGATCTCGCGTCCATTGATACCATGCTCACTGACATGCTGGTGAGGATCGCTAATTTAGCCCCGCTTGCACACTGCATATCTTTCTATCGGCCTATTTAGTCGGGCTATGCAAGTGCGCAACTACAAAGATTCAGTATCGTCCATGTTTGCACTAGCAGCCCAACCCGAAACTATCGGCCGATAGAAAAGTTTTCTGGATCTAAATACGATCCCATCAAAAACATAACATGTACAAAAATGCGCAAGTCTCGCAACGCAGTTCTTCTGCCGTAAAAAGTTGTGAAATCGAATGTAAACCAAGTCGGTCGGTATAGTAGAGTAACTTGGCAAACGCACACAGCAAACGCGTAAATGTGTTATGTAGATTATTTTGCTGGTGCTTGTCCGGTGACGTTTAGCTCTGTCTCGCTCATTAGCCTAAGAATTGCGTATTGTGCAAGTGCATCCTTGTTTGGTTCGCCATCAGGCGGTGGTGAAATCCTTTATGGGAGCGATGCGTAGCAGCTTCTTCATCATCGACCGCGAGCACATAAGCGAGCAGCGGTACGCCGACATGTGGGACGACGGCTGGGCTTCCGAGAAGACCACCATTCCTAAGAAGAAGGTCAAAGTCAAGTGAGTCCTCATGACTCATGTAGTCTCATAAATTCAACCCTGAAAGCTTTACTCCCGATACTTGACTCCAGTTCAAACGGAGAGGAAATGTTGAGGTGGATGTGTGGAGTAGGTACCTACATCAGAGGAAGTTTGACAGTGAAAAGTGACAGAAAAAATGAGGAGTAATAGGTTGGCGTTGTAGGTGCTTGTTATGCGGAAGAAAGTCATATTACAAGGAAAGTGTTTAAAATTTGAATGTGGAAGGATAGGTAGGTACATAGAGAGGACGGGCAAAGAAAATATGGATGGAATGTGTGAGAGAGGACATGCGTCTGAATGGAGTGACTGAGTTGACGAGTGATAGGAGAGAATGGAAGAGGAGAACATGTTGTGCCGACTCTAGGTGGGGTGGGAAAAGGGCAAGGGAATGATGATGACTTGACTCCATTTCAATCGAATTTCATCTTAGATTTGCACACGATTGGAGCTAACTAACTAAACCAAAGGATTTCACTGCTGTAGGTACCTACAGTAGTGAAATCCTTCGGTTCAGTATCAGTAGGATCAGTTTTAGTTTCAGGATCTTTGTCAGAATGTCGAATAGAATTGACTAAAATATAGTTTTCGTCACCAAATACAAACACAATCATAGTACTAAAGTTAGCCGTTTTCATACCAGTAGACCATTTTGTTTTTCTACAGCATAAACCAGGAGCAGACTCCCGTAGGCCTGGTCGCGAAGACAGGAGAATCCTTGAACATCCGAGACGCGTACAAAGACACGCGGTTTGTGAAAGACGTAGACCCTACCACGGGAACCGTTGTGAGGTCTTGCTTGGTCTCGCCTATTTTGGACAAGCACGGAGTTATAGGTTAGCAAAATATAATGTTTCTACGGTATGACTCGATTTCAGTTCTTTGTCCAAGATTTAATTTTTTGTGGATTATAAATTCATCTAAGGTCACTTTATAGGAAAGTCATTTGACCTGGCATGCCAAATAAAAAGTTTCTACTCCTTAGACTGGTACTTCTCTATATGTTGCCATCAGAGAGAGAGAAAGAGAGAAAAAAATTAAATGACATCGCTCAGTGATAACAGGACTTCAAGTAGAGCGGGGAATTCATTAGACGGACATGCCCGCGGGCAAGTCTGCAGGCTTTCTGCAGATTATGCCCGCCAAGCCTTGCTACTATAGGTCTGTGCAATATTTGTTAGTATAGGACCGTCGTCGCAGTAAGTCTGCCAGACTGACTGCGAAGGTCCTACACTAGAGAGGTAGGTAAGTGTGTAGTGAACATTATGCAATTCCTCATGGCTATTCTTGATTTCAATTACCTACCTACCGCATTTTACAGGGGTTGTGCAACTAACAAACAAAACTAACGGCCAGCCATTCAACAGCGAAGACGAAACGATATTCAAGGTTTTCGTCAGTTACTGTTCTCTCATCGTGCACTTCTATAATATGCAGCAGAAGAAGATTTATCACGAGAACCTGAATAAAATGTATTCCCAGCTCATGAGCCTTCATCTCAAGCCGTGCAGGCATGATGTCGACGAGCTGATGGAGACCAATGGCATTGTGTTACCTGCTCCCAACTTTAGGAGGTTAGATCTTACCTAGATAATTGGAGAGATCAACGGGAGGCCTTTGCCCAGCAGTGGGATACAATGGGCTAATTGTAATAATAATTGCTTTATTGTAGTTTTTAGTCATGGTCAATAAATAAATACTTAAATAAATATTGCTGGACATTTCACACAGTGCCACTAGCCCCAAACTAAGCAAAGCTTGTAGGTACTATGGGAACCAGATAACTGATAGAATACTTATGTATATTTGTAAATACATACTTGTTATACTTTATAACACCCAGACACAGAACAAACATCTATGTTCATCACACAAATGTTTGTCTTAGATGGGAATCGAACCCACGACTTACAGCGCAAAAGATTAAAATAGGATTGTGACTTTCAATACGAAGGTTGTCAATTCGTTCCTGGCCGTTCATCACACTTGATCGTGGTGAGGAAACCCGCTTAATCAGCCCCACGCGTATTGACCATGTCTTTAATTTAGCCGGGAGGATGGTTTAAGTGCTGGCCAAGCCCTCTCCATCTCCTCAAACCGTAGAATAGTGTTTAGGCTTAAAAATCAGCTTGGTTACCGCAAAGATTCTTTGAAAAACGTATCTGTAACAACTTATTCCTTTCCAGTTTCGACTACCACATAAGCGAAGGCAGCAAAGAAGACATGGCCGGTCTCGTTGTCTACATGTATACTGAGACGTTCGCTGATCGGAACTTTGATAGGCTGCAGATGGCAGACTTTGCGCTGACCATTCTGCGATGCTACCGCAACAACCCCTATCACAACGCTGAGCATGCGTTTTGCTTTACGCACACCATGTTTTTGGTGCTGGTGAATAACTGTGGATACTTTGATTTTGTTGAGGTATGTGTCCAACTGCGCGATGGGTCGATGACATCAAAAAATATCGTAGATTTTGGTGAGGCACAGGACCGGAATGAATGGCGTAAACAAAGGGAGGCCTACACCCAGCAGTGGGATATTATTGGCTGTGGATGATGATGATGAGATCAACGATCGCCCGGCAAAAACAATAGAATGGGCTCTGAAAGATTGTAAATCGTGGCAGACTTTGACTTGACGGGATGATGGACTCGATTGCAAAAGATTGGACCACAATTGCACTGAACCGTTAAAAGTGGAAGGAGATTAGGGCACCCTTTTCCTTGCCGTGGGATGCAAATAAAGGTCACTAAAAGATGGATGGATTCTGTAAATAAGGATTAGGGTTTATCTGTGTGTGTTAAAGGAGTGAGTACTGAGATGACGAGTGATAGAAGTTTAGCAAGCAAACCAACACTTCCACATTATTTTGCTTCGAGCTTGCTATAAGCTCGAAGTTATTATGTTGATAAGTAGATGGATAGGTAGGTACAGCTTTTGTCTGATATATAGACAGCAGCGCTGATGCTCTCTGGACTGTGCCACGACCTGGACCACCCGGGCTTCAACAACAACTTCCTGACGCTATGCAAACACCCCCTGGCGCAAATGTATAAATCCTCGATGCTGGAATACCATCACTACTTCCTGGCTAAGAAGATCATTGAGGTAAGCGTCTTCGTGCTCTTAAGGCCCTGATCGACGAGCGAGTAAAACCGCGGTCTTATGGCTCGTCGGCAAAGCTCGCCGGTGTATCAGTGCAACACCGCGGTTTTAGCCTGGCTCGCGGCTCGTCATGTTTGCTTTATTTTTTACTCAGCTCCATCAAATTCAAAATTCAAAACCTCAATTCGTATACGATACGACTGTTTCACTCGCTAGTCGATCAGCACCAACGAGCCACGAGTAAAACCGACGTTCTTTAAAACCGCGGGATAGGCTCGGTACGTCGATCACCCACTTTACATTACGTGAGGTCGGCACGGCACATGTATTCTTCGTTCCCCGCCTTTCATAGTCATGTCATCTTTCACACAAACCATTCAACTTTTCATTGGTCTACCTTTACTGAGGTACTTAACGCATTCAATGGCCATGACGCAAATGCAGGTCTTGCGTGCAGTCGGGCAGGAATGTGTTAACAGAATACATTATTTTGGCGGAGTTCTAAGGTCTCGTGGATGGTGCGATATCCTACAGTCGGATTGCTCATTATACTAAAATTGACGATCAAAATGTCATTTTTCATATATTTTTAGTGCGTACAATGAGCAATTCGACTATAGTGCAGGTAAACGCCCCTGAAAACTGACGGCGGCGGTTGCTTCAAGTATTTTTTTTTCGACTTGATATGGCCGATTTCGCTACCGCTGCCGTTGACTCAGCAAAAAAAGTTGCATACCAACGTTTTCACCCCTTTGAATTTCGAAAAATCCTGCCTTAGTGGGTGCCATGCTATTGTTTTGTTGTAAAAGGAAGATAGATAGATAGATAGATAGATTAACACTTTATTGTACACCACATGAACATTAAAACAAATTACAGACACACAGAACATTAGGAGCGAAGTACAATGGGCGGTCTTATCGCTATGAGCGATTTCTTCCAGACAACCTTAGGATGAACTGGATTTACAGGAAGGCAAAAGGCGGTGTAAATAAAATATCTACGTCAATAGAATACATACTAATAAATAAATAAATATATATCTATATACTAATAATAAACTAATAAATAAATATATAAAATACTACTATAGCTATAAATAAATAAATCATATGATAAACCTACATGCAAACTAAACATTAATAATGTATTGCAATAAAGTGTTCGAGCAATTGCTTTTTGAAAATAGGTAGGGATTTTGCTTTCCTGAGAGTTTCTGGAAGATCATTCCAGAGACAGACAGCTTGGGCAGTAAAGGAATATTCGTAGAAGATGGAATCACGGACAGGAGTTTTTAATTTAAGAGTCTCAGAGGAACGCAGAGGGCGGGGATTGGTGTTATGAAGGAACTCAAAACGTTCCTTCAAATAAGGAGGTGCGGAAGGGTTAAATAAAATACTAAAGAGAAGACAGAGAATATGATAATTCCGGCGAGAACGAATTGGCAGCCACTTGAGCTTCTTGCGGAAATGAGAAATATGATCATATTTACGGAGGCCAAATATGAATCTAATGGAGAAGTTTTGGAGGCGCTCCAGCTTATCAAGTTGGGCTTCAGTAAGGTCAGGATAGCAGGAATCAGCATAATCAAGTATTGGTAGTAAAAGGGATTGAGCCAGCGTAACCTTGGTTGAAGTGGGCAAGAAGTTTCGTAGCCGCCTAAGCGAGGCCGCCGACGCAAACATTTTTCTACTGAGTTCAGTCAGATGAGGCTTCCACGACATATCCTTATCAATAATTAGACCTAGGTTTTTGACTGTGTCACTAAAAGGCAGAGCAGTTCCGTCAAAAACAACACGGGGAAGGATCGACATATCAATCTTAGCAACCATACGAGAGCTGCCTACAATGATGACTTGGGTTTTTTTTGGATTCACGCTAAGACCAAAAGCCTTACTCCATACAACAATACGCTCTAAGTCATCATTGATACGCGTAATAGCCTCATCAAGGCCATGCACCGGAGCCTGCGTGTAAATTTGGAGATCATCTGCATAAAGGTGGTAGGAAGAAGATAAAGTATTAGAAATAGAATTTATAAAGATAGCAAAAAGAAGTGGTGAAAGCACGCCGCCCTGAGGCACGCCAGCAGTTAAGTCACACCAAGATGAGAAACTGTCATCTGATTGGATTCGTTGCCGGCGACCAAACAGGTAACTATGAAACCAGTCAATAGTCGTTGGAGATATGTTAAGAGAGCTAAGTACACCCAATAAAATGTCAAAATCAACATTGTTGAAGGCATTGCTAAAGTCGAGCAATGATAACACAGTTACACGTCCACTGTCCATACCCAGACGGATATCGTCAGTGATCTTTACTAAAGCCGTTGTAGTGCTATGACCACGACGGAACCCAGATTGGAGGGGATTGATGAGGGAATTGGTAATAAGGAATGAATTTAATTGGTCATGAACTAGGCGTTCAAGGACTTTAGATAGGAAAGGAAGGATGGAAATGGGACGATATTCTGAAAAAATGGTAGGGTTTGTCTTTTTCGGCAAAGGAATTATATGTGCACTTTTCCAAACATCTGGAAAAGTACTGGAAGAAATGGAAAAATTAAGAATATGGGTGAGAACTGGGACAATCTCATCAAGTATAGCTTGGAAGCTAGGTAGGTACCTTCCATATTTGAGCTTTCTATCTTCAGTAGCTTGGTCTGCGGGTTGATGTTAGAAAAATGGCTGACCACAATAGCGACTGGCAACATCTGTCAAAGTGTAGCCTGGGAGGGCCCTAGGTACCTACAACACTATCATACATAAGTCAGAATGCAATCTGCAAAATTTTGCAAAGGAAAATCCCATTAGAGCTTGCTTATTCCAAGAACACGTGTGGAATCGCCTTGCTGATGTCATAAATTTCACTCAGTCTCACCTTACACACGGATCGGTAGGGTCTACGGTGTAACACACACCGTAGACAAATAATACCAGTCTGCTGAACACGATCCTTTTCAGTACCTACCTAACTCAAAACAAAGCCGTATTACCTATAGGTACGAGATTCTTGTGAAAAAAGCACAAAGCAAAATATTTTTTGGTCTTTACCGCATATCGGCAATTTCCTGTCTCTTTCGACCTTCGAGCATTCTTTCGACGGCATACTAACTAGCATAGGTAGCAGGTCTTTATTCTCCACCTACGTGTTTCATGAGCTTGTAGGTACTCATGCTGTATAATCTGTGGTCTTGTGGCGCCGTGTTGGCACAGTGGGATAGTACCCCGACTTTCAATCCGAAGGTTGTGGGTTCGAATCCCGGCTCAATCAATAGATTTTTCGCTTCGAATTTATTTACTAGTGAACGCCCGCGGCTTCGCCCGCGTGGACTACTTTTTTGTATCCCACGGGAACCATACATTTTTTCGGGAAAAAAGTAGCCTGTGTTTTATTCCAGAACCTGAACTATCTACATTCCAAATTTCATAAAAATCGGTTAAGTACCTAGTTATGGAGATACATGGGAACAAACATTCACACACACACACCACACACAGACTTTCGCCTTTATAATATTAGTAGGATTAACACGAGCTCTAAATGGGTGAAGGAAAACATATTAAGGAAATCAACAGCTTAGTCAGTCCCACTCACTCCCCACACGTGTTGACCGTGTCTTTCCTATGGCTAAGGCCGGTTAAGCTGACAGGATGGTTTATATTAGGTAGGTGCTAGGCAAACCTACTCCGATGAACAATGTCCCAAGCTACAGTGAAGGGATATTTGCCTCCTGACACTGTTTAATCATCTAGTAAAAGATGTAGGTAGGTACATAAAGGCCTAAGTTTTTTGTGACACCAGGATAAGAAGATTCTAGACATGCTTCCGAGCTCGGACCGGGACAGGATCCTGGAAGAGATGAAGTATGATATCCTGTGCACCGACCTAGCCGTGTACTTCCAACTGCGCGCGCAGCTCACCCCACTGTTGGCAGAGCGTTGCTTCGACTGGACCGACAACTCGCATCGCCGAATGCTAAAAGTATGTTTCGGCGTCCATTATCAGAGACGAGTAATAGTAGGTAATTACTTGTCTCTGCCATAAGGCTGGTTTTACTGTCACGCGTACCGTCGGCGTTGATAGACGAGTGATCTTTATTCCAATGAAATAAGGATACCTACTGATTGTTCAGCACTGACGAGCAATCAGCGTAGCCATTTCTGCTAAACAATCAGTAAGTAGGTATCCTTATTTTATCGTAATAAAGATCACTCGCCTATCAGCGCCGACGGTACGCGTGACAGTAAAACCAGCCTTATACTACTACTCAGTACTCAGTACTAGAAGTACCTACTCAGCGAGTCTGTCTGTGGGTCAACTACAATAACGCGTTTAGGGTGACAAATCTACATCGAGCTATGCTGCGCTGTACTGCGCTGTGCTATGGTTGGTCAACTCGCTCGTCTAATATTTCAATGACGTTACAAACAAACCATGCTGTGCTGCGCTGTGTGAGGCTACGCTCTGTTTACGACGTTTTGTTTGACGAGCGTGTTGACCAACCATAGCACAGCGCAGTATAGCGCAGCATAGCTCGATGTTGATTTGTCACCCTTAGGATGCTATTGCGGCTGCCGCGATTCTACAGTGCCTCGGGAATGTTCACCCATTCCCGAGTCGATACCTTCGACTCTATCTGGAGGAAAAAGACAGCCTCTCTGCTCAGCAGAACCCGTGCCAGCAGCAACACCATCCTAAGAGCAATAGCTGAAAAATTTGATTGTCCTCTGATGTTCAAGCTAATTCAGAGGACCAAATCCCCATTACATTTTAAGTACTAACTAACCGCTAGGTTTAAGCTTACCTACTAACAAAATGGACTGTCTAATTGTCTAAATAAATAAGTATAAGTATACTAGTAGTTCGCCCCGAACTGAGATCTCGCGCACCGTAGATGGCCAACATTTGGACTTTCTTCTGACTACCCCTATAATTTCAAGTGCTACTACTGCCGGGTATGCCTATTGCGCTAGCTCTTCATGGTAAAAAATACTAGCATGCATGCAATACATAATGTCGTGTCTAATTTTTCATTTATTTCATATTTATGAATTCTCGTCGTATTTTTAAAAGTATACGTCCTAGAATAAAAATAATAACTATTTTAGAATGTACAAATAAAGACCTTTCATTTGACACCGCACTCAATATATTTGTTTACTTAACTTTTTTTACCCCAATTATTTTCATTTTTTATCAAAATTTTTTTTATCATGAAAATAAATCAAGTAGCATCTAAAATCATTGCAAACCAAACCGCAACGATGCCACTCTCTTTTTTAGACCGACCAGTCAATGAGCTACGAAGACATCGAAACTCTATGAAACGGGAGCTCTTGCAGCTCTGGTTTCGTAGTTTTTGGTCTTTGGTCGTATTTCAAAAACTATACATCCTAGATTAAAAATAAAAACCATTTTGGAATGTACAAAATAAGCCCTTTCGTATGACACCCCACTCAATATATTTGTGTAACTTTCATAATTTTTTACCCCCTTGGGAACCCAATATCTTCACAACCCCTTCATCGATTAAGCTCATATGCTCCACCGTAAATTTCCTTACCACAACCTATTGACCTACCAAGTTTCATGCAGATTGGATGAACGGTTCGACAGTTATGCTCGAACAACAATTCGTGAAACATACAAACATACAA
Source organism: Camptogramma bilineatum (assembly GCA_958496255.1). Taxonomy (NCBI): domain Eukaryota; kingdom Metazoa; phylum Arthropoda; class Insecta; order Lepidoptera; family Geometridae; genus Camptogramma; species Camptogramma bilineatum. Next base: position 15,405,301 of record OY292459.1, read on the forward strand.
ACATACAAAGCAAAATCGCCCAACTTACCACTAAGATCTTCGCTCGCTTCGCTCGCTCGATCGATTATAGGTACAGGGTGTAGCAAATTTTTGGGCACTTAATCTAGCTAGCACTTAGCTTAGGTAATTGACTGCGCATTGGTCATCCTCACACACCCCAATTGCGTCCCTCGGCGTAGTTGGAAGTCTGGTTGCAGATTTTCTAAGCTGTAAATAAAAAAAAAAAAAAAAAAAAAAGGTAATTGACTGCGCACTCTCATCTCAACGAGACCGAACCACTAATCTGTGACCGAACGCGACAAAATTAATATAACGTGCTCGTTGTAATTTCCTTTTGCTCGGAAGCGTGTAAACGCGACAGAAGGTGCACGCACGACTTAAGCACATCACTAGGTATATAGATATAGATAAGGTACCAAAACAACATTCATTCAATCAAACCAAACTTATTCATTTCAGTATTGCGTTGCGAGTGTTGTCATAAAGTCGCTTTGAGCGCTTGTTATCTGAGCAAGTCAGGCGTTAATGTGTGAACGTTTATAAATTCGTGTGCTGCCTGGTTTCATTATGGATCTTGACAAAAAATTCGAAGCCCTTCTTGGTGAGATGCGAAAGAAAAAAAAAGTAGGAGAAACGCAAAGGCCCAGGGCGTTCAAAATACTAAAACAAATGTTTCTATATTCCATCGGGAAAGCTGAGCGGACACCTACGGAAGAAGAGATAGAATTCGTGAAACAGTGCTATGAAAATCTTAGCGACGGCTTTGGTGTACTACTAATGAGGGGATGCCGCAACTACAGATCGGTGCAGTGGTCTGATGCGATCGCACATGAAACTGTAACTAAAATTTTAGTTGAACATCAAAACTTTGAAATTGAACTCTATCTTGACTGTGCTAAGGCAGTTTGCCTTCAATATTCTGGAACAGATGTTAACGGAGTGTACGAAGCCCTAACTTACGTTCTTACTCACGCAAGGCTTTTCGGAGATCAGAGCCAAAACATGTTTCAAATCAAACGCAACGCCAATGATTCATTGTCCGAAGTAAAGATTGAACTCGGTGCATTATCAGCTCCCCTACCTGGCACCAAATACATGAGAGAGGTCACGAAATTGATCGAAGACTTGAAAAAAAACTACGTAGAGACCAAGTACAGGATACTTAATGCCAATGTGACGTATCTCGTTCTACTGATACTGAGAAGATTCGTCAAAGGCCCGTCGCAGTTTTTGAACGCGCTCAACAGAATCAACACTCACGACGATTACGTTAAACTTTGTCCACATCCGCTCGATAGTGAATTGCCGAGAATAGACAAACGTTTTAATGATCTGCTGATAGAACGTAGACTGCAACCGCCAGCATACCTGGCGATTAACGCCTACTTATCTGTGCAGGACGAAAGGTCGAAGCGAATCTTGCAAGCAACTTGCGTCCAGTTTATTGAGTGGACCGGACTACAAATGCCGGATTTCTTTTTCAGGGTTACGAAGCTGTATGGGTTAGAGGAGGCTCAGCTCTGGGATCACCTGTGTTTCGATAAGGCCTATAATTCGCTGTTCAAACTGACAATGGATTATTATAAGCTACACGAAAAGTCCAAGATGAACCCGCCTGAGTCCGTAGCTTGGTTCCCTTATTGCAGAGCTCTGAACGGTGGTTTCCACGGAAATTTGTCCGCTGCTGAGAACAATCTTATGTGCATGATATTAGCATACATGATAGATTTAAAAATTGGCTTTGAAACGTCACACGTCAGGGATTCACACTGGACAAAAAAGTGTTCACCGTTCAAAAGTGGAGCTTTAGGGTTCGCTGAAGCCTTTCACGACAAATTCGCCAAATAAATGTACTTACCTACCTACCTGGTAACCTTTTGATAAAACTCATGTATCATGTATCTGGTAACCTTTTAATAAAACTCATACCTACAGTACCGACGTTGTTTTTTTTCCTAGTCTTCTATAATATGTAGTTCTACCTAACTATATATTATAGAAGACTACCACGACGAGAAAGGTCGCAAATCAAGGCCCTACCTACCTAACTCCCAAAAAACGAAAACGATATATATCGTGCCAATTATCGTAAATCAGCTTATGTTGATCGAATGTTCCGAATTAGGCTTTCACCAACTTAGGCTGAACTACCTACGATAATTGGCACGATATATCGTTTTTAGTGCTGGGAGTAGGCCTACTGGTACCTTCACGAACTATCGCATTCTAAGCCGGCATGGTTTCAGGGTATTCTCATGACAACCAGCGATCTATCCGGATGCTGCAAACCCTTCGGAGTGTCCAAGCTGATTGCTGAATCTGTGTACGAAGAGTTTTACGAACAAGTAGGTTACATAAGTAATTACCTACCTACTTTACAAAGATTTAATCCACGTTGATACTGTTTTGAATAATAAGGTTTATTCTATAGCCCCCTTACTTATGAAAGATGTTTAAAGTTGAACACTGGTTAAACAACGTCCTGTCTCTATTCGTCACCATCCACAAATAAAGACAGGATGTTGTTTAACCAGTGTTCAACTTTAAACATCTTTCATAAGCAAGACCCTAAGTAATTAACCTTATCTACCCGCTAGCTAGAGATACTTAACTAGGTACCTATACAAAAACGAAACGGATTGTGCCATGCCACATCGACATTGTGAAAGAATTGGAAGATGATCTCAGAAACTTTTTGCTACTCGGCCAGCTAGGCGAGCGATGGCAAGGCGAGGCGAGTGGTGCTGCCCACACGGTGGCACTCGCGTTCACTCGGCGAGCCTTGTGATCACCGAAAAGAAAGCTAGGCCCCATACCGTGTTTGTTGCCCTGATTCTTCACGGTGTTGGTCGCGAAAGAACAGGAGTAGAATCACCTAGCTCTTAAGACGTTTCAAAGTGGTCATAACCGTTATGACCTACTGAATAAATGATATTTGATTTGATTTTTTTTTATTCTGGGCCAGCGTGTGGTTAAGCCTTTACATTGCAGGGAGACCGTGAGAGAGAGATGGGCTACACCCCTCTCAGCATGATGGACCGCAGGCGGCGCGTCAACCAACCCGCGGAGCAGATACAATTCCTATCCGTCGTGGTGTTGCCGTGTCTCATGCTGCTTCAGAATATATTCCCCAACACTCAACCACTTACTGACAACTGCAGGTAAAGTTCAGTCGCGAAGCAGGAAGAATTTCGTACATTGATCTTGCTAGCATGCGCGGTCCCCCCAAAATTCTTGAGAAACCTCTAACATCCAGCAAAAAATAGGTAGGTACGCACTACCAAAACTAGTGAAACACCCCCAAAATCAAAGTCTGCGACCGCCATTGCTTGCTAGACCTAGACCCAGTGCCGTAAACTGCACCCTTAAAAAATGCCCTAATCTAAAGTAAAGTGTCCAATGGCAAGTAACTTCCGCAATTTCTGACGACTAGTTTTCACTGACTGTAATTTTTCTATTTGCAAATGCAACTTGCAGCAAGTTCGGCGTCACTAAAACTTGCAGTAGTCCACTTGCGCGAGCGTTTACAAGCAAGATTTGTTGCCAGTGGACACTTTGCTTTACATAACTAGCCTCTGAGCTTCTGACAGTAAAATATTGAGTCCTTGAATTTGTCTGGTCCGGTTTAGGCTGAGCGCACACCTATCTGCACCGAATTCTCGAAGCACTGCCAGATTCGGTCGAATCGGACGATTCGAAGCGGGCAGGTGTGAGGTTTCATAAGATTTCATATAAAATCTAAAATTCGATTATTCTAAGATTTGGTTCGTTTGGCGCGGATAGGTGTGCGGCCACCTTAATGGCCAGTGGCTACTCTAGGATCTTCGCCCATCTTTATTACTTTTAAAATTATATCCTAGCTAGATATCTTCAAAAAACCGGACACAGTCGTGAATTAGGTTTAACGGTTGCCACCGTGAAATTGTTTTTCTTTGTTTGCAGAAAAACCCAGACAGCGTGGCATGAGGAGATAGAGATTAGAGGCCAGAAACTGTGGCGGCAGGACGACTCGATTCCGTCCATAAATCGGAGTCGCTTATTGCTCCAGCCTAGACCGAGCCACGTCCCTAAGAACGACGACAGTTGAATTCCATTATCTATATACATGTTGGACTTGCCTCTGACTGCCCCTTAAAGTCTTCTATATTAGATGATCCGAGATAATTTATCCGTACCTTGCGATCCAGTTGTGGCGTTTTTTTCTCTATTACTACATTGTTCAATAAAATATTTATAAAAAAATGAATTTACCATGGGACAATGCCTCGATTTTCAGTTGTGCATCTATAGATACTTTCTTCGTTTTGGAAAATTTATGTGCTTTATTTGACACGAACTCTAAACGGTGAAGGAAAACATTGTGAGGAAAAGCGGCTAAGTCACCACACGTATTTATGATGGGTACCTCTACCTACAAAGTTGTTGAGTGTAATAGGGTTACCTTCTGAAACTTTCGTTGTATGAGTAATCTGATAAAGAAGAGTACATTAACTGCTATAAAAAGATCAGGATCACATGATAGCAAATTTATTTATCCTATTATGATCGACATAATACAAATTCAAACTCAGTTTCGTGTGTCGGACAAGTTACTTTCAATCAGTCATTTCAGAGGGCATTTAAATTATGTTTTTTATTTAAATGAACTCTTAAATATAATTCGCATTTATTTTTGATAACTAGTAGGTACTTATGATGATACTAGAAACAAATACAAAGCCTTGATTGATAAATAATAAAAAAATATTTTAAAAAAACAAAAATCCGACTGCTTCAAAACTAAAAAGAAAAAAACAAGCCTGCAAAGAATTACTCACAGTCGGTACCCATTCATTTTATTACCAATCAAATCTTCCCAATGTTATGGGTCCCGACTGTGAGTAATTCTTTGCAGGCTTGTTTTTTTCTTTTTAGTTTTGAAGCAGTCGGGTTTTTGTTTTTTTTAAATATTTTTTTATTTAACACTTTTTAGTTATGATAAAGTTGATTTTAAAATACCTATTCAACGATACCCCACTTGATATAGAGTGACGATTTTGATTCTTTTAATTTTGACAATATGGCGTCTGGTTGTAGCCCAGGTGAATTTTGATTACTGTCATATCTTTAGTGACACTCCCAAGGTTGAGACAAATCGATTGACGTAAGAATCATCAAAATCGGTCCACGCGTTTGGCCTCTAGAGTGCCACATAGAAACATCCATAGCGAGAATAATTATTAATCAACTTTAAACCGTTATTTTTCCTAAACTATTACTTAAAATGAAAAATGGTAAAAGAAACATAAAGTTGATTTTGAAATACCTATTCAACGATACCCCACTTGACATGGTGTGACGATTTTGATTTTTTTAATTTTGACATTAAGGCGTCTGGTGGTGGCACTGGTGAATTTTGATTACTTTCATGTCTTTAGTGACACTCACAAGGTTAGGACGAATCGATTGACGTTAGAATCATCAAAATCGGTCCACGCGTTTGGCCTCAAGAGTGCCACATAGAAACATCCATAGCGAGAATTATTATTAATCAACTTTAAACCGTTATTTTTCCTAAACTATTACTTAAAATGAAAAATGGTAAAAGAAACATAAAGTTGATTTTGAAATACCTATTCAACGATACCCCGCTTGACATGGTGTGAAGATTTTGATTTTTTTAATTTTGACATTAAGGCGTCTGGTGGTGGCACTGGTGAATTTTTATTACTGTCATGCCTTATTAACACTCCCAAGGTTCAGACGAATCGATTGACGTAAGAATCATCAAAATCGGTCCACGCGTTTGGCCTCTAGAATGCCACATAGAAACATCCAAACATACATAGACTGATAAACACATTACCCTTCCTTTGCTTTGCGCAGTCGGGTAAAAACATTATGAATACAACTCATTATTTGTCCGTTAGTGGATCTTATCAGTAGTTAAGCTTATCGCAAGTAACTTGTCCTCATCTTATTCAACAAACCACATAAAGTATACTTTTGTGAGACATTCTTCACATCACCTAGTGATAGTTCCTAGTATAAATAAAATGATGGGCCCGCTTCACCAAATATTAATCTTATGATTCTATGCGCAGGCCACACGTGTGCTATGCTAACTCACGCCAGCCATACACGATCAAGTTCACCGTCAAGTTTGCAACGCACTTGATGCGGCGTCCAGTAAACTTGACGGTGTATAGCTATGGGTGTGCATGACAAGCAGTGGCGTAACTATAGGGTGGCAGGGCTGGCCAAATGCCACGGGCCCCCGACCCAAAAGGGCCCCGGCCCAAGAGGCCGCGAGCTCGTGATGAGTTTTACTGGGGCCCCATCAAAAGATTTTGCCACGGGCCCCAGACGGCATAGTTACGCCACTGATGACAAGTCTACTTGAAGCGAAAATAGAATTTCGTTCTGCCGACTTGATCAAGTTTGCAGCGTCATGTAAACTTGAAGATGTGTGTGAGCGTTCAAGTATGCATGACGTTAGTTGGTCAATTCTTTTCGCTTCAAGTAGACTTGTCATGCACACCCATAGCCATACACCGTCAAGTTTACTGGACGCCGCATCAAGTCCGCTGCAAACTTGACGGTGAACTTGATCGTGTATGTTCTCTAAGGACGAACTGCAAACTGGACGCCGCATCAAGCCCGCTGCAAACTCGACGGTGAACTTGATCGTGTATGGCTGGCATTAACTTAGCTCACGTGGTTTCATTTAGCTAAGCTACGCGAGGTAGGGTAGCTAAGATTCATTCAATATTTTCGCTCAAATAAACCGCATAAATCGAGCGGGCCGCGTAATCTTTATACATTTTATACAATAGATATTTTTTGTCTCATTTTAACAGAGTAGATCTACGCTGTACGAAGCGGATATTCCATCGACTTCCACGGCCGTACGACATTACCAACGGAGCAATATTTTCACGTAGTGTGCCCGTTTTTAATTTCTAAGCAATGAAATGTAATGGCGTTCCGTGTCGGAATATCTGCTCAGTGTAGCGTAGGCCTAAAAGCAGGCATTTACCCAGCAGTGGGATTCGACAGCATTAAATAATTCATAAACATTTAGAGAATCGTGAAAACAAAATGAAGATTAGATCACAAAGGATCACAGTGACCACAAGTGTGCACTTTTACAAAAGTCCCTAAATATGGGATATTAATTCCCAGTAGTGTTACTTAGTAAGAATTCTGGGAATTTTGTATAGGTATTTTAGATAACTTATCATATCATCATTTCGTGAAACAGGTCTCAAACTTTTAGTGCAACTCACTGCATCTTTACATTGTAAAACTTTAATAATTCCAATGATAATATCTTAGTTTATTTCTAACTATGTTTTAACTCCCGGCGCTAACACAGGACGTATTATTGCAAACATTTCTGACAAACAAAACGTGCTCGTTTGTGTAAACTTTGTACAGCCAACTCTTAAAATATCCATTAGGGAGTGTACGTACACATTGCGTTTTCTGCAGCGCGTTTTTGAGCTGCGCGTTTGTATCGATACAAACGCGCGTTCGCAACGCGTTTTTTTCCATACAAAAGCGAACCGGGAGGGGGGCTGCGCGTTCGCATCGCGTTTGTATCGATACAAACGCGCTGCAAAAAACGCAATGTGTACACTCCCTTAGTCAATTTCCATTTCAAACTCATTCCTGACTAATGAAATCTTCAAATGAATCGGAAGCTACTGAATTTTTTTTTGTCAGAATAGACATTTTTAGAGTTTACTGAACAATATGATTGGTGCTTTGCTCCCACATATCTACAATTAATACAGTATTGTCATTACGAATTTAAACGAAAATTAAAATAACTTAAGACATCATCGGTGTTAAAAACCGACAAATATATAAAAACTAAATAAATAATATTACTTACCTACCGACAAAAATATGAGCTTTTCAAGATTTTCGAACTGGCATATTGATACCGTGGCTAAGTAGGTTAAGGCACTCCGACATGAGGATCGCTTGTATCAATGCGGGTTCGAATCCCGTCGGGATCGAAAATTTTGATAAGACTTAATTTTTTATGAAACTTATAGACGGTGAACTGGTTTAGCATTCATCTGGTATAAGACCAAAGACATTGAAACTAGTTGAAAGTGGTTTTCGTTTTTGACGCTACTTGTATTTGTAATCCATATTTATTTATAAACATCGAACCACGATTGTCAATACTGTCTGTGAATAAATGTGGGAGCATTAAAATTTGTCTAGCCAAATCCAATAAATACAGTAAACTTAATAAAATAAAAGTTAATTTTAATAATGAGATTTACAGGCATTCTCGCTAAAATAATTGCAATCCACATTTATACTACCATGGACTGATACACAAACAATTTATAACAACTCCAATAATAAGTATTGCTTATAAACAATAACTAGATTATAATAATTTTGTTCTAATTTTTAAAGACCATGTCCTTGCTGCGAAGTTTGTTTGCACTAAGACAAAAGATTAACAGTTGATCTATTTTACAAAATCTAAGCTAACGTCTCGGTTAAATAAAAAGGTAATTTACGTGATAAATACCCGGATACATTACGTATTTATAAAATCTACGCTGTACTTCTGGTTGCATATTATACAGTGTGTAATTCGTGAAAGTGTTATTAATTAGGCATCGAGATTAGATTCTATTTCTGTCATCCTTTTCAGTAAAAAAAATAAAACATCCCTATTACTATTATTATTATTCCAAATTAGGGAAATTGGGGTAATTTAGATAAAAAAAATGAGAATTTAAGTTCTTTACATAAAATTAATTTCGTCATTTTTTGGGATTCATAATGCCCACTTAGGATCGGACAGGGTTTTATTTTTACTACACACGGTATTTAAACATATGGCTTTACTTGAAAGTGATTAAACTTGGAATCGCAAAGCTCTTATTATATTGAATGCATTTGAATAATTCCTAATTTTTCTTTGTAAGTCGTAGTCCAAACAAACTTTATATATTTATTTAGGTATTTTAAAAATATATTTTGTGGAATGCTGTGCTGTTCTATCAAGTTGAATCATTGTATAATTTAATAAGAATATTATTGTAAATTGTGACTATCTAAAACAAAATGGTTAATATAAATATAAAATCCATTTGTCACAAGTGCAATAATATTCTGCGTTATTTTGTTTGTAAACTGAGTGTAGATTCACCAAATGTGACACAGCCTTGAAGGGAAGTTTATCTTACAAGGGCTACTTAAATATAATCTCTGAAACTTCTCATCCGATTTCAAAAAATCTTTGAAAGGTTTCAATGGTTTTACATACGCACATTAAAAAAAAAACTCGGTAAAGTCCCGTTAGTTCGTATAAATTATGTTTCAAATACGGGAAATATCGTCCTCCTGACAAAGTCGGGTAAAAAAGTTATGATATTAATGAAAACCTACGAACTATGTTCTTAGTTGTCCTACAAACTTTTAGAACAACATAGTTAGTCGAACCAATAGCGTATGACGAATCATTAAATTTTAAATACCTACATCTGTTTATGATGCACACGAACTTGATATCTTTGAAGGATATATCAAACAATACTACTTTATTCTTTTCAATGAATGAAACCTGTTTTTACTTCGAACGCAGCGTCAAAAATGACCTCTGATCTTAAATTCCATGAAGGAATTGAGGTCGAGATGTTTTTATATAAATACTAGTTACATTGTTCATATTACCCCCATCTATACTATTAATACTATTATAATAGAACGGAAGAGTTTTTTTGTTTGTTTGAACGTGCTAATCTCAGAAACTACCAGTCGGATTTGAAAAATTACTTTCTGTATGTGATAGCTTAACTCTTGAGGAAGATTATAGACTAGTTTTCATCATCACCATAATCTACCATCAGTATGGGGCAACAACGTCGCGAGGGCGCTGCTAGTGATTCATATTAGAGGTGGCGGGATGAGATAAAATTATTTATGGAAGATTGGTCATCCTTATGATCCCTAGCACTTTTTAATAACATGAATTCAACAACACCTCTCAAATGATACAAAATTACATAATGGTTCAATGGCCTACCAGACAGGACATGATAACGCTTAATATAATCAGATCGCTTCCGTAGTTTCTCGTTATCCCTTAAATAAATGCCCCACAGGATATGTTGCTAGATAAAATAAACAAGCAGGATAGCTATTGGATCCCCAAGGCGTGGTTCTCTCAGATCTTATTCAAGAATTTAAAGATGTAGTCAGGCACGTCTAAATATTTACAACAGGTATGTAAAAAATACCCCGAATCTGATCTGAAGGGCAAAAAGAGATCCCAAGAAAATGCCGATCTTTGTTATGAGAATAAACTTTAAGTCATTTTAATTGCCTACTGTACCTAAATTACCCCAACTTCCCTTAGTCCATAATTATATTAAACTACTTTAGCCGATCGAGAATGTTTTTATTTAGGTATCGAGATTAAGTGCGACCTATGTCATCATTTTGTAGCTTTATTTTTTATTTTTTTGGACTTAAATACCTAAAACACCCTTGATCGGACAGGGTATTTAATTACACACTGTAAATGAATCTTTTTAAGTGATTAAAAATTCAATTCTCTTTTTAATGTTTTTAATAGAAAAAATACATTTCACTGGGTTTACAATAATTACGTATTCCTACTTTAGAATCCATAATTTTTCAACAGAGTAAGTAAAGATTTAAAGCAAATTGGCTTCGTCAATTGATGCCACATTATTCAAATTTTAGTACCTAACTTTAAAAATTTATGAATGCTGTTTAATCCTCTTCATATTCAAAATACGTTTTGTATTACAGACATGATTCCTTTAACTTGGCGTATGTATAAAAGAAATTAGATTCGTGTTCCGTGTATTGCAGTAACCCTACTTACTTTTAAAAATAAATATTTTTCGTGAGTTGTACTAAACATAATAACCGATCGACGCTATTTTACTTGAACTATTCCCGCGACTGTTATTGGCTTCTATAAATAAACTCCGCTCAACTTCTGTCAAAGTTGCACCACGGATTTAACTATTGTCATCCTTTTCTGTCAGACAAAGACAAATAAGGATGGCAATAGTTAAATCCGTGGTGCAACTTAGTCACAAGTTATGCGGAGTTTAATGGCCATTGTGTTTAATATTAAAATTTTGCTAACCTTATTTCCCTCCAGAGCTCTTTCTATCCAGCCAGAATAATCGCCGAATTGAATATAGTAAATATTGGGAATATACACTCATTTCACAAACAGTAGAAGCAAGCTCAGTCATTACGTGTTGCGAATCTTTCCGGGCACGTAATTCTTGTCGATGGTCGGCTCTTGAAGGAACATGTGGAGGCAACGTTCGTTCTGCGCTAACGGGTGCCCCGCTATCTTGTTTATGAATACTTCTAGTCCTGGAAAAGAAAAGAATGTCTGAATTCCAAAAATCAATTTCTGAACATGAAAATGAAATACGGTCACAACTGTAACCCCAGAGGGCGCAGTAGGCATTCTCAAAGAGATACTTTAGACATTTCATTAAGATTTCTTTGATCTAAGCCTTAGATCAAAGAAATCTTAATGAAATGTCTATAACTAATCTAAGGGGTAGTCAGAGGTTCCAAATTCACCATTAATCCTATTGAATAGGTAAACGCATTTGAGTTAAGAGTTTATATGAATATTTGAGTTGAATTCCTATTCTGTTTAAAAGTTTGAAAATGTTTCTCAACTTTTCTGTTCTATTTTGTATTTATATTTTGTTTAGATATACCTTTTCTACGGTCTTCAATGAACTCCTCTTCAAATATGCCATCATCACCTCGGAAAGGTAGCTGTCTTTTTAGCGCTTTACCTGGTAAAGGTGGCACTACAATCTGAAACATTATGAAAAGTTATATAACATCTGACACACAAATAGTTTTGATAATAAAGGGTGATAGTTACGAGACAGCCTGTTATTCATTCATTCACCTTGAAAATGCTGTGACAAGAAAAAACATTCAAGTCTAATAATGAGTACAGTTGCCACAATGGATCTAGGCATTAATGAAGTTAGCCGTTTCGATGAGCAGTGTAGCTTTTTCATACAAAATATTCTACCGCACAGCGAAATAGCTAACTTCACGAATGCCTAGATCCCTTGTGAGTACTGTACATTATAATGTTCAGGGCCATGATGTTTTTTCGCAGTATATCAAAAAAGAACTAATCATGACAAAAGACCCTTTGAAGATAATTCATTGGTTTTGATGGGAATCTCCTTTAGGTGATTTTTTTATATCTTTTTCTATCTCTGTTACTGCAATCTGTCTGCATTGGGACATTCCGCTGAATGTGTTGGTATTTGGAAATGGCTTGCTAGGTGTGTGACCCTTGTCACACTCTGTAGGTAGTGTGTAGGACTGTACAGTTGTCACAATGGATCTAGGCATGAAGTTAGGCTTTTCGCTGCGCAGTAGAATTTTTTGTATGAAAAAGTTGCACTGTGCATCGAAACAGCTAACTTCACTAATGCCAAGATCAGTTGGAAGAAGTGTAGGTGAAACAATCGGTTGTTACTATAAGTATTATAGGTCTTGATGTAACAACTAAATGGCATTAATGTTATTGATTATTTGTTTGTGGTTGTAACTAGGTACCTACAAAGTGTATGATAAACATCACATGACTCAAACTTAGAGTTAATAACCAGTAAAAAACATTTGTTGAAGATAAGCAAGGGCATAGATAAAATTAATAATGTTTACATGATGGCTTTTAATTGAGCTCGGCAAAGATAATATTAAGCATAAATCTGTTTTCGAGTGAATCAGAATAAAGATTAATGAGGTCAGAATTGAGATAAAATCTAATTGGGGGAGGACACTCACAGATAACCAAATAAGAATAATGAATGAATATCTGAATTTGTTGATAAATTTAGGTTCTTCGATGTGCTTTTATAGGAGACAATCTATACCTACTTTGTGGATTCAAATAACTAGAATTCATATTGTTACCAACGGGCAGCTTGCTAAGCCTAAACCACTTATCGTGATTATTCCATAAATAATTAAAAGCCTCTCAAATAATTGTATGTATTTTAACCTTTCATGTGCTGGAACACGGATCCAAACGAGACACAATTGATTTTCTATTGTCTGGAATCCTGGCAAACTAAAGGTTAATAGCAAGTGTCTTAATTGAAGACAAATATGTGGTCATAAATCCAAACAAAATTAAAAAATTTATAACAATAACAGTTTTTCCTTGCAACATAGATGTTATCAGTTTGTAAATAGAATTGTCTTTGTATTGGACACAAACTTTAAGTTCTAAATGACCGACTCAAGGACAGATAGCAATTAGCTCTATACTGGACAGGTCACTGATTGATAGCTGCAAACTATTCTAAAACAATGGTTTTCATGCACTGATAACATTCTAGATGTCATTATCATGAGTGTCACACATACCTTACTGTCTCGTTCCAGCTCATTCCTCAGCCACTCAAAATCACTGTACCGCCGCCTGACGATGGACTCTTTCACTTTGAAAACAGGAAGATTCGTCTGGAAACAGATAGTCGGCGTTATTCATTGGTATGCGTCAATCAACCGCCCACCGATCAGCGGCTTAGCGCGACCTACGTGCGTGTAGAATAATCCAATTAACTTCAACTATTATTAGACGATTTTACTTACCCTCATGCGAACTTCGTAATCCGTGTAGCGTTTTTTTCCAGCGGCTCCCATCGTCGTGACTGGATTTACTACGTCGATTTCTAGGAAGTTTGCTGGTGCAGCGTACGCATCGTCTAGGGTCTGTTTCTTTACATTCAAACGCCTGGTGGCGTCGGCTGTAGTATCCTCAGCAGCCATCATTACGATTTATTTGTTGTAACAATCACAAAGCACAAAAATAGGAAGGACGGCCCAGTAATCAAAAATGAAACGAAAAATGACAAGATTGAAATTGAATGAAACGAAGTTTGACGTTTCGTTTGGGTTCAATATGGCGGTGGCAGTGTTTCCAACATTCGAACAGAAATGCTACTATTGAAATACGTCAAATAAATAAAAATTGTACTTTACAATAATCACGTGCTTCGAAGTATTCTTAATAACGTTTGAGGACGTATCTGATTTTTAATTCAAGCCAAAGTGCGAAATTATTTAACATTTCTAACCCAAGATTGTCTAGGGCGCTATTAAAAAATCTACTAAATATTTCAATAAACTCAAACGGCAACACTTAACCAGTCATGATTCATCTCTGGCCCTTGCGTTGCCCTTGTCGCAAAACTGCATCCTTTCAACCCGATGAATCATTTATTGCTATTTATTGTACAATTTCCGCAGACATATTTTAAAAGAATTTAACCAGGAAAACACAAAACTCACTTTATCTTATTTATTCATTCATCATTATTTATTCACAAGAATTGAGCCATAGGGTCTTCTTCACGTTTCCTCTTCATCTGATAGGCTTCCACTTCCTCAGCCGAGGGTTCTTTGACCTCATACATGCTGTTGTAGGGACGCTTCCTTTCATCAATCGAGAGTAGGTGCTCGGCGCGTTTTTGTTGCTTTTCTTCCTTTTCTAACGCCTGTAGATAAAAAGATCTTTCTAAATAAACAAGTGACAAAATTCAAAATAAAAAAAAAATCCGACTGCGGGTTTAAAAGATAAAAGTTCATAATGAGCAAGTAGCCAACTCTGGTGATGGAGTTTTTAAGCCGCCTAAAAGCCTCCGTCATGGCTTAATGACTTAAAAGCCGGGACCGACAATCGTAATGCCACTTGCGGTCACCTATCCAAATTGTGACCGCGCACAACGCTGCTTAACTTCAACGATCAATCAAGAACGTTTTAGCAAGCTACGCCACAGACTCTTCATAGGTACAGTTACAAACCTTTTAAAGTTCTAAAAAATCTTTTAGAGTGTACCTTTTTCAATTTATCTTCTTCCTTATCCTTCTTCTTGCTCTTCTTCTTCCTCTTGGATTTCTTCTTCTTCTTCTTTTTGCTGGTTCTCTCGGTCTTAGATCTGATCTCCGTTTCAGAGTCTGATGAGCTGCTGGAACTTGATGATGATGATGATGTCGCTTCTGTTTCTAGAAATTACAAACACATTTTTATTTCTGCCCCTTGATTGTCTAGATTTGATTCAATATTTGTAATGATGATCAAAGTTATAGAATGCAGAATCATTTTATACACAATTAAAATGTCTACTTATCACTTTTTTCAACCATCTTCTGCCATTTCAAAGTATTCATCGCAATTTTTTTTTTGTGGGAAGTAATCCGAGTTAGTGACTTTACGTGTGAATCAAAATATCTCTGCTTAAACTGTATAAAAATCATCTAGTCAAGATGTAAAGGCCTACTAAGTTTTTTTCCTAACTTCTTACTTGACCTCTATTTAATGTTTCTCTAATTCTTTATCACTTGACTATTGCTAATTTTCCAAAAAATGCACTCTCTTTAAAAAGAGGGCTATAACTAGGAAACTATACCCTGATAGTTTTGTTAAAGAGTTTGTACCTTTTTCCTTGATTTCCGCTGGTTCTGGCGCGCTCGTACCAGCTTTGTTCGCTTCGGTAACTTCTAGTACAACTGATTTACCCGCCTCACCAACACAATATGACATCTGAAATAAGAGCAATATTTGTAAGTAATACAAAATTCATTTGTCTTACACGGTTAGACTGACTTTAATAGCTGATCGATCACACAGCACCTTACGCGCCGCATTTAGAGAATTCGTCGTATAGAATCATATGAAAACTCGCACATTTCACCGCAAGAGACAAATATTTGAAGTTGCACTCATCAATGTGCTACTTTCAAGCCGGGGTAGGCCTTAAGAATACATTATTTTTGTGTTATATGGGGTCAACTTGATGTTTCTAGCTACAGTCGAACTCGATAGGGGCGTATTTAGTATGTGAGTAATTTCTGTGTTATTAAAATTTCCTTAAAAACTTTAGACGAAAATGTGGATCCCCTCTGCCTACTACAATAGATAGTAATGAGTTACCTTGATGAAAGAATGGCAGCATTTAAAGCCCCATTGTCCATCGCGCCAGTAGGAGCCCCACACTGACGTGTGATTGTTTATTAGCACGTCTTCTTCATATTTACTCCTGGAAACAAACAAAATAATTTCACAAATACATACATTTTTGACATTGATTGCAAAGTTATAAAAAAACTAGCAGCGCCCTCGCGGGGCGTTGCCGTCGTAGTGAATGATGAAAAGCAGAAGAATGTTTGTTTTTATTTGTTTAAACGCGCTAATCTCAGGAACTGGCAGTTGGATTTGAAAAAATATTTCTGCATTTGATAAGGTTATAGGCTACTTTTCATCACCATCACCATATACCACCAGTACCTACGTAGATAACACCACGAGGGCGCAGCTAGTAAAAATATTAGTGGGCATTTCCCACTCTCTACGCTAATATTTAAAAACAAGTGCAGATTTTTTTTAAAAACCGACTTTAATGTAATAAGCTGAGCCATTTTCTGCGCTCTTGAGGAGGTGCATTTATGTTCATAACTCCAAAGATCCTCGACATACCCTCAACAAATTTTTATGGCACCAATTAGAAAGTATAATGCCCTTTTAAACAGATTTTTTTTTTAATCCGTCTAGACGTCTTCAAGTAATAGGGTAAGGTAAGGGAGTTACATCGTTACAAACGCGATGCGAACGCGCAGCTCAAAAACGAGCTGCAGAAACGTGTGCACTCTCTTACATTTACAAAAAGATTCCGATGAATTGAGAACTTCGTCTTTTTTTTTAAAGTCGGTTAGATGGAATAAAGTTCTTCATTATTTACATGTTGATGACTTACTTGGCGAGTTGCTTCTCAGGTCCGTGCACGAGCGTGCCATCTCTGTTGTATCGCGTGAACACCTCGGTTTGTGCGAGCAACAGTTCCTTCGGAGGAGCCTTCAGGTGCTCTTCACCACCATACTTCTCTAGGATAGATTCTTTCACCTGCAAAGATTTTAACCCTTATGATAACTTTGTTAATTCTACTATTTTAATATAAAAAAAATCTCATGCGGCGTTCACACGCTCACATGCAAACAGACAGATTGATTAGAACGAGCACGAAGTAGCTCTGTCGCTCTCATTTCAAGAACGCGACAGAAGATAAATGGCCCGCTGAATGTCTGTTTGCACGCGAGCGTCTGAAGTGAACCCACCTTCACTTTAAATCTTTAACTAACAGAGTGGTACATTAAAGCTTATTTGACACGCAACGCCGTCTTGCCGTCTCAAATTTACAAAATCTTACGATGTGATTTGGTAAATTTGAGAGAGAATTTCTTTAAAAAAATCTAAAATTATTTTTGTCTTCAAAATAAATCAACAGTTTCCTAACAACAAAACTTTCTAACTACAAAAGAATAGGTAGCCACACTTTATGGGCCCAAAAATTTGCCCCACCCTGTATATTGTGTCGACTCTTACCTGGCTTTTGAACTGGCTCTTCTTCTCAGTATACTCGCTCTGCAGTAGCTGCAGTTTGGTGGGCTCGGCCAGTAGATGCACGTCCAGGCCCCGCGCTATATTGTGTCTACTCTTACCTGGCTTTTGAACTGGCTCTTCTTCTCAGTATACTCGCTCTGCAGTAGCTGTAGTTTGGTGGGCTCGGCCAGTAAATGCACGTCCAGGCCTCGCGCGGCCGCCTCCCACGCGAACACGGCCGCCTGCGCGTGCGCGCGGGTGTCGCCCGTGAAACGCACGAAGTTCTCGCCTAGGTACTCCGACCTGACGATATAAGAATAGCAAAATTACCGAAGATTCAGTTTCGGTTTAGGCCAAAAATCAGTCGAAATGTAATAATATGATGACAACAAGCTGACCTGATGATGGAGTCAGGACCTGTTCCATAGATTTTTTTAATGATATGGGTATCAAATAAAAGATGATGAGTGAAACACAATGCTGATATGATGATGGAGTCAGAACCTTCATGGAACTTTTTGGTGATACGGATATGGGTATGGGTTTTCTCTCTTCCATGCTTCCCTGCTTCTCTCCTTCCAAACTTCTCTGCTTCTCTTTATACATGCTTCTCTCCATTTAGGTATGCTTAAAGCAATACGAAGTTTGCCGGGTCAACTAGTTTTCTATACACTCTAACTCTATTGGATGAAATGTGTGTCTGTGTATGGCATCATAGCTCCTGAACGGATGAACCGATTTTTATGTGATTTATTATCACACTATCACACTAATCACACTAATCACACTATCACACTTCACACTAATCACATCACATCACATCACACTAATCATCACACTATCACACTAATATTATAAATCACACTAATATTATAAATGCGAAAGTTTGGATGTTTGGATGTTTGGATGTTTAGATGTTTGGATGTTTGGATGTTTGTATGTTTGGATGTATGTTTGTTCCTCTATAACTCAACAACCACTGAACCGATTTGGCTGAAATTTGAAACATAGATAGATAATGACCGGGAATAGGACATAGGCTACTTTTTATCCCGAAAAAATGCACAGTTCCCGTGGGATAAACAAAAACCGGTCAAGTGCGAGTAGAACTCGTACGCCGAGGGTTCCGTACCTACCCATTATACCCATTATGTTATTGTAGCCCGCTTATTTGTATGAGCGCCCATACAACTCAGAGGACAATCTTAATTGGCGTCAACTACATATGTATGTATGGGAAAACCCTTTAATTATCAACTTTTTTAATTTTTTGGAATTTTTCCTTTATTTGTGCTATAAGACCTTGCTTTTTGCCAAATTTCGTGATTCTAGGTCAACGGGAACTACCATTTAGGTTTTCAACCCAAAACCTCTAGGGTACTTCCGGTTGACCTAGAATTGTCAAATTTGGTTACAAGCAAGGTCTTACAGCACAAGTAAAGGAAAAATTCCGAAAAATAAAAAAAGTTGATAATTAAGGTAAGTTTTGGTACTTACAAGTTTTCACGAAAACCTAAATTTGCCTATATCTTTTTATAGTGTTGACTCAGGACCTTGATTTTTATAGTCACAATAGGGACTATAGACCTCAGTATATGGTATAAATTTCAACTTGCTAGCTTCACCCGTTCCTGAGATAATCGATGGTGACACACGGACAGACAGACGGACAGACAGACAGACGGACAGACAGACAGACAGACAGACAGACAGACAGACAGACAGACAGACAGACAGACAGACAGACAGACAGGCAGACAGACAGACGGACAAGAAAGTGATCTTATAAGGGTTCCTTTTTTTACCTTTTAAGGTACGGAACCCTAAAAAGTAGTCCACGCGGGCGAAGCCGTGGGCGTCAGCTAGTTATTTATAATTTAAAATCTGTTCAGGCATTTGAAGATAGTCAGCTCTTTCTAGTTGATGAAGGAAGGGATATTTATATCAGGGGTTTTTCATTAAATTCTTAATTTAATCGCTTGTTGATTTTGATATTACTTGTTTCGTGTTTACTTACTCTGACTCAGGGTTGGGATTGTCCCTCATGGAACGAGTCTTGGGATCGTAGTAGGCGGAGTTAGGGTCCAAATTCCTAAGATACTTTGCCGTATCCTCTCTGATACGTAGATTACGCACTGTGATACGCTGTTTTGAGTCCACCTGGGGAGAAAAAATACAAATATTTAAAGTATAAGTAGATTATTTAATTTTATTTATACTTAAAGAATCCGTACCCTTATTATAAATGTGAATGTGTGTTTATTTGTTTGTTTATTTGTCCTGCTTTCACGTCACGTCAAAACAGAGCGACGGATTGACGTGATTTTTTGTGTGGAGATAGTTGGAGGGCTGGAGAGTAACATAGGCTACTTTTTATCAGGGTACCGCGCGAGCGAAGCTGCGGGCAGCAGCTATTACTTAGATAATCTTATTTTATAACTAGCGGAAGGCTTCGACTGCATGGACTACTATTTTTTTTCATGGTCTACTCTTATTGAACTACTGAACAATCAAAGTATAAAAGTTGCCTAATTGCTTAAAAAGTTTAATCGGAAAGACATCGTCACTAATGGGGCTGACTAAGGCTGCGTTTCCACCAGAGATGTGTGATGGAAATGTGTCGTGCGAGGATGTCTAGCTGTGCTGTGAATATGTGTTGGGGTTTCCACCAAAGCTGTGCGATGAAAATGTGCCTACGAGGATGTGTAGCGGAGCTATGAAAATGCGCATTAATGTGTGGTGCGAGGATGCGTTGCGAAGCTGTGAACAACACAATCAACACATCCCTTGCACAAATCCCTCGTACACATACCTCGCTTGTTTTGTATGCGCAAAAATCTAGCTCCGCTGAGCCGTTTCCACCAGAGCTGTGCTGACCGAGGCGAGGTAAATAAAGCGATTCTATTGGTTCTTTACAAACACATTCCTCGCTACGCATCCTCGCACATCTCTGGTGGAAAGGCAGCCTTAGGCTGATCACACACCTATCCGCGCCGAATTCTCGAAGTACTGCCAAGCGGGCAGGTGTGCGAGGTTTCATACGATTTCATATAAAGAATTCTAAAATTCGTTTCGGTCGATTCGTTCGGCGCGTTCGTCGCGGATAGGTGTGCGGCCACCTTAAGCCGCGAGTTTCCTCACAATGTTTTCCTTCACTGTTTAGAGCTTGTGTTGTTGTTACCTTTGTACCCGGCATGTCCACTTCATCAACATATTTGTCCTCATCTTCCTCTGCATTGTCATCGTCTTCTCTGTTGTCGTCATCTGTAAATATATCGCGAAATAAGTTTCGAATTATATCTGCTAGTTACTCGGGAGTAAGATGACTTTTGGTCGAAGCCAGCTTAACTTTTTGAGTCGTGAGTCGCGAAAAATGAGTCGCGTAATCTACTTTCAACAAAAACAGACAACTCATTTTCCGTCGCCGTGTGAATCAAACAGGACTTTTCTATGAAAACGAATGCGAAATTACGCGACTCACAACTCAAAAAAATACGCTTGTTTGGCCTCAGCCTTAATCTTTTTGAACAAACCTTGCTCCAAATTCTTAGCCCTCATCTCCCGTTTGGCATCCTCAACCTTCCTATACTCCTCAATAATGGCCTTGTGCTGTGACGGATCGTAGCCATTCCATCTATCTCTCTTGCCGTCATAGCTGAGGTTTAATGTTGGCTGTGCGAACTCATCGGCAGCTATCCCAGCGTTTGTGTACTTTGCGCCGATCTGTGAAGGAAATTGTGATGACACAATTATTTACCCCCTTACAAGCCACTGCGTAGATAGCGACGTATTGGTGAACGTCGTGAGATGACATCTCTTCGTTTTGCTCGAATTGATCAGCTGCTTCCTTTATCTCTGCGAGGCGTTCGTTGATGCGCTCGATCGAACCTTTGAAGTCACTGCTGTTGCTCTCATTGAAATGGCTGGTCGGTATTGTCAAATCTATGATGTTATTGACGGGTGCGATCTCTATCGATAGTAAGTCTGGCTCTGTGAGTCCCCCCTTACAAGAAAGAAGTTTAAAGTTGCACATTGGTTAAACAACGTCCTGTCTCTATTTGTCACTATCCACAAATAAAGACAGGACGTTGCTTAACCATGTTCAACTTTAAACATCTTTCATAAGTAAGACCCTTACAGGGACTGCGGAAGTACTCCATGCCGGTGGGGACAAACTTCTTTGGTTCAGAAAAAAACAAAGATTAGTGGATTATCACAGAGATCTCTTCTTTACTAGGTAGTAAATTGGAGGGGGCGTAGCCCCTCCCCTTTTGATTTTAAGGGACATTTGGCCCCCTCTGCTCCCCACATCCACTATCCCTGTTGATTGATAATGAGTCTGTTTTGTTTTATGTAGAGAATCTCTTGGTACTTTCATTCCATGTTGTGTCCCTCAGGTGATAAATCTTTGGGGTAAGTTGTTTTTGCCTTCATAGGGAGTAAATTTATGTTATCAACTTAGCTTTAGGTATTGTGTATTATTGCCAATTCTATTAAATAAATGTGCCTAGTACACTTACAACTGATGATGTAGGTTAGGAACTTACTTTTCTGGGCCTTTCTAAGCAATCTTTCTTCACGTGTGTAACAGCTCCACAGTTTTCACAAGCCCCTTTCCTGTACTTAGTTGCAGATTTGGTCTGAAAGAAAAATGTTGTGAGTTTTTCTGACTTTGACTTACAGTTGAAACTTATAATTTTTATTTTTCTATAGTGTAAAACCACACTTAGGTCATAGGTTATTTAATTGAAAATGAAAATTTTGATAAGATTTTTTCAGTGAAATAATTCCTAAATTAAAAATTATAGAATTAGCAAATGAGACATCTCTTCGTCATTTGATTCTGAATGTAACTTTGGACAATGAGCAGGAGTTAACTTAGTAGTTTCCCTATAGTTGGCGCTAATCAGTGCTTTAACTGATAAATGAGCATAGCAAGATTTCTGATCCGACGAATTATGTATTCCATGGTCAAGTTGGTAAAGGCACTTCGGCTTAAGGAGGATCGCTTGTATAAGTGTGGGCTCGAGTCCCGTCGGATGACTTTTAATTTTCAGTCTAAACTTAATTAATCAGTTTATTTTTATAATCAACATCATCAATAACTTACAGTATCAACTCCCTTGTTATAAAATGTGTCAAGTTTAGTAAACCCTGCTTCTCTGTCCTCCTGAGGCCTCTGATGCTTGAGCGTGGGTCCGGCCGTGCCGTAATACCATGGCGCAGATGAAATGTACTGAGGTATGTGCGGGTTGATGTCTTTGCCTGAGAAATATTGATTTAGTTAGTATTGAAATCGGTAATCACGGCTTACATATAGGAAATATGAAAAATGTACACGGTATAGAGTTAGTAACGAACGGCTGCAGGTTGTTTATGGTGCTAGTCAAATAGTAATTATTAGTTTCAGAAGTTTATATTCTAGTAATTTCTGAGGTTGAGCATGGTCTATCTCTCATTCAGTTCATAATCTCCTTCACTATCATGTCTTTGAGGCAGCCTGAAGTCTTCGTCACCATAATAAGATTGGACAAAGTTAACCAAACGTTTTATAGTTTCTTCGAATAAAATTGACAAGGAACAGTAAATTGATTAAATAAATGTCATATTTTACCTGTTTCATCAACAGCAGCGGGCGCAGTACCCGCCTTACGAGCCTCTTCCAACTCCTTGGCCTTCCTCCAGTCTTCTCTGGATTTCTTCTTAGGCTCATCATCTTCGTCACCTACGTCGTCTTTATTTCGTAGGATTTGAGATACCGCCACTCGGGCGCCCGTTGCCATTTCGAAATCCTATTTATAACGCGATTTATAGGAAATTAGATGAAAAAAAACCAAGGAAAAATCCAAGTAAACAACACCAACCACAACCACAACGCAGTACAATACAATCAAAATTATTTGACATTAACAGTGATTGTTAAATAACGTGACAGTTCATTTTCATAAGTTGGTAGACAGAAAATTATTATCAAGGAATTTCTATACTACGTACCTGGAATGCTGACTGAGACAGAAAACAAGGTCCGCTTGAGAGATAAAACTTGAGCGGTGTGTCTCTTTCTAAAGGGTGATCATAATTTATGAACTAAACATTCCTAATCCTTAATGAATATCCTGAAATTTAAATGATATGGGCACACTACTAATCCAACAACGAGTGTGAAAGAGACAAAGCTACCAAGAAAGCCTTTTAACAAGACCGACAATCCTTATAACCGAGATTGAATTATAATAGATCGTGCACTGTCGTGATAAGGTTCAAAATCCCTTTTACATTAAAGTCGAGTTCACTATCCTGTTACGTAGTATATAAAATCCTTGATTATTATCGACCCTTCTGTATCTGTGGTTTTTCGCTTTCTCGATTCCCCAAAAATTCAAATCCGTTATGGGCGCTACTCACACACCTGCCGCAGGGGCAATCTAGGGTGCATGGCGGTTGTGGCAATATTGGGAGTGTCTCTACACACTTGCCAAATTGCCCCTTCATGCCTACACACATCACAATTAGGGTCATCCCCACTCCTACACCCTAGATTGCCCCTGCGGCAGGTGTGTGAGTAGGGCGCTTTACTATTCTTTTCTCTTGCTCCACCTCTGCGGTGCTCGAGAAGCGCTGTAGCACTGCGTGGCGCTGCGCTGCTCACGAAACATGTACGTTGCGGGCAAGGGGCGCTTCGCTCTTGGGCTATCCAATTTATAATCTGGAAGTCTTGAAGTAGGTACTGAATTTAGGTCTTTGGCAATGTCATGGTTTCTGATCAAGAGAGAAATAAAACAAAAATAAAGTACATACAAATATTTATTAGAATAACATTAATTTTCTATAAAATATATTGCTAGGTCATAATTCCGTAAATTCTTGTAAAATTATATTTTATTTTCTGAGTACACTTCTTCCAACGGATCTTGGCATTCGTGAAGTTAGCCGTGCAGTGCAACATTTTCATACAAAAAGCCTAACTTCACGAATGCCTAGAACTGTACTATTCCACAGCTTAATATTGGTCCATGTCTTTGTCTATAGCTTGCGACGAGCCCTAGCGCGGTGGTATGATGGCCGGGGTACGTAGATTCGCTCGTTGCTATCACCAGCTTGAGTCATGGACTCTTCTAACGGCTCAGCACGTGGCGTGAATAGCTTACGACGACTTCGAGTTACACTGTAAAATAAATTTAGATTTTACCGTATTTACGTGGATTTGTTAGACATTTTTCTAGATGCGTTCGATATTCTTTAAAAGATACGTGAACAAACTAATCAGATGTGCTTGAATTTACATTTACCTTTAGCACAGAATAAATAGGTACGGAAGCCTGACTTCGCGCAAACATATTTTATTTAAATAACGACTCTTGCTGCGACGTAAGAAAGTGCAATTCAGCTCGCATAAGCGCTTAGTGCGTAGTACAATATTCACCTAAACTTTTGACTCTCTTTCTAACGCATAATTCAGTCACTGTCTGGCGCGGAGTGACATGGAAGGGTTGTCTACTTGTCACGTGATAGGTATTACGCGCGAGGCGGTTGGCGTGCGAGCCGAGTGGCAAGTGGGAGCCCTACCTGCCAAGGCCCACCAGGGCGGGCCCGCCAATGTACTTGTAGCTTTGTACCTAAAGTGCGGAGTGCGCCTTCTGTACCTATTATGTGCCCTTAGATTAATTGGGTTGATAAAAATGTATGGTGGGACTCGGCGAAAGATAAGAAACTTTTGCACATCAGTGGGACGAAACAGGTTGACGAAAAAAATGCATACAATTTACCTTTTGGATGGACAACTCTGTATCCCCAACAACGGCGGCAAATTCTCATCGTGTCCCGGCATTTTTTCAGGCGATGGTATATCTTTCACTTCTTTCTTGAAAGCTGGAAGACCTAAAGTTACGTCTGAAAACTCTTTCTTCAAATTCAAAATATCTTTCAACTTTTCGTTGTCTTGGTCGGAATTTTCTTCATCGTTTTTCCTTCGACGCAACCGTAGGCTTCGTTTGGTGTTTTTTGATTTCTCGCATTTCGTGTTACTTTCTAATAATACTTCGTCGGCATCCTTTTTCTTTTCATCTGAAATGTTTAGTACGGATTTGCCTTTTTGCCTGAGATTATACTTTACTTCTTGTTTACTTTCAAAAATTTCAGGCTCTTTTTTATTTTGCACGTTTCCTTTTGTATTTCCCTGTTTATTCTCAACTATTTCAGTTCTCGCGTCATCATTATCGTTTGTGTCAATTTCTTGATTTGTAATGGTTAGCAAGTCAAATTCAGTAGGTCTATGCGTTGACAAATCTTTGAAGATATTTTCAAATTCTTCAATTGTGGTGTCTTGCTTTGAATCATTGTTTGTTTCTGATGCACTAGTCACAACTATGTTAATCCTTCCTTTCGGTACGGGAGCTTTTTTTACAGTCACTGGTTCTGTTGTGAGTAAAGTTGCTGATTTTTCTTCAACAGTAGCTGAATCTATTTTTATTTCTTGTTTGTCGTTTCTCGATTTTTGTTCTAATACAAGCTTATCAATAGATTTGCGGACGTCGTCTAAGTTAGTTAGACCAATCATTTTAGAAGGTGTAGTCAAAATCTCCTTTTCTTTGTCTTTTACTTGTGGAGACTCAAATACGTCTATTGAATCGTGTTTCTTGACTAGTGCCTTCTTATTGTTAATGGATGATAGAACTTCAAGCTTAGCAATATTTTCTCCCAACAGTTTTTTCATAGTGCTCGGTTCGAATGGATTGTCTACATCATCCGAGACGATTGATGGCGATCTTTCGTTGTTTTTTCTACAGCTACCTTTTAAGTCTGTTACTACTTTACTGTGTAAGATTACATTATTTACGTCAACATTGTCGAAATATGTTCGTTTTACCGCTATTGGTTTCGCAATCAGAATCTCATTTGATTTGAGTTCTTTTTCTTCGTCGTCTACGTTAATTTTTGTACTGTTACAAGGCTTAGTAGGTGGTTTTTCTTCTTGGACATATTTATCATCCAACGAATCTTTAGTTTTATTAGAACTTATGACAGTTTCAGAGTCATCCGATTTCTCAGAAACATGTATTTCTTCAGTAATTTTTGCAATTTCTTCGAAATAAGTTCTTTTCTCTTTCAAGATCTTGATATCGCCGAATGCACTATTTATATCGGAAGATTTGTCTCCACTTTCGTCAGAAGCTTTTTCTAGCTGTTCAAATTGATTCAATGAGCTGTCGCTGATGTTGCTTTGTGTTGGTTTCTTCAAAGACTGCATAATCCTGCTCACTAAAGTTTCTGATACTTTAGGCGGTATTACTACAGCTTCGTTTTTCTCTGCGTCAGGTATAATCTGACTCTCTTCTTTATCTTCAAGCATTGATTTGTGTTCGACTATTTCTTGCATTTCCTCATCAATGCTAGTGTCTATAGCTGAAGCTCTAACTAAAAACGTTTCTTTTTCATTTTCTGTCTCAGAATCATGTTCATTTTCTTCTGTATTAGCTAAGTCATCATCGCTTGAATCTGGAGCTGACGTTCTGACAAAGTAAGTCCCTCTAACTTGATTTTTAACCTCAAAGCTTTCATTTGGACCATTATCTTGTTCCATGTCAGAAACAAAGTATGTTCCTCTTACATCAGACTTATTTACATCACTTACATTCTTAGATTCAGTGTATGAAAGTTCGTCAACTCTTTCTACCTTCCTGCTTATCTCTGTCTCATTAATAGATAAACTGTTTGAGTCAAGCATTTCAGTTTTATCCTTTACGTCACTTTCATCACCAGTCTCGTTATCTGAGTTCTTAGGAGTATCATCATTTTGTTTTACAGTGTCTGATGATTTGTCAAGATCACTCTCTTCGTCAGATTGTTCCTTTTCGTGTTTCATTTCAGATTTGACTGCTTTAGATCTGTTCAAGCATTCCTTCCTAAACACAGGTTCTAAACTCTGGTTGAATGGATCTGATGATTCATCTTCACTATCAGTTAAGACTACTTCCTCTTGATCTTCAGGAATAGTTTCTTTATATGCTTTTTCTGGAATACAAAATGGCAAATTTTTAATGATAAGCATTCCATCATTTGTACCCTTTTTAAGTACCTTTCTATTTTGTTTCTATTATGATATAATTACATAAATAAAAAGTAAATCTCACCATCTCTTTCATCAATACAAGAACGCAAATGCTTAACTTCTTCCTCAGCTCGCGCCCGCGCCAATCTTTCCGCGGAAAGTTTATCCTGCGACAAAAAAAAAAACATTATCTACTATACTAATTTATTAAAGCGGAAGTGTTTGTTTGAACGCGCTCAGGAACTACCAGTCCTATTTGAAAAATTCTTTCTGCTAAACTATACTCTTGAGGAAGGTTATAGGCTACTTTTCATCATCATCATCACCGTAACCATCACTACTGGGGCAACCCTGCGAAGGCACTGTTATTATAAAATTATTATTTTAAGAGACGAGAAAAAAAACAGTTAAAAGAGACTAAATTTTCACGCGTTACGCACTAAATTTTATAGCGTGAAGCGTCAAAACTGAAAAAACAAATTATTATAAGTCATCAAAAGAATAAATGTAAAAACAAATCAAGGACAACAAAGTGACCCCAGTAGGATCCCTTTTCTTTTTTTTTTATTGGGGAAAGTAATTCAAAAAAATTGAAAAACAAAAATAGTATACCTCTAAAACGGTGATTTCCGTCATCAAATGTGCCACTTTAGTTTGCAGGAATCTAGTTGGAGTACCGGTGGACATCGGCGGCGCCGCTGTTTTGACCAATCTCGCTTCATACTCTTCAATCATATCATCCATCTGAGGATTCAAGAAAATTGGTTCAGTCATTTAAGATCAGCGGGGCTAAAAAGAAGAGCAAAGAATCAGAATCATAGCGAGATTCTCGTATTAGAAAACACAAAATTGGCAATTCATCTTTTTGACAGTTTTGACAGATCAATCAATCAACAATACGGCCATTTAACGATTCTCCACAAAACTGTTTGTTAGGGGCTTTTTGGAATGGTCTCAATGCAGCACCAGGGCAACACAGTAAAACGTACACTTCTTCCAACGGGTCTTGGCAATCGTGAAGTTAGCCGTTTCGATGCGCAGTGCAACTTTTTTATACAAAATTTTCTTCTGCGCAGCGAAAAGCCTTACTTCACGAATGCCTATAAATTGTGACATCTATTGAGACAACTATAGTTAAATTGGAGGGAGCGAGGACCCCTACGTTTGATTTTAGTGTCTCAATGTATAGATGGTGATTACGGCGCGTTTCCATTGTACAAGTACTGGTGTAAGTAATAAGTTAAGTAGGCTACTTGTGTAATGGAAACACGGCGAATTTATACACGTTAGTGATTTACCTCAGATCTGAGTGATTGTATCTGCGCTTCGTAGTACTGTCGTGTCATATCCTTGGCTTCCTCCACTAGTTCCCTCATCGTGTTCGCAGATTGTTCTTGTGTTTCCTCCATAGCTGCTAGCAGTTCTTTGTTACGGGCTTGTGCTCTGTTATTGAATTTGAAAATTTATTTACACTTCATTGTGCTACATTACTATAGTGTAAAGATAACTATTAACAGAAGAGCTAGCATAGGTTTTTTTATACTTAAAAGGGCATCTCAAACCCATGAAATGTAAACTTTAGATTAAGTTGAAGAAATATACCTACATTTGTATTTATTTGTAACTATTGTTATCTCGATATTGTTCCCAGTTTAATACAAAAAAAGGAATTATAATATTAATTGAAGTGGGACTGGGCAGGTCACGAGTGCCGTATGCCGGAAGAATTGTGGGCTAAGGTTACCACTGAGTGGGTCCCACAAGGCGTTAAGCGGCCTCGTGGTCGGCCCAAGAGGAGATGGCGGGACGAACTCGACGACTACTCCACTAACTGACCGACAGAAGCCTTGCACCGGAGTGAATGGAAAAAGGGAAGGGAGGCCTTTGCCCAGCAGTGGGATCCAGTGGGCTGATTAGGTTAGATTAGATAATATTAATATTCCATGCCGCGTTACACGCTCGCGTGCAATCGGACATTCAATGAGACAGAGATATGATCAGAGCGAGCACGAAGTAGCTCTGTCACTCTCATCTCAAGGAGACCGAACGCAACAGAAGATAAATAGCCCGTTGAATGTCGCTTGCGAGCGTGTAAACGCGGCATCAGAATGAAATGCGAAAGTTTGTGAGGATGTCTGGATGTTTGTTACACTTTTACCCACAAACTACTAAACGGATTTTAATCAAACTTAGAATATACATAGTTTATGACCTGGAATAACACATAGGCTACTTTTAATCCGAGTAGGTATCACCTATCACCTATTGTATTTGTTAAATAGTGACAAATAGAGACAGGACGTAGTTAAACCAGTGTTCAAAGTTGAGAGGCTTTTGTAAGGCCTATAAAATCTAGCTAGGAGTTCACTTACTGCACCAGTTCAAAATGCAACAACTCGTTATCGGCTCGCAGCTTCATAACTTCGGCTGTGCAGGTGATAGTTGTGTCTTGTGTACTGCTCTCTAATGTCGACGCGAACATCGCTGTTGTGTTGTTGATTTCTGTGGAAATATTCAAGTTTTAATTCTTGCTATCCCTCAAAAAGTAAGTTTGTATGAGCAAGTGGTCAACTTTGGTGATGGAGGTTTTTAGTTTTTATACTTAATTTTTCTTTCCATTGGCATCATAAAAATACGGGATATATATTCAATATTTTGTTGGATTAGCAGATGAGACAGGTAATTTTTAAAAAAACCTTTGAATGTATGAAGTATTACTTTTAAAAATAATGTCTCCATAGCAAAATTCCTATATTCATAAATGAATAATATTACAGCTGATCGCAGATTTGTCAGCATCGTACACGTCGCACGCGCCGCCTTTAGAATTCGTCGTATGAAATCATATAGCTCGCACATTTCACCGTACGCGCCGTATTTAATAAAATATGGTAGGTGTATGTATGTATGGGGACTCCCTTTTCCGTATTTTGACTCAAAGGTGATCGTTTATGCGTACAAAAATGCGGTAGGTATCCGGCGCGTACTATGCTGACAAATGTGCGATCAGCTTTATGGTACTTTCCCCTCGTATAGCATAGCCATCAACCTTCCTTCTGAAGCGGTCGGTAAAACTAAGGTACTTACGTATATCTTGAGCGACTGCCGCCAAAGAGAGCACATGTTTCGTCTCGTGCGCGTACTGAGGCGACGGATTCAGTGTGACCACCATACTGACCGCTTCACCACGGGACCCTGACAGACCCGAGCCTAGCAGCCGAGTCAGTTTCGACTCTCTGTGGATGGAATTAGGTTCAAATTAAAAAAATCGTAACTGTCACAGTACTGAGCGTTTGAAATATCTAAGGATCTCGTTATGATTGTATAGTCTAACTAAAGCAATGGTTCTTAAACTTTTTAATTGTCTTACCCCTATGTTAATAACAATGAAACAAATTTTACCCCTGTTTAATAAATAACTCTCCCCATCTCACCAAACTTCTGTCTTTTGACATTTCTCACCAAGCCCTCTCAGCGACGAGATCGTCCCTCCAACGTTTCCTTGGCTGACATATTTACTCACTAGCTGCGCTCTCGCGTTACGCGCGTAGTGATGGTGATGATGACGATGACAAAAAAACCTATAGCCTTCCTCAAGAATTAAGCTATCAAATGCAGAAATAATTTTTCAAATCCGACTGGTAGTTCCAGAGATTAGATCATTCAAACAAACAAAGAAACAATCAAACTGTTCCGCTTTATCTATTGACTAGCAGCGCCCTCGCGGCGTTGCCCCCATAGTGATGGTAGGTATATGGTGATGATGATGAAGATGAAAAGTAGCCTATAACTTCCTCAAGAGCTTAGCTCCAGAAATAATTTTCCAAATCCGACTGGTAGTTCCTGAGCTTTGCGCGTTTAAATAAACCTCTTCCGCTTTATTATACTAGTAGATTAGTAGAAGTAGATAGATTAGCCGTACCTGTAAGGCACGAGCGCTTCCTGCCTCTGCCTCTGATTACGTCTCAGCAGATGTAGACATCTCTCCAACACGTGCAGTGAAGAGTTGATGGCCCTAGACTCTGCCATACGCGCGCCTGTGTTGGTATAGATAGATACCTGTATAATATTAGTATAGATACCTGTAAGGCACGAGCGCTTCCTGCCTTTGCCTCTGATTACGTCTCAGCAGATGTAGACATCTCTCCAACACGTGCAGTGAAGAGTTGATGGCTCTGGACTCTGCCATCCGAGCGCCTGTGTTGCGCGTGGCGCGCGCTCGTTCGCAGCCCGCTAAGTCGCAGAGTCTCACGCATGATGTGCGGATTTCACCGTCTGTGAATACATTAGGGCCTCGTTAATCCGGACAGGCAAAAACCAGACCTTTTGCGGATTACCGAGGTGTCCGGATTATAGTATGCAATCGCCTTTGTTGCAAAAACCACGTAAACAAAGCATCTTCTAACACGGGATTTTCCGATTTCTTCAGTGTTTTTCGTACACCGGGACCACGTTCTGTTAGGCTAACAATCTTTAAGATTTTGTCTTCATGATTGTTGTTAGCGAGCGCGCTAAATCAACACAGTAGACGGAAGGCGATAAACAAAAGAGTGACGACGGGTTGGCTCATGGCAGCCCGTTGCCCGGCCGGATTACAGCGATCACCGAACAAGCGGGAGTCCGGATTAACGAGGCCCTACTGTAGTATCTAGTTAGAAAAAAACTTGGGCCTTTAGGGAGTGGGGAGACGACGTTTTATGACGATAGAAATGCAAACTGGGCACACTGCGTTTTTCGAAGCGCGTTTGTATCGATACAAACGCGATTCGAACGCGCAGCTCAAAAACGCGCTGCAGAAAACATCGTGTGCCCACTCCCTTACATCTTTACTTAGATGATTTATTCAGTGTCAGGAGGCAATCTTTGTCTACACTTAACAGGACACTGTAACTTGGACATTGTTTAAAATGGAGTAGGCTTGCCCACTATATCCACAGCAAAGACATGGTCAATATGTGCGGGGCTGAAAATTTTTTATTTAGTTACTTGTTTAAGTTTTCTGTAATGATACTCTTTTCATGTTATACCACTTTCTTACTTCTACATTAGATCTTTAATGTCAAAAATATACCTGTCTCTGTCAGCATAGTGATAGTGAAGATGCAGTGCGAGCGAGATGAATGCGCGTGGACGCCCGTCGCCGCCACCACCAAGTTATGTTTGCCGGCCACCATCACATCGTACGCTTCTACGCCGGTACGGACGAATGCTTGTGTTACTCCCTGAAGAGGGAAAATCTTTACATCCATACATCCATATTATAAAGGTGAAAGTGTGTTTGTTTGTCTTGCTTTGACGTCAAAACAGCGAGACGGAATGACGTGATTTTTTGTGTGGAGATAGTTGGAGGGCTGGAGAGTGACAGAGGCTACTTTTTATCCCGAAAAAATGCATGTTTCTCTTGGGATAAAAAAGTGGTAGACCACGCGGGCGAAGCCGCGGGCGTCCGCAAGTTTCTAATATAAGCCAATGATTTGTTTAATTAGTCATTAACTTTTGGGAATTAATCACGTACTTTTCTCACAATGGATCTAGGCATTCGTGAAGTTAGCCGTTTCGTTTCGAATTCGCGCCTTGGGGATACAGTCGTGATAATATTTCATTTTTTTTTTAAGTACTAGAAAATGTTTGTTACCTTTGCATAGACTTGTCCTGTATTGTCCTCCCTAATGCGTAGCTTGGTTCTCTTTTCCGGTGGCGCCAGTAGGTCATATATTGCTTCATTGTAGATTTCTACAAAAGATACCTGAAAAAAGTACTACTGTACTATGTGCTAATGCTACAACAAAAGTACTAGAAGTCAAGAGAATCACATAGTCAAATACTATATCTAGTGAGTAGCTTTTAGGAAATTATAAGACCATGTCAGTTAAGTAAAATATTTTATACTCTTTCTATGAAATTTACTACCCTCAAGGTGAACAAACAAAAAATAAAAAATCTCTATAAATTATTCGACTGTTATTTTAAATTGTTTCTTTTGCATATGCAGTATGGGGTTCCGCTTTTAGACTTGAAGGGCCTTACATATGAAAGATGTTTAAAGTGAAACACTGTTTAAACAACATCCTGTCTTTATTTGTGGATAGTGACAAACAGAGACAGGACGTTGTTCAACTAGTGTTCAACTTTAAACATCTTTCATAAGTAAGGGGGGAAGGTGTTATGAGAAGGTTTTATTCTACTCACCCATACATAGTACTTGGTGCGGTTGGTGAGGTCGAAGTTGCTAGCAGTGAGGTCACTCTTCAGCTGAGCACTCATCCTTCTGTACTTGTCTCTCTGTGGCGCCGAGACTTGGCGTAACCGTTTTACCCACTGAAAATAAACAGATACATGATCATTAAAATAATGTTAATATTTATGCGATCTTTCCATTTTAGCATAATGAATGCACTTCACAAAAAAAAATCTGTATCTATAAGGCTGAATGCACACCTAGTCTCACAAGTGAATTCTCGAAGTACTACCAGATTCGGTGGAATAGGTTGATTCGACTGTGGACAGGTGTATTTCATATAAAGAATTCTAAAATTCGATTCGTTCAGTGCAGATAGGTGTGCGCCCACCTTAAATAGAGAATTTTTAGTTCTGAAGAAAAAAACTATTTTACTGTATTTATAGGAATCATCACCTGCAACTCAAACTCCTGCTGACTGTACCCAAGCTTATCAGCTCCACTTTCCGAAGGCTTGTATATCGGCTGCTGCGATGCATCAACCATTTTGAACACATACTCGAGCGAGCGAGGCACGAGGCCGGGTGAGTTCACCGTCCCCATCAGAGTATATGTCTTGCCAGACCCTGAAGCTCCGTATGTGAGGAGTGTGAAGCTATGACCTTCTGGTAGTTTCTTCAGATTGTCTTTAACCACTTGTTCAAATATTTCCTGGAATAAACGAGTTTATGGTTAATTTTAGGGAACTCTTTGACTTGGTCTTTGTGTACACAACAAGCATGTATGAAGAATGTGAGTCAATAAGTGAGTAGTTTTTTTTTTTTTTTTATTCTTAATTTTTTTAGGGACTTTGAGTCTTACATTAAAACTATGTCAGTCCCATAGGAAAATCTAAACGTAAAATTATTCATTATCGTGAAGTATCTTGTATGTGGACTTATAGAGCATGACAGCTGCATCAGAAGTGGATGCAGCCAGTATACTTTGAAATAAGCCCACATCAAGGACATTGATGTGAAATTTATCAATCAGCTCCTGCCTCATAGGTCCGCTCCGGGAACACTCCACTAAAAAGTGATATGAGTCTTCAATAACACCACATGTTTCACACATGGGGCTTTCTACTCTTTTCATGAGGTACATAAATTGTAGTTGATGTATGTCAGATTCGTGTGAAAATCAGTAAAAATTATGCTTTCTTCTCTGGGAAACAATATGTAGTGAATATTTATACTTTAGAAAGTAAAAAAAGCCAAAAAATAGATTGCAGCATTGTACCTATTCTTTCTTATTTATATAATGCCATTGGTGTGCGATTGGGGAAGTTTACATTAGAATCGTTTTTATTGTGAACTGTTGAACTACTATTTAGCTTCGAACTGACAATATTGTTGAAGGTCTGTTCTGAGAGCCGAATAATGGTGCGTTTAAACGACGCGGGATATCACGAGCCTACGCGAGCCGAGCCGTCCGTGGAGGCGCGGCTCGGCTAGAGCCGAGCCGAGCGTAGCTGTTTAAACGGCGCGTGGCGCGCCGAGTCACGAGCCGAGCCAGGAGTGCAAGCACCGTTCTTATCGATCGCTAAATTTGACATTTAGAATCGACAAAATTTGGATTTATCAATGAAAAATTTAATTTTATCGAATTCTATCGAATCTAAATGTCAACTTAGCGATCGATAAGAACGGTGCTTGCACTGCAGGCTCGGCTCGCGTATTGGCGCGCCGTTTAAACGCACCATTATGTTTAGTTTATTATCAAGTTTACTTACTTTTTGGCTACACTGGGCATCAAATATACGGGAAAAGGTATACATTCGTGACACATTGTGCTGAGTCCGCCGCCCGTGGCCAGCAGTCGTCGTATCCAGGGAAGTTACCAGACACCTGTCTGAACGCACTTCGTACAAGTTATTAGGAGCGTCATGCGGTTTCATACGCAAGTACACTTGCACTAACTCAGGCTCCTCAACTTCAGAATCCTCAAATAATTCCAATAGGTTCGTGCCTTTCTGGGGACGAGGTCTCATGAACGGATTATTTATCAGCGGAGGCCGCGGTTCTATGAACGAAGGTATGTCTCGTCTCGAGGTCTCATTGTCCGAGAAACGTTGTTCCATCATTTTAACGATTACACACAAAACTGCGACATGAAAACTCAATGTTAATAAATTATTTTTCAAATAAAACAAACGGCAACGGTTTGCTTGACTTTCAAAAACTATTTTGACGTTTTGTTTTGATTGAAATTGAATTTAGTTTTGTTGGATTTAGTATGTTGGTAGAAGTAGTTTGTCAGTTCGACCACAGATTATAACTCCATTAACCATTCATTTCAAATCGATTCCAAGTTTGTAGTACAATCGCACGCAGTACAACTCTAGTTTTTTTTATGGCAACATTGACACTGAATCATTCAAAAGTTCACCATCGACAATGCATTCATTCATTTCATTCAGTCAATTTTGTAATGTCGGATCGGATGTGTTTCTTGTGTACTTTTGTTTTTAGTTTTGTTTATTTTCATTAAAAATCGAAATATCCTTCAAAAATGAGTATTATCTAGCCTTAGCTATAGATCACTTCATCGCAGCTATGTACAGTTTCTTAATTTCATAATGTCATTTATGAATACAAAGAATTTGTGAAAATGTGATAGTTTTTCGTATTTGGCGTGGTGCCATAGTTATAATTGCTGTTTTAACGGAAATAGGCACCATGAAGTGTTTGGGGTTTATTGTTTTGGCGCTGATATGTGTCCGGAATTGTCTGGGGTATTGCCCGTCATTGTGTTTGTGTAAAAGCAACAAGGTGTCTGATGGGCCAGCATCGGAGCTCCTTCCGGGGGAGCTTCTGAGACTGAAGTGCGGCGGAAGCCCTGCTCAGATCACCGAGCTCAAGGAGATAGATCTCAGCAAGTTATGGACCATTGTTGTGAGCTTGTAAGTCACCAATCAATTTTTTACTGAATGAAGTTAATGAAACAGTTTGTTAGTAATATAAGCTCAAATTATACCAAATTTTCAGGAACCTTTCAGGCAATGCTGTCTCAACTCTATCCAGAGAGTTGTATCTACCAAATCTACAAAAACTGTAAGTTTGACTTCATTGCTCTATTAACTAAAAATTCTTCATTTGTATCCATAATTCTTCTCGAATCAAGTGTTTATCTAGCTAGATAATAATCTGGGACACTGCTTATCTTTTCTCTACACAGTCATAATGAAAACAAAGAGTCAACATTACTTATCTTATTTACAGAGATCTAAGCCACAACCAGATATCTCTCATAGAATCCGATGCATTTTACAACCTGACCTCTTTGCAAAGATTGGACCTGTCATACAATCAGATCAGCAATGTCTACAAAGAGATGTTCAAAGGATTGGTCAACTTGGAGAGGCTGATTCTCACTCATAACCATATCTCGGCCATGGGAGCTGGGACATTTGATTATCTTGTGGGTTTGAAACAACTGTAAGTATGACTACTATCATAAATTAGCATGGCATATTGTGATGATGATGATATATGCCTATAACATTCCTCATGAGTTTAGCTGTAGCGCCCTCGCGACGTTGCCCCCGTAGTGATGGCAAATTGTGATGATGATGCTAAAAAGTAGCCTATGAGTCCTCATGAGTTTATCTATCAAATGCAAAAATAATTTTTCAAATCCGACTGGTAGTTCCTGAGTCTTCCTAGCAAAGGCCTTACATTTACAAGGCTGAATTTATAACAATCAATGCTACAGTATTATTATCTTTGACAATTTCATACCTAATTTGTAATTTATAATGAGCCATTTAAAGTTTATAACAAGTAACAAAGCTGTATGAGAAATTCTTGCATGATTTTTCACAAAAAAGTATCTTTTGATTGAGCACTCTATTCTTGTTAAATTTCTTGAGTCTTTTATTACTTCTTCCAGGGACATTACAGAAAATCCACTAATATGTGACTGCGAACTTCTCTGGGTCGGCGACTGGTCAAAAAACACGAGTGTCAAACTAGCCGGCAACCCCAAATGTGCATTCCCAGAAAACATGGTCAACAAAACTGTTCGTAAACTCAAAATATTCCTTGATCTATCCGCCTGTGGAAGTGCCCTCCCTTCGAACACTTTAATCATGAAACCTAATCATGACCAAGTGGTTTTCGAAGGGGACACCTTATCTCTCACCTGCAATGCTCCATTTGCATCGGTCATTGCCAAATATGAGTTGAAATGGCAGCATCCAATGCTAGAGATATGTGACGTCAACATCACATCTACCGAAATGCAGGAGGAAGGAATGGCAGAGACTACAGTATTCTTCCCCAATATCACACACCATCATTTGGGGAATTGGACCTGTCTCTACAGCGATCAGAATCGCATTCATCACAATCGTACTATACAAGTGACGGTACTATCGAACGACACTCAGTATTGTAAAACGAACTCCTTTACGAATAATAAAGGGTTGTACTCGTGGCCTCAGTTATTGACAAATCATACAACATCAGTACCGTGTACAAGCGGAGAGGGTATGGCTCATAGACACTGTTATGCTGATGCGACATGGGGCGAGGCCAACACAACAGAATGTTCATACATAAGCAACGTGACGAAACTCCTTCAACAATTCGCGCTATTGAACGTCAGCTTAGTGCAATATTCAGCTGTCAATGCTACGGAAAGATTGGCGATGCTGATACGTGAGAGAACCTATCCGATAGCAGAGATTTCCGATCCAGATGATGTTATGTTCATTGCTCAGGCGATACGGAATTATATGCAGTACATATCAGAAGAAAAAGATCTAGGTAAGTCATAATTGTATCAAAATGTTTCTGCAGTTGCGATTTTTGTTTTGGTTTTAAACAAGTCCTCACATTAATACATTTACTGGTATGAAGTATTTCTCGCTCAGTATCTTTCTACCCACTGCAACAGTAGGGCATAACATAACGCTTATATCAGAACTAGTGAACGCCTGCGGCTTCGCCCGCGTGGACTATTATTTGTTTATCCCGAAAAAATGCATGTTTCCCGTGGGATAAAAAAGTAGTAGTCCACGCGGGCGAAGTCGCGGGCGTCCGCTAGTAATTTATAAATAAGATTACAAACTACAGTTCTCTTTCTAAATATATTTTTAACTCGGCATTGCTAACGGTAAACAAACTGACGTGAATCATGTTTCAAATCACACAAATTGTATCAATGTTTATGGTTTTGATCTTTTGATATTTTGTAGGTAGGTATGCTCTCGGTACTGACATTGAGAGTTTTAGAACAGTCTTATTATTAAAGAGCTATAAAACTGCTAAAGCAATAATGTTCAGAAAAAAAAAAAAAATATGCAATCCGCTTTTGAATCAGACGCATATTCCCTACTAGCAGCACCCTCGCGGCGTTGCCCCCGTAGTGATGGTATATGGTGATGATGATGATGAAAAGTGGCCTATAGTCATCCTCAAGAGCTTAGCGATCAAAAATAGAAAAAAAAATTCGGATCCGACTGGTAGTTCATGAGATTAGCGCGTTCAAACAAACAAACCCTTCCGCTTTATATATATCAGTATCAGATAGTATAGATTATAGATTGAACTAATGAGAGAACATTGAAACTAATACAAAATTATGCATCTAAACTTTATTATATGAATTATTACGACGAAGTAGCGAAGTTTTAATAATGTGGCCAAGCACAAGTCGTAGATCGAACACGAAGTTTTTATCGCGACAACGCAACACGAATCTTCGCGCGATAATGTAGCTGTAGCAAAAGAAAAAAAATATACACTACTGTATGTGAAAATAAACCATAATCATAATCATTCATTTATTGCAAGAAATATGGTCATAACAAGATCTTAATACTATATAAAGTGTCACATACTTCACCAAAAAACATCGGCATGCAAAATTACATAAAATAAATTGAATTTAATAAAATGTCACTAAAATAAAATGAAATAAAATTAAAAAATAGAAATAATTTGAAATGTCATGTTTAGTTAATATTAATAATTACTGTATGTCCAAGAATTCGTTTACACTATAAAATGCTTTTTCAATAAGCCACAATTTTAACTTTTTTATAAATAATCTCTAATAAAAACATACATACATACATAAAATCACGCCTCTTTCCCGCAGGGGTAGGCAGAGACCACGGATTTTCACTTGCTACGATCCTGACACAGCTCTTTAAATTAATTTATTATGCCAGTTTTAATTTTGTATGTGAACTTTGAAGAGTAATATTGTTTTCCAGGTCCAACGCTACTGGACGTGATAAGTTCAGCTATGAACATCTCCTCGACTACGATGGTTCGTGCGGAGACGCGCCACGGCTCGTGCACGGACATGGTTCGCGCGGCGGAACAGATCTCTACATACATCACCAATGTTAATGGACAGAAAGTAACTATATAAAATGGAGACGATATTATATCCGTACCCCTAATATAAATGTGAAAGTGTGTTTATTTGTTTGTTTATTTGTCCTACTTTCACGTCAAAACAGAGATGTGTGAAATGAAATGAAATGAAAATGAAATGATTTATTTGTGTGGAGATAGTTGGAGGGCTGGAGAGTAACATAGGCTACTTTCTATGTGGGTACCACGCGAGCGAAGCCGCGGGCAGCAGCTAGTATATTATAAAAAAAAACAAGCAAGGTTTTACAAAAGGCTTAGGCTTATTTATATAAGCCTAAATATGAACATTATTTAGCCCATCGTCATTAGAAATAGCCTGGGGCTAGATGGCGCTGTGTCAAATGTCCAGCAATGTTTATATTTATTTATTATTTATTTATTTACATGTTTTTTTACTTTGTTTTTCTTTTAAATACTGCTAAGGTAGTAGAAAAGTATACGGCCCACCTGATGGTAAGCGGTTACCGTAGCCTATGGACGCCTGTGATACCAGAGGAGTCACACTCGCGATGCTGACCCTTTAAAAGAGGAATCACTGCGCCGACAACACAATGGACAAGACTGTTCCAACAGTTGTCACCGCAGAGCTTTGCAGAGCACTGGCAACCTTACTCACAGATATAGACTTACAGATAGAGTTTCCAACAGATTCCGTAATAAAATAAATATTGCTGGACATTTCACACAGCGCCATCTAGCCCCAAAGTAAGCAAAGCTTGTATTATGGGAACCAGATAACTGATAGAATACTTATATACTTTGCTTATTTTTGTAAATACATACTTATAATACTTTATAACACCCAGACATAGAACAAATATCTATATCATACAAATGTTTGTCCTGGATGGGAATCGAACCCACGACCTACAGCGCAGAAGGCAGAGCTACTAACCAACTGAGCTAAGAGGCCCGTCAATATAGAGTCTGGCGGAAAGACTAATTCAGACAAACACATTTAGACGCTGGGTGGAAATTGCCACCTAATTTACTCTATGTCTAAGTACCTACCCCCTTACTTATGAAAGATGTTTAAAGTTGAACACTGGTTGAACAACGTCCTGTCTCTGTTTGTCACTATCCACAAATAAAGACAGGACGATGTTTAAACAGTGTTTCACTATAAAAATCTTTCATAAGTAAGGCCCCTAGTTTTTAAATGGTTTTTAAATGTGTTTAAAACGTGTACCTATTTTAGTTTTAAGAACACTATGGATCAAGTATCTGCAATAAAGATTTATTACTATATTATTATAATATGATGTGTATCTTTCCAGTCGAACCTAGCGGTGGAGCATTTCCGAGTAAGCGAGGGTTTCGTCGGCGCTACGTGCGTGTGGTTCAGTGGCCGTGCACCCAACGCCCCGCAGCTGCACTGCACCACCACCAACCGGACGGTGGCGCCGCTGTTGGCGGTCAGCGACGCGCTCATACACGCCAGCGTGCAGGTGAGCCTATTACTATTATTAGTTTTTATCTTTACTGTTATTAGTAGTTTATTAGTAGAGCCTATTATTACTAAATTACTAAATAGTAGTTTCACCGATAAGAAAAGCTTTGCGAATTTGTAATGAAAGGACGTCCCTGTGCGCGCTAGCTTCTTATTTAGTTTAAACATATACCTAACTACTTAAAGGTTGAAAGAACGTGTGTCTGCTCCTATTCTTAAAATCCAGATTATGTGTTAAGAGAACCCTAGTGTCTAGTCAAACCTAACATAGGCTTTAAGACACTATTTAACAGACAGATGTATTGTGTTGATGAATAAAATATCTATCTATACACGAGCCATTTTGGATATACAATGTTTACTAACATTGCACTGACAGATCAATCAGTTGATAGCAGGAATAGACCAATCACAGAAAACTGAGATTCATTACGATAGGCCATATTGAATCAGTGCCAATCATATTTAATCTCAGTTTTCTGTGATTGGTCTATTCCTGTTATCAGCTGATTGATCTGTCAGTGCAGTGTTAGTAAACATTGTACATCCAAAATGGCTCGAGTATAGCGACGTGCCAATGGGCGCATATTAAGGGGGGTTTAGGAGGACCGGACGCCTCCCTTAGCAAAGATAAAAATAAAAATTCGCGAAATAGATATTTATAATTTGTATCCGAAATGAGATATCCGTGATCAGGTGGTTCATGACAAAGAAAAAAATTTGGAACCCTTGAACAGTTGAGCCCCATTAAGTTCGGGGGAAACCTAGTCAATCTTTGTATTTTGGAACCCTTGGATCCCCTCCCATAACAAAGCTATAGCTACGCCCATGCGTGTCACAAAGTGACATGACGTGACGCTACGTGTGTGTGGTTCTATGGTCGTGCACCTAACGCCCCGTAGCTGCACGATTTCATCTAATTGTATTAGGCTAGCTGAAACGTAATTTTTGTATGCGTTAAATGCGTTTAGGCTAGCTAAATACCATTAAAAAACATGGTGCAAGACGCCCACAAACTTGTATTTACTGGAACTCGTATAAAGTTATTCCATCAATCTTTAAATATATTAAAGCAATGCGGGCGGTAGGAGAGAAAGGCATCCGGCTGGCACAAAGCCGCTAGGAGTGGCTTTATAGGCCTTTACCTAGGATTGAGTGCGGCCGGCTGTATAGATATACTAGCTTCTGCCTGCTGCTTTGCCCGTACATTTGCCCCTACATAACATAATATGTTACGAGTATGTAGGTATAGTCAGCGTCATCAATCGGTATCCCCCTATTGATTTTAACAAGGACCCTTTTCATTTCAACTTTGGATTTCAGTCGGATTTGCTAGTATACTTATGGATATCTAATTTCGCTCGAGTTCCT
This sequence comes from Camptogramma bilineatum, assembly GCA_958496255.1. Classification (NCBI taxonomy): domain Eukaryota; kingdom Metazoa; phylum Arthropoda; class Insecta; order Lepidoptera; family Geometridae; genus Camptogramma; species Camptogramma bilineatum. The sequence continues at coordinate 15,448,210 of OY292459.1, forward strand.
ATACTAGCAAATCCGACTGAAATCCAAAGTTGAAATGAAAAGGGTCCTTGTTAAAATCAATAGGGGGATACCGATTGATGATGCTGACTGTACCTCGCGGGCAACACTAATTAATAATAAACTTTCAGGATGGACATAGGCTATATTATAGCCTATGTCCATCCTGAAAGTTTATTCTAAATACTGGTGAAAGAATTTTTGAAATCGGATGAGTAGTTTCGGAGATTACCTCCTACATACAAAACAAACTTTACCTCATTATAATCCTACTAATATTATAAAGGCGAAAGTCCGTGTGTGTGTGTGTGTGTGTGTGTGTGAATCGCGAGCTGTTGTACTTATACATCCCTTCAATTTAATAGCCACGAGAAAGTACGAGAAATATTACGTTAGTTCAGTAAGATTAACTTAAGGATTCATCAATCTATACTAATATTATAAAGAGGTAAAGTTTGTTTTGTAAGTTTATTAGTATAGATTGATGAATCCTTACGTTAATCTTACTGAACTAACGTAATATTTCTCGTACTTTCTCGTGGCTATTAAATTGAAGGGATGTATAAGTAAAACAGCTCGCGATTCACACACACACACACACACACACACACACACGGACTTTCGCCTTTATAATATTAGTAGGATTATAATGAGGTAAAGTTTGTTTTCCACAACACAACAACAGCTCGCGATTGACTCCCGTTTATTACTGTTCTCCTAAGTATGACATGAAAAACCAGAAAAAAATGCGTTTCGTAAAACATCGAAAACTAAATCATTTGTAAGAAAAGCAAAATAGTATTATAAAGCTTGAAGTACTATACATACCTTCTTAGTACTACACCTCGCCACGGGGGTAAAAAAATCAAAAAAAATCAAAAATCAAATATCATTTATTCAGTAGGACCGCTATGATCACTTTGAAACGTCTTAAGAGCTAGGTGATTCTACTCCTGTTCTTTCGCGACCAACACCGTGAAGAATCAGGGCAACAAACACGGTATGGGGCCTAGCTTTCTTTTCGGTGAAAGTTACGCCGTTAGTACACCGACGCATTCGCATGCGACAGCGAATCGACGAAAAAACTGTAAGTTGTATGGCAATGTTTCGCATGTGTTATGTCTCGCTCTATCATATAGCTAGATGAAATAGTTGCATCCTTGTCTGTATTGTTTCGCAAGCAACTGCGAAATGGCTGTTACACCGACGCAGCCGATTGGCATTAGAGTTTCGCATCGCAATGCGATGCGAACGTCGCTGTCGCATGCGAATGCGTCGGTGTACTAACGGCGTTAAAGATGAAAAGAAGCAAAAAAACTTTACAATTATTTTTATTCAAACTAAATTAAAACAAAAATAAAGTAAGTAAACTAGCATTTAATTTACCTACGTACTAGAATTACAATAATTATCTATGACATAGACTATTTTATATTGTTTATTAATTAATCATCATGAGGTCATAGGTTTCTTATCACTTATTTATTACTCTAATGATGCAATTCTGTTTTTTCCTTCTAAAATTTGCGTTACTATGATTACCTAAGGAATATTCCATTGATTTACGATTAGGACTTATGAATGTTATATAATTTACAACGATGTATCTACATTTCATTTTCAATAAAAAGTAAGTTCGTATGAGCAAGTGGCCAACTCTGGTGACGGAGTTTTTAGGCCGCCTAAAGGCCTCTGTCATGGCTTAACGACTTAAAAGCCGGGACCGTCAATTTAACGTGCCCTCCGAAGCACGGAAGCGCTCAGCTCGTAATATCACGTATAACTTCAACGATCAATCAAGAACGTCTTATCAAGCTACGCCACGAGCGCTTCGTGGCGTAGCGTCGCATTTTCAATCATCTAGATTTGATGAAAACCGATTTTGGACCCGACGAATATGGATTCCGTGGCCGAGTTGGATAAGACTCTGGCTTGAGGGGGATCGCTTGTATCAATGTTCGAATCCCGTCGGAATCAAAAACTTTGATAAAAATAAATAAATATTGCTGGACATTTCACACAGCGCCATCTAGCCCCATACTAAGCAAAGCTTGTACTATGGGAACCAGATAACTGATAGAATACTTATATTTTTTAAATACACACATAGAATACTTTATAACACCCAGACACAGAACAAACATCTATGTTCATCACACAAACGTTTGTCCTGGGTGGGAATCGAACCCACGACCTACAGTGCAGAAGGCAGATAAGACTTCATTTTCAATAGATGCAAAAGGCCTAAATTCTACTGTAATTTCCACAGATACCACAATCCCTTCTCTACAGTACAACTTCCTCTGGGGAGATGTTGCAAATCCATCCTCATGATCTCGTCGTCTCGGTTTACGAAGACGCATCTCTCTTCCCTCTCTTACCTATAGTGGATGAGGATGACGGAAGAAGGAGCGGGCATCGCGCAAAAGACTATTACGGACGGAGTACCAAAAGGGAGGATATGAATATGGAGATCACTTCGCCCGTCGTCGGATTTACTCTACGTAAGTACCACTAGGCTAACACTTCCAACTAATATTGTAAAGGCGAAAGTCCGTGTGTGTGTGTGTTTGAATGTTTGTTACCACGTACCTCCATAACTACTAAACCGATTTTGATGAAATTTGGAATGTAGATGGTTTAGGTTCTGGAATAACACATAGGCTTCTTATCCCAGAAAAAGCATGGTCTCGTGGGATAAAAAAAAGTAATCTACGCGGGCGAAGAGGTCGTATTCGTCACTGTCTAACAAAAAACGATGGCAATCCGTGGCGCAACTTTGACAGAAGTTAATCCGAGTTTATTAATAGAGGCCGTAGGTAGTGTCTAACTAAATTAAAATGAGAAAAAAAAAAAACCGACTAAAGCTGAGCAATTTAATGCACTCTCGAGGTGAATTTCTGTTCATGACTCCGAAGATCCTTGACAGATCCTCACCAAATTTTTATGGCACCAATCGGAAAGTGTGCCCTTTCAAACGAAATAGAATTTTCCAAATTAGTTCAGGCGTCTTCGAGTAATCGGTAAACATACAAAAAAAAAAGATTCCGACGACTTGAGAACCTCCTCCTTTTTTTAAAGTCGGTTAAAACATATTTTTTTAATAAAAAACGTTTAATATGTAATCGCGAGCTGATTCAAAGAAGCCTAAGCCTAAACAGAGTTATTTTACAGTTTTTCACACATCCGTACCCATATTATAAATGTGAAAGTGTGTTTATTTGTTTTTGTTTAATGTCCTGCTTTCACGTCAAAACAGAGCGACGGATTGACGTGATTTTTTTGTGTGGAGATAGTTGGAGGGCTGGAGAGTAACATAGGCTACATTTTATCCGGGTACCACGCGAGCGAAGCCGCAGGCAGCAGCTAGTACATTATAAAACAAAAAGTAAAAACTAGTTTTTCGTGTAATTATTTATTTCCATATTTACTAATTTTAAACTTAGTTTATTATCGCGTAAAAAGCTCTTACGCTAAAGCTAAAAAGCTTTCTTATTTCGAAGTAGGTACATTAAAATAACGGTCTCAATCAATTGAAGGCTATTTTGGCCTTATAACCAGTATTTTCTACTGATTTATAATTAAAAAAAAAAATGAAAAATGTGTTTATTTAAGCTTAACAATTTGCGGTACATACTTTACACTTACAATAATGCAAAAGTAATCAAGTGTTAGTAAGTAAAAATTTTACGATCTTAGTAAGACAGCATGGTATAAAAAGTTTACGACGATCATACAGGTAAAGTGGATTGTACCAATTTGAGCTCTATTCCCTTTTAATTAACTTTTAAACGTTAGATAAATTCACTGCTTTCCTTTTTTCATGCCACTCCCGCCACAAACATCGATTCGATTTTCTGATTATGAAGAATACATTATACACTATCAGCGGGGATAGTAGGAATATTTGTATCACTAAGTTCACGGGGTCTATTATGTCTAGTGGCATTATAATCGGTCGCCGTGAAATGGCGATCTCTAACACCACAGGAATGCCTCCCATGAAGAACGTAAACGTAGCTATTTGTATGTTCCGACACGGTGTAACAGGCGGCTTATTCGCTTGTGACACACTGAACAAACAATACAAAACTCTTAAATAAAAGAAAACTTGCACCACCAAAACCGCCCATAGAATTATCGAATAACACAAGTAAAAATAAAGATTTTCAGTACTAAGAAGTACTGTAAGACCTAACAATGGCACACCCCATGCGAAAATATTACATTTCAGAGTTTTTCTCTTTATTTCTGTTGCAAAGACAAGCACTATGTCTCGATACATGAGTACGGAAGCGATACCTAGCCAGCATAAGAAACCAAACTCGAAAAATAGGACGCAGTACATCACAGCCTCGCCCAAAGACTCTTCCGCAGCTAAATATGGGAGCCATAATACAAGCGTCAGAGTGAATATACTGTTGATGTACACATAGTTGTTGAAGGTCCGCGATTTGGGTAGAATGGTCCAAGTTATTATTCCGTAAACGAGAGCGATCAAAGATACGACGGCTGCTATACACTGGATTGTCCTGACTCCGACGTTTTCTTCAATTTCTTGTGCGATCGGTTCAACTCTATCCTTGTGCAGGCTTAATTCGTGTAGATTGTCTTGCTGTGTCCAACCGCTTAGCTCTTCCTCATGTATCACCATTGGAAAATCCTCAATTGTAGCCATCTCAGTTTCTGTTTCATATTCATAGTCGTTCTCGGTTCCGTCCGTTGTAAATTCATAGTCGTCAGAAAAGATAGGCATCTCATGGTGATCAATATAATCTTCACTCGAGCTAGGCATGTCTAGCGCTGGCTCTGTGATTGTTTTAGGCGCGGCAAATCGGTCACCTTCTACTTTCAAAGGCGGTGTTTTGACGGGAGCTCTTTCGTCGTAAATACGCCTTATCATATCAAAGGTCAGCATTTTTAAGACGAGATGCTTTAGCAAATGAAAATTCGTTCGTGAAATGAATATTTTGTAACATTCGCGGTAAAGAATAGCTTGGCTATTAATAGTTTTGGTAGAACGTTTGCATTAGTTGAAACGCGCACTAGAACTAAATCAACTAAGTATCAACAATATTTAAGGTAAAAATAGTTTGTCGTCATACCTAACATAAAACATAGGATTGATAAATTTTCCTCGTATCCTTACCTCATTAAGCGATTGTTACCTGAGATTCTTTTGATCGGAGGGATCGAATATAGTCTCAATTCAATAAATATATGTATTACACAACACATTTTGATTCTAGGCTAGATTCAGATGAAGATTCTCCGGATGAATCGAAACATTGTCGGTATCTAAATCGACGATATTTTTACGTGAGTAATTCCCGTGTGTTAAATAATGGGTGCGAATATGTTTGCAGGGAACGTGACTATCCGTGGTGAGTTGTTGGAGCCTATAATAGCTACGGTCCGGGCTAGCTCCGTCGGCGGAGTGGACGGTCGGGCAGCAGTGTGGGACCCTCATACTAGAAGATGGCAGGACAACACTTCAGGTAAGCTATAGATTTTTGTTGTGAGTAAAAATCTTTAACTCTTTTAAAAATATTTACATGAAATCACGCATTTTCATGGTGGAGAGTTCACACGAGCCAATTTATTGCAGTTAGTTATGATTCACGCATTGCGTGTACTTGACACGTCATACGCAAAACATGATATAAGACTAACTGTGCCGAGCTATTGCGGCGACTATAGCTTTCTTCGATCAATCATAAAAATTAAACTATTATTATAGAGGTATATACACGTTTATCCGGGTATTTATCACGTAAATTACCTTATTAGTTGTTGTAGCGACATCTACCTGTCGCTAGGTGAACTACAGAAACATGCTACGCACTACAGACGGCGCCACACAACATCAACATGTCTAGAACTCGCACGCAAAGTTTTCAACGGAGATAGGCATATCTAGGACTAACCGACAACAACTGTCGCTCGAAAGACCACGGGCAAGTGGGCCAGATGGGCCGGCCCGTTGCAGAGAACCACCTACTCTGCCTTTGGGGAACGATTCCACCATGTTCCCCAAAGTGGTAGTTACTATGTAGTTACTACATAGTCAATTTTACTAAAAGTACTTTGAATACCAATTTCATATTTCAGATTGCAAAATATCTCACGTGATTTCTGAGATGATCATCATAAGCTGCACTAAGCTCGCCTACGTGGGTTTGCTTCAGAATGTCGAGACCGGCATATATGGCGCGCGCACCGACGGAGCGAGATTCAAGGTACCTTTAATTCATCATTACATTACTATCTTTAAGAAAAAAATCTCTAAACGGCGAAGGAAAACATCGTAAGGAAAGCCGCGGCTTAGTCAGCCCCACACGTATTGACCATGTTAAGCTGAGAGGATGGTGTAGGTGCTGGGCAAGCCAACTCCATCTCAACAATGTCCCAGGCACTACAGTGTCCCGATAAGTGTAGGCAAAGATTGCCTCCTGACACTGTATAAATCATCTAGTAAAGATGTAAAGGCCTAAGTAAAAAAAAAAATACTAGTTCTTGTAACTTGCAATTCAATTTTAAGCCAGTTAAAAAAAAGTCTTATTTGCATTAATGAGTCTTCAATGAGGGTACTTTTTCATACATGTTTATATACAAAGTCTAACGGAACTACTCTCGGATACTTAATTGATTTAATTTCTTAATTTTCTAGCCTGTGTCCACCTGTGGGCCTAGAAACTAGAAACGAGATATCGCGATAGGTCGAACTGCTCTAACGTATACGTAGATAAATGTATTGAGTATTGAGTATGTATCGATTCTCAATATTGCTAGGCCTACTGGTATCTAAATTTATTAATGTTCCGTGTTAATAAAATGTAATTATACTTTAGGTACACTCTTAGGATGGGTGACCGCAAGTGGTATTACGAGCTGAGCGCTTCCGTGCTTCGGAGGGCACGTTAAATTGTCGGTCCCGGCTTTTAAGTCGTTAAGCCGCCATGACGGAGGCCTTTAGGCGGCCTAAAAACTCCGTCACCAGAGTTGGCCACTTACTCATACGAACTTACTTATTACTTTAGGTATATTTTTATTTCATTTCAGGTCTCACATCCAGCAGTTTACGTCGGCAGTCTTATCCTCATAGGCTGTGTCAGTTGCGCCACTCTCACATACATAATGTGCTTTCCAGCCATACAGATGGCCAAGAAGACCAAACACGCACTTATCAACACATGGATAGCTATCGGCCTTCTATGCTTCCTATACACGCTCGGAATCTACCAAACCGAAGACGTCAAACTGTGCCAAGTGCTAGGCCTGCTGATACACTATCTGTCTCTCTCCTGCCTACTCTGGATGTGTGTGTCCGCGAGCAACATGTACAAATGGGTGACAAAGACGCACAATCCTGTTAGGACACCCGAAGATGAGTTACCACCAGACGTACCGATACAGAAACCGATCTTAGGACTGTATTTGGTCGGTTGGGGAATCGCTCTGATCATCTGCGGTATTTCCGGAGCGGTGAATCTGAAAGACTACGCTGGTTATACGCAATGTTTTCTAAGCACTGCGCCCGCTTTGAGCGCTCTATTCGTACCAGGAGGAATTCTACTAGCGTTTCTACTGATACTGTTTCTGCTGATACGATGTACGATAAGGAATATGAACGTGCAGTTATCTGAAGGTACACAGGCGACTGAGAATGTTGATCTAGAGATGTGGGAGCCTCAAGCCAACGATAGAGCGGAGAGAAGAAGTATCAAGTCAGCTATGGACTCTGAGATAGAAGATATAGAGCATACACCTATTATACAACTGCGCGCGCAGGTTATAGTCATGTGTTTGTATATGTCTGTGTGGGCGTGTGGTGCTATTGCGGTTTATCGACCATTGCCGGCTTACTTACCGTACCAAGAAGACATCTGCAGTATAATATACGCAGTCTGCTCAACAGTTTTGGGCACGTTTATTCTCTTCTTCTACGGCATCGCACGGAGCGATGTCCGAGCGCAATGGTCGCTCATGCATTGCTATCTACAGAAAAGCAAACAGTGCTGTCGAAACCGAAGCGTTTTCGATACTAATGCGCAGAATGTGACCACGCAATCTGCCGCGCCGACGATGCAGATACCGAACGATAACAGATCCAGGTCGGAGAGCCGAAGCTCCAACAGAACGAATTCTAAAACTAACAATAGTGGGACCTACAAGGGCGGCGCGGAGCTCAACGGACAAACTTTACCCAAAGAACTCAAAAATACCAACGGAAAAACACCCAATATAAACCTAGTCGTCCTTCACAGACAGCAATACAGATCCAACAACTCAATGATGACGTATCCAGAGAACAGCACGGTCGGCCCTGAAGTATTCTATAACCCCAACCAAATGAACGTAGCTAAGAAGTTCTTCAAGAAACAAAGGCAACATATGAAAAGAAACTGCCTAGAGTTACCGACGAGACGGGACTGTGATAACGACTCACACTTTTCACTACCATTACCCACTAGAGAAGCTTACAATGGCGTCGCGAATATTATCAATTCCGGTTCTAAAGTAAACAATACGAATTTACATGTAGAAAGATCGAACAACGGTATCAAAGAAACCAGGCACGCACTGAACCCTAATTTGCTAGAAGAAGAACAGCAAAAAGACTACAAAAGCTACTCAACCGACAGAAAGTCTTGGAATAAGAATGAAGATCCGAAACGTACGCAAGTGATGAATATCTACACGAACGTGCCTGAGACTTTAGTCCCTCAGCACCAGATAATAAAGTCGAATGTTCCGAAGCAGTTCAACGGGCAAAGGGGTAGTGTTTCTGAGGAGTGCTTACAAAGCCAAGCAGAGCAGCCTGAGATGCGGACAATATCACAACAGTGCAGCTTAGAATACAGTTCCGCTTCTGAGATAGCTATGCCACACACATGCTCGGACCAAACACTCAACACACAATCAGAACTCACATCCTTCCAAGAGACTCACAGCGCGCTATGCTCCACTAACGAAATCACAGACACAGAGAGCTTCGGTCAATACATCGACTACTTACAACCCTCCAAACCAGAAAGCAAGGATTCCGTAGACAAATCTCTACAAGACATATCTGAGGAATGCACTATGAACAGCGACGAAATCAATGAAAGCAACACACCGCATGATTTAGACGTCGGCTCCGGAGAGCTGGATAATCTACTACAGAACCCAGATGATATAGGTTCTAAAGAGAAATTGGACAATGATAAAGATACTTTCTACATGGCGAAAACGACGTACGATTTCGAGACTTGTAGCACCAACGCTAGTGAACAAGGGTTCGAGAATGAAAGTGATATTTACTGCCCGAATTACCAAATGTCAGAAGTCAGTATACGAAGCCACGGTTTATACGCACCGTCGCCTTCCTCGATGTGTCCTAACGAAATAAGCTTCAGTAACGAAGACGTTTCGAACATAGAAAGTCAGTACGTGAACTACGATCCAGGATGGCGAAAAACTATCAAAAATAACCCCAAACTAGGCAAATACGTTCCCACACCAGCACTTAGCTGCCCTGAAGTAAACAGAGACAGTAGTCCCGTCTCATTCACAAGCGAGATAGACGAACTTTACACGCAGATTACGAGCAGGGAGCGAGACAAAGATAGGCCGCGGAAAGAGACGGGGCTAGATGTGACTTTGAACAGTGACGTTACTTTGAAAGCGGATAGTGACAGTTGTGTGAGTGAAGCGGTTTCCGATGAGGTGAAAGGAGAGACTACTGTGTAGTCTATTTTCGCTAGTTTGAAGGTTTTACAATGAGTTATTACTCTGGTGAATTTACTATGTAGTTTACTCTGGTGACTGCACAGTTTTAATTGGTGAATTTATTCTAAAGTTTTGCCAAAACCACCGTGTTTTAACCATGACATTGGTGATTCTACTGTGTAGTTTTACCATAAGTTTTCTATGGTTATACGATGAGTTTTACACTGGTAAACCAACAGTATACCATAAGTTTTACTCTGATCTATTGTAGTTTTTGTAAATTGCGGATTGTTTTAGAACCGTTTGTATTATAGGATTTTATGAGCAACTAAAATTAAGCAACTAAGATTAGTCTACGATCTCAGTGATTATTTTCGATTTATCAAGGTTTTATCTAAATTACATTTATACAATATGCACTGCCATGATGTTGTATCTACAGTAAAACCAGAAAAGATTTGCGTTTACAAAAACCATCGACGAAAAGTCATTTGGAAATGAAAATTACTCATAATTTAAACTTTATCGCAAACAAATAAATATCAATGTCATTTTTAAGAAAAGCAAATTAGAGCTGCAACAGCAGTGTATGATTCTACAAAACAGAATGCGACAGCAGCTCTTACTTTCTTAAAAATGACATTGGTCTTTATTCGTTTGCGATAAAGTTGATATTATGAGTAATTTTCATTTCCAAATGACTTTTCGTCAATGGTTTTTGTAAACGCAAACCTCTTCTGGTTTTACTGTACGTAGATCGTATTTCATAAATTCAAAGAAGAATTTTAATGTTTCAAGAGTTTTTATTGAACCACAATAATTAAAGTAATTAGGTTTTTTAAATGAGATTTCTTGTATTGAATCATCCATGCACTAGTTTTCTCGAAAATTTTGAAAGGATTGATATAATTTATATCGACAAATCTTGATTTAAGATTGTTTAACGTATTATAGAATCTAATGTAATTATAATTGTACATTCTACTGTATAGTCATTTGTTTTTAAGTTCTATCTTGAGTCTGAATCTACTGCTTAAGTATTTGTAGAATTGCTTTGGGAGCCTAGAGTGTGCCAAAATATGTGTATTAATTGAAGGGTTTATTTAAATGACTGATCTTTTCTTCTCGTAACAATGAAGTATTATAGTTTCTCCACAAACAATTATGTCGTGATTTTTGATTGTATTTGCCTATATTATTGGCAGTTTAAGTAAACAATTTTTTGATTTTAAGAGATTTTTGCTATTGAAACCAGTGACAGCTTTTGTTGTGAAAATTGCTAGGAGAAAATTTATTTTTATTAAAAGTTGATTAGAAAGTCAGCCACTTGTGTATGTAGTTATATTTAATTTATGTGAATTCTTATTATTTTTATAAAAGCATATCTTTCATGAGTTCTTAAAGCGAAATGTAAAGTGTATAAAGTAGTATTTGCTCGTGTGCCTATTGGTGTTGTAAGTTGGCCTAATGTTTGGCAGTTATCAAACTGTTGCAAATGAAAAGTAAAACAATACATTTTATTTATTATATTTCTCATTTCTAAATAATAAATGGATTAAAAGTTGACCTGCGGGGCTAAAAAGGCTGTTATAGCAGAAACATAATCTGAATTGCACTATATGCCGTCTCTTTTCATAGACATGAGAGTGACAAGGACAAAAACATAATACGAATAATATTGTGATTCTGCTATAACGGCCTTTTTAGCCCCGCTGGAAACCTCGCGACACTCGACACGATTTCAATCATAATTTCACTTTGATTTTTTTCTAGAAATTTGACATTGAATACAGACACATCATCAGAATCAGTTGTGGATGTGAATCCCCTATTTTGGATCCTACTGCTGAAAAACGTTAGTGAAGTTGCGATTGGAACAGAGTCGAATTTCGAGTGAGCTCAGCCGGCCTAACATGTGCAACATCGAGAGAGATATCCCGATCGGACGAACTGCTCTAATGCATACGTCAGAGCAGTTTAACCGATCGAGAAATCTCGTTTCTCGACTCTCGATGTTGCACATGTTAGGCCTATTGGAGAAAAATATAACTCGTTTGATCAAATGGTAAGTAATAGGATCTTTTAGTCACTTATTCAACTCTGCTTGTCAAGGATCTCTTCCAAAACGTGACATCCAACAATATTATAATAAGATGATCAATATTTTTAAATTGTCAAGGTATCCTGTAAAATTGTGGTGAACGTTTTTTTTTTCATATCATAATCTAATGATCTCATTATGAAGTCATATACAATTCATTTGCAACAGTAACTTCGTAGGAATGTTAGAAAATTTTATAATAGAAAAGTTATCAAGCTAATGTGATACAAAATATATCTTCCCGAGTTCGCGGCGACAGAATGTACTGTAGGTGTTTTGTAGATTTCATTATATTTAACATTTTGTATAATAATAGTGGAGAATTTATAAACGGTTAGCTTTTTGTGGGCATTTTGCGAATAAAGAGGCGTTGCACTTGATATGTGATTTTATTTACAAAGTATAAAAACCTTATCTATATTAGGTATAGAAATATTAACTATATTTTATTGGTAATTATTATGTTACTCTTTGGTTGACAGATATTGATTTATTTGAATAAGGATTTATAATAACTAATATTATACAAGTAAACATGCGATAACTTGGTATTAACCTATACAAACAAACACACTGGTTACATTACATTATGTATTAGTTGAAACCATTTATCTTGATTATAAATATTATTCATTAAATTCTAGACATAAAGTTGTATTAAATAAAAATATGACTTGGCAGTCGCCAAGTTCAACGAAGACTTCATATTGCAAAAATAACTTAGTTTATTTAAAATTTTGTTGTTGTTTTTTAAAATATATTACAGCTAATAGGACTTAATTTCGAATTTATGGCACAATTAACATTTATTGCTAATCTTCTATTCTATTCAGGCTCACCTAACATTCATTCAGCCAGGTATAACCACTGCTTGGTATAGGTCTCATTTCGTAAACGCTAGGGCCTACATTGATAGCGATATTCATACTGCAATTGGTGAAATCCATTAAATAGTGGTATTGAATTTACCTACTCCATTTTCACTTTTATTTTAAACATCCTAAGCTACATATAGATGCTATTCTATGTTAGTGAATTCGTGATTGCACTGCTGACTATCGACTATTGCGGTTTAGAGCTGTTACTATTCGATAATAACGGCCACTTTCTTGCTCGAACTGGTGGTAACCAGCAGCCAGGATGATAGCAGTAAGTTCTCTCTCCTCCATTTATTCCTTTTCTGTTGGCTATTCTAGCAGTAGTGGTAAGCTGCCCGAATCCTTGAATTTATTGCCTTCCCGCCATGAATAATCTTATGCTTCTCTCTACATTTTGAGCTGCTACTATTCTAATGGCCACAGCATGCTTGAACTGGTGGTAACCCAGGCAGCCAGGTTGGTGGTGGAACTAGGCAGCAGTGAGTTCTCTCTCCTTCCCCATTTCTCTCCAATGGTCTTATGCTTTTCCAATAGCGGTTCCTATTCTATTCTGTTGGCTATTCTAGCAGTAGTGGTAAGCTGCCCGAATCCTTGAATTTACTGTCTTCCCGCCAATCTTATGCTGCTCTACATTTTGTGCTGCTACTATTCTAATGGCCACATCATGCTTGAACTGGTGGTAACCAGGCAGCAAGGCTGGTGGCCGTGAGTTCTCTTCCCTTCCCCGCAAGTCCTCCTATCATTCTGCCCATACTGCTGACCAGGGTACGGCTTGGAGTGTCTGCTACTGCCTTCTCTTTCTCTTTGCCTGAAAAGAGAGTTACATTGAAACTTTTCATAAAAATCCTTGACTTAGATCAGTCGGTAAAAAATACCAATGTCCATCTTTGATAGATCGTTGAAGTTAAAGCCGAATAAATAAATACCTAATTTAAATAAAAAAATCATTTATTGCCACATGTGAAACATAAAAAAAAGAAAAAAGAAAGAAGCTACTTTTGCACTTGGACCAAGTGCAACTTGGATGACTCTGATTGGACGCCGTCGGACTCACGACTCACTCGAACGACTGCGCCCAATCAGAGTCATCCAAGTTGGACTTGGCTCTATTTGACTTGGATCGTGTCAACCCGGCTTAAGCGCCGTACTTCACAATTTAGATGAGTGACCGCAAGTGGCATTAACAGCTGTTAGTTTTCGTGCTCCGAAGAGCACGTTAAATTGTCGGTCTCAACTAAAACTCGTAATGGAGGTCTTCAGGTAGCCTAAAAACTCCATCTGTAAAGTTAGCTACGAACATACCTAATAAGAAATCCAGTACAACAGTCTGCAAGCCCGCGTCAGTAGGCTCCGGACGCGCCACCAGCCGCAGAGTAGAGCTGGTGCAGTGAGCCATACCTTACTATACCACCTAAAACTCCATCTGTAAAGTCATACCTAATAAGAAGTCCAGTACAACAGTCTGCAAGCCCGCGTCAGTAGGCTCCGGACGCGCCACCAGCCGCAGAGTAGAGCTGGTGCAGTGAGCCATACCTTACTATACCATCTAAAACTCCATTTGTAAAGTCATACCTAATAAGAAATCCAGTACAACAGTCTGCAAGCCAGCGTCAGTAGGCTCCGGGCGCGCCACCAGCCGCAGAGTAGAGCTGGTGCAGTGAGCCATACCTTACTATACCACCTAAAACTCCATCTGTAAAGTCATACCTAATAAGAAGTCCAGTACAACAGTCTACAAGCCCGCGTCAGTAGGCTCCGGGCGCGCCACCAGCCGCAGAGTAGAGCTGGTGCAGTGAGCCTTACCATACCATACCAGCTGTGCTGCGCTGTCCTTGGCGCCCACTAGCAGAGATACCTTCAGATAGCCTAAAACTCCATCTGTAAAGTCATACCTAATAAGAAGTCCAGTACAACAGTCTGCAAGCCCGCATCAGTAGGCTCTGGCCTCGCCACAAGCCGCAGAGTAGAGCTGGTGCAGTGAGCCGCGCTGGACACCAGCTGTGCTGCGCTGTCCTTGGCGCCCACTAGCAGGGCTGGCGGGGATATCCTGTGCTCAGGCTGGATTTGCCACCATGCCGCCCCTACAAATGAAAAGATAGAAGAATTAGATTTAAGCGGATGGATCACCGAAAAGAAAGCTAGGCCCCATACCGTGTTTGTTGCCCAGATTCTTCATGGTGTTGGTCGCGAAAGAACAGGAGTAGAATCACCTAGCTCAGATGTTTCAAAGTGGTCATAGCGGTCCTACTGAATAAATGATATTTGAATTTTGAAACATTTTTAATCTCTATCAAAATCGAGTGATGAATCATCGCTTGAGTGAGACAAGATTCATGTCGGTTAAAACTTCTCATGCTGTACAAAAAAGTACTTTTCTATTGGCCGTGACGGAGGCCTTTAGGCCTTTAAATTCAGTCTCTAGACTTGACCACTGGCTCATATTAACTCGCTTAACTGGCCAAAAGTTACTCAAACTCCTGAATTTGTTGGAGCTAATATAGCTGATAAAATCAGCAAGGAGACAAAAATGTCAAATAAGAACTTATAGTGGTATTTAGTTAAAACAAACCCAACAAACCCTTTTAAAATCGCTACATTGAAAACTCTGAGGCGTTTTTCCTGTCAAGTGTTCAAGACACTACCGGAACGTCAGCGTCGACCTAAAAATAACTACCTACTTACTAAATTAAGTTCAAACAAGAGTTTACTTAAGCCGAAACATACATATAATTTTTACCTCTAACATAATTGAGGGCTCCACTCCAATCCCTTGCTCTGGAGCTGGTCCAACGCCCTTCTTCTTTCGTCTCGCTGCCAGCCAGCCATCGCTCTGGGAGAAATGGCCACTGTAAATAAGATCATCATCATCATCATCATCTCAGCCCATTTCCACCCGCTGTTGGGTATAGGCCTCTTTATCGCGCCATCCTCTCCGATCCCTCGCGAGTCTCATCCACTGGATTCCCGACCACGTTTACAGTTTCACTTTCAAAACTTTCGTGAGTTGTACTAGACATTATTTAACACACGGGAATTACTCACGTAAAATTATCGTCGATTTAGATACCGACAATGTTCCTCCGCGACCCTCATCCCGCGCCGAGCGTTACATTGCTCGCAGTATGAGACGCTCGCGCGAGGAGTAACCTTGCCGCAACTCCCTCCTTACCCAGATGAAGATTCTCCGGATGAATCGAAACATTGTCGGTATCTAAATCGACGATAATTTTACGTGAATAATTCCCGTGTGTTAAATAATGTCACGTTTACAGTGTCATTGGACCATCGGGCGGGTGGTCTGTCTCTTGGCCTCTAGTAGTTTAAAATACTCCCGACATATTTTTCATAATGTACGGTCCGCACACCCTGGATAAGGGATAGTTCAAAGTAGTCTAATATCAGTAAAACTCTGATGTAAATTTTAACTGATGTATTGTAAGAAAACTTATGATATTGATGAAATGATAATGAGACGCGAGGTATGATCGATTACCGAACGCGAACTGATTCGCTGCTTATGATTGTTGGCGTAAAATGCTTACCCCGGCTCCACACGTTGGGGCCAACGTTGGTCCCAATGCCACTCGCCAACGTGTGGATCTAGCAAAATCAGCCCCCAACGTTGGCCCCAACGTTGGCGCCAAGCTATTTTGTCAGCTCCATACGTTGGTGAGAGGCATTGGGGCCAACGTTGGCCTTAACGTTTGGAGCCGGGGTTAGATGACAATAATTAAGTTGGACAGTGTACGTGCTCGTACACATAAAAAAAATGAATAGGTACCTACATAATTATGAAGTGTCAATTTGACCCGTCGAAATGGGCTGTTATTGATGGAGACGAGTGACTAATTACTTTAATTTGCTTGATAACAGTTCTCTGTTTTACGATGACAATTAATTAAGAATCCAAGTGGACTTTGGACATCGTAAAGTGCCTTATCGCGGCAGTTGGAGTAAAAAATATTTAATAGGGATATTGAACGTCTGAGGATCGTCTGGGCTTGCTTTATCGGAGTTACACATTTAGTAAGGTCAGACAAGGAAATTCATAAACGGTTCAATGTTTTAACTTCTGTACCTAATATTTAACACAACAAATCTTGGTTGGAATGTTAAACATCTTGAGGAAACCTTCGCCTTAGTCGGCACCACACAATGTATTTAATTTGTGTTGACAATGTATTTCTAGTGGATAGGGTCGATCAAGCGGTTTTAGGTGCTAGTTAAGGTTACTCCATCTCAACAATGTCCCAGGCACTTCAGTGTTCTGATGCTATTTAAATCGCCTAGTACCTAAAGATGTAAAGCCTTAGAGTTTAATATAGAGAGTGAATAAGGCGAAAGAGGTGTTTCAGGATCGTAGCAAGTGGATATTCGTGGTCTCTGCCTACCCCTAAAGGAGCCAACACACGCTGGGTTAGCTTAGGTGAGCCTATGCAAGCGCGAGCGAGAAGGCGAATCGATGCAAGGCGAGAGCGGTAGAGAGGCAATGCGAGCCTGGGCAAGCGTGTATTCGCATTTCGCACAGAGAAATTAATTTTGACCATTCTGAAGAGTGAAACTAGCCTTAAGCGTGCTCTACACGGTTTAAAACCATAGCTTCTACCAAGGTGACCTTGGCACTTTCTACCAATGGCGTCATCGAAATTTACTGTCAACCAATGGCGTCTGTAGCGAAATTTACTGTCAACCAATGTCTAGCAAGGTCACCTTGGTAGAAGCTGTGGTTTCAAACCGTGTATTTGACGCTAAGCGTCAAATACACGGTTTGAAAGACATTGGTTTCAAACCGTGTATTTGACGCTTAGCGTCAAATACACGGTTTGAAACCACAGCTTCTACCAAGGTGACCTTGCTAGACATTGGTTGACAGTAAATTTCGCTACAGACGCCATTGGTTGACAGTAAATTTCGATGACGCCATTGGTAGAAAGTGCCAAGGTCACCTTGGTAGAAGCTATGGTTTTAAACCGTGTAGAGCACGCTTAAGGCTAGTTTCACTCTTCAGAATGGTCAAAATTAATTTCTCTGTGCTGTGAATGGTCAACTCGCGGACCCAACCGGCGACACGCTGAAGAGTGAAACAACCCGGGAAAGAGTCGTGATTTTTAATATTTGTAGGTAGGTAGGTATGTATGTTATCTATACTATCTATACTATTATAATAAAGCGGAAGAGTTTGTTTGTTTGTTTGAACGCGCTAATCTCTGAAAGTACCAGTCGGATTTGAAAAATTATTTCTGTATTGGATAGCTAATTTATTGAGGAAGGCTATAGGCTACTTTTCATCATCATCATCATCATCATCACCATAAACCATCACTACGGGGGCAACGCCGCGAGGGCGCTGCTAGTACCTGTATAAAGTGCAAGGCTCGGTGACAGAAGTCGGCCGGCGGGTACTGCCAGTAGAGGTTCGGATGAGGGGCGCCGATGACGGCGAACTTGCTCACCAAGTTGCTGTGGCAGTGGACCAGATACCTGGGAAATTATAGGACAAACGTAACTATGATAGTAGATAATGATGATATGATGGCGCTCATCGATGCTTTAATCGATTAATGATCTTCTTAGATTTTCAACCAGACGAATATTCCGTGGCCGAATTGGTAAAGGCACTCCGGCTTAAGGAGTATATAGTAAATAAATAGGTAGGGGAACCTGTTGAACCTCGTCCATTGATATCCCGCGGCCACCAAGGCTTATCTCGTAATCTGTGCGAGTTTTTTGTTTTTGTCTGTGGCATTATAATCGTCATTGGTCAACACCAACATTAAGCTAGAATCGAAAAACCAGCGTGGAGTGAGTGAGGCGTGCGCATTAGAAATATAAAAAAGTGCTCAAAAAGAGGGTATTTTTAATTTTACTTTAAGTTAATTCATATATAACAGTACATACCTACTTACGAGATAACCATTTCGTGCAATCAAATATAGGTGAAATGGACTTTATATAGGCATAGAAATACAGACCCGAATCGAACTCAAAGTGCATTTTAAAAATTCGTTAATTTAAAATGAGGCAATGTTGTACCTTTGCCACCATATTTGCTTTGTACTTTGGACAGGGGCTTACGTACAAATTTGTATCAAGATATCAAACAGAAAAAAAAACACCGAAGAAGGTTTATACAAAGAGAGAAGTCTATCTTGTCCTAAAAGCTGTAAAGTATTTGGACTTTTGTTGATAAATTATTATATTAGGATGCGATAATGATCTTAAGATCACAGAAATTTTAAGAACTTATTGTTTTTTTATTATTCTAGCATAATTTAAGATAAAAATGCAAATTATTATTATTTTTTATCTAAAGTATATACCATAAATATGTTTCCCATTTTTTGTTCAAATCTCTTTATCTTCTAAAGTATCATTAAAAATACAAAATGTATTTCATAAATATGTAGTCAAATAGTGTATCTTTACATGTGTCCATATTTGGTAAACCTAATTCCAATCTTTATAGACAAAAAAAAAAAAAAAAAAAATCGTGTGGCCGAGGTTCAACAGGTTCCCCTACATAATGATTTTGTATGAAAAGGGTTTCTAAGGCTTTACACAGTTACTTACTACTAGCATGGGAAGTAAGTCCAATACCTCATGGTGTTGATCCAGACTATTCTTTTCTTTTCTGTCTCATCTTGTTGCCTCTCTTTCTTAGGCACTAAGTTAGTTTTGTGACCCTTGCCTAAGCACCGTGAAAATTGTATTTTCTTGGAAATAAATAAATATTCTATTCTATTCTAAGGCTGAGCGCACACCTATCCGAGCCGAACTCTCGAAGTGCTCTCTCGAACTGCCTTTGGTCGTCGACGCGGGCAGGTGTGCGAGGTTTCATACGATTTTATACCTATGTATAGGTAAATAATTCTAAAATTCGTTTCGGTCGATTCGTTCGTCGCGGGTAGGTGTGCGGCCATCTTTAAGGTTAAAGTGTGTGCAACCGAAGTTGCCCTACACGACCTTATCCTAACTAAACGCGTATTCAGATATAATCGACCATTTGCTCGTCATTAGATGGCGTTCACGCGTTTACGCAACTAATGTGCTCTTGCGACATGGAATCGTACGACTTACGAGTAGATACATTATCTATGAAACATATCGTAGATACACAGCGGTTTGCGCACTTACTTTTAGCTTTTAAAACATGAAGGGCACGAAATTACTTAGAGCGGCTGCCCGCGACTTTGTCCGCTTGAATTATTTTCATTTTGTTTTTTTTCGTGGAACCTTAATTACTCCATATTATCATCAGGGGTCATACCATGAACTCTTATAGCAATGTTAAAACAAGCTTAAAGTAGTCCTGTTGCTTTAGAAATGACATTCATGGTCATTTTTCAAGCTAGTTTTAACATTGCTCTAAGAGTTCATGGTACGGCTACAGCTATCTGCTGCTAAAAAGATGGGTGACTGTTTATCGTATTTCTCTTTCTAGGTATTTTAATGTTAAACTTACTTTATTAGGTAGGTAAGTAGGGGAACCTGTTGAACCTCGGCCACACGATTTTCTTTAATTTTTTTTTGTCTATAAAGATTGGAATTAGGTTTACCAAATATAGACACATGGAAAGATACACTATTTGACTACATATTTATGAAATAAATTTTGTATTTTTAATGATACTTTAGATTTTAGAAGATAAAGAGATTTGAACGAAAAATGGGAAATTGTCGAAGGTACAACACACCAGATATACCTTGGTCACTGCAAGATGTACCTTGACCTTACTAGTCTTTTTTCATGAAAATACCATGTTATCGAATCAAATAACGCTTTATTTTTAAATTAATGGAAAGAACATATTTATGGTATATACCTAAGATAAAAATTAATAATAATTTACATTTTTATCTTAAGTTATGCTACAATAATAAAAAAATAATAAGTTCTTAAAATTTCTGTGATCTTAAGATCATCATCGCGTCCTATTATAATAATTTATCAATAAAAGTTCAAATACTTTACAGCTTTTAGGACAAGATAGACTTCTCTCTTTGTATAAACCTTCTTCGGTGTTTTTTTTTTTCTGTTTGATATCTTGATACAAATGTAAAAGTAATAATAAAGTAAAAATGTACGTAAGCCCCTGTCCAAAGTACAAAGCAAATATGGTGGCAAAGGTACAACATTTTCTTATTTTAAATTAACGAATTTTTAAAATGCACTTTGAGTTCGATTTGGGTCGATATTTCTATGCCTATCTAAAGTCCATTTCACCTATATTTGATTGCACGAAATGGTTATCTCGTATGTACTGTTTTATATGAATTAACTTAGAGTAAAATTAAAAATACCCTCTTTTTGAGCACTTTTTTATATTTTTAATGCGCACGCCTCACTCACTCCACGCTGGTTTTTCAATTCTAGCTTCATGTTGGTGTTGACCAATGAAGATTATAATGCCACAAATAAAAACAAAAAAACTCGCACAGATTACGAGATAAGCCTTGGTGGCCGAGGGATATCAATGGACGAGGTTCAACAGGTTCCCCTACCTTACTTGATGATGAAATGAAACATTTTCCTACTTAGGTAGGTATCTAGAAACTCTGACAACTAGATTATTAGGAGAATTACATTCAATAATTAATTCTAATCAATAAAACTATTGCTATTAGATAACCCTTGCATTATCTAATGGTGGGTACTGTCGTAGCTAGTATCCGCCTTTGGCTCAACAGATTATAATCTGATAGATAAGTATAAAACTAGCTTCAATGTTGCGTGTGTGATAAACATTCATAATTTAGATGGGTGACTGTTAGTGGCTTTTTTAACTCAGATAAGCCATGTAGGGGTTTTGTAAAGTCTTTTATTTTTTAAATTTTAAGAGCTCAGCCGAGCTAAAATGGTCGCTAATGCAGATTCACAATCATCTGATTCTCGAGAGATTCGTGTTGATATTCAGCTAAAGCAATTCCTCTTTATATACGTCAAATGTTAGCTGAATTGTACGCAATTCAATTCACAGCAGAATCACATGCTAGGCCTTAAATTGCCACACGAAAAAAAATAACCCGGTTGGTTTTCATTTAATATTGCATCGTATTATTACTACTAATACTCTGTAAATAAGTATTTGATTTTTAAGTAAGTATTTAGTATGCTTCAATAACAATAATAAACATTAAATAATATTTGATTGACACTTAGTGCAATTCCAATTCATAGGTGGCCATTTTATTTTACGATTCTCCACAAAACTGTCAAACAATAAGATGAAATTGCCGGTACGGAATTGTCAACTTAGTGATTTCTAATACGAGCATCTCGACGCAAATCATTTGTGAATCTGCATTAGCGACCATTTTAGCTACGCAGCTCTTGTCGGTGCAACGATGCAATTTTCTCCATCTATCTCTTTCCAATGCCAGTTCTTTTGTTTCTTTATACGACATGACAGCGACCTTCTTAATCTGACTCATGTAATTAATTCTTGGTCTTCTCCTTCCTCGTCTTCCTTCTACTTTTCCTTCTATGATGTTCCTTATGAAGCTGTCATGTCGTATAAGATGTCCAATCATTTTCCCTCTTCTGATCTCTATGGTGTTCATGAAAAGTTTTTTCTCCTCAACTCTTTTCAGCACTTCCTCGTTGGTAACTTTCCGTCCAGCTAATCTTTTCCATCCTCCTCCAGCACCACATTTCAAACACAGTCTTCTTTAGACTTAATTATAAAATTAAAGGGTAGGTAGATAACAGTATTATTACAATATCTGCTGAAAGTAAGCTTGTGTGACTCGTAGCCGACTCCGGTGGAGGAGTTTTGATGTTTCATGGTCCAATGGCTTAAAAGTGTGAACATGGCAAAATTGGTCTTAAGTCTCCTGGATTATCTCAGTTTTTGTAATAGTTACCTAGATGAAAATTAGATTTTTTATCATTGATTTTTTTGTTTGGAAAACACGATTGGTGAAAATTTTCTCGTAATATAGTTAAAAGTAGGAAGGATCTAACTTTAAAATAGGTATCTTATGTTTGCTTTTTTATAGTTTCTGTCAAGCTTGTTTTTCTTTACTGATAAATAAGTAACTTTTTATACAGTTATCAAATAAGTATGTAATTATAATTTACCTACAGTAATATAATTAGCAAAAAATTAAAAATAACTTATCAGTTTTGTTGCTACGATACAATATCAATCTGTTCTTTGGGTCATTGGGTTTTTCTGACAATACCTATTGTGCTTAATAAAGCCACCGACTATAAAAAAGTTTTCAAGTTTTTTCTGATTATTGGTAAAATAAACTTTCGATCAAAAGTTTGTAGGTTTGAATCCGGGCCGTGCGACAGTGGATTTTTGATTTCAGAAAATGTAACTCCTTTGACATTCTATTTTATTAAACGAGCAATATTTGCTTGTTTGTTTATTTATTTGTACTCACGTTCTCGAAAACGGCTCTAACGATTTCGATGAAATTTGCGGTACCTACGGGCGTTTACAGGGGCGAAAAATCGATCTAGCTAGGTCTCATATCTAGGAAAACTCGTTTTCTCGACATTTTCACACAAACCAACATGCAACGTGGTTCGTAATTTCACAGAACTTGTTGAGACCAAAATGGGTAAGCGGTCAGGGCACTTCTAGCCGAAGGCCGCGAGTTCGAATCTTTATTTTTTGTAAGTTTTTGTTTGTTCTCTTTTCTTTTTTTATTATTTTCTATTTGCACCCGAGCGGAGCTCGGTTGCCCAGACATTGAAACCTAAACCGTATCACAAACTAACTCCTTCAACAAGCAAAATTACGAAATACCATTATTACCAAGTCAGCATTCCTCCGATCCCGAACCCGATGACCACGGCTGGTCTGCTCCTCGATGCTCCTAGCGCCTCCATCAGCGTCGACAGTTCCTCCACCACTCTCGGAGGAGACAGCTCCCGTCTCCCTCCCCCCTCACTACCCCCCGTACCCCTCAGATCCAACGTCACCACATGGTGCCCAGTTTCGACCAGCTTGCGGACAACATTAGTCCAGTTTGGGCACCACAAGTTGCCGCCGTCTGGTGCGTTGCCCAGTATTAATACGACTTGCCCAGATTTGGGGCCTGTTTCTACGTAGTGGTATTTTACGCCCTGAAAAATAATAAATGTTATTAGTTGGAGAGATCTGTTTGGTATTTAATTACAGAGGCACAATGGAGATGATGGATTTAAATAGTTCACTTTGTATTGATAAAAAATAATTTATTATTTTCAATAACAATAATACTAAAGATGATAATAATAAAATTGTAGTTAAGTTCTATAAACAATAATGTCGATATGTGCCGTTTGTGTATTTATTATGTGCCTTCGAAAAAGCCGTGTTAGCCGAGGGGATTAGTACCTCGACTTTCCATCCAGGTCGTGGGTTCGAATCCTGGCCGTGCATCAATGGATTTTTCGTTTAAAAAAATATATAAGTATGCGCATTAATACGAGCTCTAAACGGTGAAGGAAAACATCATGAGTAAACCCGCGGCTTAGTCAGCCCCACATGTATCGACCATGTCTTTCCTGTGGATATGCTGCTGGGCAAGCCTACTCCATTTCAACATTGTTCCAGGCACTACAGTGTCCCGTTAAGTATAGGCAAAAATTGCCTCCCGGACACTGAATAAATCGTATCGTATATCACCTGCTTAGTAAAGATATAAAGGCCTAATAGTTTATGTGACTTCGATCACCCCATTAGATACTTTCAATGTATGAAAGTTTGAGAATATCGTGATCATGCCATAAAAAAAATCAATGTCTTGCGGCAAGATACTAGGTACTAGCGGAATCCCGAGGCTTCGCCCGCGTGGGCTAGCTAGTACTTTTTTATTCCACGGGAAACATGCATTTTTTCGGGATAAAAAGTAGCAATCACTCTCCAGCCCTCCAACTATCTCCACACAAAAAATCACGTCATTCCGTCTCTCTGTTTTGACGTGAAAGCAGGACAAACAAACAAACAAACACACTTTCACATTTATAATATGGGTATGGAGGTATGGATGTTCACCGATTAGTCCGATTACTCGAAGACGCCTGGACCGATTTGGAAAAATCTTTTTTTGTTTGATTGGTGCCATAATTTGGTGAGGATCTGTCGAGGATCTTCAGAGTTATGCACCACGAGAGTGCTGACAACTGATTTAACACTGAAGTCGGTTTTTTAAAATTCTTAATTTAGCAACTTGTTTTGTATTTCAACTAGACCGAACACGAGAATAAATAAAAGAACTCACCATTATCTTGATATAACAGTGCGTGCCAATAGAAGAGTCCACCGTCAGCTCAACCGGGGGAGAATCCTTCGATCGTCTGCGATGTCCCTTCCAAAGCTTCTTCACAGCGATCTGTATAACTTGCCAAACGCCCACAAACACACACTTCACGATCAATTCTACAGCCAACCATCCTGACACTACGCGGAGTATTTTCTCATTTTTCGCGCTCATTTTTAAATAAAGAACCTTTTTTATTTTTTTAATTTTTTTAAATAAAGAATCGTACGACAAGCTCAAAGGTCTATTACAAAGTGATAATTCAGTGATTGCAACAAATCGCTCGACCCGTCGCTATCAGTTTTTTATCGACTTTCGACCGTATCTCTGTAGGGTAGATGAGGAATAAACAAGAATGTGAACAAATGGCCTATACGCTAGTAGCGTTATGGTTTACAAAACGAATTCGATAGTTAGAATTGATTCCTGTTTCGCAAAGCGTTGGTTAATTTAAGAAATATGTGAGGAACTAAAAAATATCTATGCTTACCACCTACTTCTTCTTCTTCTTTCGTATGAGCAAGTGGCCAACTCTACCTACTAATCAGCAAGATTAAGGTCAATAAGAAAAAGAGTAGGTACTAAGTACCTATCTACGTTACAAAAGCAAAATTAAAACAAAGCTAATTCAGTTTTATGATTAAGAAAGCAATTTTTTTCGTAAAAATAAATTATCATTATTTACTATACCTACTTACTTACATAAATAAACATATTTGCATTCCACTGGAAAATACATTCTGAATGACTGAAAA
Source organism: Camptogramma bilineatum (assembly GCA_958496255.1). Taxonomy (NCBI): domain Eukaryota; kingdom Metazoa; phylum Arthropoda; class Insecta; order Lepidoptera; family Geometridae; genus Camptogramma; species Camptogramma bilineatum. Next base: position 15,473,913 of record OY292459.1, read on the forward strand.
GGATGTTGATGATCTTAGAATGTTGTAGCATAACGTAAACGCTAAGTTCTCGCATTGTCGTATGTCTACGCGCACAAAAAAACAGATGGTGTAGTGACATGCGAGCAGTAAATATTGTGACAAGTAAGTGATTCATGAATGCGTTTTTGATTTTATTTGAGAATAGGTTACGCATACATTTCAAAAGAAATTAAACGTTTTCGAATCACTTGTTTTCATCATTATTACTGGTGCCCGAACTAAATATTTCCAGGTCCAGGTTAACTCGTTCAGTGCCCACGTGATGTCATTAGCAAGCACCCCGACGGGGCAGGGAACGTGTTATACTTACATTGATAGCCGATGTCCATCCGGAATAATGTTCCTTTCAAATTGTGTCATTCATTTTCATTCCTTTCATTCATTTATTTTCATTCATTCAATCTAAATACATAAATGCTGGCAAATAAATAGTTCCGATGTGAGATTTTGTACCAAAATGCATAGAATACCAGAATGCGTAGTAGTAGTAGGTACGATTCAGACCTTCTCGGAATGTATTCCGAATTCGGAAAGTTGCTTCGGTGAAAAAACGTCAATATTCCGAAGAAAATCATCGAATCGGATGCATTTCTGGAAGTCTGCTGGAAGTGTGTTTCCTTCCATGTTTTATTTTAGTTCACTAGCTGAATGACATTTCATTTTTAAAGAGCTTCAATATCCTATCCTATTCTATTAAATGAGCAATGTTTGTTTGTTTGCTTGTTTGTCTGTATTCACCTTCTCGAAAACGGCTCTAACGATTTCTAAACTCCAAAAAATGTCTAAATTCTAACGAGTTTTTTTTTCTTTTTTAATTTTTCTCTATTTGTACCCGAGTATAGTTCGGTCGCCCAATTTTTTCTATGGAAGCTGGCATTTCCACCCGCCGCCATTTTTTTTTTAAGTTTCCGCGCACAATGAAAGTGATATTTATGGATAGAGGATACTTTTACACACAAAAAAATGGTAAGTACCTTATAGTGTCACGTTATGTATACTTATAAGTAAGTATTTGGATTCAGGACTATTAATTTCGTAAACATTAAATATACCGTGGAACCCCCGAACTTTGCCTACTTTTTCAAGTTTTTTATATTTTGCGCCAAACTGATCATAAATAATCGGTTCTGTCATGCTGAAGTCAACCAATTACTAAAGGGCTTTCAATGTGTGTGTGTGCTAGGCTCACAGCATTGAAAACCTTGACAGTAGAGGCTGTCAAAAAAGTAGGCAAAGTTAGGGCAACGAACCTAACTTTGCCTGAGGTCCATATTTTCTGTAAAACTTGGTAAATCATATAGATTTTAATGCAGTTTAATCATATATTGAACCATTTATAGATTACATTCTCAATACTACTCCAAATAATTATATTTAACTTTATATGATGGCAGGCAAAGTTAGGGCATCATTTACCGACAAAATGCGCCAAAAGTCAGGGCTGTCACAAAAAAGTAATCATCATCATCAGCCTATACAGTCCATTGCTGGACATAGCCCTCCTCCAATCTGCGCCATTTTATCCTGTCCATGGCTTGTTGCATTCACGGCGCGGCGACCTTTGGAAAATCATCACTCCACCTAGCCAGAGGGTGTCCCACACTACTTTTTTCAAGTCGTAACAATAAAAGTAGGTACATAGATGGATAGTAAATTATTGAAAAAAAGTAACGAACATCTAACCGCTATTATTGGTGCTAAAGTAGCAATGTCTTAGTTAAAAATACCAAAAGAAAACAGACGGGAGTGGTTTGAAATTCATAACCCTCATTTTGTTCTGTTGGTTAAATCTAAAACTGACAACCCTAGGGTAGGCAAAGTTTGGAAAACTTTATTCAAAAAATTGCACCTAACTTTGCCTTCTCAGATATTTCTGTCAATAATCATAGTATTTAGATGAGATTATTGTGTTTCGAAAGCCGATCATATTTGCCAACTACTGTAAAGATATGAAAGACGTACCTCAAACCAGTTCCTCACAATGACATAATTTTGTGGGACAAGTCAAAAAATTGCGCGATTTCCACCGAAAACTTTTTGCAGCTACTATGAAATGGCTGCCGTTATTTTAAAGTTAAATAGTGCAGTATTGGCTGTTTATGATTTGGGTTTCTACCAACGAACAAAAATAAGTGTTGTCGTGATAGGAAAATAAATATCGTACTTTTTATAATTTAGGCAAAGTTACCTACACTAGGCAAAGTTCGGGGGTTCTACGGTACCTACCTACCTACCTAACCCATTTGTGAACATCTTAGACCTTTCAAATAAGTATTACTTAGTCCTTTTTCCATTTTTTTGTAAACATGTCAGCATTGTTGGTCCTACCGAAGGGTTTATTGAAAACATATTACAAGACGCACTCAGGATAATGACGGTTGAGGACGGACAAACGGACAGTCATGCTGGTTAACGATGGTGAATGTGTGGCTAGCTTTGTACGGCTGCTTCTCTTGTCTAGTTTTCTATTTAGATTTGTAAAATTTATACAGCGAGGATAACCTACTCTAGGAACATACAACCTTTTTCATATAAGTACTTACCTATATAAGTACCTACTTGATATATTTACTAATAGGTACCTAGTAGGTAGGTACCTATCATTATAAAAAAAAATCAAAATTGAAGTACCACTTATAGCACAGTAGGACCACTAGAATCATTTTGAATCGAAGAACAGGAGTAGAATCATCTAGCTCTTAAGAAAGAGCTAGGTGATTCTACTCCTGTTCTTTCGCGACCAACACCGTGACGCATGGGCGTAGCTATAGCTTTGTTATGGGGGGGTCCAAGGGTTTCAAAATACAAAGATTGACTAGGTTACCCCCGAACTTATTGGGGTTCAACTGTTCCAGGTTTCCAAAGTTTCTAAACCCCCCCTTATATACGCCTTGACGAATCAGGCAGCCTAGTTTTCTTTTCGGTGATCCATCCGTTATCTAAATAGTCAAGCTCCAGCGAACAAAGCGAAGCTCGTCAAAGTCGTCAAAAGAAAAACGGAGCTAATGGACAGACGGACAATCTTATTCAAGACATTTCAAGGCATTTGCACATTACCTTTTGCCTGACTCAACAGGCTACACCAACGCACACGATCCACAATTCTGCATTAATGCTGAATGGTAAATGATAAATTGATTTCACGAGCGCCTATTGAAATCGCGCGAGCAACGGTCAAGTGTCAATGATCTTGTGGTGATGTACAATGGACGGAAGCCGGTGGATGCTTGCAAAATATGTTTATGGCCTTTCAAAGTAGTTTACAGCTATTTCGAAGTTTACTGACTGAGGAACAAAGGTATATTTTGGTAACTCATTATTTTGAGAGAGACGAGCTTGCCAAATTCCGTGCCGACTGGACATTACTAGCACAGGAGAGGGATGAATGAAAAGAGTGGGGGGAGGCCTTTGCCCAGCAGTGGGATATTGATGGATGATAATAATAGTAATTCATTATTTTAATTATTCCCAATACTCTCCTATGAGCAATATATTGTTAGCATTCCGTACCATGACAAATTAAAAGATAGTCACGGCCCATCTTACAAAGACTTTTACCTTTTTTTACTTTTACAGGTAAAAGTCTTTGCCATCTTACTAATATTATAAATGCGAAAGTCCGTGTGTGTGAATGTTTGTTACCACGTATCTCCATAACTATTTAACCGATATTGATGAAACTTGGAATGTAGATAGTTTTGATTCTGGAATAGATTCTGAAGTAGCCTATGTATTAGGCAACTATCTATCCCGGAAAAATGTATGGTTCCCGTGGGATAAAGAAACGTAGTCTACGCGGGCGAAGCCGCGGGCGTTCACTAGTTAAAAATAAAATTGCTTTGTGAATCTCAACTTGAAATTCAAAATTCAACCGACCATGATTCTTCCATTGTCTCTTTCAGTCAGAATAACCAAAATATTCAGAATATCAAGTAACTTCGTGCTACACAGTTCTAAAGGCATGAACGTGACCTAACTCCCATCTAGGGTCCGTCGCGACAATGATCAGATATAATTTTCATACTCTCGACCCGAACACTCGACATAGCTCTGTAGCTGTTGGTAAAGCTTAATAGGCACTGCTTGCGATAATTTTCTTTACAAAAAAACTACAAATGAATACTGTATAGTAGCTTATTAGATCTTTATAATTTAAACCTTTTATTGTTTATAGCTGGTCATTGGAATTCTCTATGAATCTTCTAGAATCGTTAATCTTACTAAAAATATATTACAAAAATAATTAAACAAGTACTTAAATGTATTTACTTCATGTCTTGTTTTCTTCAAGAAAATGATCAGTTCCTGCGAGATAGAGAGACGCAACTATTTAAAAATACAATCAGCTAAAATTATTGCTAAGCCGTAGCATTCATACGATATTTTACTTTTTACGATACAAAAGACATCAACGCGCCTTGATTATTTCGTAGAGGGTGCTACGAAATTGACACGACTGCTTAGTTTCTGGTTCCTCGATTCTATTAACAAACTTTTTCTTTACCAAAGCAAAACGTCAACTATTTCGTTTTATATCATAATCTACTATTGACCAATGAGGTTAGGTTACTCTGTTGTGATGACGTTTTCGAACAAATTACCAATGAGACTTTGCAAATTACTGTCATTTTGAATGCTAAGTGGCAAATAAATCTAACAGGCATCTAATCTATGTCTATGTCTGCTTAATATAGTGGGCTATACCATCAGTGTGCTACCAGCCTCCCCTTTAGGAGAACAGGGATGCGCTGGCACGTTCCACTACCCTCTGACGGCTGTATTATCTGGTACATAAGGGTCGGCGAGATTGATTATATATCTCTTATTTATCGCACGATTTGACTGGCTTTGTGCGGTGATATTGGTGTCTGTTATCGATTGAGAGATCGACACTTTGGTTTTAATGGTGAACTTAAAATTAAGTCAAAGATACAAATTTTTTAGACCACACAGTTTTCTAAGGGTAAGGCCCCATTGGTGCGTTGCGTTGCGTTGCGTCGGTAGAATGTATGAGTATGAGTGACGGTCTTGCAACCTGTCACGTATGGAATAATAACTTCTGCTATAGACATGTACCTTTCAAATAAGTACTTGCATATGCCTCTGACTACTTCCATAGACATATTTAAAAGATCTGAGAAAATGTCTACAGCACCTTGGGGACACAGTTACTGTTGTGATCATGTTTCTCTTTGTTTATTTGTTTTTTTTTTGAAATGGTGACTTATTCAGTACATTACATAAAGCCCGCTGGGAGCAATTGTCATGTAAATGTCACGACAGCGACACGACAGCGGGGGCGCCCTGCCGTGACGTGCTTATTAATTGAGAGTGGAGATCTGCCCTTATTGGGGCGTTGCTGTCCTTGGAAACTAAAACGACTATGTACTTACATAATATGATGACTTTATAATGACAAACAACACCTGTATGGATGTGTTCGTATGAGCTAGTTGTTTACTCTGGTGACGGAGTTTTTAGGCCGCCTTTGGGGAATATGCTGGTGCTGCCCCTCAAAGGCAGAGTAGGTAGCTGGTTCCTCTGCAACGGGCCCATTGTCAACGGCGCATGTGGCCTACTTGCCCGTGGTCTTTCGACCAACAGTTGCTGTCGGTTGGTCGTATGAATGTCGTATATAGGTCGTATATTATGTGTATCGTTCCCGAAAACTTTGCTTGCGCGCTCTAGACATAGTATATGATGTTATGTCGCCATCTTTTCTGAAACTCTGCGTAGCATGTCTATGAAGTTCATCTAGCGACAGGTAGATGAACTTCGCTACACCGCCTAAAGGCCTCAACTTAAAAGCTGGGACCGACAATTTAACCAGTGTCCTCAGAAGCATGGAAGAAGCGCTTAGCTGTGAATGCCACTTGCCAAACATTCAGCTTGTGCTCAAATCTAGCTTCAAGATGAGCCTGGTAAGTGGTAAATACATTTGCGGATTTTACCCAGAAGAAAAATGTATTTTTCCATTTTTCAAATGTTTTTGAAAATATATTTGTGTTTAGATCGAGAGTGGGTACCTACACTACACTCCAAAAAGCCTACATGCTTCTTCAAAAATATATCTGCTAAAGTATAATCATAAAATAGACATAAAACGATGCAAAAACCTAGTGTAACTGGTAACAATGGTCCCTTCGAGACCACAAAAAGCATACGGGCGCGACCACATTCATCCCATCACATCAAATTACACTATTATCAATAGAATTACGAAATAAACGGCTTGCTGATGAGATGTTTATCACATTATAAACCAATGTCAGGTGGAGCCGGGTGCACACGTCTATTATAAGTAATATGACGCTTTTTATTAAGACGTGACGGATAGTGTTGAAATGATCTTTTAAATCTACAAATTTTTGCTTATTTTGGTTTTATTTTGAAGACAATTTTTATAAGCCAATACTTAAGTTTATTTAACCGAAATTGAAAAGACAAACGTGGGTATGCCATGCCATGCCACATTTATATTTGACTGTATCTCTGAAAACACACTAGTAAATTAGCAGACATTATAGCTGTCATTGATTACTTTTACTTGCTGTTTAATCGATCGAGCGAGCGAAGCGAGCGAAGATCTTAGTGGCAAGTTAGGCGATTTTGCTTTGTATGTTTGTATGTTTGTATGTTTGTATGTTTGTATGTTTGTATGTTTCATTTTTATGTTCTCGCATAACTATCGAACCGCTAATCCAATCTGTATGAAACTTGATAGGTCAATAGGTAGTGCTATGGAAATTTGCTGTGGAGCGTATGAGCGTAATCGATGAAGGGGTTGTAAAGATATGGGGTTCCCAAGGGGGTAAATTTTTTTCAAAGTTACCCAAATATATTGAGTGGGGTGTCATACGAAAGGGCTTATTTTGTACATTCCAAAATGGTTTTTATTTTTAATCTAGGATGTATAGTTTTTGAAATACGACCAAAGAACAAAAACTACGAAACCAGAGCTGCAAGAGCTCCCGTTTCATAGAGTTTCGATGTCTTCGTAGCTCATTGACTGGTCGGTCTTAAAAAGAGAGTGGCATCGTTGCGGTTTGGTTTGCAATGATTTTAGATGCTACTTGATTTATTTTCATGATAAAAAAATTTTTGATAAAGAATGAAAATAATTGGGGTAAAAAAAGTTAAATAAACAAATATATTGAGTGGGGTGTCAAATGAAAGGTCTTAATTTGTACATTCCAAAATAGTTATTATTTTCATTCTAGGACGTATACTTTAGAAATACGACGAGAATTTATAAATATGAAAAAGTAAATGAAAAATTAAACACGACATTACCATGAAGAGCTAGCGCAATAGGCATACTCGGCAGTAGTAGCACTTGAAATTATAGGGGTAGTCAGAAGAAAGTCCAAATGTAAGCCATCTACGGTGCGCGAGATCTCAGTTCGGGGCGAACTACTAGTAACTTTACTTATTAGGTAACTAATCAATGTTTTACATAGAGCTGAAACGCTCCTTTGAAAATAAAATTCTAAAGAGATTCCGAATTCAAACCATACTGAAAAAGAACAACTGTGAATTCAGTTACCAACTGACGAATGGAACGGAACACAGATGGACACAGGTTTGCATTTTTCTTTTTAGACATTAGCATGCATCGTGCGACGTCGGCAAATGCGTTACCGACGCGACTGACTGAACTCTTTTTATAGCTTGTAGCCAAATGGAATGTAATTCCTAAGCATTACGGTTGGAAATATGATAACCGATGCCAACCGACGTTAGAACAGACTTTTTTTTTCAACATCTCTGGGCATTTTGCATCTTGTTACGTATGTGTATGGTTCAAAATTTTTGGGAATTTGGATGTAAGTTGACTGCATTCGGCACGATGGTGTTAGGGCCTCTCGTTACCTACTTGACTGTGTAACTTCGTTTGTGAGAGCTTGTGTTGCGTCGCTGGATGAATGCTGTGGAGTTATGGGGACATTATGAATAAAAAAGAATATTAATATTACTTCATAATGTTTTTGTAAAAAATGACAACAGAGTTGAAAGAAGTAAGTAGGTAAGTACTGAATTATTTATATATGATTCATACGATTGTCTTCTATCGTCCTAGCCGTTTTTTGCCCCAAAAATCTTTTTAAATAAACAACTAAACACTTTTGAAGTAAAACTTCTTTACGCACGCTTGACTTGGGGAGTAAGCTGGTGAATGCGTGACGAGAGCGTTACGAAAAGTGTGATCGGGCGAGGTGAACAGAAGTTTTACTTCAGTCATGTGGTCTAAAGCACACTCGTTTTTTTTTTATTTACTTACGTGGTATTGCAACGCATGCAGTGTACAGCTAGTTTATCTATCAATTGAAATAAGATCATGATATTTTGGAGTAGGTAACGTGTGTTTGGGTAACGTTTAACTTTGGAGTGGCTGGTTTCCACAAACCTAATTTAAGCCAAGCAATATAAATTGAGATCTTTTTGGAAAACAGAGTTCCTTTTAATTATTAGCACGTACTCTGTGTATTAGTATTCTGTGTTATTTATTAGTATGGAAAAGTAATAATAAAATATGTTCTTAGTATTCTGTGTTATGGAAAACAGAATTCATTTAAGTTAAATTAGTTCCTGTCAGATATTAGGTATGTGCTCCTGAGAAGATTTTTATTGAAAATACTTAAATGCATTTTTATGTTATAGTGTCCGGAAAACTCCAACAGCTACCCTCACCATTCAGATTTGGCGAAGGGTGCGTCACTCGCCGTAATGCCTATTATGGCGCCCTACGAAAAGATTTATTCAAAATGTTATTACTCCCAGCATCTACCAACTCTATTGTGTTCAATCGTTATTCTATGTAACACTGCATTGACATTGTAATAGGATTTTTATTCGATTTTGAACTTTATCGCTAACGGTATAATTAAGTCGACGCCATTTTGTCAGGGTTTGTCATTGACTCGAGTTATTGAGTTAGATTGAGTGGGTAACGCGCGTTTCAATTTAGATTTGTAAATGGGTATCCTAAACTAAGTTTTGTTAGGGTAGTCAGTGGCTGCCTTTCGAGAAATCAGAGATTTACGCGGTCGCCTAAAATGTGATAAATAATATCAGCTTATCGCATAGGATTTCATAAGAAAATTGCTAAGTTTTTAGTTTGAAGTCAAGTAAGTACATTTTTCAAATATAATTCTAATCGAATATCTACGCCTTACCTACTAAAGTACTTAAATAGGTTTGTTCAGGGTGATGATCGAGGAACGGCTCCGATTTAATGATTGACGAATGATTTCTTCGGAAAGTTGACGTTTTTTCAGCGAAGAAACGTCAATTTTCGCATTCGGAATACATTCCGAGAAGGTCCGAATTACACTGCAGGCCATAATACAAACGTGCCCTAGGACATGTAAAGTAAGTGACGTGTCCCGGCTTCCTGTAACGAAGCCAATTTGCGTCCGTAATGAAGGCCCACCCATCCCGGCTGACCAGTCACTTCTTTCTCTTATTGCCTTTCTGTAATGAAGAGATTCGTTGGATTCTAGCAGTCAGCGCAGTACATTTCACGTTTTATCTACATTTCTACTGGTTTACACTCAATGTTCCAATGAGGTTCATTGCAATGCTGTAATACAAAAAAGTATACCTACTTACCTATACAAAATATTGTTTACCTATTGGAAGTTTTTTGTGTCGGTTAGTTACATACCTACCTAGTATTTAGCGTCTCTCATTTAGTATTTAGTATTTAGTTACTCAGCAGGTAAAAGAAGTCCCTAGGTGTTACACAAATCTGTATCATCATCTCGTCTGTCATTCTTTGTTAATTCTACTATCACATTTAGAGCCCTCGCAGACTGCAGGCTTTCTATCGGCCGATTGTTTGGTTGGGCTCTTAAAAACGCCTTCTACAAGGCGTTGATGAGATGGTCGGGCTCTCTGCAGGAGTAACCTTGGTCGGAGCGTCGGCGTCGACTGACAGACAGACTCACTGTGATTTGAGTTCTCGGTCGTGCTCCATAGCATTTTATTTATCTTTATACCGACACGTCCGCCGACCAAAATCATTGAAAGTCATGTCGGCCGATCTGCGGGAGTTTTTGCCAAGTGACCGCTGCAGAGAGCCCGACCATCTGGAGGGTTTTTTAATTAGGATGTATGCAAGTGCACACACTACAACGATTCAGTATCGGCTTTCAATGCACTAGCAGCCTATCGCGACCAAACTATCGGCCGATTTAAAAATCTGCAGTCTGTAGTCTCTTTACTATTTCTCTATTTATTCGTAGGCAGATCATTGTCGTGCAATTTTTTTCATTTATTTTTTTATTGGTCGTGCTTGTAACGAGTGGGTACCGTTAATTTTTCAAGTTTTCTTTATTGCCTCTTTTTAGAAGGTTGTCAGATGAAGTGATGCGTTAATTGAGCTGTAATTTGAAGATGGTTTATAATCCAATCTGTCAATCAGGATTTGATAACTGTTTTACAAAGAAGAGACTTAGGTAGTACATAAAAAATTGGTGAAGTGTAATGATGCCACATACTGACACGCAGAAAGAGATATATATAGGTACAGAACACTAGAAACTCATAACACCCCTTGTTGGGGGTGGGGTGACATTCAAAATCATAGTTGACCATTTATTTGAACAGACAACTTCGAAATTTTTACAAACTCCAAACATTTTTTCATTCCATTTTGAAATCCTAGCTACAAACCTCGTTGCAGTAATAAATGTTATGAAATTGTAAAATATTAGCGCGGCCGGCGGAAGCGGCGTCGTTTCCGGCGCAGACGGCGCTTATCTATGCGACGTTTTGTTTATGGCTCCTTTTGAAATTGGAAGGACCGTTATCAGTTTGGTTGGAACGCCCACGGGCATTACTTATAGAGGTATAGGTTTGTAACGTTGATATAACAAAATCTTGGAATAGAATGTAAATTGCATAAATTTTTAAGGAACAGACGTTAAAATAACTAACGAATATCTATGACTTAACTTTATTAGTGATACTACGGTACCTGGGACAGGGTAAAAGGCCGGGTCTTCCAAAAAATAAATTAAGTATACCTAAGTACAGCTTCCGACTAATTTGATTGTCTGCTCTATACGAATATGACATTTAAAAAAAATTCTACCTCAATTGGTAGGGATTTGTATTTGATGGTTCTTAATTGATTACAGGGCCATATATTAACACATTTCCTGCCCAGCCACCACTCTTACTGGCCGACTGCACGACAAGACGGACACATGCGAATGTGCGTCATGGACACTGAACTCATTACCTGAAGAAGAACAGTTCTAAAACAAACATTAAAAACTTCCAAACAATAAACGAAATACTTAGTTTTGTCGCTATTATATCTAAATCTATCTCCAAGGCGTTGAGTTATTAGAGAGCGCTGTATAATTGAGATTTGGCGAGTGCGCGAGTGCTCTCGGCGTAACGAAGCCACTCGCGCGAGTGGCATCTGCCCGTCACGACTTTTTGTGTCGTTTTAGAAGCAACTAGATTGTTCTCGAATAATCCAGATTGAAGGCTTTGGTTGAAGTAGTGTTCAAAAGATAAGTTCTTTTGAACACATGGCTGTAAAATTTAGAAGCATCTTGGTTGTTTTCGCAAAATTCAGATTGAAGATTTTTGGGGTTTTGATGAAGTAGGTAGAGTTGGAATAATGAGCTATTAAAAATAAACTTTATGTAAGTACTTAAATAAGTGTGGCTGTTAATTTTAGAATAAAATTCTAAAATAATCTAAGTAAGTAGTTTGTTAGATAATAAACTATATTGTTCTCGAATTCTCGAATAACCCAGATTGTAGGTTTTGATAGAGCAGTGTTGAAATGATGGGCACTATTATATCTAAAACTATTTACCTACCTACTTGTTCTGTACTACGGGCACATCACCAATAATTTAACAAAATACTTTTTATTGTACAAATGAGACAGCTGACCAAACACGAAGACATGATACCAATCGGCTACTTCACAATGATCCACTCGACGCTACTTTACATTTTGGCGCCATTGTCTGCGGTCACGTACTGTCACTGTCAACTGGAATTTCAAATTTCGAATTACTTTTTCTTTTTAAAAGTTTTAGAAGGAGATTGAGTTTGTTTTTATAAAATCCTGTTTAGGTATAAGTGTTTTCATCACGGGATAGCTAAGTAAACAGATGCTGGATTCTGTGTTATTTCAACTGGACTGTGCGTGACTCGATGACTGTATAATTAGTCTGTATTGACCACTGTTTGCTTTAGATTCGTTATTTGAATGGGCACTTGCAACAATGACGGCTAATTTTATAGGTCTGAATATTGAGTTAAGTATTTTTAATATTTATTGCAGAACAAAGCTCAGTGTGAAGTATGACGTGAATAAATAAATAATTTGAGTTTAGTCATATTACACCAAACAATATAAGTAGGTAGATACTTACTTACCTAAAAATCCTATTTATTATGTGGTCCTATAGGAGTTGGTATTATTTGTAAGAAACTAGGTTGCCAAAAGTGAACGATTCTCTATGTGTACAGAATGTACCTAAACCCCACTACATCTAACACCCAAATACCTATTAGGTATTCAAATCACACCAATTTCGACCATCCATATCCATTACACATCCCAGCCAAACAAAACCCAACTCTCACCCAACTCCTTATGACTTTAATTTATCTGCATCGCGGAAAAAGAACTAAGGTATCGCTTACAAGAACGACAAAATTCGGAAAGGGAGTTTGAATTTTGGCTGGAAGTTTTAAGGTTGGTTTTTGTGTGATGTGTGGGAAGAAGAAGTAGGGTATCAGTTACAGGATTGGCTGGGAGCGACCCCGCCCAGAAGGGCCATATCCATTTCACTCACACCTATTAGTCCACCCACAGACTTGTGTTGATAACACGCCTATCGACTGTGCAAATGTCAACGCATCTTCACAATGCCTGATAGAAAGAGGAAGAGTTATATTAAGGAAACTGAAATCAATGCGAGTCAGTTTGTAACGAGTAGATAGAAGAAGGAGTGTCCTGTCCAAGGAGGTCGTCAAATGGTTTCAAACGCAGTCACTAAAGCTCTAACTCTCACACATGCTGATGGCTTGCTTTTGTCTTTGAAGGTGTGGTTACGTAGAGTCAGAACAATGTAGGGGAAAAGTAAACGGCAGGTTGTAGCCAGGAATGAATAGGAAAAGTATACTCGGCACTTTTATCATTATCATTACTTTTCTCAGTGTATATTGCCTTATAAACTACTAAAGGTAAGGACGACAATCATGACGTACCTTACGTAGGTACCTACGGAATGTACCTTCTTAGAAATAAAGACATTTACTTACTTACTTATTTGGAAAAACTAAACACACTTACCAAATACAATCAGAACCAGTCTTGGATCCATCTAAGGATAATTGTAAGCGATCTCTAAGTAGCTCAACTGATCCAAGCCGATGCTAGTTGAAAGCGTGCCCAAGACACTGGCAGCATTTACCGTGCTGAATAGCAAATACTACTTATTTAGTTCCTCGTCTAATTAACGACCTGCCTAAAGATCTTCTTGATAACATCACACAGAAAAATATCAAATTCAAACTAAAATCATATTTCTTGACCAACTTAGAGCAATATCAACAATAACTTGTGGGTACTTGCATTTTGTTAACTTGGAATTGTGCTTACCTGGGAGCCTATTGTTTCTTCCTCTTGCTTTACATGAACTTGTTATCTTTTTACGAAGGTAAAATTATCATTTTTACTATGTTGTAGACTCACCACCCCATAGCACCCTACAAACCTCAGTGGTTTTCTTTTAAGTGCTATGTATGTCTTAATGTTATTGGCAACTCTTTAAATGATAAATAAATTTAAAAAAATTAAAAATGCTGATCCGTTGAAACTTCATAGATTTGATTGATTTGATCAATTGTCTTCATGGAGTTTTGGGCCCATTTAAGGCCCCCGTCTTGGTTTAACGACATTATAGGTGTAGGTACTTACGCCAGGATTAAGCCGGTTATAAAAACGAATTTTCGTTTATAACAGTCGAAATTCGAGTTAAAATTGAAAAACGATATCTTACAATATCCATGCCATCTAGAACTTTTACATAAAATTAAAAGTGACATTTATAACGAAAGTCGTTACTACTTTACTAGGCCATTGGTAATCGAACAAAAAATCATTCCGAGGGGAGGCAGGGCACACCTGATGCCGGAAGTCATTAGTAAATAGATGGACACGGCCGCGATAACACCCCATTCTCCCCTAAATTACTACCAACATAACAAAAACTACCTATTACAAACGATAAAGGATTTTAAACTCTATTAGGGTGGTGGCACCAGTAATGAACAAGCACCAGTGTTTGACACTTTTTTTTTTAATGACTTACAATAAGATTTAGGTTGAATAAATCTATGGTAGAAACACAAAACCGTAGACAACACATTTCCAGTTGTTATTCCTGAAAACGTCACGAAAATCGGCCATTTCGTTTTCAAGTTATTGAAGAAAAAGTTGTGTGTTGGTGCGCTGCTGAACCAAAATACACTTATACTAACGAAATTACTAAGAAGTTAAGTCTACATTTTTGCCAGCATTTTTGGCATTATTCAATATAATCGAATTTCGATTGATTTTATGGAACGGTTATATTATTCTGGATTTAATTGTATATCAGTAGCGCACCTACGCATGTTTAATTTTATTTTATAGTCGATGTTCATTACTGGTTCAGCAAAATTCACCTTCTCCAGAAATCGACAGGTGTCCATACTTATTATTTTACGTACTTTCTTAGTTTTTAACCAAATTTAAGTCTAATTCATGAACTGATTAGGTACGTTAATGTTTGAAATTCAACGATTGATACATGTTCTCCAATAAAGAACATGTGTCGAACACTGGGTAAAATAAGTGTTCATTACTGGAGTTGGTTTCAGATGCCTCCCAGAAAAAACTACACACGCGAACAAATGGATTATTAATTATAATAAAATAATAAGAAATGTTTCTCATGGCTGACTTGTCTAGTTTTTAACCAAAAAAAGGAAGAGATTCTCAATTCGTCGGAATCTTTTTTTTTTTTTGTTCTTTTTTATGTATGTTCCCCGATTACTCAAAGACGCCTGGAGCGATTTGGAAAAATCTTTTTTTATTTGTAAAGGGTATACTTTCCGATTGGTGCCACAAAAATTTGGTGAGGATATGTTGAGGATCGTCGGAGTTATGAACATAAATGCACCCATAAGTAACTCAGCAATACATTATCATGATTATACGTATTAATTATTATTATTTATTATTAATAAAATTAGCAGTCACTGTACCACTGCAGGGCAAGTCCCTCCCTTCCGGTAGGTAGTTTAAATAATGTTAGTTATTGCATGTTTTGTGTTTGTTCATTACTGGGTGTTCATAACTGGAGTGTCATTCACTGGTGATTTATCAGTGTTTATCACTGGAATATTGGTGTTCATTACTGGAGATTCGGTAGGTATTTTGGTTTTCGTCTTCTGAGTAAAAACATATAGCTTTAATGTGAAAAAATTTGCTACCTAACCTTTCTTGAATATATTATTTATCATTTGGACTAACTGCTGTAGATATAATGTTAAAAATAACGAAATTATTTCAAATTTTAGTCACACACTTCTCTTAAAGTGTCGAGCACTGGTGCTTTCACCCTACGCTGTAGTAAAGTCGTGGATAAGAGCGTGGTAGATATTGTTTTGGGTATAAAAAATGACATTGTGTAGAAACACCCTAATGTTGGTATCTTTTGTTACGATCTTTGAATTCTTTTGAGGGTTAAGATTGAGATAATGTTTCTTGGTTTTGGTCGTGGTTTGTGCGTTTCCTTGGTTCTGGTACTTCCTGATTATTGTCTATGGTTATTTTTAATGCAAACTGTCAACGAAGTTGCAGCAAAAAATGCACTAACCGTGCGAAGCCAAAATGAAGGAAAAAAAAAATCAGCAACAAAAAAACTACAAAGGAAGAAAGTTAAAATGAAGAATTACCTAAAAAAAAATCGCCAACAAAAAAACCTATTCAACCTATACTTGCAAGCTAATATAAAATAGTAGGACTAAAAATAGTTCATCCTAAGGTTGTCTGGAAGAAATCGCTCATAGCGATAAGAGCGCCCATTGTACTTCACTCCTTATGTTCCTTATGTATCAGCATTGGCTTGGATTAGTTGAGCTACCTATAGATCGTTTCTAACGATCCTTAGGTGGCTCAACTGGTTCTTTTTGTATTTTTTAATGTTATGTAAATAATGTACCTACTTACCTACCTAGTTTAGTTTCTGTAAATAAATATTATTTTCAGTTTTTAATAAGTTAGATTGTAGATATGTTTTTATCCCAATAATGTTCAAAAATTTAAAAGGAAACTATGCCATGTTTGAAATTTCAATCTGAAAAAAATAGGGACCTACGAGTATGCTACGAGTTGGTGTAGCGATATTTTTAGTGAAAGCTCGCTGGCGATAGATGGCGCTACGGGTTGTTGGATGGTGACTTTTAAGTTATTATTAGTTCAGTAAAGTAAGTCAAAGTCAGTTGTGCCGTTGTCTATAAGTCGTATTGCTCATTATACGGACTAAAATTGAAGGAAAAAATGTCATTTTTCCTTCAATTTTGATTGGTTTTGATACGTTTTATGTCAAAATTGAAGGAAAAATGACATTTTTTCCTTCACTTTTAGTCCGTATAATGAGCAATACGACTATAGGTATTACCTTTAGGAAAGAGTTTGATTTTCATTGCAAGATTTGTAAGTGACGAAAAATGGCAGTATTTTTTTAATAAGTTAGTACCTAAGTAGGTATAATATTTATGATTGTGTTGACTTAGAAGCTTGATATTTTACAAGTTCGAAGGACCGTATACTTAGGTAGGTTCCTACCTGTTATTATAAATTTCAACTTTTAATTGGTACCTCCATCTGTCCTTTAGAAAATAGACTCTCAAAAGGAAAAACAGACGAACGAGCAACCAAGTTCAGTAGGTATGTAAGTATTTTCTTTTAGAGTACGGAGCCCAAAAAAGAACCATTAGTGCGGTTCAGACCTTCTCGGAATAAATTCCGAATTCGGAAAGTGACGTTTCTTTTCTAAAACAGCAACAACATTCCGAAAAAAATCATCGAATCGAAATGTATTTTCGGAAGTCTGAATCGCACTGCTGAATTGCAGTTTAAAATAACCTATCTTATTAACCCGTTAGCAGCGGCGTCAAACAGGCTCCTCGTCGATGCCACGAGAGGGCGCTGAGCGCTTATTAACTTACCAAAACCAACAATCGTGATTAAATCGCGCGTAAACTAATAAAATAATAAGTCCTGCTCTCTAATGTTCGCTATTGGGGTCGGGTTACACTGTGGTAGGTATATTTTTAACCGACTTAAAAAAAGGAGAAGGTTCTCAATTCATCAGAATCTTTTTTTGTTCTTTTTTTATGTATTTAGTTTACCTTTGACTTAAAGACGCTTGGACCGATTTGGAAAATTCTGTTTTTTGAAAGGGTATACTTTCCGATTGGTGCTACAATTTGGTGAGGATCTGTCGAGGATCTTCGGAGTTAGGAGCAGAAATGCACCTCGAGAGTGCAGAAAATTGCTCAGCTCATACTATTGATGTCGTTTTTTTTTAAAACAGTTTTTTATTCATCCTGTAAAGTAGCGGATTGTCGATAAGCCCCTATTCAATGATGCCCACTATATTATTTAATTAAATCTACATTTGAGGGATTTTGCTTCTGTGCTGCTTCCCTGCAGCGGTGGTAGACGATTTGAATGAATATGAGCTTAACAAGATTTTCGACCCGACGAATATACCTACATTCAGTGGCAGAGTTGAAGACTTTTCATTTTCAATGAAATAATACCGTGTGGAATTACACTATAAAATTAAAATTAACAACTATAAGAAAGTATCTTTGATATCACTGCAGACTCCCATATAAACCATTCCCAATAGTCCAAGAGCCGGCCGGGGGGCGTAAATTTCATTACAATTAGCCATGACGTCGCATGAATAATTCAGGCCCGGCGCGCAAACACTGAAGGGTTGATTGTGGCCCGTCTGTTTGTGGCCGACTAGTAATTTGGCGGATTCGCTGTTTGTGATGATTCGTGTTGATTGCGACATTGCGGATGATTCGCTAAACCTATTGCGAGATCGAAATTAATTCATCTAGTTTTATTTAGTTTTTCAAAAGTTTTATGGGCTAACTTATCCTCATATTTTGTCACAAAAATACAGCGTAAAAATTGATTGATCTCATTGCCTTTTTGTTGATAAATGGCAAGAAATAAGAAGATTTTAAAGGATTTTCTGCTTTGTTTTGATTTCTCTGGTAAGTACCTAGGTACAGTTTGGCCGACGGATCTCGGCGTTCGTGAAGTTAGCCGTTTCGATGCGCAGTGCAACTTTTTCATACAACATTTTCTACTGATGCGCAGCGAAAAGCCTAACTTCACGAACGCCTAGATCCGTCGGCCCAACTGTACCTACTGCGTGCACTGCATTGGCATTTCTGCGACAGAGACCGGTACTTCTACCAATGACGTCATCAGCAGTGAACGCCCCATTCGGATACGCCAAAATGAATGACATCCTTTATCAAAAAAAATAATATTACTTACTACATCAATCAATGTAGTTTACTTTAGGTACAATCTTGTCTGAAAACTCTAATAGTGGACCTTGGACAGCCCGCTCATAGAAGGGTAATTGCAGCCAGTAATTTGAACGTTGATTACGCAGATTCGATGTTTGGAGCTTTGCCGGTTGATTGGCATGGCAGCCATGAGTCATCTATCAACTAGGTAGGTACTTAGTTAATTTATCTACTAACTAGAAGTTTCAACTAGATTAAGTTTTTACAATTTTTTAGTTATCGTCAACTTTGCATATTCTGTGGCATACATCATTGAAAAAAAAATCAACACTAGAGTGCTCGCAAGATAACTTTGCGCGCGTAAATTACCAATAGGCTTGTGCAGTTCAGGAACTAATAAGTACTTTAAAAGAACTAATTCCTTTCACATAAACTCGTTCCAAATAATACTCTAGCTAGAGTGCGCGCAAGATAACTATGCGCTATTTTATTATTATGTTTATTCTTATGATTCTTTATCCAGTCACGCACAGACGTATCTTGCGAGCACTCGAAATCGTAAGACCCAGAAAATAAAATGTGTAAAATGATTATTATTTTTTCCTGAAAGATGTCCTACAAACGTAAATCAATAACCGTCTCATTATAAATGTGAAGATAGCATTAAGGCGCCTATTTCGAGCGGTGACGTGTTGACACCGCATTTAGCAGTTCATTACAGACTGTCAGGTATCACCTTCCGACCCTGGACGATCAGGTTACTGATGGAGCGAGACGGGAGAGCTGGCGGAATTTTGTACTGGAAATTGTGAGGATAAAAAGTATTTTTCCTTTTTTATCTGCTTTCTCCGGTAGCTGAGATCTTTAGGGCTGCATTTCCACCAGAGAGGAAGGGCATAGTGGGTTTTTCTCACTAATTTCGAGCAGCTCGACTGGGGAAGTTCCGCCGCCTTACAGAATATCGCAGCCAAATAACATCATTCTTCTCGAATGGTGTGTTCCTGCGGTGAGTAAGGTTGCCAGAGCTCTGCGAGGAAGCGCTGCGGTGACAACTAGAGGACCAGTCTTGTCCATTGTGTTGTCGGCGCAGATATTCCTCTTTTAAAGGGTCACATGGATGTGTTTTCGTATGTGGACACGTCTGTGATGTTGGTTTTCAGTTTTTTCTCGCCGTCTCTTACAGTTTGTGAATGTTGTTCCGTCGTTGCGCGCATGCGCAGGAGACGTCCCAACTGCGCGTCTGCGCCGGCGCCGTGCATCCGTCACGAGACAAGCAGTGTAAGGTTACTGTGTTGCTTAGCTCTCTTTGTACTGTTCATCAACATTTATTTATTTACTCGAACTTAAAATAAATAAGTAGGTAGGTATATAAAAAGTATCATGATTAAATTCATGTTACAAAATACAAAACATCATAGTCTTTTTTATGCACTAGCTATGCCCGGCGGTTAAACCCATCATTAATAGCCTTTAAATTTCCTCAAGAAATGAGCTATCAAATGTAGAAATAATTTTTCTCTGACTGGTATAGATTCTTAGGTAGATACTACTTACCTACTTAGGTAGGTACCTACGTAAAAAGACAACGATTTTGGTGTTAAAAAAAAAACCAGTGATGTTTTAGGTGTAAGTAAGTATATTTCCAATAGAAAATCATTCTCCAAAGTAGCTTTAACAAATTTCCATGGTTTTACATCACAAATGGGGAAGCTCATCAAATTACGCAGCATTGTCAAAAGCCCTAAGAAGCTTTGCACTGTCTCGAAACAATGTCTGTTTACAATAAAAACATTTGAAACACGGTATAATATTTAGCGACGGGCTCCACAAATATTATCGTCCATTATAGATGCGCCTAAATAAACAGAAGATACTTCCGATATGACATTAAACTTTGCAAAAACATTACAAAAATACAAAGTATTGAGTTTCCGCCATCTTGGTTTTGGGGTGAGTCAGTGGCGCCAGTTTTTTTGAGGATCAAGTGCGTGAGTTGACAGATTCCGATTTCCTTCACCAATTTTTAGTTTTTGTGGTGTTATGATAGCGGCGATAGGCTTTCAAGCTGTCACGAACTACTGGAAGAATGTAAGCATAATTGCTAATTGTGTGATGGGTGTAAAACATTGCCAAACATTATCTAAGCCCTTGCTAAATTGACAGACAGACCGATTTAAAATATCTCCATACATGAACAAATCTTATTTCATAGACATATAAATAACACCTAATTTCCTAAAAATATTGATTACTTAGTAGAGGGAATCGAGCTATAAAAATTAAAGAAGAGGTTTTTTCCTTCTTTATTTTGGCTTCGCACGGTTTGTCCATTCAGCCAGTGAAGAAGAGGTTTAAAAATAGTTTTGGTAAACTTCGTCCGACCGTCCGAGTGGTAAACTTATTGTAAAATAGGTTACATAAACAGGTTGCATTTGATTGATATACCTTTTGGGAGTTTAAAACAAACAGGTGAATGATAATGAAATAACTTGAGATTCATCAATTTCGACAAGAAACCACAACTCATCGTGACAAAAGAAACAAGGTCACAACTGTATCCCCAAGGCGGTACACATTCTCCGATGTTTAGGCTTTGGAATCCTTTCAATATGTTTATAGGATCATTAATTGCACAATTTGCAGAACTTGAGTTAGCACTCTTTAGTCTACCTCTACTCATATATCCATCCATGACATTCATCCCTTCTCATGACATACCATGCTAACCTATTGCTCCCCATCTTTTCATTTATTGGCACCACCTTCAGACTTCCTCAGGTAAATTGTAACAAAATAACTTTATTATTTCGTTCAGAAACCGCGACTAACCGTGACAAGTATTTTAAAATTGCAAAAACACGTGTAATCTGGTTTTAATTATGAAATGAGGGGAACAGTCGTTGTGAAGGGGAGCTGACCGTTTGAAGTGAGTGCATTCATGTTTTGTTATAACAATTTAATTCAAATAACAATGTCCATGGTTTCTTTTACTGTATTAAAAAAGTCATTCGTTAAAGTCATTTACTTAATAATTAAATAAAAAGAAGGTCTAAATAGTTTTTAATGAAGAAGTAACGAATTTGTATTACTTTTCAATCCTGGCCGTGCATCAATGGATTTGTCGTTTCCAAAAATTTATATGCGCATGAACACGAGCTCTAAACGGTGAAGGAAAACATCGTGAGGAAACTCGCGGCTTAGTCAGCCCCACAGCTCTTTAAAGACATAAGCTGAGAGGATGGTTTAGGTGCTGGGCAAGCCTACTCCATATCAAACAATGTCCCAGGCACTATAGTGTCCCGTTAAGTGTAGGCAAAAGATTGTCTCCTGACACTGTATAAATCATCTATAAGTAAAGATGTAAAGGCCTAATTTATTTTTTGTATTAGGTACTTTTGAAAAGTCTAATTTTCAAACTCTACTATCAAAAATCAAATCTATGTGTGACATGTGAATAATAAGTAGGTACCTAAGAACATTACATAAGTCTTAAACGTGAAGTTGATGAACTATTCCCAGGTGTGGGAAAACAATGATACTCCAACATATCACAGCGGTAATGATGTGAGGACTGTTTGTACAGAGACACTACACTACGTGTCCTAAACAATGCTCTACAATATCATCTGCGATAGGGTTGTCTCTGGTCGTAGGTATAAAGAAGATTGTGCATACTCTTTGTAGTTTGTGGTCAGGATGCTTATTCCAAAGCAATTTGCTGTCCAGTATGACTCCGAGGTACTTGACTTCGTTGGTTAATTTGAACTCAGTATTGAATCTTGGCTGTGGGTATGTATGTACTTCAATTTTCACGAGCATTAGAGCGATGCTACACAGATGCGTCACGTCGGCGTTGCGATGATGGAACGGTGAGGCTGGCTGCGTCGTTTTCCATACAAAAAAAGTAAGTAAGTTCGTAAGAGCAAGTGGCCAACTCTGGTGACGGAATTTTTAGCCCGAATGACTTGATGATTTTGGTAAGGCAACTGTCATTCGATGACGATTTTATTAAAAGTTACAGTTCCGGTGTGCAAGAATCTATGTTTTGCGCCAGAAATCGATAGGATCTTTAGAGAATCTCCACGAAAAATCCTCCTCTCCACGAGATGTTATTTTTTAACAGATCTTTATAAAAAAACTTTACTCTCGATGTGCCAGCCCTATTCCCCAAGTCATGTTGACATGTCTTTAAAACTGTGTAAATACGTACGTCTCTGGTTACGGGATCGATTTTAAAACAATATTCGACTACCCTACGAGGCGCCTGCCCGCAAACACTACAAAAACTAGAAGATATATTTGTAAAAAGTAAAGTGAAGTAAGAGTTTAGACTTATTAAATAACGGGTTCCATAACCTTTTGTAAATTCTCTAAAGGTTTTTTTTGAGAAAATACAAGAAAACCTACCTGAGTACGAGAGAAGTAGATCAATGCTGTTGGTGTAATTAATGGCGTAAATTAAAGGTAATTGCCCAAATAATATAAAAGTTAGTCGGGGAGCCATACCTAGGCAATCAAAAAAGTATATCTTTATATAATTGGGCTTTTTGTAATTCAGCGTTTCATGACATTTAAGTTATATCCAATAACGATACTTTTATAGCTTTGCTTTATACAACGATGCGCTCAAATAAGAAATACGGTCTACGACGGCGCACAATTATTGCTAGAACACTTAAGTTGATCACTTCTTCTTCTTCTTTCGTATGAGCAAGTGGCCAACTCTGTTGAACACTGAAACAAACTTTGCTTAAGTTTTCTAAGCGCTAACAGTAGTATGTTTATACCAAAGGTTTCACCAATATTTCCCATACAGAACCCTAAAAGCTTCCAAGAAAAAGCTCTCCAAATAACATGACATGAGCGCCAAACAACCGATGATGTCTCGAGACTGTTTTCAAATCAATTAAGGAGGCTACAAAAAATAGCCCAATCACTACGGTTTTATAATTTCAATTTGAAGGATGTAGGCTACTTTAGAGAGGTAACATTGAAATTGGATGGAGGGGAGTTGACTGTAGATAAAATGACTTAACAAATTACAAGAAAGTCTACAATTTTAGCAGATAAGGCCCATAATCGAAAACCGCACTCAGAATTGAATCGTTAAATCAAAGAGTAAATAAAAAATGAAAGATTCATAAAGAATTAAGTATAAAACTTGATGCATAAAATTAAATTAAAATCTAAACACGGTTAAAAAATATGGAATATGGTGATTCAAAGTCATTGTGACTTACTTGACTTGACTTAAGTTCCTATGTCCCCTCGATGGGGCAGAGGGCGTCCACAGCGACTCTCCATCTCGTTCTGTCTTGAGCTTCGCGCTTGATTTCACTCCAAGACTTCCCGATCTTCTCGCCTCGTCTAGCACCGTGCGCCGCCAGGTTTGTTTGGAACGACCACGTTTTCGCTTTCCTTGGGGATTCCAATCCAAAGCCTGTTTAGGTAGGTATATGGGACACCTTCGGAGCGTGTGGCCGATCCAGTTCCAAGTCACTGTAGTATTTTGAAATATCGGCCATAGTTCGTAGGTTCTTTCAGGCTTCCGAATCCAAATTATAGATGATTATTAATTTAAGTAGGTAAATATATACTTTTTTATTTAAGATAGGTCAGCTCTTGACTTCGCTCCTTGCCCAGGCAAGGATGAAGTCGACGATGGAGCGAGCTTCCCTAGAAAATGCCTATTAATGGTAAGCGTCCACATGTCGGTATCGTACGCTTCGGACGCATCGCACGCAACGGATCGTAGTATTATTTGTATAGAAACTCATATAAGTGCGTCCACATGTCCGCATCGTACGCATCGCATTACACAGATAATCCGTTTGATGCGATCCGTCCGCTGCGTGCGATGCGGGCCTGTGGACGCTTACCATAACTCTCTTTATAAAGTTGTACGGGTTAAGAAGACGGAATCACAGACGATGGCAGTTTATTATAATCGATAGCAGTACGCATTATAAAAGAAGATTGGAAGCGCTTAGTTCTTAAATTAGGGATCTCAACCAAAAGGGAATGATAGTTTGCAGTGCGTCTGTAGTTTCTATGGAAAAATGTTTAACGAGTTTGTTTTCTCTATATCCTATTCATGTTACTAGAGAATTTTACACAAATTGGGTTAGATAATGCCCTATGAACATTCATATGAAGCCCACAGCACTACCAGGTACCTAATGTCGAAGTATTTATCACCTCTGCACCTTCTTCTTTACTTCTGAAGCAATTTTGAAACATGAAAGCGAGTTACGCGCACTGTAATGTGTCACACAATTACCGGCAAGCGATGGAGGTGCAAACAATACCATCAGCCAATTTCTTTATTGCGCAGAAGAAGCCAAGGCCCGCGCTCCACTCATTACGACATTCCCGCTCGACCAATTATATCTGTTAAATTGTCCCTTGATTGGATATCTCAGTTCACAATTGGGATAATTAAACGTCTTTATGGTACGTTTGACACAATCGAACCAGTATCATTCTTCGTACAGTCGACCTCGTAAATAATCCGCGATTACGCTATTACGCCGACAGGTGGGCCGGCAAAAACGGCGGGTCGATCGTCGCGAGAAAAACAATCAAAAGGTACCGCGCTTTGCCGCGGATCGGACGAGCCGCGCTTTGATCCTGCCACAATTACACCCCCCTCCCCCCTGTGAGGAAACTCATTTTCCAACGCCGACTCAACCTGCGCACTTATTAGGCCGCGGCAAGCTTAACCTTTCCGTCACCGACTGTACCATCCACGCTCAGCCTGAAGACATAAAGCTCAGTTTTGACTGTGCTGACGGTATTATCTTGTTGTTACTTTATGCGACAGCAATATTACTTTTTCCGTGTCGCTGAAATTTTACCCACTTATTTGGATGTGTTTAGGTTGATTTTGCTGTGGCAAATAGTTTCAAGCTGAAAAGGGTGATTGCGATATGATTTCTCGCGGCGCGAATCGGCCGTCAATCATCTCCGCGATACAGCCAGACAAGGGAAAAATCCTTTTGCGACACGCGAAATAACTCGCGAGTGATCAAAGCAAGGTGACACCGTAAATAAACTCCTGTTGAGTTAATTTTGCTTGTAAGTGAATTTATAGCGTCGATCGATGCCCTATTAGGGGGGCATTCGACTTGCAAATCTGTGAAGGTGTTGCGGTAAAAACGAAGCGTTTTTTCATCATTTGAGTAATGTCTTCTATAAACAGACAGTGAAATGGCTGTAGTTTATGGCTTATTCTTCGGCACAGTAAATATAATAGTGTCTATAATATTAGCAATAAGGTTTTGAGTTGTTTTGAAACTTTCAGCCGGTATAGAAATTTAGGAAGTTTCGTTTTTCATCTGCCGACGTCGATCTCGATCATTCTCATCCGACTATTACACGAACCAGGTACATTAGGGTCGAAAAGGGGGTAGTTTTTTTTGTAATGAGATGCATTAAATGAGCAGTGGATTGTTCTAAACAAACAGCTAATTGAAACGGGCGGAAGCGCCGAGTGTCGCCGAGTGCACTCACAAAGAGCCCCAAATGAGCATATAATGGCCACGGTGATGGCACATCAATGAAATAATGCGGCTTTTGTGCGCAAACGGCGAGCGGACAATATTGCGCGGCGTCAAACGGTGCCGAATTGTATGCAGGCAGTTCAGCGAATGTGATCGCGAATGTACTTAGGAATGCGGGGGCTATGCACTTTACCCTCGATTTACCTACTATGACGATTTTGTTAGATACCTAATTGCCAAAAAGTTACCTAATTCCTAGCAAGAGCTTAAATATTAAGCCAACCGAGTCGACATTTTATCTGAGCAGGTCTATTAGATGTCATACTTCCTGATATACCCACTCAATTTAGAGTCACAAATTCACAATGACTGGGTTGCCTGAAACTAATTAGACCTTAAGGTTCTAATTAGTTTCAGGCCTTATTGTAAAAAACTAATTAAACTAAAGGAACCATCCCTGACTACACCTCTGCTTGATCTCCAAATTGGTAGGTGAAATTAGTAGGAGTAATTCTCGCGTGAGCTATTGTGAGCTGATGCATTGGGCTGAGGGTTATCACGTTTCGCAAGTCGTGAGGACGTATTTAGGTAGAAAGCAGGTTACTGGCTCTTATCAGCTTAAACATTTGTAGCGACATATACCTGTCGCTAGGTGAACTACATAGACATGCTACGCACTACGAGCTTCAGCGGAGATGGCGCTACACAACATCAACATGTCTAGATCGCACAAACGGTAATTTCTGGAGCGATAGACATATAGCCGACCAACCGACAACAATTGTCGGTCGAAAGACCAAGTGGGCCAGATGGGCCGGCCCGTTGCAGAGAACCACTTACTCTGCCTGTGGGGAACGATTCCACCATGTTCCCCAAACATTCATCAACTTCCACTACTATGTTGGCACAATAAGTATCCCTGTTTCACTCCGCTCTATTAGGCGTCATCTTATTTACTTATTTCTTACTTTAACAAGACTGCATAAGCTAGTGACTATGTCTGACCGTCTTGGGGACATTATAAAGTCCCCTTACAAAGACCTAAGTATCATTTAGTTTGAGGCTAGATGGCGCTGTGTGAAATGTCCAGCAATATTTATTTATTTATTTATTTTAATGTGTTTAGGAATACATCTTCCAATAACTTACAAAATTGTAATCCTTTAGGAAAGCAGTTAGCTAGCAGTACATGCATAAATAAACAAATTACATAAATTACTTCGTAAAAATTTTATTGTGCAGATAAAACGCCAATAGAAATGGTAACCGCTTACCATCAGGTTGGCCGTATGCTTGTCTGCTACCTTAGTAGTATAAAAAATGCTTTCTGTGTAAATGCAACCTTGCAAGCGCAAGAGAATGGATGAATGGAATCTCGGGTTTTGTGGTCATATTTCATCACTATTTGGTCGTGGAATGCTGTGTTGTGTTTAATTTCATTACGGATTTGAATGGTCACCGTTTATATCGATTACGGCTTGAAAAGGTTTCTTATTTCTGCCGGTTTCAGATTTCTAAGCAAATCAAAAGAATGTTGGGTCTTTGTGAATGGAAAGCCTTATCAGTGAAGTTATACCACAATATGGTATAAGGATATGTTTGGGCATACTTAGTTGCTGATTTAAAGGGATGTAATTGAAATGACATACAGTCTAGTCTAGTTTAGGCTCAGAAGGTTCAATTACATCCCTTTACATTATAAACGGTGCCCATTCAATTACATTATAAATATCTAGACAGTTCTGAATGTCTAGCTAGCTAGACAGAACTTAGAACAATTAAAAATATCTAGAAAAAATCAGTAGGTACCTAATGATGTTTAAGTGTGCCCAAAATCCAACCCAAAAACCCCCGTTGAGGATTTGTTTATACAAATCCTCAACATAAAGTATTTCTCTTACTTTTCAACAAACAATATCTAGTGTAACTATTGATACTTATGTGTTGCAGTGTGACACACAGCACAGCAAATCTTACCTTACCTTATATGACGATGATCTTAAAATACAGTCACAAATAGTGATCCCGTTATGAATATTAGATGATGCGAGAGGATCCCAGGGTATCATTACACAATCTGCATGATCTAATAATTTGAGCATCGATCTGGACGGCACGTGGCGAGTCATCAGCCGCTTTTGTCCGCTTAGGGGAGTAGGCAGGGAGAAGGGTGTCAAGATGTTAGCGTTTTGCGAAGTTCCTCTCGTTTCAACGGAAATAAATAGAAAGGTTTGTAATGGCACAAAAAATAGGTCTTCACATTTGGCGGCGATGAGCTTTCAACCTTTCACATGGAATGTTAAGCTAGTAAATTAACAATTGTGAACAAACAACAATGTGTAGGTATTTGAACATTATTGTCGGCCCGTTTCGACTTTTGTAAGGAAAAACATTACATTCATGCACTACAGCCTCCTGCCGTCCATTTAAATCATATTTTTTAGACATTAGGTGGCAATTAAATTACCCATAATATTAAAAAAAAAAACATAAAACAGGCTCCCTAAATACCAAAGAAACGATAGGCATTCAACATTTTATCAAGATGTAAAAAAAAGTCACATTGTTTTGAATTTAAATAAATATCATTTTTTAGTTCCACGGATGTACTAAAGCATAGATAATTTGTTAGAAAATATACTCTTAGAAGGATCATTTTCTCCCTAGTCAGTGTCAAATCTCCCCACGGTCGGGGTAATTGTCGAATTAGGAGCGCAGATCAAAGGATACGAATCGACGCTTTTTGATAATGTGATAAGTTTCGCGCACAATTACAGAAGGGCTGGGTCTCAGTGACGGCGAATTAGAAAAAGTAGGGCATAGGATAGGCAGACAGTTTCTAAAATCAATCTTTCAACAGGCGAATTGATTCCATTTAAAAGTACCTACTAAGTACCTATGTGTATAGAACACTTACTTTCAGTACAACATTTTTAATAGGTAGCCAAAATAGAAAACATACAAAATTTCATGTTTTTCACATTTTTTGTGGACATTTCACACAGCTAAGTATATGTTTTGTTTTTTTTGTATTGTTAGTAGGGTAAACGAGACACGCCGCATGTTAAAACTAGTAGTTTTAAACTATCAGGGTTTTTTAGCTTTCAAGAAGAAAATTTATAAATTGCTTGTAAATATTTACAGTTAAAATGGCGGCTGTTCTGTCATTACAGCTAACGAGCTAGAAAATTAAATTGTTAGAAACACCTGCGATTCAATTAATTGAGATTAAACATTTAATAAGAACTTTGTAAGTGGTGTGCGTTAATTGAAGTTTCGATTATACCTTAGTAGCTGATGGGTTAATTTTGAACTAAACAGTTTAATTTTAGCACTAAAGTTACCACGAGTTCAAAATGGAGCGAAATTCGGGGCTTAGTCAGCTCTAAAGTATTGAAATGAAATGAAAAAGTATTGATTAGGTACACAGCAAAACATGCTAGCATGCTAGTATTGACCATGTCTTTCCTGTGGTCAACAAAGCAGAGAGAATAAGCTTTTAAAGATTGTTCCATCAACTAAACAGTTGTTCTAGGGACAGAGTTAATTATCGCCCGATGCAGTGTCAGTCATTTATATTATAATTGAAGTTCTAAACAAAAGAGTCCTTGAAACATTTTTTTGAAAATTATCTAACAAAAATCTTTAATGATTGGCCATATATCGCTAGCAATGGGACAACCCAGATTGAACTCTCACCCTTTTTGACATCCAGTAGAAAGTATCAAATTGGGTAATTTGGCTCCAAAATGATCTCCGAATTAGGAAGTTAACATCGCTACAGAATTTAAAAATAAATCTTCACCGTCAAAACAATTCTAAAAACCCTTAGGTATGTGTAATTCTTTGAAGGTTCAAAAGTGTGGTGATTTTTAGAAATTATTTGTGCTTGCTTACTTTGCACAACGTTAAACATCAGCAGTGCTGATGTTTAACGATGTTTTCTGACTTCCGAAAAAGCATCCGATTCCATATTTTCTTCGGGAAGTTGGCGTTTTTTTAGCGAAGAATTCGAAATTCGGAATACATTCCGAAAAGGTCTGAATCGCACTGCTGGTCTAGTTTAACTTGTGTCAGTCAGTCAGTGAAAATGGTCCGAATCAGTCAAATTTCAAGTTAAGGATATGCTCGTGAAGTTTTGAAAGCAAGTTCGGTGGACCTAGACAACTGGCCTTGGGCCTCAAAAGCCCTTTATTCAAATTAAAAGCTACTCTTCCGTTCACACGTCACACCCTGGATCCAACAACAGCCCACAGTAATTACGCCCAACGTTTTGACATTGAAAATTATTAATGTTTATTTGATGAAGAAAAAAATACAAAATACAACGCCACGTTCAATTAGACGGCGAAGCGATCCGCTTATTCACAATGGACTAAATAAACCAGCGTCTAAACGGAAGCTTCTTAAATTGTTTTCTAAACAGTACGGTCGTTAGTATTTTGTGGAGTCACCGTTGACTGGACAAAGGCCGTGACAGCTCGCTTTGGCTACCGAATGCACGAAACCATCACGTATATTATTTTATTTAATTATAATTCAATAAAATGTTGGTTTTTGGGTGAGTAGCGGTTTTGATCAACGGTTTATCTTTCTTTGTGTTGGTGGAATTATAGTTTGAGGTTCGAATGTCAATGAGGTTTATGTGATTTCTTTTTAATGGTTTAGGTAATGAGGATTCGAATTAGATGAATCACTCATATTCCACCAATTCATCATAACTAAGTATTTTCAATTTTTGAAAGTTTCTAGAGTCTCAAAAACTTTCAAAAATAGCATGTTACTTAGTACTTACGTATGTTACTGAAAAATTAAGTAAAATGGTATCTACGGCTTACTAAAGTGTAACAAAATTACAAAATCATTATTTAAATATCTCATCCCTTAGATCTATTTCTGATGACCGCGTATCTCACATATTACCTAATAGAAGAACTTACTGAGTAAAAATTAAGCTGTGCGGTGATGAATGATTATGAAAAACGAGGTGGAAATTAGATACACGCCGACAAAATTCAAAGAACCACGACAGAATATAAATGCATGTAGGTACTTAGAACGCTGTAGCCAATGCAGTGACTTCCCAAGACCATGGTCAGCAATAAAGATTGACGCGGAGGGAGTGTCAGCATCCGCCAATCAGAGGGGCATCCTCATTGCAACGCAGGAAGACGGCAATTGGCAATATGCGTCTGATTCAAAAGCGGGTTAAATGTATTTTATTATGAACATTGTTGCTTTAGAGGTATGTGTGTGTAATTATTTTTTAATATTAAACCATTTTCGATTAGAAAATAAATTTTAAAAATTGCAAAAAATAGTAGGAATTTCAAAATACTTGAAAAGGATGTGAAAGGATGTGACGACACGAGTTCATAAGAAAAGTCAAGGACGAGTCAGATATGACGATCCATAGATAAGTTTTTTTTTTAATTTTCACAATTCCTATACTCGAACTTATTGTTGTCACAGATTACTGTTGTACTTAGTATCAATTTGACGTCACACGTCAAAGTTCACAAATTGTTACTACAACAGTAATCTGTGACAACAATAATAATCGTGTTTCAGATGCGTGAAAATGTTGGTAAATTTCAAAAATTATTTTTGTTATAAAATTTTAGTATTTCGGCGCTGGAATTTTTATGACGGTTATTTGACGATATAACCTATCGTTTAAAACCATAAAAAAAATTGATGCATATTGCCTATTCCGTGACCATTGCCGACCTATTACTGAGGAGGTATGATTGACCTCCATGGTTGGACCATAGATTATTAGCAATTTTATCCATCAAAATTTACGCCCGTGGACCTGCCTGTAAAATTAGGGATTTTTTATGGATTTTGAGAAATGTTTTCTATAAAACTAAAGATAAAATAATGACTTTGAATGGTCTATGATTAATCTTAGTAAAGTTTATTTGCTAAATAACACAATGCGAACGAGACATGACACTGACAATAATATGCAAGGTAATTTTTTACATTTGTAAACTTTTAAAATCCCAAGCACGTGTTATTTAGAGAATCAAGATAGTTAGAGAAAAAAAAAACAATTTAACGCTGACAGAAGCTCATTGAACAGAGAAACGTATTCAAATATCGAAATTGTTGACAAATTATTTTCCCTGCCCGAAGTCGAACACCCTACCCACTTGAGGAACGAAACTCGATGAATACTGCTTAGCAATTTTAAACTCTACACACTCCAAAATGGACAATAGTACAAGGAAACAAAATTTAAAATACAAAAATGTTTACTTATTCAAAAGCACGAATAACTTTGTAAAGATATACGGAGGGACGGCGCACCAGTTCGTTTTACTAGTTACTCAATTAGGCCCTTTGTATTTGTTTATCTGAGTTTGTATAGCGTTAGAAAGAGACGCAAACACGCCAACTAGGCTGAATGAGCGAGAAGAAAGATGCAAAGTAATTTGAGACAGTTCTTTTCACAGGCGAAGTAATACGTTCGTATTTGGAATGGCAACACGAAACGGCGGGAAATGCATTTAGATTTTTTTTCCTTGACTTTTTCCTTTTCTCATTTGTGTAATGGCCAGACTTTGAATTTTCTTTGATACATTCCTTTTAGATAAACGCTGATTCTTTGAAGATTTCTGGTTTTGATTACGGTTTGGTGGGAAATAAATTACTTTTTTATTTTTTACTTCTTATTCATCATCGGAACCAACTCTTGCCAATTCAGATTTAACGTTGGGTACTAGGTACCTAAGTAGTAAAGAATCAGTAAACAGATTCACGAGTGTATTCCTAAATATAGTAAGTAGACCACTCAGATCCACAAGCTTGTAAGATTCTTTGTCTAATATCTAAGGGATTTTTATATTACTTACAACTTTTTTCTGTAAATAAAACTAAAAGTTCGACAATTTTTATTTTCCTATGTATTTTTACCTGTGAGGGTAGTTTTCTTTTTATCTCTACACCCCTGTCTGTGATTGAGCAAACACAACATGGGATTGATCGCGCCCGATGACGCATAAAATATCGGGACGAATAAAATGGGACAGCATTATGCAAAATATTAAGTAAGAAATACATAAGATAACGTAAGGTTTCGATTTCGTCGGCATGCTAGAATATTGTGGTTTCTGTAGGTAGAGTACCAACAGTTTTAGTGCTCTGTTTGACAGCTTACTACACAGTAGAGTCGACGTCAGCACTCAAGTCCTACGGCAAAAGCGGGAACTAATTGTTTTATTTAATAAAATATGCTCTTTTAGTCACGGTCGTTCAGTTGTACTGGTGTGTAGAATTAAAAAACATTCAAACTAGCATAAATATTATTGTTCAAGCCTTATTTGGACAATTAGTAATTCTTTACCCAACCTAGTTCTGCGATAGCAGCGCTGCGTCTATCGGACTTCAGTGGTGACGCCGACTCTACACGCATCTCGGCGCTATAGCGCGGCGTTAGAGCGATTCTTGACGCTACGCTTAAGCGCGTTCTGTTTGACGAGGCCTTTAAGACAGAGAAGGCGGTATCTATTTTGTATGTATGTATAGTGTAAGTTCATTATTTTAATCTAGCTCAGCCTTTTCTAAGATAATGTCAACCATTCACACAAATAAACAACCTTTAGTACAAACTTTAGTATTTATCACACGGATAGTCGCATTTACCGAGTGTCAAGAGATCGTGATGTAGCATTGCTGATTATTTTGATAGATTAACGACTAAGCGATGCTCTACTTCATAAAAAAAATTAATTAGTAAGTAGGGTGAGTGGGGGCAAGATCGAACGGTTTTTTGATGAGATGAGCAGTGTTGTGTTTGATCCCTTGTAGAAGAAAATGTATTAACTTATGCTTAAAATTAATTAGTTGTCCTTAAAGAGGAAAGAGTCTACTTTTATATTACATCAATAATTGCCTGTTATATCTGTTCCAAAAGTAGAAAAAAATAAGTTAAAATATTTTTTCACGAAAAAAAAGTTGGGGGAAGATGAAATGGTGGCGGGGAAAGATCGAACGTTTTTCTAAAATCGTGAAATCAGACAATAAATGAATATTAGGACGTTGTTGATGGTCCCTAGTCTATAGCATTTTTTGTCCTGAAAACTCTAAACTGACTCTTGTCCCAAAATTCCTGTTTTTAACAAAGTTATAACAGATTTTCATATTTAGAATATATCAATCTTACCCCACCGGGGGAAGATTGAAGTAAAGGTTCTCAAACTTTTCCACTCGAGGTCAAAGGTCAATGACCCCGGGGTCAACGGTCAATGACCTCAAGTTGACCCGTCATCGTTCCCCCACCCTAATACTCCCGCATCCTCCCTCTCCCGAAGTATGATATGGGGTTGTTTTTTGTGAAAAAATTTCTAAGTATTTTTTTCATAGTGGTGCGTTTTCTATACCTTGACCCAAATATCTCAGAAATTATAATTATCACTAACGAGATTCAATACTATTTTTTTGTATTGTAATCACTTCCTCTATCGATTGACAAATTATGTTTCATCTGTGGCTGCCAAAACTATTTTGTTTTTAAATGGCAGACAGTAGGTATGCCTGGCTCCATACATAAACGTTCGCACCTCTTTGAAACATAAGAGGGTACCTACATACCTATTTAAATAAATAAATAAAAAGTTCAGGAAAAGTTTGAGAACATCTGACTCTTACTATGAGTTTTGAAAATGAGATAAGATTGGTACTTGTATATGTTCGTCTTACCCCGCAAAATTGAGATGGGGAAAGACTAAAAGTTGAAATAAATCCTAAACTACGAGAAGTAGCCATATTTAGGCGTAATAACACAAGTTAGAATTAAAAATAATGCGTAGATATATCAATAAAACACTCGTACCTACCTTGTAGCTCAAGTTACTGGACACGGGGTAAGATGAAAGGACTTGAGCACTTTGCGTAAAAGTCACTGTGTCAGAAAATTGCACTTTTTACACAACCCCTGGATCTAAGCAGCAAATGTTGACTGAGGAATGAGACGTGACAAAATGGTGGTCTTAACAATGTTACCAGCACTGTAAAAAGATTACTCAATCGGGAGTTATTGACTACTTTCTGTCTTACCCCGTTTTCGATCTTGCCCCCACTCACCCTACGTGTTTCGGTGCACGTTAAATTGTCGATGGAATTTTAAATTGTGGTCTATAAAATCCTAAAGCGAAGACATTTGTGGTTTATAAAATTCGTCACCACAGTTGACTACTAGCTCATACGAACTTACTGCATACCTTCTGCATACCGCGGTCCATTTTGCATACATCCCTTTACTTAGTTGGAACAAATAAGATTCGATCATGGTTTTAAAACTAATTCCTATAAACGGCACGGAACACTACCCGACACTCGTTGAAGCGAAATATATAAACATTGAAAATTAAATTACTGTTGTTTATTTTTAAACTGTAGAGCTGTCTTTGGATCTAATGAAGACTGTTGACCCTTGTTTAAATAATTTTTTTGGATACTTTTGAAGCATGCATTGTTTTGAGTTTCCAGAGTATTTTTTGTGTATTCTGCCCAAGTTTTTGTCGAGTCTTTATGGTATAGAATCGTTTTTTTTTCTATCATTTATTAAAATTAAGCGATGACAGAACACTGTTTCAAATGTTTTCGAGCACGAAAACGAGCAAATCTACATGTGAAAAAAAAAATGTTTTTGGTCATAAGTAGATACTAACTAATCTAGTAAGGTTTTATTAGTTATTATTATTAGTTTCTACTATACACTAAACGAAAAATAACAACTCAATTTACCTATCCTTTCAAATCCAAATCGAGTGCTTTCTTTGATACCAAACAATTACAAACCTCATTTAGCAATCCAACTAACTTTCGACACTTCATTTAGAATTTCCCACGAGAACTACAAAACCGAAACAGAATTCAAATGTTAAAACTCTTAGCATGACTTCAAGGGCTGTTTGCAAAATACAGCTAAATCGTGTAGAAATGAACCCTTCCATCGAGCGCCCTTTACTAAGTGTGCTTCATTACTGAAGGGTCCTTGTGTTTTATGAGCTAAATTGTTGGCCAGGTTACAGAACTAAATTGACTTTGTATCGAGACTATTGTTTTGTTTAATAGCTTTTTGATTTTTATAAAAGTCAAGTTTCAAGTTGAACTCTGAAGTATTTTTGTAGTTTTGTTTCAAAAGTTTCTTTGTTTCATTTCGTTTGGTGTTTTTAATGTAATTCGTGGGAAAGTTTTTAAGGTATTTCAATGGAAAGAAAATAAAAATTTAGACTCTATTGAGTCTATAGGTTCCTAAGATCAGAAAATGTAGGTAAAGTTTATAGAATTAAAAACATTGCAACATTGATGATTTGATTGAAAACCAATAAATATACTTACATACCTACACAACATCTTATTGTAGACCACATAAAAGCAATAAAATGAAATGATTTACTTAATTAAAAAAAATATGATCATCACTGTATTCCCAAGGTGTGGCAGACATATTATTTCAGATCTTTAGGCATTTTGATTTGGAAAGAAGCCTAAATTTATTTAGCCAGGAAATATTATGAGTCTAGTAACATGTGGATTTCTATGTTGATGATGATGATGATGACTAGTCTGCTTCGTAGGTACCAAATTAAAACTGAGGAACTTTTTCTTCGTTGACCCGTTTTTCAGCTTAATGAACGCTTCAGAATTTGGATCCGCTTCGTCGTTAAATGTTGAAGTACCCTCAGTGCAGTTACCTACAGCTAGAGTACACTCACCGGCACTAATATGTGTAGATAGACTTTATTTATGATCTACAGGGATTTAAGGTCCTCTGAAGAGGTCTAGGGGATAGTCAGAGGCAAGATAGTTTACACTTAAAGAGACACTGCTGTAGTGCCTAAAACGTTGATGTGATAATAAGTGTAGAGCTGACTAAAGTTTTCATAAATGATGTTTTCCTTCAGCGCACAAAGCTCGTGTTAATTAATGCCTATACTGTTTTACTAAACTATTTTGTGTAACCTAGCTGTACCTAAGTTTTCTATCAGAATATAAAATAAGTAAATAAATAAGTAGGTACCTACCTACTTATATTTTTTCGAAGCGAACAATGGATAGAATTTGAAACGACACGATTTCTTACGACTAAAATCTAGGACTAAGGCGAAAGGTATCCATAAGTGTTATTTCATTATCTTTTTGAACGCAAAAACTGAAACAACTGCATTCACAAAAAATGATACAAATCTTTTAATTCCCAAACAGATTAGCTTAACAAAACAGTGCAAGCTATTCCCAGAGATACGAATCAACTTCCCACAGTCGGGAAGTGTCTTGACATTTGAACTTTTACAACAACATACTCCACTTGTAAGTACTTAGTACAAACTGACAGCGGTGTTGGTGATTTGACTGATATTTTGTTTGATTTTCTTTAGTTAGTGAAACTATGAATCGCTTAAATACAAGCTATGTTATTATAGCTAAATAGAAAATTTAAAAAAACTGACTTCAATGTTATAAACTGCAATTTTTTGCACTCTCGAGGTGCATTTCTGTTTATAACTCCGAAGACCCAAATCGGTCCAGGCGTCTTTGAGTAAGTAATCGGTGAACGTTCATAAAAAAAAAAGATTCTGACGAGTTGAGAACCTCCTCCTTTTTTGAAGTCGGTTAAAAATAAATAATACTTACCTAATAATAAAAATCAAATCCAAACACAGGATTTGATTTTAATTAAAAAGAAAAGTGAAATTGTTCGTGTGTGAAAAGTGATCTCAGAAATATCTGCACCTTAGTATTTGAAAATTAACTTTTCCCAAATGGACATTAGGCCTTATACATACAATAAGATTATCCCAAGCAAACTGGGGCGAGATACTAGCGTACGCCAATATTAGGCCCAATAAAATGATTAGAAAATTTAAAATAGTAGGAAGAGATAAACTAAAATTGTAGAACGAGATAAAAAAAGAAACGATTCATTTCCATAGATTCTAGACGTGGTTGTATGAAATAAAAATATTTAATTTGAGAACAATTTAAAAAGGAAACAAAATAATTGAGGGTTCTACTGATTGTTATTGTCTCTCGTTTGCCGGATTATTTTTATTTAGTTAACTTCCGGGCGGGAGAGGGGTCGCATTTTATCGTAATTTTTAAAGAAAATTCTATTGTAATTAACTGGTAGCTTTTAAAATATGAACAATCATGTGACAAAGATGTATTTGACGTGACTGACCTGACTCATAACAACACACTAGTGTGTTGATAGGACCTAAACTGTACCTCTGTGTTTGTCTACCTATGTTTTTGGAAATCGTTTTATTACTCGAAATCCGATAAAATATATTTTTTATAAGATGAATAATAGTTTTAGATAGGTAGGTAAGTATAAAAAAATTTACAACAAAAGCCTTACTTAAAAACGCCTCTCAACTTGAACACTGGATAAACAATGCTCAAGATTCGCCCTGTCTCTATTTGTCACTATCTAACAAAAAAGGATGGCAATACGTGGTTTTAAACGGTGTTTAAATTTTGACAGAAGTTGAGAGGAGTTTATAAGTAGAGCGGCAACAAGTGGCTAAATTAAAAAAAAAAAGAAAAAACCAACTTTAATGTTATAAGCTGAGCAATTTTTTGCAATCTCGAGATGCATTTCTGAAAATGAAAAACAAAGAGATTCCAACCAATTGAGATCCTCCTCCTTTTTTTGAAGTCGGTTTAAAATGTGTACAATACAAGAGGTTGAGAAAGGAAAGAGATGAAATTAATATCGTTAGCAGTGAACTCCGTCAAAAATACGACTAATTTTAATTGCAAATGCTGATGGAGTCGCATTATCGCGTTATGTTCGCTTTCTGGACCGTTCCCGTCGGCCATATCTTATTATACTCGGGTCTGTACCTTATTATTTTATTCAAATCAATACCTACAATAAAATATAGGCAGGATCTTGACTGTGAATATCATTATTGGTGCGAAAGTTAGTAAGTGTATTTGCATGTGACATATATATGTTACGGGCAATGTGATAAATCCGGTCATTATGAATAATGACCGGTCCGTATGCATAATGACCGGGTTAATTGGGCAATGTGATAAAAACGGCATGATTAATCACTTTGCCCGGTCATTATGAATAATGACCACCCTATCTTGGGCAATGTAATAAATTAGATGAATTGCTGTGTTTTAATTGATTTACTACATTTCTGGCGCTTCGGCGGCCGCTACCGCGGCACGCTACGCTCGCCTCGCGCGTAGTTTTTTTATTAACCTAACATAACCTAACCTACAGATTTTAATCCAATTTATCACATTGCCCGGCTAGAAGTAGGGCACTATTCATACTGACCGGTCTAAGTGATAAATTCAAGCCTTTATTTATTAAATGGACCACGGGCCGTCGGGCATTATGAATATGGACCGGTCAAAGTAATAAATTTATCAAACTGCCCGACGCTCTTGGTCATTATGCATAATGACCGGTCCATATGAATACTGCCCGATTAATCAAGTTGCCCGTAACATATACATATATATATTGAAACTAGTTGAGCCTAAAAGAAGAAGAAACTACACACAAGCTCAACCGGTAGATCTAGTAAATTCATTTCTGTAACTAAACATACTCAGATAATTAGGAGTGCATTCAGGAACTTTAAAAATTTAGGTATGTTCGTGGTAAAGTGTCTTGCATTTTGCAGTTCCCAAAGTTTGTGCATCAGATTTGTAAGTTGTCCCCACAGATTGTATCAGAACAATATGTCCCGGGGATTGTCGCTGATTCGATTCGACTCGGATACGATTGTCTGATATTGCAATACGGTTTTGATAAGTTACCCTGCTTTATGTGAATTAGATCCAGATTGTACTGAATATGAGTGAAAGCAGAGTAATACTATTGATGTTCTCGATTTACCACCCAAAACCTATTGCAGATATTATTTATATTCGCAAAATATCAAAAGTAAGAAAAAAAATATTTTGTCGGCAATTATATTTCAAATTTTGCTTTTTTTTTATTTTTAATTATTTTTTTGGCAACCATTGACTTTATATTTTTTTTTATAGTGACGCTCCTAATTTTATATCCCAAATCTACAATACAATGAGTCCACGTCACCGGTCTATGTAAAATTTTGGGAATGTGTTTAAAAACTCAAAACTAATGCGTCATTTACATGGTGCGAGTTTCTCATCTCGAAGACGCGATAATCGAAAGCAAATGTCAAAATATGACAATGTAAACTAAACATCGATGTCATGCGTAAAAGGTCGGTAATCGCTTGTCACTGCATTTGTAAATTCTATTTGTAACAACTAAGGCACCAAAGGACAGAAAAAAAGCGTTTTAAAATAACAATAAAAATTAGATTTCTCATTTTACCTACATTTGGCACAAAACAAAATATCAGCTGTGATTCTTTCTTTGACCCCAGACGAACCCGCGGGCAATTAGTACCCCTTCCCCGTAACTTGATACTCTAATCCCCTCAGAACGTATCAGCTAAATGAGAAAATAACCGAATGTTTCACGGTGCATGGTGGCCCGTTGAATGAGGATGGATTACGACCTTCATTTGGTTAGTATAGAACTTTGAGAAAGGTCGTTGACTAGTTCTCGTTTTAAAACTTACTACTAACCTCAGGATTGGTATATGGACATTCAAGACCCTCTGGTGATTAATATAGGGTAGTTAGAGACATGTCCAAATATCTCTCGACAACTTTGACGAGTCTCACTTTGTTCGACTGTCTTGGCCGGAGTCTTGGCCGGACTGTCTTGACTGGAGCATGGATCACCGAAAAGAAAGCTAGGCCCCATACCGTGTTAGTTGCCCTGATTCTTCACGGTGTTGGTCGCAAAAGAACAGGAGTAGAATCTCTTATCACTTGTCTCTATCTCTTAAGACGATTCAAAGTGATCCTAGAATATCTAATTAAAAAAAAATACCTTATGGCAATATAATTATTTTTCATAAAAACTTTATAGACTGCATAACAAATTAGCGTGCTCCAAAGCTATTTACGACAGTTTTACGCGCAGAATCACTGGTTCACTTTAAAGATTCAGAATCACTTCAATTTTAGACTAAAAGAAACGAAAAATGAAACAGGATCATGGAGAATTCAAATAAAGCTCATTCGCTTAGCTCTTTAGGCATTCAAGATTCTTTGTAGATGTATATTTTGCAAAAATTAGCATTCCATACCTAACAGGTTGCAATACCATCGCCGCCTAGTAACGAACAGGTTTCCAAAAGATGTTTTCAATCACCACCGTTTAGATCCAAAGATCTTGCAGAAAAATGTTGCCGTCAAGTAATTTACATACAGAAAATTCCAGTAAAGTTATATTACAGACGTTACAATGCGCCGTTTACATGGTGCGAGTTTCTCGCTTCGAAAATACGATTATCGAAAGCAAATGTCAAAATATAACAATGTAAACTAAACATTGAAATCATACGTAGAAGATCAATAATCGATTGTCACTGAATTGTCAATGAGCGAGTTACGAGGATTCGAGGCAAAAAACTCGCCCCATGTAAAAGGCGCTTAAAGGTCGTTTCATAATAAACTCGGAGCTTTCAGCCCGAGGGCATGTCTCCAATATTGTGCGTCGTCGGACCGAGCTGATCTCATTACGAGTATTGCAGGAATATCGCATTATGCATGTCTGCGCCTGATTGTGTTATGTGAACGAGCCTTTATGATTTGATGGAATTGCTTTGGTTGCGTTTGATGAGTTAGTTTGGTTTGTGAGACGATATCTTTGGTTTTGTTGGTATGTTGATCTACTGTGGATAATTGGAACAGATTATTTCAGGATAATTTTGTTATTAACATTTTATTTAGTAGGTAATCTTAGTTGATTCTGTAGACGTCGAGACGTTCTGTCACAGAAAAAAAATGGACCTTTGTTGAGGTCCTCTGTTAAGTTTCTGAGACATTTATCGGGTCCAATTATAGCTGAGAACAATTCAGCATGCGATTCAGACTTTCAAAAATGCATCCGATTCGATGATTTTCTTCGGGAAGTTGACGTTTTTTCAGCGATGAAACGTCATTTTCCGTCTGAATCGAACTGCTGGTGGCCATACCTAGGTATTAAAAAAAAATATCAAAATCGGCCAAGTCCTAACAATTACGAACACTATTATCTATATGGTAGGTACCTACCTACTCTGAATTTTTTGAAACGAAAATTTCATTGATACTTATCCTGAATTCGAACGACCTACCTTTGTGTTAGGATTTAGCGTAAAAAAGGGTTTTAGCGAGCTTGTTAAAACCCCAATTTATACCAGTTACAGGAGCTATTAAAATGTTCTGAAAGCGTATTTAGGCTGTAATAGCTACCGACTCGGGTACAGTCGGAATTGAGTTAAAATGTTTGGTCTCAGGAAGCGAGGCTGAGGAGCTTTGTGTGCCTAATAGGTGCCCTGAGGCAACTGTACTGTCAGTCTGGAGAAAAGATAATAATTAGGAAAGTATTTAGATATTTAAAAAAAATCCGAGTCAAATTCGATAAGAAAATGCGTAGAGAGTGGGCACACGACGTTTGCTGCAGCGCGTTTTTGAGCTGCGCGTTCGCATTGCGTTTGTATCGACACAAACGCGCTGCAAAAAACGCAGTGTGTACGCAATCTACAAACATCAGACAGACAAACAGGCTAACAAACTTTCGCATTTATATGAAGGTGATAACCAATCCTCTCACCACACTGGCCCTGAAAATAAATACGCAATCTACAAATAACAGACAGACAAACAGGCTAACAATCTTTCGCATTTATATGAGGGTAACCAATCCTCTCACCACACTGGCCTAGTAAATTCCTCGCTGAGCGTACAATTTCTAGCGGAATTAATGTTTCGAAGCTCATCTCAGCACAAAGAGCTCGTCTACGTGATAGTACGCCGTGTAATGCGGTTACATTCATTTTATTATGAGACTGTTTTGGATAGCGGGGTAATTACTCAAGACTTGATGTAGTCTCACAGGGTCTAGTGACTATGGAGGTTTCGGCAGAATACCAGCGCCTTACCACTACTCAGTGGCACGGCATAATGCTGAGTCGAGGCCTTTTAGCTGCTGTGACGCACAATAAAACTCTTTCTCTCTCTCATTTGCTTCTGTTTTTTCTTTGTGTTACATTTTTTGAGATTTTTATTGTGTGCCAAGTGGTGAATAAACGTCTGTCTATGTCTCTATGTCTATGTCTACTTCAGGCTTTCTTGCCTGGGGTACACGAAAAGACTGTTTAATCTATAGACATTGAGCGTTACATACACGTAGCGTGCCAGACATCGACAGACAACGACAGACATCGTCGGCAAAAGACTGAGAGAGAAGAAACATTGCACTGTCCCGTTACGATTCTCTATTCATCCATTCCACAACCATTCCATCATCATTGCCGCTGCGTTTTGTTTCGTTTTCCAAAATGAAAGTAGGTAACTCGTTTGCAAACGTCACCACAACAGGAGTCGTTGGTCTTTAGCCGATTAGAAAACAAAACGAAATCTAAGGTACCTATGTAGTTAACGTTTTGTTCTGGTTGATAAAAAGTTTGTTAGTAGAATTGGGGCCCTACATTCTAAGCCGTACTAATTTCACAGTAACATCTACCAGTGTGTACCCTAAGCATTACCTAGTTCTTAAGTGACTCGCTGAAACTCGCGATTAATGCCAACTCGTCTCCTTCAATCTTTGTTTGAAACAAAACAGCCCCCCTAGCCATATTACACTATCTATCGTCGCTGTAGAATAGAAACACTTCAAAATGTATAGGATTTGACGTTTCAAGTAGATGAGTCACGTGGTCAGAACGTCAATTCCTATACATTTTGAAGTGTTCTATTCTACAGCGACGATAGATCGTTCTACAGCGACGATAGATCGTGTAATATGGCTAGGGCCCCTGGATCCACGACTGTATGCTTTACAACTTTACACTATTGTAGATTAACACGGCTGAAATCGGATTGGATCGTTATTATAATATATCGCACTTGTTATCATAACTTGGCAATGCCGTGCCTCTCCGCAATAAGTTGCGCGCTAATAAAGGCGGCGGTGGCTGGCGGTTAATATTAAGATACCAGTACAATGTGGCTTGTTAACTGCCTAGGAAGTTTTCTGGGGACAGTTCACGGCACCAGGGTGCCGATTCTACTACCAAACTTTTTATCAACCACAAGCAAAACGTCAACTAGGTAAACCTTAGATTTTCGTCTATTTCTTATTCTACTAATGACCAATGACTTTGTTGTGGTGACATTTTAGCTATGGTTTGGACTTTGGCAGAACAAATTTTTGAAAAAGCCATTCTACTATTCACCAATAGGCTGACATTTAAGAGAGGAAACAAAACGCAGCGGAATGTCTGACGTTGTCATTTAGTAGAATTGCCCTGCAGAGGCGCGATTCATACCTTCTCGGAATTAATTCCAAATTCGGAAAGTGACGTTTCTCCGCTGAAAAAAAAAGTCAACTTTCCGACTGAAATCATCGTGTCGGATGCTATTCGGAAGTCTGAATCATGGCCAGTCCTCCCCAAATTCCTCGTATTTATTATTTTGTATGATACCATTTATGTTTTGGTTGTTTTTTTTTTTAAATAAACTTTAATAAACTTTCTTCGATTGAAAGCAGTCTTATAAAAAATGAATATGTTTTTAGAGGCCGTTCCATAATGCACATACAAAACTAAAATAGTTTTTATTTTAGTTCAAAGTCATTATATAGGTATTTGTCTTTGACTATGGGTACTATAGGCTATATTTGGAAAAAAAAATAACATAATTGGCGCAGCCTGTTTATTCTAACTGGCTGCGCCAACGCCATGGCACAAAATGATATGGTATGGTACAGGTTACTTCTACCCATCTGGGATATCGGGC
Source organism: Camptogramma bilineatum (assembly GCA_958496255.1). Lineage (NCBI taxonomy): Eukaryota > Metazoa > Arthropoda > Insecta > Lepidoptera > Geometridae > Camptogramma > Camptogramma bilineatum. The sequence goes on from OY292459.1 coordinate 15,518,897, forward strand.
CTAGTAAGAAAACATTCCAATTAAAATATCCCAAAGACACTTCAGTTCACATTAAAATCTTGAGACTGCACAAAAAGGCCATAAAACTAAATGAGTCTTATTATAAATTATGCAACCATACCGAATTAACGAACAATGGCCCATTAATTAATCCCAAAGCGATCCAGGTAATCAGCAATTACATTAAAATGCTACAGAACCATAAAATGTAATGCGGTCGCGTACTTGGCCGTCGCGTTGCATTTACTTTGTCAGTTTGTTGAGTAGTAATTACACACGATTCTAACAAAGGACATAATATTTTAGATTCACCACGTTTTGATACCTAAAAAAATAAATAAATAAATATTGCTGGACATTTCACACAGCGCCATCTAGCCCCAAACTAAGCAAAGCTTGTACTATGGGAAACATAGATAGAATACTTATATAAGTACCTTTTTTTTGCAAATACATTAGAATACTTTATAACACCCAGACACAGAACAAACATCTATGTTTATCACACAAATGTTTGTCCTGGGTGGGAATCGAACCCACAACCTAAGCTGAGCTAAAAGGCCAGTCAACATAAGAGAGATGTGAGCAAAAAATCTCTCCTCTCTTCTCCGCTTTAGTGGAAATAGGCCTAATATTAGAATTTTACATTTTTAGAATAATGTCGATAGATATCAAGATAAAATACACCAGACACGATAATAGCATTTTATCATTCACGGACGGACACACTAATCGAACGAACAGACAATATATTTATGTAAATAAGAAACTGCAAAAAAGTGTTTACTTTATAACATAGCGTGAGAGACAACAATCGCGGGTGTATTTATAGTATCTGTGAATTACTAGTGCTCGCACCTGGCTTTACACTTACTTATAAAAAAAACAAGTCTAATATCATAAATAAATATTGCTGGACATTTGACACAGCGCCATCTAGCCCTAAACTAAACAAAGCTTATACTATGGGACCTAGATAACTGATAGAATACCCAAACACAGAACATCTATATTTATCACACAAATGTTTGTCCTGGGAGGGAATCGAACCCACGACCTACAGCGTAGAAGGCAGCGCTACTACCAACTGAGCAAAGAGGTCAATAATGAAATGACCTAGATAGATTATAATAATGTAAATGCATAAATATGTCTATTGGTACTCTAGAAACACCGCACAGCAGGAGTTTTTTAGTCTCAAAATAGAAAGTAAGTAAGTACTTATATTTTTACAAGAATTTAAAGTTCTTATTTTATGAGTTTTTTTTGTTTACGTAGCATTTGGATACAAAAAGTCCAATTTGCACCTAAATAAAAACAGATCTGTCACGTTACAATGTTGTGAGACACATTTGCACTTATTTTACGCTTGAGAGGTACAGTCAACGTAGGTAGAGGGTCAACAAAGATTACTTTTAATTATACTATAAAAAGGTTAAAGAGGAAATATTTTTCTGGAACGACTAATAAACAGAGTAAAAGTAAAAAAAATATGGCTTTTCCACTCGGTATGACATAGGCCACCTAAATTATCATCACCCTCTAACAAAGTACATTTTTTGATGTACAATTATTTTTATTCATATTCTTACAACGGTTGAAGTTGTAAGAAGTTGAATTGGCCACTTGCTCATACGAAAGAAGAAGAAGAAGAACGGTAATAGGCCCCTCTACTTATAAAATTCTGTTAAAATTGAAACACCGTTTAAACTATTGCCATCCTTTTTTGTTAGGTAGTGACAAACAGTGACAGGGCGTATCTTGAGCATTGTTTAACCAGTGTTCAAATTTATAAGTAAAGGCCCTAAAGTTTATGTTTCCTGTTCCATAGTGGCTTCGATAATCAACTATTTCTCATTGATTATTCGTTCTTTGATCTTCATGACCATTGTAACTTCTTCAACATCTCCAAGTAAAGTTTCGTTACTTCCTAACGTTACTCTTCTATTAAAAGTAACCGATAACTCCTACAAAATGTTGGCTGATCAATGTTCCTCAAAATTGGTGAATACATATAAGTGCCATGTACTTACTCATCTCTTTACACTCGGACCTTATTCGTAGATGGTGGTAGAGCTAAATAGTTTTCAGTTCGGAAATCATCGGTTTTACGAACATGCCCGATTCCTTGCGATACTTAGTCCTGCTGCCAATACTCAGTGACTAACGACCTGCAAAGAAACATAATTGTCTCCTAATAAGGATGTGAGATGTTGATAGAGTAATAATTCTCGAGAATAATTCGATCCTATTGTTTCAAGTTTAAGACCTATTGAACAGGCAGATGTTCGGTTAAGCGGGGTGCATATGAGCGAACTCTTTGGTGCAAAAGTTACACATAAAGGTCGTCACAGACGCAGCTATCCGTACCCATATTATAAATGTGAAAAGGTGTTTATTTGTCCTGCTTTCACGTCAAAACAGAGCGACGGATTGATGTGATTTTTTGTGTGGAGATAGTTGGAGGGCTGGAGAGTAACATAGGCTACTTTTTATCCGGGTACCATGCGAGCGAAGCCGCGGGCAGCAGCTAGTAATATATATGAATATCGCTCGCGTTGGTCTAGGCTCGCCAGACATGTTTGCGGCATTAGATTGAACTTCTTAGGATTAATAGAATAACCGACATTATTTTTTTACAAGTCACGACATGGCAACAATGTTTACACATTCTTAATTACACAGTTCATTAACGTCGTTATATAAAACTGCGCAAATAATTATTAATTTAGAACTAAATGTTTCCATAACTGAGCAGTTAAATATAATTACCTCATAATGTTTAATAACTCTACAAAGTGGCGTAAAATTGCGAACACTCACAGTAGTCCCTATAATCGATCTGTATCCGGCCTTAGATAGCTTTACGAAGAAAACCGGTTTGAGACAAATACCGGTAATAATCGGTATTAGACAATTTTTACATGAGCAGGCATTTTCCACAGCTCATAATCACCATCTATTGACTATTTTGTATATTTTCGTGATAAAGTTAAAATATTTTATAGCAATATATTATAACAATATTTATAAAAAATCTTTTATAATATACGCAAGTAAAGCAAATCGGTAATCTGTGTGCCTACTCCTACGGGAAAACGGCACGATTTGAATATTTTGGGGGCTATTTCTTTCTACTACTCTACCTATACCTACCTACTGAATTATGAATTATATCAGGTAGGTACTAAAACCAGTACCTGATACCGTATATCAGGTACTGGTTTTAGTACAACCGGGAAAAACCGGTGACCTGTTTTATCTGTAAATGCGTCCGTAGATTGCAATCAATTGACGCCCGAACGCGACAATTTGTCGCCGCGTGTTTTGGGTTAAATAGGATGACCTTTAGTGCAAGTACAATGTACTATCGACTAAACGAGCATCTTTACACCTTAAGGGTGATTTTTCTATGAACCGACTAGCAGTCACTAGTCTTTACAATTTTTGAACACCAATAGCAGCAAAGTATTCGGGGCTCGTACAAAAAAGCTGAATGAAGTGGCTTCACAGTTGATTTTTTTGTATTGAGTGTCCAGAAAAAAAGAGCCCTTTGTTTTATTCAAGAAACAAACATGTGCTCGGTTGTTTTGAGAATAAGTTGTAGGCCCAAGCAAGTTGACCGTTCCTTTAAATAAACCAACAATAAAATAAGTAGTAACTACAGCAATTACACGCGCTTGTAGGTAGAAAAAGAATCTTTCTGTCGAGTTTGAAGGAGTGTGACGTCACAGCACACGTGACAAATAGCGTTGCGTTTCAAGTCTTATGAAATTCCCACTATATTTTTGCACTTTTTAATTATTAATTTCTAAGCGAAAGTGAAATAATATAAAAAAATAATTACACACACATATGTAATTCTAAGGCCATAATGTTCATAGAAAAATACGTTTAACCCGCTTTTGAATCAGACGCATATTGCCTATTGTAAGAGTTCACGAAACTTGAGCCAAATAATATACTTTAGGTATACAAACACATCAAGTGGTAGTTTTTGTTTGTTCTTGAAATACCTACCACTGCACTTACAAACACTGCCTCTTTATAATATTACTATAAATTTAATTCTAGCTGTTTCCCGCGACTTTGTCCGCACGCATTGAATGCTTTTATCTCGGTTCTCCATACAAACTTTCAACCATGGAATTTCTATACCTACCTTTCAACCCCTCAATGATCATTCAAAAAATAAAAACTTGCAATGCAAAACTGTTCATTCCTAAACATTGACTTTTTTGTATTGAGTGTCAACATGTGTTCGGTTGTTCTAAGCCGATCCTCGTCAAGTCCCTGGTCAAAATAAGAGACAAAAGAAAAAGGCGGGGTCAGCTAGCTAACTGCGTGCAAACGAAAATTTTTCCAAACTGGAAAGATGCTCGTTTAGTCGATAGTACATCCCGCCTTAGTCATGGGTTCTTCGTTATCGGTAATGAGGTAATTGCTAGGATGTTTGTTATAGTAATTCCGGTTTCAGCCAAATACCGGTAAAAATCGGCAGTTTACACTTTGTTATTGTTCCGTTGAACTCTGCTTTGAGGACAAAGGTCATGTTAGTGGTCGAATCCCATAGATATTAAGAGAACAAGTAGGTATTTACAAAATTAATTTATTTTAAAAGCACTACGTATATAGGTAAGTAAGTTTACATTAGATTTTCAAATGTGAACTGGCAAGACACAGTAACTCATCTATAGTTATTTGATAGTTAAGTATATCGTAATAATATCGTATCAAATAAATTCTTATTCTATTCTATATTGTAACTCGGCAAATAAAAACACCACCACTCCTACAAATGCTATACTTAGTCAAAGTTGTAAGAAAGACGTGCGCACTGTTGATAGGTACTTCTTCGGCTAATTTCGTGTTTTCCGAATATGTCCGACACGACAGCAGTGTATGATTCCACAAAACAGAATGTGACAGAAGTGCACGTCGTTAGGTGTGCAGCTCGCACGGCTTCAACTAATTTAATACTTAGGTATTTGTTTGCGATTAAGATGAAATTATGAGTAATTTTCATTTCGAAATGACTTTTCGTCAATCGTTTTTGTAATTATAATGCGATTGTTCAAACCTACTGTACATTTGTTTTGTATAGCCTCGGTACGATACCCGTATCAGGTGCCGCTATCGCAAAGCAGGATCACCACCGCTCGATATCAATCTGGTAGATTTATTCGACACCTCGCGAGCCGTCCGCCCTCCCCCGGTCTGGTGTAACGTGGGCCTCTTGTTTGTCGAGTCCTTCTTCGTAGATTGAGGAAGCACGAAGTAGGCCTCGTGTAATGTGTAGGCCTTGTGTTTGTCGAGGCATTCTTGGTTGACGAAGCTGTTTATTTGCCAACCGTCTATTAGTCACCCATTTATATTGGACCACGTAGAAGTTAATAAAAAAATGTATTTAAATACTTACTTAGTTGGGAAATTTTAGGACTCCTTATTGATTTAGTCTTGACTCAGACGCATTTTTTATTACCTATATTGTGACCTATTTTGTATGTGACCTGGATGTCAACAGAGTTTACTGTTGCACACTTTTTGCCTAGTGACCATTAGAACGTACCTAGTATTAATTTCTCTGTGGTGACCATCACTATGAAGTGTCAATGGAGATACGCAAAAGCCCTGTAGAAGACAGTCCTGGGTGTTTATTTTACAAATCGACTATCGATATGTAAAGAAACATTTTAATATTTCTTTAAAATTTTAGAGTTTAAATTTTGCCGCGCTTTGCGTCGACAAAGCAAACTAAAGATGGAGGAAGTTTGTTTACTTGGAAAGTGGTCGTGAGAGTTTGTGTGATTTTGTGAAATTGTACCTAGTGAAAGATAAAACGTTCGGCACATTGATGGATAATAAACTTTAAATGTCGTTTCTTTGTTTACAGGTAGGAATTTAAGCCTAGAGTGTAATTTGTGAAACTGTTATTTCGTGTGATTCGATATCTAAATTAAAAACTTTGTTTACAGAGCAACACATTATCGTTTATTTTCAAGCCTTAGATGATAACTATCTTATAAAACGACATTTCTGTTTATGAAAAATCAACTGAAAATGGAGAAACTTCAATTTGAGTTTACACTCCTACCTGGAAGCGATGGGAAATCAAACATATTTTCGATAACCTCAATAGCTACAAATGAAAATAAAGTTTACAAAATACCAGAAGAGCTACAACCGGCCAATCTCCATGAAGAGTTAATGAAAACTAGTGCATATAGTAAAGCAAAAAATAGTTTAAAAAAAAGGCACCAGATCAGAAGAGTCTGGATAACAATGACAGATCGGCTTGCTAGAACATATATAGATGATGATGATAATTTGCAATTTTGTGATCAGTTTCTTGAAGAAATAAATCAAGAAGATTATACAGCCGCTCATAAAACAGAACCAGATACATTGGAAAAATTGTTTGAAAAGTTGGTAGAAAATACTCAGAAAAATAAACAGCAGAACCTAAAACACATTTCTGAGAGGTTTGTGATTGAAAAATTTACAAGCAAAAATTCCAATGCTAATCAGTGGATTGACATTTTTGAAAAAGAATGCATACGCTTCGAAGTGACAACAGACGAAAAGAAAATTGAACTACTCCGATTATTTATGGATAAAAGTTGTGCGGATTGGTATAGCTCGATGATTATAAAATTAACGATGAACTCAGAATGGTCAACATGGAAAACCAGATTCTGTGAAACATTCGCAAACAAGGGATGGAACCCGGTCACATATGCACTCTCATTCAAATACAGAGATGGTTCACTGTTGGATTATGCTATGAGAAAAGAAAAATTGTTATTGGAAATGAGAAGAACTATTGATACGGGTACTTTGATAGATCTTATTGCAGCTAGTTTACCAGAATTCATCCTTAATAAGATTGACAGAGAAGAATTAAATGATACGGTGGATTTGTTTAACGAAGTTAGCAAATATGAACACATGGTTAATAAAAAAAGCTTTATGTCAAAGAAAAGATATGAAAATCACAGAACTGATAGTAAAAGTGAAGAAAAAAAGCCATGTAAGATCTGTGAAAAAATGAATAAAGGTACTCGGTTCCACCCTGAGACAACATGCTGGTTTAGAACAAGAGAAGATGATAAAATAAAGAAAAATACTATTAAACACGTAAACAATTCAGTGATTGAAGCTGAGTTGAATGAAACCGATCAAAAAAACGAGTTGTAACACCATTAATAAATGTCAAGCTACTATTGAATGATGAATTACAAATAAATGGAGTATATGATTCAGGTTCAAATGTTTCTCTGATTAATTCGAAGTTATTGAAATTAAAAGGAAATAGAAACAGTTTGAATGAAGCAAATTTAGTAACAATTAATGGTGTTAAAAAGACAAGTGGTTTGACGACTTTAAAAATAAAGATCTTCGACTTGGAAAAAAATGTTGATGTATACATTATAGATGAACAACATTTTAAATATGATTTTCTGATTGGATTAGACTTGATAAAAGAGTTTAAACTAATTCAAAACAAAGACTTAAAAGTTTTTCAAAAAAAGTACATAAAAAATGAAATAAGAGAAAATATAGAAGAAACTTCTATGAATAAAAGTACAGAATTGAAAGCCAGAGTTGAAACCAATGGTACAACAGAAAGCTACAAAATAAACTTTAATGAACATGTTAAAGTGGAAGATTTTGAATTAAGAATAAATCATTTAGATCAAAATCAAAAATCTAAAATAAATACACTGATCGACAAGCATAAATCAGTTTTTGCAAAAGATAAATATGATGTTGGTACTGTCAATGGATATGAAGCAAGAATAGACTTATTGGTTGACAAGTATTGTAGTAAGAGGCCTTACAGGTGCACTATAGAAGATAAAAAAGAAATTGAAGAACAAATATCAAAATTATTAGATAATGGACTTATAGAAGAATCTTACAGTCCATTTGCTGCACCTGTTACATTGGCATTTAAGAAAGAAGAAAATAAAAGATCCAGGCTATGTATAGACTTCAGAGACTTGAATAAAATAGTAGTACCTCAAGCTCAGCCCTTCCCATTAATTGAAGACCTAATGATAAAGACCAGAAATTGCAAGTTTTTTTCAACGCTAGACATAAACTCAGCGTTTTGGGCTATACCCCTACGGATTGAAGATAAAAAAAAACAGGTTTCGTGACACAGGAAGGCCACTATCAATGGACATGTCTCCCATTTGGGCTTAAGACGTCCTCGGCCATTTTTCAGAGGATTTTGAGTAATATTTTGAGAAAATATAAACTCACTAACTTTGCTGTGAATTATATAGATGACATACTTATATTTAGTGAAACATTTGAAGATCACATTAATCATCTAACACAATTGCTTGAAGCGATCAAAACAGAAGGTTTCAGGCTGAAATTTACAAAATGCACATTTGCATCAGATTCAGTAAAATATCTAGGTCATATAATTCAAAACAATTCTATAAAACCAGTAAAGGATAATTTAATTTCAATAAAGAATTTTCCTACACCAAGAACACAGAAGAATGTAAGGCAATTCCTAGGAAAAATTAACTTTTACCATGAGTATATACCAAAAAGTGCAATAATACTCGATCCACTGCATAATTTACTTCGGAAAAACCAGAAATTCATTTGGTCTGATAAATGCCAAAAAGCATTTGAAATAGTAAAAAACTTGCTATGCTCACAACCAATTCTAGAAATATTTGATCAAAATCTACCAATCAATATTTATACTGATGCTTCTTTAGAAGGTATAGGGGCCATTTTAAAACAGACTCAGCTGGATGGAAAAGAAAAACCAGTTGCATACTTTTCAAAAAAACTAAATGAGTCCCAGAAGAAGAAAAAAGCAATATACTTAGAATGTTTAGCTATCAAAGAAGCAGTAAGATACTGGCAATATTGGTTGTTAGGAAGACCATTTACGGTTTACTCAGACCATAAACCACTAGAGAACATGAATTTGAAATCTAGAACGGACGAAGAGCTTGGTGATTTAACATATTATTTATCGCAATATGACTTTAAAATTAAATACGCCCCAGGAAAACTCAATGTAGAAGCTGACTGCCTAAGCAGGAATCCAGTTTTAGAATCAAATGAAAATACAGATGAACAATTGAAAGTAGTGAACATGATTAAACTTCAAGATATTTTAACAGATCAAAATAACAATGATGAAATTCAAAACCAAAAAAGCAGATTCATTGAAAGGCACAGTGTATACTTAAAGAAAGTAAAAAAGAGAGAGAAAATTATTTTATCAGAAGAATTTAGTATCAAGCTCATTAAAAACATACACGAAAACCTGTGCCACATTGGAATTGGACAAATGCAGAATACTATCAGCCCACATTACACTGCCAAAAATTTGACTAAAAACATAAAAAAGGTGTGTGGAAGTTGCGAAATTTGCATTAAAAATAAATCTAGAGGTCAAAGAGTTTATGGTTTTATGTCTCATCTAGGTCCGGCCAAGGAGCCTTTCGAAATAATCTCTATAGATACGATTGGCGGTTTTGGAGGTTCAAGATCAACAAAAAAATATCTACATCTCTTAGTGGATCACTTTACAAGATATGCTTTTATACTAAATTCGAAAACCCAAAGTGCAAATGATTTTATAAAACTGGTCAAGAACATAGCGGACACTGAGAATGTTGGTATGCTACTCACCGATCAATATCCAGGAATTAATTCGAAGGAATTCAAGAGATTCCTAAATGAGAAGCGGATTCCGATGGTCTTCACAGCAGTAAATGCTCCATTTTCAAATGGTTTAAATGAAAGGTTGAATCAAACAATAGTAAACAAAATCAGATGTAAAATAAATGAAGGAGGAAAAAAGAGAGCATGGACAGCAATTGCTCAAGAATGTGTAGACAAATATAATAATACTACCCACTCAGTAACCGGCTATACACCAAGTTATCTATTGAAAGGTACAGATGTTGCCATTTTACCAAACGAGTTAAAGCAAGGGAAACCTGATAGTGATTGGATCAAAGACAGGAAAACAGCACTCGAAAATACAATTAAATCACATAATTACAACAAAACACTATTTGACAAGAATAGGAAATATCATGAATTTAACGTGGGAGACATGGTATACGTGGAAAATGGAAACAAGCTTAATAGAAAGAAATTAGATGAACTAAAAATTGGACCATATGAAATTATTGAAAAAGTTTCAAACTCAATATATAGAATTGATACTGGACACAAAAAGATCGAATCAAACCTTTTTCATATTACAAAACTTATACCAGTTCCATCATTGGATAAAGAAGAAAGAGGAATGTTTGAAGAATAATATTGCTGTGAATTTTCTTCCCGTGGGGGGGAGATGTAAAGAAACATTTTAATATTTCTTTAAAATTTTAGAGTTTAAATTTTGCCGCGCTTTGCGTCGACAAAGCAAACTAAAGATGGAGGAAGTTTGTTTACTTGGAAAGTGGTCGTGAGAGTTTGTGTGATTTTGTGAAATTGTACCTAGTGAAAGATAAAACGTTCGGCACATTGATGGATAATAAACTTTAAATGTCGTTTCTTTGTTTACAGGTAGGAATTTAAGCCTAGAGTGTAATTTGTGAAACTGTTATTTCGTGTGATTCGATATCTAAATTAAAAACTTTGTTTACAGAGCAACACATTATCGTTTATTTTCAAGCCTTAGATGATAACTATCTTATAGATATATTGGTAACAGTAGTTCAATCTTCTTGTCTCCGTGGCTTACTACAAAAATTGGCACAATATATCGTTTCAATAGTAGGTACGGCTAGGACCCAAGGCAGTCCAAGATATCACTGCATCAGGTATAATTAGCATTTGTAAGGTGTTACCGCCGCGGGCGCCATTCACAGCGGTTCGATCGCTCCAGTAATTAAGTCATCCATATCTTAATAATACCACTATTACTGGAATAATAGCAGCTTTGTGACTCGCTGTGCATAAATCAATGTTTTGAGTTATGGTCCGATTTGATTTGATACGGCTACAGCTGAATCTCAGACATCCTTTCTACATTGTATTCTGTTAGACTATGTTGCTTGAAATTATTCAGTGCTCTGCAGGGCTATTTTAATTCACTCGTTAGTTTGGTTTACTTTAGATAAATTGATTTTACGAAGAATGCTTTGAAATGGTAGAAAAAGGTGTTAGAATGTTTTGCTGTGTAGGTAAAGGTGGCGGTTCACGACCGAGACCGAGATAACTCCCAAAAAAGAAAACGCAGCTTATGTTGGTAGAATGTTCCGGATTTGGCTTCTACCAACTTTGGCTGAAATACGATCATTGGCACGCTATATCGTTTTTATTGCTGGGAGTAGGCCTACTGGCTTTGTAAGGCCGCGCGAAAGTGAATGCTGATTGTCTAACTTGTCTCAAACCTCAAATTGATCTCAAACTAACAAAACGATCGCATGTATCTTTTGTCACGTTCGGTCTCGTTGTGATGAGAGTGACAGAGCTACCTGCGTGGTCACTGAACTGTCTTATTTGAGAGGTTGAGACCGATTTTGGTCGCTATCAAAGATAGACAATCAGGGGGCAGATTTAACATTCTTTTAAAATTACTTACCTACTTAAGTATACCATTAAAATTATACCACAGTTGTCATCCTATTCATAATTGGCTGAACGACAGTTTTAGCACCACAAAACATAGGTATTATGAGTTGTCAGTGTCAGTGAATCAGTGAAAATCATTACACAGATCAGTATTCCCGACTTGTTATCAAAATCAAATTCCCAGTGAGTGACAAAGTGGTACATCACACGCATATTTGAGAAATCTGTCGACAGTCGTCACGCCCGCCTCTGAATTTTGATCAACCCCTTGCAACTGAAAAAGTCTTAGCACGTGAGTGGAATATTGATGTAGGCTGGAATATCTTACTATAAGTAGATATGATATAGAAGATATAAGATGAAAACTGTTATCATAATTTCAATTCCGACGGGATTCAGACCCGCAGACCCGCTTGTTTCAGTCTTCAGCGTGTCGCCGGTCGCGTCCGCGAGTTGACCATTCACAGCACAGAGAAATGTGCTGTGAATGGTCAACTCGCGGACGCGACCGGCGACACGCTGAAGAGTGAAACAAGCCTTAAGCCGCACTCCGTCATGTAGTGGTCCGTGTCGAATCAAACCAATCCTTTTCAATTTATAAATTATTCTCTCGCTCTCTCTGTGGTCAGCTCTTCATGTCTGAAGATCGTGATCACTGGTTGTCTTTGTGATAGTGTGGACAGCTTGCCTCCAACGAGTTCTATTAGTGGCTAGGTGGACCACATCGTAGAACTTGGCTTTCTTCTCCTGGAGAGCGGTCCGTCCATCGAGTTGGGGATCTCCCGCGCGATCTTTTTCCCTCGACGTTCCCAACGATGACCAGCTTTTCGAGGCTCTCATCACCACGCCTCGCTATGTTAAATTTATTAAATTATTCTAATTTAAAAATGGTTTGGATGAATCACAGGATTCTGAATGTTGCAATAGTAAAGGGGTGTGTGCACTATCGATTTCGTAACAAAGGAGGTAATAAAAGGCTCTGAGGCGGAAGAGCGGCGCCGCGGGCGGGGGCGGCGGGGGCGGCGGCGGACGATTTATTGAACACGAGATAACCGACCGAATATCTTCATTAGCGAATCGTTTCGGTGTGAAAGTTTAGTGTGGGTGTGCCTACAGCTTTATAATTGTTATATGAAATGTCTATGTCATAAACAGTGAGCTGTCAACATTCCCGCCTTTTTTCTGGGATTTAGCTATTTTTTTAAATATTTTGTTGAGGAAGGTTCTTCTGCAGAGGTAAATAATTTTTTCTCTTGTAGTAGGGACTTGCTTTTCTCGGTCAATTAAGTGACTATAATGAATAATAATAACACTTGTTTTCAGTTAGGTACATTAAAATTATCTGAGTATTCCATAAAGTAAGTAGGTAGGTACCTACTTACTTAATATTTTTATGGAATCGGATAAATCCTTTCTCCAAAGATCCACACTAATCTTTCCATTGCATTCGAAGGCTGCGAGTGACCTCGTGGCTTAGAGACGTACGTTTGGTAAGGGTCACTCCACTCCACAATATAGGTTTATCCCTACAGACAAATTGAGTCCACCTACTGCATAAAAATAATAGGAAAAAAAAAATCTGGGTGATAGATAATACATGATCAAAGTATCTTCTAAAGTGAAGTTCGATGAGAATTATAATTTTCCTTATTTTTTTTTATAAGATGATAGCATTATTTAAAACGGCTAAAGGTCGCTGCACACGTAACGTGATTTTTCTCGTCCCGGACGGAACGTGACGATTTCTTGACATCGTTTCATATAAAAATATAGTAACAAAATACACGTAACGAGAAATCGGACGGGACGGGACGGGATGGCAGGTGAAAAAACATCGTTAAGGACCTTAGTGTTCTGTGTTAAGGACGATGTTATGAACGATGCACGTCACTTCTCCGTCCCGTCCGAGGTTTTATATCCCGTTACGTATGTAGCGACCTTTATTTTGATGACAATCAGAAAATTCTTGCATACCTTTTGGATTACTAAGATAATATTCAGGTACCACGTAACGGCAACTGTAGACAAAAACTAGTAGGGTACCTACCTACATAAAATATGGCTAAAATCTTGGTTCTTTGTAACTAAAATCAAAAGCTACATATTAGGCCGCTCATGACATGGGGCGTGTCGGTCTTGGTTAATTAACGGACTTCTAATTACCACCCTAAACTTTTTTCGACCTTGATTCAATTGAAATAAAGTTGAAAGTCTGAAGGACAGGAAAGTAACGGTGTGTGGGTGGTGGGAGTGATGGTAACAGTTTTAAACGTCAGTTTGTTCGTAATCAATGAGTTTTTGCAGTCATTGGTCTATTTTTAATCAATATAGCTTTTACCGTTTATGCTTTAAGATAATAATTATAATTTCGACAGTTTTACTTATGTTTAAATACTTAACTTAAATTGTAGAGAAACTTAGGTTGGTAGGTACTGAAAATGCAGACAGAAACCTGTACTATTAACTGAATCTTTTTATGCAAACAAAAGACAAAACTAATATTATTTACATTTAACAATGACAATGATATTTTAAATGTTGGCCCATCTTATGTTCAAAAGCTCAAAGCAAAATTGGAGCTAAGCTTCATTTTTATTTAAGCTGTTTAATTAAAATGAGCCGAAAATCATAGCTTCTTTTCACTACATTTATCTCATTACAAGCATCATTATCTTCAATCACACATCGTTCGCGAATCAGCTTTTAGCCCGCGCTTTTTGTCCGAACCAATCACCGACACTCCGCCATTTTGTGATCTCAATGGCGTCACAAGATGGCGGCTGCAAGACTTTTTACTTAGAGAATTATGTTACGTGTGAGTGGTTTAGTTTTTCTTAGCTATCAATATACGATAACGCTGCCTGTGAGTTAGTGCACCGTATTGATGATTTAATAATAGCATTGTTCAGGTTTTTGTGCCATAATTAACTGAGAATCCATTGAGATTGCGCGTACGCAAGGCAGATCTGATATCTAAATAAGGAAGTCGTTTAGAAAAATTATATCATGACTAGGTTTATTTATTGATACATAAGTGGTGTGCTGTAGTAGTTATTCAGTTTTCGAAGAAGTTGAATAAGTTTGAATAACAGTTTTTTTAAGTACTTAAGTAAAAGTAAAAGTTTAAGTTAAATTTTTCACAGGTTACAAATGTCACAAAGATTCTATAATTAAGAGGATATCCAGTTTAGGCTTTAATGTTAAAAATTAAGATAAAAATAATGAAACTTAATAAGTAATTCCGAGTTTAGTTTCCACCAATAGGTATAAGTGAAACTACGAAAATTGCCACGATATATCGTTTTTTGTTTTAAGAGTAGGGGCCTGTGGTTTATCAAATAGGCCTACTGACTTGACTTACCCGCAACCCGCGTCTTTCGCTACCCAAAGCGATATTCGCTCGTATCTGAAGTCTTAACTGTAGAAATGGGTACAAAAATGCGCAGGCGTCCTCCGGGCCGCGATTATGTCATTACAGAGGCGGCTCGGAAAAACATAAAGGGCATTTTAGTATGCGATGATACGCTGCAATTAAATGTGCCAATAAAAAACGTAAGCGCAGAACGCGGTCTTTCGGCTGGGTTCCGTTGAATTTGCTACTTTCGAGGCGTTGAAGTCATAGTAAATTTTGACGTGATTTTTTGTGTGGAGATAGTTGGAGGGCTAGAGAGTGACATAGGCTACTTTTTATCCCGAAAAAATGCATGTTTCCCGTGGGATAAAAAAGTAATAGTCCACGCGGGCGAAGCCACGGGCGTCCGCTAGTAGGTAATATTTGAGGGATAACTTAGAGGATGACCCCGCATCCACACGTTGGGGCCAACGTTGGGGCCAATGCCTCTCACCAACGTGTGGAGCTGACAAAATAACTTGGCGCCAACGTTGGGGCCAACGTTGGGGCTTGGCCGTGCCGTGTCGGTTTTATCAAAGGAAGTTGGCGCGCCAACGTTGGTGATCCGTCCACACGTTGGCGCTATGCTCAGTCCCGTTTCGACGCGCATCGTGAGCGCACGTGTCGACTGACGAGCGAGAATGTCATCGTATTCCTTATTTATTGTGTTTGTAGAACTATCGGGCTGAAATTTTGCACACTTATAGATTCTCGTTGACAATGAAATATTATGGTATCAACAAGCTGATCTGATGATGGAGTCAAGAGCTGTTCAACAGAACTCCTCAGTAAATAGGCCGATTGAGTTGAAACTCGGCATATTTGTCAAGTTCTGACTACAATGTAATAATATGGTGACAGCGAGCTGATCTGATGATGGAGTCTACTATTTTTTTTTATATTACGGGAACCGTGCAATTTTTTGGGATAAAAAGTAGCCTATGTCCTATTTCCGGTTATTATCTATTTATATTTTAAATTTCATCCATATCGGTTATGTGGTTGTCGTGTTAGAGAGGAACAAACATACATCCAAACATCCAAACTTTCGCATTTATAATATAGTGTGTTGTGTGAAGTGTGATAGTGACATGATGTGATGTGATTGTGATAAAATTGGTATTCAGTAATGTAAAATCACTTAGAGAAATTTCAATTTCTGTATCGGACGCGCAGACATCGGACGTCTGCACGTTGGCTCTGACGGAACAAGACTGGTGTATCGCCAACGTGTGGATGGTTCACGAAATCTTGGCGCCAACGTTGGGACCAACGTTGGCCCCAACGTATGGAGCCGGCGTTACCCCGCATCCACACGTTGGGGCCAACGTTGGTCCCAATGCCTCTCACCAACGTGTGGTGCTGACAAAATAGCTTGGCGCCAACGTTGGGGCCAACGTTGGGGCTTGGCCGTGCCGTGTCGGTTTTATCAAAGGAAGTTGGCGCGCCAACGTTGGGGATCCGTCCACACGTTGGCGCTATGCTCAGTCCCGTTTCGACGCGCATCGTGAGCGCACGTGTCGACTGACGAGCGAGAATGTCATCGTATTCCTTATTTATTGTGTTTGTAGAACTATCGGGCTGAAATTTTGCACACTTATAGATTCTCGGTGACAATTAAATATTATGGTATCAACAAGCTGATCTGATGATGGAGTCAAGAGCTGTTCAACAGAACTCCTCAGTAAATAAGCCGATTGAGTTGAAACTCGGCATATTTGTCAAGTTCTGACTACAATGTAATAATATGGTGACAGCGAGCTGATCTGATGATGGAGTCTACTATTTTTTTTTATGTTACGGGAACCGTGCAATTTTTTGGGATAAAAAGTAGCTAAGTCCTATTTCCGGTTATTATCTATCTATATTTTAAATTTCACCCATATCGGTTAAGTGGTTGTCGTGTTAGAGAGGAACAAACATACATCCAAACATCCAAACTTTCGCATTTATAATATAGTGTGTTGTGTGAAGTGTGATAGTAACATGATGTGATGTGATTGTGATAAAATTGGTATTCAGTAATGTAAAATCACTTAGAGAAATTTCAATTTCTGTATCGGACGCGCAGACATCGGACGTCTGCACGTTGGCTCTGACGGAACAAGACTGGTGTATCGCCAACGTGTGGATGGTTCACGAAATCTTGGCGCCAACGTTGGGACCAACGTTGGCCCCAACGTATGGAGCCGGCGTTATGCCCAATAGTAGACGAGATTAGGCTGCGAATAATGATTGGGTAAAAGATAATGATATTTTCTGTCACTGTAGATTTTGAACTGGTAGGTAGAGACTCTATTTTAAGCAAACATAAAATAATTAGCTCATTTTTTATTATTTTCCCATTTTAACCATGATACCACTTGAACAACTTTTTTGTTGTTTCCTATAATATTTTATAATTTTAAGTAATTTAAATTTATAATAAAATTTTGGGATTTTTTTATGAATACCGAATTTTTGTGAACAGATTGAACCCCAAATGAGTCGGGCACGGTAGTCGGTCGCGCTCGGGCCGAATTGTCGTGTTTTGCCGCGCACATTCCTCCCTCCTATAATTGCCGCGCGATCTTTGTATCGACGCGCGGTTACCGGTGCATGCTTTCGTAACCACTTGTTTATAATAAAGTGTTTTTAAGGCGCAAACTTAATTATTTTATGGGCTGATAATCGGATTTTAAATATGAAACTCAGTGAGTTTCATATCACCTTTCATGCAAAATTTCAATTCAATTCACCTAGCAAAACTCCCATGGGGTTTTGCTAGTCTTCTGTCCTCTGTTTGTAGTAGATAATATCTGATTACTTATCAATATCTGGGCGACTGAGCTCTGCTCGGGTGCAAATAGAGAAAAATTAAAAAAACAAAAAACAAAAAAAACTTACAAAATAACAAACTTTCACTGACTGAGATTTGAACTCTCAGCCTTCGGTTATAAGGCGATCCACTAACTCTAGTCTCAAATTCCGTGAAATTACGAACCACACTGCACTGGTAAATCCTTTTGCGTGAAAATTCCGAAAAAACTAATTTTCCCTGATATGAGACCTAGCTATATCGACTTTTCGCCCCCGTAAACCCCGGTACCGCAAATTTCATCGAAATCGTTAGAGCCGTTTGAACCGTGAGTAGTTTTTTAGCCGTGAGTAGGTACAAAAAAACAAACAAATATTGCTCGTTTAGTATTACTTTATCATTAAAAAAAAAGTATGATAACGACTGCTTTTTTGACCCGTCTACAACGAGTGAACGCTGAAAGGCGATGCGGTGCGGTTCGGGTGTGGAGCTGACAAGTAAGCTATGACCTTAAAGGATTTAAAGGATCAGCAGTGCAAGTACCGTCCTTATCAATCGCTAGATTTACTTTTAAAGTCGTCAAAATTCGGTAAAATTGGATTTTTTATTGATAAATCTACTTTTATCGTATTTTGTCAATTCTAAATGTCAAATTTAGCTATCGATAAGAACGGTAGGTACTTGCACTGCTGATAGAATTAGACGGTGCCTAGTGGATACCAAGGTGGATAGTAGGTACAGACTGGAACTTATTTTTGTGGTTACGGCAAAGTCACAAAAGAGTTGAAAAATTAAAATGTTTATATTATTGTTTATTGAATTAAAAGCTCTGAATAACCTTTCATTGATAGATCAATTAATTACGAAACAATCAGATAAGCGAATTAATGAGCCGGAAATTATAACATTCTCATTCAGCTAGCCACTTTCAATGTGAAAAGATAAATTAGCATTTCCGGTTGAGGCTTCTTAGGTTTGCACTTTTTTCTTGTAAAGTCGGTGTCTTTGATGTCATAGTGTTGAGTATGACGTGACTGACGCGGCTCTTTTGTCCCGTACAAAATTCAACTTTGTAAGATCGGCTCAACTTCTATAGGTAAATGTCATACCTCAATTCAAATTTCATGAGACCGTACACAATATGACAAAATCAGAAAACATGACGTTACTCTTTCCTCTAGCTTCATTCAATCTTCAATCCCTCCTCGCTTGATAATGACAAGAACGAATGAATTGACCGGACAGATTGTCATAGAATGAGTGAGTAGTCCGCCAAAATAATGAACAGTCAATTGAAAATGACCAGCTCAAATGAACCGGCTCACAATACCGGCTCAAAATGAAAATGAACCTACTCTTACAAAAGTCAATCTAAAATCATGTCATACCCAACACTATGTCACACCACACCTCCTAGAAGTACTAATAACTTAAGTCCAGGTTTTCATAATACTTGCATCACCATCATCAGCAAGTAGAAGTTCACACTACAGGCATAGGAAAATAATAATGGCGGTGATTCCGTTGAACACTGATGTGATGACTAATTAAATTATGACTAAAAACGATAGCTCTTATTTTGTTCATGCTAAAGACCAAAATAAAACACTTTATTTTATTTTATGTATTTATTAACTTTAGACACAAAACAAATTACATTCTCTGTATCCCAGAAAACTATGGTTTAATTATTACATTGTTTTATACGTAAATTAATTTGCAAGCTTAGCTATCGTGCGGAAGTAATAAATATTCGATTACGCGATCAGTGCGCATATCGACGTAGTTATTATGAATAGTCAACTTTTTGCATATTTGCATTTAACATTACAAATATTACAATGTAAACTTTATACATTGAGGAAACCCGTTAGTAAGTACCTACTATTATACACCGTTTATTTTTGGTCAGTTTAAAGCCGGCGCCTACGTAATCTATATCGATAACCTTACTCAAAAATAATAATAAAAATGAGATCTATTTTTTTGCAATTAATAATATCACGAAACATAGGCAGGATAAATCACGGAGATACGTGCTCTGTGCTCAGCTGTTGCTACGGCGTAGAGTCTATGCTGCGTCGTAGTCATACATACATACCTAGGTCATTAGCTCTGCGCGCCTACGACACCTTACCAAGTGTTTTCCTCACTTTTGTTAATCTTTTCAACTATTTAGTTTCGTATGAAATACTTATCAAATTCAAAAACTAAACCAACGACACGAATACGATTAAGCAATACAAGCAGTGGGTGCTGGCTTTAAACTGACCCAGAATTAACGGTGTATAGGCGACGTTGGGCTTGAAAACTACTAAAGTCATTGTACGAGCTAATGTACACATGTAAATTCAGCTTAAGCTTGTAGAAATGATATTTTACTTTTAGCATAGCACGCATTGCCCTAGTTATAATAATTGTTCGAATTTGTGATGAAAGCAATAGGTAAAGATAGAGTCTCCACCCCAGCTAGAATCCCTTAGCAATTTTACCCCAGCCTTTCTTACTGTTTGGTACATATCCCAAACAGTCATTTTGGAATTAAAATATCTGTATTTGGACGAGCCTGTGACTACCACCTTAGACATCTTAAAAGGATTTTAGATTTCATTCTACAAATTATTTTACGGGGATGGAGCCTGTAGGCCAATATTATCACATCATGGATGCCAGCAGGGCTAAAAAGGTCGTTAAAGCAGAATCAAAAACTAAATTGCACCATATGCCGTCTCTTTTTAACCGACTTCGAAAAAAGGAGGTTCTCAGTTCGTCGGAATCTTTTTTTTTTTTTTTTTTTTTTTTTTATGTATGTTCACCGATTACTCGAAGACGCCTCGACCGATTTCAAAAATTCTTTTTTTGTTTGAAAGGGTACACTTTCCAATTGGTCCTTTTGGTCATCAGGTCAGGATCTGATGATGGGATCTTGGAGAAATCGAGGTAACTCTTCAAATTTTATAGGCACGCTTGAAGCGATTAGGGTATTTTTTAAAAGGTTATCAATGACAATGCAATATTATGGTAACATTGAGCTGATCTGATGATGGAGTCAGGAGCTGTTCAACGGAACTCCTCAGTAAATAGGCCGATTGAGTTGTAACTCGGCACGTATGTCAAGTTTCAACTAGAATGTAATAATATGGTCACAACGAGCTGATCTGAGGATGGAGTCAGGAGCTGTTCAACAGAACTCCTCAGTAAATAGTCTGATTGAGTTGAAACTTGGAACTCAGAATGTCGGTTAAGTTCCGACTATAATGTAATAATATGGTGACAGCTAGCTGATCTGACGATGGAGTCAGGACCTGTCCAATGGAACTTCTCAGGGAATAACAGTGGAACATCCATGTTTGGGCTCATTTTAATTAGCTCACCCTTAGCCTTACCCAATAACAGTTTGTATTGAAGTCGGTTTTTTTAAATTTTTAATTTAGCCACTTGTCATAGACATGAGAGTGACAAGAACAAAACATAATACGAATCATTTATGATTCTGCTGTAAAGGTATTGATGTCGACCGCGAAAAAGTAGGCGAGATGATACCGATGCCTCCGAAAGTGACTGGTGGGAGACGGCGAGGTATAGAGATAGATGGAGAGATTTGGGGGAGACCTTTTCCCAGCAGTGGGATGAGATTGCTAAACTAAAAAAATCAAACTACATCAACTTCTTTTGTGATCATAGTGTACCCAGAAAAAACAAATGTGGTAAAAAGCGGCCCTTAGAAAGCTCCTATATTGGAAATTACTGCATATTCATTTTTTCCTACCCATTTTGGACGCGAGCTAATTACGCTCCGTAATTAACAGCAATGTAACCTTTTCTGTAAAGATGAAGACATCTTGCAATTAATATCCGCACCAAATACCACTCCTAAACAGGGTGCTGCCGACTGTACGCACATCGAGACGGGACGATGACGGGACGAAGCCGGGACGAAGTCGCAAATGTTCTACCTGACATAGCAGTATCAGGGTGGCTTGCACAACTTTCCTAATTGTATTTAAGCTAGCCTAAACTGTACTTAGGTACGTTCTCTAAAACGGCTCTAACGATTTCGATAAAGTTTGCGTTACGGGGATTTACGGTGTCGAAAAGTCGATCTAGCTAGGACTCATATCTGGGAAAATTCGTTTTTTCGACATTTTTACTCAAAAAGTGCAATGTGGTTCCTAATTTCGCAAAATTGGTTGGGACCAGAGTGCCTTAGTGGTTAGGATGTCCACCTTCAACGCCGAAAGCTCTCTACGAATCTCTACCAATGATAGTCTTTTTCGATCGAGCGAGCGAAGCGAGCGAAGATCTTAGTGGTAAGTTGGGCGATTTTGCTTTGTATGTTTGTATGTTTGTATGTTTCACGAATTGTTGTTCGCGCATAACTGTCGAACCGTTCATCCAATCTGCATGAAACTTGGTAGGTCAATAGGTTGTGGTAAGGAAATTTACGGTGGAGCATATGAGCTTAATCGATGAAGGGGTTGTGAAGATATTGGGTTCCCAAGGGGGTAAAAAATTATGAAAGTTACACAAATATATTGAGTTGGGTGTCATACGAAAGGGCTTATTTTGTACATTCCAAAATGGTTTTTATTTTTAATCTAGGATGTATAGTTTTTTAAATACGACCAAAGAACAAAAACTACGAAACCAGAGCTGCAAGAGCTCCCGTTTCATAGAGTTTCGATGTCTTCGTAGCTCATTGACTGGTCGGTCTTAAAAAGAGAGTGGCATCGTTGCGGTTTGGTTTGCAATGATTTTAGATGCTACTTAATTTATTTTCATGATAAAAAAAAATTTGATAAAGAATGAAAATAATTGGGGTAAAAAAAGTTAAGTAAACAAATATATTGAGTGGGGTGTCAAATGAAAGGTCTTTATTTGTACATTCCAAAATAGTTATTATTTTTATTCTAGGACGTATACTTTTAGAAATACGACTAGAATTCATAAATATGAAATAAATGAAAAATTAGACACGACATTATGTATTGCATGCATGCTAGTATTTTTTACCATGAAAAGCTAGCGCAATAGGCATACTCGGCAGTAGTAGCACTTGAAATTATAGGGGTAGTCAGAAGAAAGTCCAAATGTAAGCCATCTACGGTGCGCGAGATCTCAGTTCGGGGCGAACTACTAGTTTATATTTTTTATTTTTCTCTATTTGCATCCGAGCGAGCTCGGTTGCCCAAATATTGTATTTAACATAATTTTAGAATTATTCCTTTGTATTAGCCGAATAGCAAGAAAGCCTTAATTTTTTTTAAGGTTTCCTTGCTTTCGGCTCGCTAGTTAAACGACTTTGTTTCAAACATGTTCTTCCCGCGCTGGTGTGAGTTGCCTCAGTTTTTGCACCGACGGCACTGTAAAGGATAAATATCACACTGGTCGGGTGTCAATTTAAATTCCTTCTATAACAAACATTACCTTGTGCAGGCGTAAAGTGCGGGACACATTATTTCTTAAAAGGCGCTGCTTCATGGAAAAATTGGTAAGCAAAGAGTAACTACAGATAGCTCAGCACACTTACATAGCTACTCTGTGTTTGTGTAAGTGTGTGTCTTTTATGGATCTGGATGTACAGTCAGTCAAATATTATGTAACCAATAGCTACCAAAAGTGGACTTTGTGTTTTGAAATGGCACAAACGTTTGGAGATCTGAGTCACGTCTAAGTAACTTATGAACTAAATAAACCAATTGGACTTGAACGGTCTTGAACCCTCAGAATGAGGCATCAAATAGATCCCACATTTATGTAAAAAAAATAATAAAAATACTTACCGTGTCGTGCAGAATTATGGAGGTACTTATAATAAATAGCGGTAGTTCAACTAGGTACATGTATGCTTCACTCTCGTGATACTCGGATAAAAAGTAACTTATGTCCTAATCCCGGTCTATCTATATTTTAAATTTCAGCTAAATCGGTTTAGTGGTTGTCGAGTTATAGAGGAACAAACATACATCCAAACATCCATCCATTTACATCCAAACTTTCGCATTTATAATATTAAGTAGTATGATAAGTGTGATGTGTGCTTGTGACGTGCCCCATAAACTGTCATTAACATTCTTCAGACATATTTGGAAGACAGCTCCGAGACAGTCCGTCACGGAGATAATGAGAGCTGATTATATTGTGGTATTGTGGCTACAAGGTGAATGTCTAAGCTTATTCTAAACTAGTGGACGCCCACGGCTTCGCCCGTGTCCGCGTAGGGCTACTTTTGAAGTAAAACTTCTTTAAGCCCATCACACACACAGCAGATAATAATATATCTCATGAAATATAAATCTTGAGATCGCGCCCATACAAATTCTATGGAGGACCACACAGCGAATATAAATTACAAAATATATTTGGTGCGATCTGTCAAGATTTATATTTCAAAAGATACTTTATATTATATGCTGTGTGTGTGGTACGCTTTACGCACGCTTGACTTGGGGAGTAGGTACGCTGGTGAATGCGTGACGAGAGCGTTACGAAAAGTGTCATCGGGCGAGGCGAACCAAAGTTTTACTTCAGTCGTGTGGTCTAAAGCACACTCGTTTTTTATCACACGGGAACCATACATTTTTCCGGGATAAAAGTAGTGTTTTCCCGGTCATTATCTATCTGTTTTAAATTTCAGTCAAATCAGTTCAGTTGTTGTGGAGTTATAGAGGAACAAACATACATCCATCCAAACATCCAAACTTTTATCCCTTAAATGAGTTCCCATGGGATAATATACCACGCGGGTAAAGCCGCGAGCATCCGCTCGTTTTATTAATAAAGTGAACTATATTGTGATATTTCTTTCTTTAGTTATTTTTTTTTTATATTTAGTTATTTATTTATAGTTATTATCCTGAATTATGTTTCCAAAGAAAAGCAGATCAGATTACGTCAAACAATACAGGTCAGGAACCTATGACCGGTGTCACGATTAATCGATTAGTAATGAATGGGACATCACTACAATTAAAAAGTACGACTTTATCTTATAATTAAATGTTAATAAACAAAAACTTAAGCAATCGGGTGCGTCGGTAATGCTAGCGATTTCAAGAGAGACATTCAAACCTACTTTTATGGATTATGATGACACGCATCGACAATAAAAGCAAAACTGCTGGTAGAAGACCAAGCATGACATTGAAAGTAACCTATAGAAATATCACTCAGGGTGTTATTTTGTTTTGGTCTTTAATGTAAACAAAATAAAAGCTTTCGGATTTAGTGAAATTTTATTTAGTCAGTGTACAACAGAATCACCGCCATTAAATAAAAAAATTAGGTATTGAAACAATTTTAATTATTTTATCTTTTTATAAGAAGAGTGTATTTTTTTCAAGAGCCATGTTGGCCGAGGGGTATACCAGTACCTCGACTTTTGATCCAAAGGTCGTGGGTTCGAATTCTGGCCGTGCATCAATGGATCTTTCGTTTCGAAAAATTTATATGCTCATTAATATGAGCTCTAAACGGTGAAGGAAAACATCGTGAGCAAATCAGCGGCTTAGTCAGCCCCACACGTATTGACCACGTCTTTCCTGTGGATATGGCCGGTTAAGCTGAGAGGATGGTGTAGGCTGATCAAGCCTACTTCATCTCAACAATGTCCCAGGCACTACAGTGTCGCGATAAGTGTAGGCAAAGATTGTCTCCTGTATAAATCATCTAGTAAAGATGTAAAGGCCTAACTTTTTTTTTTGTATTTTTTTCCAGTGCGTTTTTGATTCTGACCAAAAGTTTTTAATTCCTCGCGCGTTCCTCGCGCACTCGCACCACAGTCGAAGGCGCGACAAAAACTGGCCGGGCTCGTTGTAACGGCTCGCGGGTGCATCGCCTGCTATACGTCACGGGAATGCTATAGAGTGGCTACATATACCTAAATTTACTGTTCTATAATAGCCCTTTTAAAAATGATAACATTTCACAGATATTTAGGTACAAATTATTATTAACCACTGTCTATTTTGGGTTCCATATTTGAATATCTTGAATAAGACATTTCTATGCCTTTCTTTCGTTGGACAAAGTTACTAATATATCTAGAGGTTTTAAGCCGTATGGGAAAGAAATTAGAATTTATCCGCACCATTAAACAGCGAAAGGCCGCTTACCTCGGACATGTACTGCGACGTCTGCAACATGACCGGTATCATCTCTTGCAGACCATCATGATGGGCAAAATACCGGGAAAGCGTAAGGTTGGACGTAAGATGTCATGGCTCCGTAACATCAGGGAGTGGACAGGGATAAAGACGGCGGAGCAATTGTTCAGGCTTGCGCTGGACAAGGAGAATTTTAAGAACCTGACTGCCAACCTTCATTAACTGGTTATCTGTCGGAGCACAGATCTGCACCCCTATTTTGTAACACATGGTAAGTCGCTAACTCGGATTCGTTCAAACAAAAATTGTTTTTTTACGATAAATACTTTGAAATGGTAGAAGATTGTTGAAATGTGATAAGTAGACATATTTGTTGTGTAAAATATGTTAAGTAATTTTGCAATAAATAACTTTAATGTTGTTCGTAAAAAAATCAATTTGTTTTAACGAATCCGAGTTAGCGACTTACCGTGTGTTACAAAATAGGGGTGCTGGTCGAGACACAATTGATTTTCTATTGTGTCTGGAATCCCGACAGACTAAAGGTTAATGGAGAGGCACTGAGAGAAGAAGAGTGCCTTTCCAATACTTAAATACAGCTCTATATCTCACTTTCAAAACTTTCATGAGTGGGCCCTCGTCCCGCGCTGAGCGTTACATTGCTCGCAGTGTGAGACGCTCGCGCGAGGAGTAACCTTGCCGCAACTCCCTCCTTACCCAGATGAAGATTCTCCGGATGAATCGAAACATTGTCGGTATCTAAATCGACGATATTTTTTACGTGAGTAATTCCCGTGTGTTAAATAATGTCCAGCTCTATATCGTTCGATTTCCATTAAAACAGTTACAAAATATCTGTTTTACGAGACTTGCCATTAGTGAAATAGGCAAGCGCTGTATTAATTGCAATATTAATGAGTTATGATCGGTAATTAGTGATTACCCGACGCGCTCCACTGAAGTCCGCGATAACGACCCATTCTCACCCATTGTGGGGAATGAGAATACATTACTAGCTTCCGTCTGCTGCTTCGCCTAGGTTAGACAGGCTCACGACTATATCACAGGTACGTTTGACTTCTTCAAGTGCCTCTCCAACTAGTGAATGCTATCAAGTGCTGGGTATCTTTCTCTGTCTTTTGCCAGGCGGAACAGTTCGGATGTGTTGGTCATTCTGGATGTTGCGAAGCCGCGACTTCTTTCTTCGACCAACTCGTCTTTGGCCAGGAACCTTACCCACCATAACTGCAGAAGCTGATATGATACGTTTGACATGGAGGACCTAAGATCAAGAAGTAAAAAAGTACTCTATGATATTTACACGAACTGGTATGTGGTACAGTGATTGGTGTCAAAAACCGTTAAACCATTTCAATATGATTGCTTTTCAAATATAATTACATCACCTCAACTCTAGCTAATAATTTGGAATGTACCTACTAGCTTAACACCCAATAGATTCATGAGCCAATATGGGCGGATTTTTTTAAATTTGTACCATTCTGAAAATGTTGCAAAAAATTTTTTTCTTCAAATATCTATTTCTGGGTATACTGATCTTATAGCAAGATATGTAAAGTTTCATGAAAACCCAAAAGTCATGTAATTTACTGAATAAAACTTGATTTATTGGTATTTTAATACTGATACTATGGTCAAAATTGTCCAATGAGTAACGAAATTGTTTTCTCGATAAATGAAAAAATAAAAGACGTATAATCGTAAAAAGCCTTTTATTTGAATTCAATTTAAAATCACAATAGAATAATCAGTGCATATTCTTTGAATATTAACTAGAAATATTAAATATTTCAACTTTTATGTCAGGTGACTAACTTTTGGCCAAATTTGTCTCAGTCTTTTTAGTGTTTCTTAGAATTTAGAACCCGTACAAAATCAAGTAAATTACACATAATACTATTTAATTTTATCTCACCAAGGAACACAAAAGTTTGTTAAAAAACAGTGGGCTTAATATCTAAAATACGATTTCAAAAAACTTTTTCGAGAGGACAGTTAGTCAGTGGACCGTCGATGTTAGTCAGAGGACAAGTAAGGCTTGTGTTTACAATGGCAAGATATTCTGACTTTTACAACTATAGAGTGAGCGTTTTATTAATAAAATACGTCTATTTTGCATAGTGCTTTGAACTACCTCTCAACCGTGAAGTCACTGATGATGCCCGGGACTGCCCCACGGTACCACATTTATTTAACAATTATGACACATTTTTACTTAAATCTAAGATATATTCTATCTTATTTATGAGATCCGGTAACTTTTGTAACAAAAACTTGAAAAAAAAAAACTTAAATACCACTTAATCGGTACTTATTAGATAATAGAATAGAATAGAAAAGAGTTTTATTTTCGCCACTATACGGTACATGCACACAAATCAAAAATGTTATTATAGTAGGTACAGTGACAAGAAAATAAGGCTACCCCTCAGCATTTGGTCCAGCAGGTACATTTAGGTACATACATTGCAAGTTAAATAAAAGCTTTTAATTTTAAAAATACAGTCAACTTGAGAACCTCCTCCTTTTTTAAGTCGGTTAAAAATACAAAAATTTCGCAATATGCACTTGACTTTACAGGTCAGATGACTAACAATTTGTTCGGATGACTAACGTTTTTGCAAATGTTCCTCAGCTGACAGTAACGAAACCGTGGCAAGGAAAATGTTTTTAACTTTTCTGCCGAATGTAATAACATAATCCTGTGGAACTGCTATTATTTCATGCAACCGGAAGTTACACTATTCATTGCGAACTATAAGTCGTATTGCTCATTATACGGATCTTGAATATTGAAGGAAAAAATGTCATTTTTCCTTCAATTTTGACATAAAACGCTTCAAAACTAATCAAAATTGAAGGAAAAATGACATTTTTTCCTTCACTTTTAGTCCGTATAATGAGCAATACGACTATAGTAATATGCCAAAAAGTTGTTTCTTACCTTCAAAAAACAGCAGTTCATCAGCGGACCTCGGACAGCACTTCACCTACCTACACATTTCACTGACTCATAAAACAGTCTGATTACATCAATACATCAGAGTGGCAGTCAGAATGCCAGCAAGAGTACCAGTTTATTCAAAAAAATACCACATTAGTAGGATTGCAATAATCCAAGTAGCTCAAAACCCGTTAGTAAGCCGGACATGTCCAAAAATGCCAAAAATCTGGACTGAGGTTTAAAGCTAAATATCTAATAATTTAATTAACTTACCTGATTTTGCTGTCTATTACTCAAAAAACAGTGAATTTATCATGTGCGTTTCAACCGAGAGAGCATATGCTGAAGACAAGATTAAAGTATGCAGACCTTTAGTAGAAGTTCTAAAACAATTGTAAAACCAATCTCGCCATTTGTAAAAAGACAGAACAAGAGATACGACATGAAATGTATGCTCACTCAGTTCTCCCATGCGACAAGCCAAATATCAAAATGTATTATGTTTACAAAATAAATTTGTATGCTAGGCTTTAGTAGAACTTTAGATATGCTACGGTTTTCAGTTTCAGATTCCCTAGTGCCTTAGTTTAAAATTTACAAATGGTTTATTATGCTCACTCAGTTCTCCACTTTCACAATGTCCAATTTCCTACTAAACCAATGAAAGAATTTGAATTAAATTGATATCTACATTTAGTATAAGTTGAGTACGAATTTGTAAAACCGAAAAAAGAACCAATATCATACAACATATATGAATAATTAACTGTCTTAGGTGCTCACTCAGTCGAAACGTTTTTGAAAAGTAAAAAACCTTAATATCTTTTGATTTGTGAATTGTAGAGAAAATGTAAATATGTAGACCTTTAGTAAAAATTTTTACTAAAGATCTGCATTTTCAAATTGTGGAATATTTGCTTGGTTCACGAGATATACTTATTTTATTATTTGTATGAAAACTTGTTATCGTCAGGATGAAGGGTGTCACACGTCGAGTTACCGTCAGAATGAAGGGTGCCACCCGTCGAATTTAATGTTAAGATAGTGTCCAATTAATTGCTAGAAAACTTCAAAGGAAAATATGCCTGATAAGTTAAACGCATTAATTTCATAATGCCTAAAGCCCATCACACACATAGCAGATAATATATCTTATGAAAGATATATTTTCCGATCGCACCCATAAAAATTCTATGGAGCGTCACACACAGCGGCTATAATATATATTTCAACAGATTAAATTCCGATTGAGAAATATATCTGTCAACCTATCAAAATATAAACTACAGGATGTTCTCGTAACTCACAAGAAAAAATTTAACTGCAGTTCATCAGTTTATATTTTACTTCCTTAAACCAGAGCTGCGAGGCTAATAAGATCGTTATAGCAGAATCATAATAATGATTCTTAGCGTGATTTTTCTATTAGAAATCACAAAATTGACAATTCATATAGTGATTCGTATCGGCACGCTTTTGCCGTATGCCTTTACCAAGGAAGTTATATACCTACGTAACTGGAAGGTTAACTGAGACAGAAAACCGGTCCGCTTGAGAGATAAAACTTGGGCGGTGCGTCTCTTTCTAAAGGGTGACCATAATTTATAAACTAAACATTCCTAGTCCCTAAGGGGCCTTTTACATCATTTTCTGATTTACGTGATGTTTCAGGGCATGATTTTTCAATTAAAATACTAATACAATTTTGATCCTTGATTTTGATTTCGATCCTTGGTTTCGATCCCTGAATTCGATCCTTGATTTCGATCCTTGATTTCGATCCTTGGTTTCGATCCTTGATTTCGATCCTTGATTTCGATCCTTGATTTCGATCCTTGATTCTTGAATCTGAAAACTAAAATCTTGAATCTTGAATCTTTGAAGTGACAGCTGTCAAATTTAAAACCGCCATATCTCGGGAACTACTCGTCCTAGACTCCCCGTTCTCAGTTCAAATGAAAGCTATGACCAAGATCTTCATTTGAAGTGACAGCTGTCAAACTTCAAATGGCCATATCTCGGGAACTACTCGTCCTAGACGCCCCGTTCTCAGTTCAAATGAAAGCTATGACCAAGATCTTAATTTGAAGTGACAGCTGTCAAACTTCAAAGCGCCATAACTCGGGAACTACTCATCCTAGACGCCCCGTTCTCAGTTCAAATGAAAGCTATGACCAAGATCTTCATTTAAAGTGACAGCTGTCAAACTTCAATCAGCTATATCTCGAAATCTACTCATCCTAGACTCTTCCTTTTTAGCTCAAATGAAAGCTATGACCAAGATCTAAATTTTCAATAACAGCTGTCAAAATGACATCTGTCATCTGAAATGTAGATCTTGGTCATAGCTTTCATTTGAACTGAGAACGGGGAGTCTAGGACGAGTAGTTTCCGAGATATGGCCATTTGAAGTTTGACAGCTGTCACTTCAAATGAAGATCTTGGTCATAGCTTTCATTTGAACTGAGAACGGGGAGTCTAGGACGAGTAGTTCCCGAGATATGGCGGTTTTAAATTTGACAGCTGTCACTTCAAAGATTCAAGATTCAAGATTTTAGTTTTCAGATTCAAGAATCAAGGATCGAAATCAAGGATCGAAATCAAGGATCGAAATCAAGGATCGAAACCAAGGATCGAAATCAAGGATCGAAATCAAGGATCGAATTCAGGGATCGAAACCAAGGATCGAAATCAAAATCAAGGATCAAAATTGTATTAGTATTTTAATTGAAAAATCATGCCCTGAAACATCACGTAAATCAGAAAATGATGTAAAAGGCCCCTTAGGGACTAGGAATGTTTAGTTTATAAATTATGGTCACCCTTTAGAAAGAGACGCACCGCCCAAGTTTTATCTCTCAAGCGGACCGGTTTTCTGTCTCAGTTAACCTTCCAGTTACGTAGGTATATAACTTCCTTGGTAAAGGCATACGGCAAAAGCGTGCCGATACGAATCACTATATGAATTGTCAATTTTGTGATTTCTAATAGAAAAATCACGCTAAGAATCATTATTATGATTCTGCTATAACGATCTTATTAGCGTCGCAGCTCTGGTTTAAGGAAGTAAAATATAAACTGATGAACTGCAGTTAAATTTTTTCTTGTGAGTTACGAGAACATCCTGTAGTTTATATTTTGATAGGTTGACAGATATATTTCTCAATCGAAATTTAATCTGTTGAAATATATATTATAGCCGCTGTGTGTGACGCTCCATAGAATTTTTATGGGTGCGATCGGAAAATATATCTTTCATAAGATATATTATCTGCTATGTGTGTGATGGGCTTTAGGCATTATGAAATTAATGCGTTTAACTTATCAGGCATATTTTCCTTTGAAGTTTTCTAGCAATTAATTGGACACTATCTTAACATTAAATTCGACGGGTGGCACCCTTCATTCTGACGGTAACTCGACGGGTGACACCCTTCATCCTGACGATAACAAGTTTTCATACAAATAATAAAATAAGTATATCTCGTGAACCAAGCAAATATTCCACAATTTGAAAATGCAGATCTTTAGTAAAAATTTTTACTAAAGGTCTACATATTTACATTTTCTCTACAATTCACAAATCAAAAGATATTAAGGTTTTTTACTTTTCAAAAACGTTTCGACTGAGTGAGCACCTAAGACAGTTAATTATTCATATATGTTGTATGATATTGGTTCTTTTTTCGGTTTTACAAATTCGTACTCAACTTATACTAAATGTAGATATCAATTTAATTCAAATTCTTTCATTGGTTTAGTAGGAAATTGGACATTGTGAAAGTGGAGAACTGAGTGAGCATAATAAACCATTTGTAAATTTTAAACTAAGGCACTAGGGAATCTGAAACTGAAAACCGTGTCATATCTAAAGTTCTACTAAAGCCTAGCATACAAATTTATTTTGTAAACATAATACATTTTGATATTTGGCTTGTCGCATGGGAGAACTGAGTGAGCATACATTTCATGTCGTATCTCTTGTTCTGTCTTTTTACAAATGGCGAGATTGGTTTTACAATTGTTTTAGAACTTCTACTAAAGGTCTGCATACTTTAATCTTGTCTTCAGCATATGCTCTCTCGGTTGAAACGCACATAATTTATCATGATAATAGACTAGAAAATGTGTCTCAAAACTCGATCTATTGAGTTGTAATGACACGATGAAAGTTGCAAACTGACGAGGGGACATGGTAAAAATGCAGTAAAGTATTACTTATTTTGCTTTATTTTAATTAAAATTATATGGTACCCTATATATGTTTACGTTGAAAATGGATAAAAGATTGTTAATCTATCCGAAAAACACCATACCCGTACCACAAATCTATTAGAAGTATTAAAATAATGCACTGGAAGTCGATGGACACGCTGAAAATGCAATGTACAAATTTTAAAAAAATCCGCCCATATACCACTCAGTCACAAAATTACCTGACCCCTCACTTAGTTATTTACCAGTGTTCGTATCAGTAACACCACAACAGTCAGGGCAGGCAGGGGCCGTACCACGAACTCTTAGAACAATGCTAAAACAAGCTTGAAACAGTCTTGCTTTAGGCTTGGTTCAATATTCCTAAAGGACTGTTTCAAGTTTGTTTTGACATCGCTTGGATTCGTACTAAAACAATATAGCAAAGCAAATATTTGCAGATCATACAATATTTGTCCCTAGCTTTGTTTTTCAAAATTGTTAGAACGGTCAAACTTGTATTATATAATATTCCGTGTAATTTAACTTGACTTATTACGATTCAGCTGATTGGTTTTAAAGCTGTAATCTTATTCTATTAAACGAGCAATATTTGTTTGTTTGGACTCACGTTCTCGAAAACGGCTCTAACGATTTCGATAAAATTTGCGATACGGTGGTTTACGGAGGCGAAAAATCGATCTAGCTGGGTCTCATATTTGGGAAAATTAGTTTTCTCGGCATTTTCACGCAAAAAGATTTACCACTGCAATGTGGATCATAATTTCACGCAATTTGTTGAGTTGAGACTAAAGTGGCTGAGTGGATAGGGTGTCCGCTTTCCAGCCGAAGATTGCAAGTTCGGATCTCAGTTACCTACTGAAAGTTTTTTTTTCTTTTTAGGGTTCCGTACCTTAAAAGGTAAAAAAAGGAACCCTTATAAGATCACTTTCTTGTCCGTCTGTCTGTCTGTCTGTCTGTCTGTCTGTCTGTCTGTCTGTCCGTCTGTCCGTGTGTCACCATCGATTATCTCAGGAACGGGTAGAGCTAGCAAGTTGAAATTTATACCATATACTAAGGTCTATAGTCCCTATTGTGAGTATAAAAATCAAGATCCTGAGTCAACACTATAAAAAGATATAGGCAAATTTAGGTTTTCGTGAAAACTTGTGAGTACCAAAACTTACCTTAATTATCAACTTTTTTTATTTTTCGGAATTTTTCCTTTACTTGTGCTGTAAGACCTTGCTTGTAACCAAAATTGACAATTCTAGGTCAACCGGAAGTACCCTAGAGGTTTTGGGTCGAAAACCTAAATGGTAGTTCCCGTTGACCTAGAATAACGAAATTTGGCAAAAAGCAAGGTCTTACAGCACAAATAAAGGAAAAATTCCAAAAAGTTAAAAAAGTTGAAAATTAAAGGGTGTTCCCATACATACCGAGTTAACTCGGAGGACAATTTTAATTGGCGTCATACAATGAAGCGGACTAGCTTAATTGGCACCATGGCTAGGTACGGAACCCTCGGCGTACGAGTTCGACTCGTACTTGACCGGTTTTTTTTATTTAATTTTACTCTTCGGTTGCCCAAATATTTTAATTTAAAATGTAGGTACTTGTATTAGTATATATTTTATCCTGATAAAGAAACAACTTGAAATGGCAATGCACAAAGCTTAGACTTGATAAATGTTGTACACACCCTATCCTACAGATAACTCTACTTACTAGATTAAACTAATAACTAACTTTTATCGTCCGCTACGAAATAAACACTAATTAACAGTTACTTGTGTTAGTTAAGTGTGGGTGGTCTGAATAGTATTACCCTTACCTACTTGAAATTCTAGGACATAGTCATGTAATAATACAATTTATACTTACTGCTTATTTAAATACTGTGTAGTTTTAAATAACTGTTTTACAGTTGTGAGTTTTTATTCTTGTTTTAGATACTATTTTTTCTCGATCGCAACTCACCGCGGTGTGTATTCGAGACTCGATTGATACTGCCAAATGGCCGGTAAAGCAGCGGTCACAGTGACTTACATCGATAAAACTCGTTCGAAAAAAATTACAACTAGTTCTAGTTGAAACCAAACGGGTAAAACTAAAATAAAGTAACAATTTATTATTTTAAATGAACGCTCACGAGTCATTATTTGATTTTGAATGAAGGTTCACCGCCATTTAACATTGCAAATAGTTTATCTTATAACAAGAAGAAAACTAAGTAGGTATAGGATCAGATTGTTTATTATGATTGTTAGATTCTTAAAAGATTCTTAACTGATACTTTTACATTTTGATTTTTTTTTTACCATTGATAGAAAATTGTTTTAATCGGCAATATTTATCATCATTTTACTTAAAATTATGATGATAAACGCTAACAGCCATGGCGCTGCTGGAGCAAACGCTGAGGGGTAGCCTTATTTTCTTGTCACTGTAATGTAGCATTTCTGATTTGTGTTGTATGTATCGTAGTGGTGCAAACAAAACGTATTTCTATTTCTATAATTTTTTTTAATGTTGGAAAAGGTATCTAAGATACCTTCGAGATGATTTCGGGATCTCGTAGTAGCTCTGTTCCCTGTCTAGTGCGGTGGCAGATCTACGTGCTCGATTTCACGCCTACAATTCGGTTCTGCAGTTTTTACACCACCGTTACTATTAAATAACTATTAGTTACCAGCTAATTGCCTACCTCTCGGCCAATGCCCCCGCTAATTGTACGAGTAGTTTGTATAAGTTCTATTCATTTTGTAGAAAACGTAAAAAGAAACTGTGTTTTTTAATAATGCCAATCAAAATATAATTACTCAGACACGTTATATTTCGTCAAACTGAAATTCAAATACAGTTACTTTGTTACTGGGGCCGTACCATGAACTCTAGAGCAATGTTAAAAAAAGCTTAAAACAGTCATACTGCTTTAGGAATGACGTTCGTTGTCATGTTTCAAGCTTGTTTTAACATTGCTCTAAGAGTTCATGGTACGGCTACTATTCATTTTTTAGAATCAGATAAATGTATGAAACATTTTCTTGTTTTAAACGTTTTATAATACATACGGCTATTTAACAATATTTTGGATATATTATAAATTGATTGACTTAACTCAACTACGCAAAGGTTCTCTATCGAAAAATCACTGTTACAAGCTTAATTTTTTACAGTACTCACGTTTTTATAATACCTACCAGTTATCGAACTAAGGGAGTGGCCACACTGCATTTTCTGCAGCGCGTTTTTGAGCAGTGCGTTTGTATCGATACAAAGGCGCTGCAAAAAATGCAGTGTGTCCGCTCCCTAACACTTTATTTCAACTTTTTTTTAATCATTTAATTTTGCGTGATTTTATATTGCGCTCTTCTAGCCTCTCTAGTTCGAAATTCGAATTATCATTCGAACTTCGAATGATAATACGAACTTCGAATTTCGAATTTTGAACTCCTAATTTCGTACTTACTTCGAATTATCTTAGGAATAGGTACCCACTACTCATTAGGCGTTTGATTATATTAAGACTACGGCGAAATAAATACATAGGTAGGTGCTAAATAGTAAAAACAAGTCTTGTCGCAAATTTGCTAGCCCTACAGGTGGAGGTATGTAAATTAATGGACAAAGCAATATTTTCTCATAAAATACCCATTAAAGCATCCTCTAATCAATGGCCTGAACCACTTAGAACAATGTTTGTTATTACTATTGCTCAATAATTTCCCGGCATAG
Organism: Camptogramma bilineatum; assembly: GCA_958496255.1. NCBI lineage: Eukaryota > Metazoa > Arthropoda > Insecta > Lepidoptera > Geometridae > Camptogramma > Camptogramma bilineatum. The sequence goes on from OY292459.1 coordinate 15,555,658, forward strand.
CTTGGGGGGTAAGCCAGCTGTCCTTAAATGGAGCTACTTTATTTGTTTATCACCTCGATTTGTTGTATGCTTCAACGGGATAGTAAGACATAGACTAAAAAAAAATGTCTATACACTTAAACAAAAAGGCCGTAACTGCCAATTAAAAAAAGTCATAAACCAAATTATAAATCAAGTTCTTTCATAGTTGTTTTACAAAACAATTCTCTCTAATAGCAGTTAAATAATGTAAATTGTATGTGTATACTGTTTTAATTTTTTTCCTAAATAATTATTATGTTAATGACATACTATATTATATTTACTTAACGAATATAATACCACAGGCGGAAGCGGGTCTAAAAACATTTGTCAGTGTAATCTATAGTACTTAACTGATCATGTACATGATCAGACAATAACTTATTGATATGTAACCCATTTAATGTTATTAAGAACTGCATTAACTAAATGAGCACACTATGTTGTTAATCGTATCTACCTTTAGCTTTAACTGCGGTTTGTCTCGCGATACAAGTTATAATCACTTTTAATTTCTATTTATAATTTATAAAGTTTTATAAAAATTAAACCAACTGCCGTTTTCTATTAAGTATAATACCACTGAATTATAGTTATCGTACATTTTTAGTTATCTGAACTGACATATTGTGAGGAAAAATGTAGGAAGAAAACCCAATAATTACACTGCTTTATAGCTTTAATTTTTTTATGTAAAGATATTGAATGTGATTAGAGTCGAGTTTGCTGACTCGGTTAGGGCCTTGACTTTCGATCCGAAGGTCGTATGTTCGTATCCCCGTCATGCATCAATAATTTTTTCGGTTTATATACCTACTTAAGATAAGATAAGTATTTATTTTCAATGAAAGGTTACATAATACTTACATACATGCTAGTATGCACATTACCATGAGCTCTTAACGGTGAAGGAAAACATATTGAGAAATCCAGTTTGCATTCTTATTGATCCACGGGACCAGTGATGCCAACTTAGCTACTTTATAGCTAGATCTGGCTACTTTTAGGCTACCATCAGCTACAAAATTGAAAAAGTTGTAGCTAAAAAAGTAAGATTTATAGTCATATTGCTCATTATACGGACTAAAATATATGAAAAATGACACTTGTTCCTTCAATTTTAGTCCGATTTTAGTCCGTATAATGAGCAATACGACTATAGGTTGAATAAATCTATAAAACCTACCAAGACAACACTGCGGACAACACCGTAGACAACAAGTTTTTTTCCCTTGGTTACATCTAGCTACTTTTTGAGGAAAATCTGGTTATCTAGCAACTTTTCGGGGCAGATTTAGCTACAAGTCTGATGGTAGAGTTGGCAACACTGCACGGGACTTGGAAATACAATTGCAAGAATCCTGTTTTGTTTAATTTCTTGTAAATTTTTATGAGCACGATAATTACTAATAAACAAGCTATGTTGTAACGCAAAAATAGCAAAAAATCATACATTGCTTGTAACGAATACGTGTAAGCGCATAAATCTAGCCGCAGTCGAAACGTTCCGGCACCGCGCGCGATTTGCATGCGCCGCTAATCAGGTGACCACGATTTTTTCTTATTACTGGTGTCACCATGTCTTGTGATGTTGCTGGGCGAGAACAAATTAGTTATATACTGAAGTTTAAAAAAAAATGTATGTTACAAACAAAACGTTGAAGCCCTCGCATAATGATAATGATCATGTTATTATGTGTAGGTACCTAATTCTGAAGGAGGTGGGAATATAAAAACTCTTAAGAAAAATAAAAAAAAACATCTTGATAAATTGTGGTTGTGGCAATGACACGTAAGGGCGTAAGTAATACAATGCTTCACAGTTAATACACATCAGTTGTTTTTGGGCACGTTAATTGTCGGTCCCGGCTTTCAAGTCGTTAAGCCATGACGGAGGCCTTTAGGCGGCCTAAAAACCTCGTCACCAGAGTTGGCCACTTGCTTATACGAACTTACTTACTTACTTTAGTTGTTTTTAAAACCATCTGACAAACTTATCCTACGATCTACCTATACAAATCTCAGATCTTCAAGCAATTTTCTGAAAAATTTGTAAAACGTCTGAAAATGCACATTAGGTGACTAGTGCAACTAGAAATTTTCTAAGTAATGCCCAAGGACAATAAGCTATGGTCACCGCATCCTCGCGTCACATGCACTGCGCAGACGCAACACGCAGCTAATTATGTTAGTTTCGCAACATTTCACCTTTACCAGGTGTTAAGTTTTGCATACTATTCTCTGGGCACACCAGAGCGGTCAAACTATTAAGTTATAAAGGTGTGTATCGACATTGCGAGGCTGCCTGCTCGCGAGGCAGCTCGTTTCAAGGCAACGTTCAAATTGGCTCGCGAGGCAAACGCGTCTCCACACCGCGAGGTGGCATGCCTCTCGAGGTAGCCTCGCAATGTCTATACACGCCTTAAGGATTTTCAAGAAAAATTAAAAAAATAATATACAGGTAGGTACCTACCTATATTTTGACCTTTTATATATTAAATTTTCTAATACTACCCAAATGGTTTTTTTATGTAATGAAATCACGACATTGTGTAGTATTGAGTCTAGAACTTTAATTACTTATAACTAACTTTAAAATTAAAGTTCTAGATGTACTTACATCTGAAAGTTTCGGAATAGGTAGGTAGGTACCTATATTTCGAAGTTAATTTAATTTACATTTTTGTGTTTTCATTATGCCTCAACCACTGAACCGATTTGTATTGTCACCCTGTAGACTTTTAATAACAAAACATCTGACAGTCGTATTAACTAAAAGTCTGATGTAAAACCATTCGTTATTGAAATAATCAGCCGATTGGTTTTGTGAAAGAACTCATTAGCTCCTAGTTTTATGAAAATAAACAAAGACCAATGAATATTCTATGAAGTGTCCGTATTGTCACGAAATACTGTTTTAATTATTTAACTATGAAGCAGATGAATTAAAATTATAACTATTTAAAGACTAAGGCCTCTAATTAGGTTCTAATTAGGTTTTAAGATAATTTTTATACTCTGGTTTTTATATGATGATTTTAAAACCAGCTACAAGATAAACGTTCTTAGGCCTCTATTAATAAACTCCGCTCAACTTGTGTCTAAGTTGCATCACGGATTTAACTATTGCCATCCTTATTTGTAACTGTCTAGCAAAAAAGGATGGCAATAGATAAATCCGTGGTGCAACTATGACAGAAGTTGAGCGGAGTTTATTAATAGAGGCCTAAGAACGTTTATCTTGTAGCTGGTTTTAAAATCATCATATAAAAACCAGAGTATAAAAATTATCTTAAAACCTAATTAGGTGTAGGACATGTGTAATGGATCTACAATTATTTTAATTGTTCACAATGCAGTTCTTATCTTAAAGACCATTTCATTCCAAAATCACTTTTGCTACATGAACGTAATAAAGTAATTAAATAAATTAACGATTAAACCAGCTTAACATACGATCGCCTCATAAAATCCCTTAATTAGTGACTTAATTAATACAGTTGTAAATGTAGTCATTACAAAATAAGACGAAGTTTTTTTAAGAAGACGGTGATGATAACGAAAATTTAAAAACATATCATCAGGGTTGAATGACAACAATAATATTGACAGATGTCAACTAGCAGCCACCGTTTTTAAGAGCTTCGACTTTACACACGAACATTCGTCACTTAAAGTATTTTAACGATTCGCTGTTGCTTGCGTATTTTAAGTATAAAATAGTAGTAAAAAGCCTTGTAAAAAGGAGAAATCTGGACGATCGATTGAAATTTAAGTCAACCCGTGCTCGGGCGGGTTGCTAATTCCACTGATCTCGGTTTATTTATGTCTTCATACGCGCCGCCGATAGTCCCTAATTACGCCGCCGACGCAAAAACGCTAATCGCAAATCGTACACTATCTCCTCAACCTAAAAACACCGTAAAAACCCGTACAAAACCATACAAAATTCAACTCAACGATCGAAACCACAAAGTGTAAATAAAAACGAAGTAAATGCCACTTACTGCGTTCTTCACTACACATATCGCGTGATTTCAAAAACGGAATGTCACAAGTTCCATTGTCGATGGCGGTTCCGATGAAGATTTTCGAATTTGGAACAAAGAGTTCGTTTTTCAACCACAACCAATCCGCGAGAGGATGCATCGTTGTGGCTACTGAAAAATATCTCTATCACTACATTTAACTTTGATCTTTAGTTCATAGGTGTACGGTTGATTTCGGTATGAGCTTTGTTGTAAAAGATAGGCTGATTAAAAATCTCGACATAGAGTTGCGTTGGAGAAGCGTTAATGAGCAAGGGTTCGGTAGGAATCCTGCACCAGCGCAATGTTACTGTATCGGCTTTTGTCGGCGAGATTCAGCTTTTTGCGATGTTCACTGATAACAATGGCTGTAATCACGTAAACAGGTAGAAGCTGGTGTTGCCTGCGCTCACCAGTGCCAGAACAGTCATTTTGAGCTGTCTAGTAGGTAACCTACATGGGTGTAATGTATGGTATGGGTTGGGTACCTTACTTACCTTCTTTGCTCTCAAACTCTACATAGATTGAGAGCAAAGATATTAATATTGTCAGACAATTATTACATTGCTAAATAAATACCTGACTACATCAACACATTTTATACCTATCTTTTTTTGTTTGGATTCTGCAACGGATCAATGATCCATTGGCATCTTTTTGTTTGAGCAGATGCAACCACATATGGATCATATGATCAGATGGGAACTAGCTCATGGGGTCATAAGGCTAACAAAACGAACGTCGGCATTTTTTTTCGTCGGGGCTTCGCATTAGCTGTTTTCGCTTAGGTATAAATATTATGGGCCTTGGTATGTGGTAGGTATGTGGATGCAGGCCGCTTCTAACCGCAACACATGGAAATTTTTGAGGAAGGTCTATGTCCAACAGTGGACGTCCAACGGCTGAGATGATGTATTTTACTTACATATTAATGACCTTAACATTTTCCAGGTCAATCAGCAACCTTATTTCTTTGTAAATGCGTCCCCCCGATGCTCACTGATAACAATGACCGGTGTTAACACTGTTAAGAGAGGGATGCGAATTCTTAGATGATAAGATAGCTTGTAACTTAATTAATTTACGTTTTTGTGCTTTTAACTGAAAGCTATACATTTACTTCGAATAAGTATACTTATATTATTCAAAATTCAAATATTATTCATTCAGTAGGACCGCTATGACCACTTTGAATCGTCTTAAGAGCTAGGTGATTCTACTCCTGGTCTTTCGCGACCGACACACTGTGATTCGACTAGAACATGCTAGCTGGACAATATTCGAAATCGTATTTCCCGGAAATTCAATTATAATCCTTTAGGTAGTACCCATATACCTCGCATTCCAAGAATTTTATTGCACCCTGGCACTCACAGGATAAGGGTGGTATTTTTAAATATAAAAAAGGGGTAAGTAATCTAAAAATCATAAGCGATTTAGCGTTCGACGCGAATACTTATAGCAGCGAATTCAATAGTGGTTTTAGTTTTCTTAGTGATGTATTTTAAAGTTAAAGGTATGTACTATTTAATTTTACAAAACAATTTAACAAGTTGCTGTTATTATTATTATTTTGAATTTTTTTAATTTCAACTTAACCATTTTTTTACATATTTTAATAAGTTTTGGACTTGGAAATACTTGCCATTGCGTGCCATTGGTCTGAAACTTATAGATATGATAGCTTAGACTCTCTTCTTTTAATTGGTAGTAAAATTAGGCTGTGGAAAGCTGTGGAACTATTTTTTTTATTTTTTTTTCCAAAGCACTTCGTTTCTATCTCAAGACTGAGAAAGAAAACCTGAATAGTGGATTGCTTTCATTTTTATCAGCAAAATTTGATATTTTCGGCATTACCGAAGATTATTCGAGGGGCCTGAAGAAGAAAATCATATGCATTTACTGTAACTTCAGAAAAAAAAATGGTATGTAAACGAAAAGTGCCGCGATTGAACAGTTCAAAAATTCAACAGTACTGAATCGATTGATGATTTTTTTTCTTTTTTTTTTTTACTCTAAAACTATATCAGGTTTCTTAAAAGGTTATAATAAAAGGTGTAAGCCTCAAAAATAGCGTAAAATAATTTAGTCTAGCTAGCATGTTCTAGACGAATCACTGTGCGACACCGTGAAAAATCAGGGCAACAAACACGGTATGGGGCCTAGCTTTCTTTTCGGTGATCCATCCGCTTAAATGTAAATAGTCAAGCTCCAGTGGGGAGCCAGTCGAACAATGTGAGTCTCGTCAAAGTCGTCAAAAAAAAAAGAGGAATAATACCTCAACAATAATTCGCCTATTCGAGTGGAGGCTTCGGACCGGCAAGCGCAGTGTTGGACGTCCACCGACAAGATGGACAGACGACCTTGTAAAAACTGCAGGTCGGCGGTGGATGCAGGCCGCTTCCAACCGCAACACATGGAAATTTTTGAGGGAGGCCTATGTCCAACAGTGGACGTCCAACAGCTGATGATGATGATACATATACCTACTAAGCAAATTCATACAGCTCATGTCCATTTTTTTACCCGACTGTTGAGTGTTGTGTCCAAGAAGTGTAGGTTTTTCGGAACAATCACTTTATTTGTTACTCGATTGAATCCTATAATTTAGAAATGTAGTGAAATAAACTAAATAAAAATAAGTACGTAGGTACTTAACTTAAATAGATTTTAGTTTCATCTCAAAAGTGACACTAGATAACTAGTAGTTCGCCCCGAACTGAGATCTCGCGCACCGTAGATGGCTTACATTTGGACTTTCTTCTGACTACCCCTATAATTTCAAGTGCTACTACTGCCGAGTATGCCTATTGCGCTAGCTCTTCATGGTAAAAAATATTAGCATGCATGCAATACATAATGTCGTGTCTAATTTTTCATTTATTTCATATTTATGAATTCTCGTCGTATTTCTAAAAGTATACGTCCTAGAATCAAAATAATAACTATTTTGGAATGTACAAATTAAGACCTTTCATTTGACACCTTACTCAATATATTTGTTTATTTAACTTTTTTTACCCCAATTATTTTCATTCTTTATCAAAAATTTTTTTATCATGAAAATAAATCAAGTAGCATCTAAAATCATTGCAAACCAAACCGCGACGATGCCACTCTCTTTTTAAGACCAACCAGTCAATGAGCTACGAAGACATCGAAACTCTATGAAACGGGAGCTCTTGCAGCTCTGGTTTCGTAGTTTTTGTTCTTTGGTCGTATTTCAAAAACTATACATCCTAGAATAAAAATAAAAACCATTTTGGAATGTACAAAATAAGCCCTTTCGTATGACACCCCACTCAATATATTTGGGTAACTTTGAAAAAAATTTACCTCCTTGGGAACCCCATATCTTTACAACCCCTTCATCGATTACGCTCATACGCTCCACAGCAAATTTCCATAGCACTACCTATTGACCTATCAAGTTTCATACAGATTGGATAAGCGGTTCGATAGTTATGCGAGAACATAAAAATGAAACATACAAACATACAAACATACAAACATACAAACATACAAAGCAAAATCGCCTAACTTGCCACTAAGATCTTCGCTCGCTTCGCTCGCTCGATCGACTAAATTCAGCACGGGTAATCGGGTTAGTATGTCTAAGTTTCGATGACGTCACGTAACCAATCACACCGTTCCAATTTATAACATGATCGAGCGAGCGAAGCGAGCGAAGATCTTAGTGGCAAGTTAGGCGATTTTGCTTTGTATGTTTGTATGTTTCATTTTTATGTTCTCGCATAACTATCGAACCGCTTATCCAATCTGTATGAAACTTGATAGGTCAATAGGTTGTGCTATGGAAATTTGCTGTGGAGCGTATGAGCGTAATCGATGAAGGGGTTGTAAAGATATGGGGTTCCCAAGGGGGTAAATTTTTTTCAAAGTTACCCAAAAAAATTGAGTGGGATGTCATATGAAAGTACTCAATTTATACATTCCAAAATGGTTTTTAGTTTTCTTCTAGGTTCTATAGTTTTTGAAATACAGTGAAAAAGAAAAATGATGAAAACCAATTAACGGGAAGTATGGAGAGAGCTCCCGTTTCATAGAGTTTCGATGTATTCGTAGGTCTGCTTAACAGAGAATGAGTGTGGCATCGTTGTGGTTTGGTTTGCAATGATTTTAGTTGCTACCTACTTGATATCAGTGCCTCCAGTCAAAAAGGGCACAACTCAAATTCGGCACTTTTCAGGAGAGCCAAAAAACCAAACTTTTAATGTTTTTTGCTATTTCGCAAGTTAAATCATAATTTCTATTGATACAGAATTGTAGACAAAAAATAGCCCTTTCATTTAATGGTAATCACTTTCACGTTCGTTTACTATTTCTAAAGGGGAATTTCTCCCTAAGGGGAGGGGGAGGGGGAGGGGAGTTGGAGGGGAGAGGGAGGGGGAGGGGATTGATTTTCTCATACATTTTCTATTGAACTGCTATTTTAATAATTTCTCGAACTAAGAGGCCTTCCCTGAGGCGCGGTACGAAGTTCGCGGGGTCAACTATTGAATATAAACACGATACGACTTAATGTATTGCATGCATGCCTGTAATCTTTACCATACTGAGGTAGCGCATTAGATATCATTGTGTGGTAAACACTAAAAGGAGCACTTAACGTAGGTATAGGCGTAGTCAGAAACAAGTCCAAATCTAGGCTATCAACACAATGGTGCGCGAGATCTCAGTTCGGGGCGAACTACTAGTAAAAAATAGGTAGGTACGTCAAAGGCAATTTTTATCAAATTGATTGTAATAATAAACATCAAAAGATATTTTTTGTCTGTAGATTTTACAGTTTATGCATATCTTTTGTTTATTCATGCATACCATAGCCCATCGTTCTATCTATATCACATCTACATCTATAGTTTACCTACATATTTACGAGCGCTACATTGACGGAATACAAATAGGGGCACGTACAGACTGCTCTGTATTCTGTACCGCGACCACTAATTAACGAACATTGGCAAAAAGCATATGACATGATGCTAAGTGGATTATTATTGGAGAAGACTAGGGTGACCAGATTTCTTAATTAGTTAGGATAAACTCATAATCATAATAAATCAGAATATCGCAAACATCATTCTTCTCGAATGGTGTTGTGTTCCTGCGATGTAAGGCTGTGTCCCCAGTAGGCAAACTGTGAGCGGCCGACTGAGTTTGCGGCGTATCGGTTTAGTACGCTCTTCCATGTATTTGAAATGGAGTGTCCACAGTTTGCTAGTTTTGCGCGTAACGCTGCAAACTGCGTACAGTGAGCGCAAAACTAGCAAACTGTGGACACTCCATTTCAAATATATGGAGGAGCGTACTAAACCGATACGCCGCAAACTCAGTCGGCCGCTCACAGTTTGCCTACTGGGGACACAATGGTAAATGTTAGTATGATGACGAGTAAGGTGCCAGCCGCTCGATTCTACTAAAAACTTTTACCATAGCAACCATAGCAAAAAATCACCTGTTTCGTTTTGTTTCATAATCTACTAATGACCAATGAGGTTTAGATCTATTTTGTTGTGATGACGTTTTCAAACAAATTACCAATGAGGTTTAGCATATTACTGTCATTTTGGAGAACGAAACAAAACGCAGCTGCAATGATACTTGAATGGTTGACGTTGTGAAATAGAGGAATTGATGCCCAGAGAGCTCTGCGAGGAAGTGTCGCGGTGACAATTGGTGGACCAGTCCTTTCCATTGTCTTGTCGGCGCAGTGATTCCTTATTTAAAGGGTCAGCAGCGCGAGTGTGACTCCTCTGGTGTCGCAGGCGTCCATAGGCTACGGTAGCCGTATACCATCAGGTGGGCCATGGGCCATATGCTTGTCTGCTATCTTAGTAGGAAAAACAAAAAATTAACAAGATAAATGACACACATTTGATGCCCTCATTTTGCAAAAGTTAAGCGCCATTTACATGGAGAGAGTTTCTCGCCTTGCAGATACGATTCTCAAAAGCAAAAAAAAAGAAATGATAAGTATGCATAATATCAATGTTCAGTTTACATCCTCATATTTTTACATTGCTTTCGAGAATCGAACGTTCGATTCGAGAAACTCTCTCCATGTAAATGTCGCTTTATCCAATAAAAGTGTGGTGTCCCTAGCATACCTACGCTAGTGGTTTGTGGCGAGGGTGCTCGGCCAGCCGCGACGAGCTCAGGCTTTGAATGGCAAGTACTGCTCCCTGGGACCAACAACAATAAAAGTGTCCAGGCTCACGATGCTCCATCATCATCATCATCATCATCATCAATTTAGCCTAGTATCGCCCTCTACTGACCCAGTAGACGGTAACCTACGGTATAGAACCAGGGCAACAAATACGACTGTTCTCCTAAGGTTCATGTCAAAGTCAACAAGCATTCTGTACAACTGCTATCACATACGAGTAGAATAGACTAAAAAGCGAGGTAATTACCTAAGTATATTTACCTGTTTCTTAGCGAACACAAAAATCAGGACAACAAACACACTTTCTTTTCGGTGATCAGCTTGCTGAAGCGCTCGCGTGGTGTAGCTTGCTTAGACGTTTTTGGTTGATCGTTGAAGTTAGCAGCGTTGTGCGCGGTCACAATTTGGATGGGTGACCGCAAGTGGCATTACGAGCTGCAGCTGAGCGCTTCTTTGCTTCGGAGGGCACGTTAAATTGTCGGTCCCGGCTTTTAAGTCGTTCAGCCATGACGGAAGCCTTCAGGCGGCCTAAAACCTCCCTCACCAGAGTTGGCCACTTGCTCATACGAACGTACTTAAGTAGGTTCTTTTTTTCGATGATCTATCCTCAATCTAAATAGGCCAAAGCCTACTTAGTGTGTCCTGTGTGCATTTAACTATAAAATCTACAACTATCACCCACTAAGTGTTGTGATTTTATTTTAACCCTTAAGGTAGCAGAGCAATTTTTTTTTAAATTTAGCGAAAATTGTTTTTGAACTAGCTTATTTAGGCTATAGAGACACAAGAATAGTAAATAAAAAAAATCTTATTTATCTAGTTTATAAAAAAAGGCATGTATATTATACTATACAATGCCACATTCATAGAAAACAACACGATAATGAGTACGTATAGCATACTATACATTGCCACTTTAGAGTTACGACGATACCTGTGGTACTGTGAGTGAAGATCCGGTACCAATTGTTAGTTATGATGAAGATGAGCTTGGCACTTCTGCAGATGATGAAAACCAAGTCAACATGAGACGTTAGGTGACGATATTCCACTTACACCAGTTCTTCAAGAGATATTTTCTAGTCAATCGCAGGTAATTTATTTGAAATTCCGTTAGTACCCTCATTTTTTTCTAAGCCATCATCATCATCGATAATCCGCAGCTCGACTTCACCCACTGCTGGGTATAGGCCTCCGTTTGCGTTTGCCAATCTCCATGGTCCGCCGCTCTCCTCATCCAAGTCCGGTCCCCAATAGATGCTATGTCGTCAGCCCATAGCGCTGCTGGACTACCGACGTTTTTGTACTCTGTTCTTGGTCGCCATTCAGTTATCAGCTTACTCCACTTATCGTTCTTGGCCTTTCCATGTGCCCTGCTCAACTCTACATCAAATTTTCACCTTTGTTCGATTTTGAATCTTGATTTTGGGAATACGGTCTTTATGCTGCCAAGCATAGCAAACTCCATGACTTTATGTGCCATGAAACTCAAATTCTGAATGCACGTCTGACTGACGTTGCTAAGAGTAGACCCAAAAGAAAAGGTGTACCTATAGCAACAAGTTGTTGTAAATACTTACAAAGAACGTTGCAAAGGCAAATTGAAAAGCAAACTCAAGATACCAGAAGTAAGAGAATGCTTTCAGCAAAGTTGAAATAGTGGTTGTGCCTTATAAAGGTTCTTTTTATGGCACAACCATTTCATCAATGCTGAAAGCAGTGTTATCTATCTTCAACAGACAAACATCGTCATCATCTCTCATTTGGCGAATAAAAAGGGCGCAGTTTGTAATATAATTAATATCACTAATACCACGCATTGTTATTGTAGCCAAAATGTATAAAATGCCGGATTATGTTGGAACCTTTTTACAGAACCTTTTGTCGGAGGTCTCCTCTTAGCAACTTCAGGCTTGCATGGAGAATTTGGGATTGATGGCACAGAAAGAAATGAGGATACTGGCGGAAATGCAAGTAAATTACACTCTGATTGACTTGGAAATACCTCTTGAAGAACTGGTGTGTGTAAGTGGAGTATTGACCTAATGTCTCTTGTTGGATTTGGTCTTCATTTTCTACAGACTTCTGCAGATTGAGAGTTGAGATCACCTTCATCATAACGGTTGGTTCAGTACTTACTACTTATCTAATAAATTTAGCCCTTCTAAAGACGAATTTAGGGAAGTTGTCAGTGAGATCTCAAAAGATCCCACGTATTTCATCTTCACTACTCCTTCCGTCACTTGAATCAAATTAGCATTTTCGTGACGTACTAGCAACAAAATCTGCTGCGACCGTTTTCTAACACAAAATAGAATGAGATGCTGGATACCCAAAACCACAAAGCAAACAAAACTGCTATAAAGACGATAAAAACAAAACTCCTTTGTACTTACGGTAAGGGAGAAGATACATTTTTGAACTTTGTGTCAAAAAAGTGCGCCAAAACCTTCAGAGCCTTTTTACCCAATGAGTGGCAATGTATATTATAGTATACATAACAAACAAGCACTACTTTGGTGAAAGTGTGGTAATGTATAGCATGCTATACACTCAAAGAAAACTCATAATATCTGGCAAAGTACATTACCAAAAAAGGTTTTTTTTGCACAGACGTACACGTTATATATTTGTTATCAAATGTTATGTAACAGAAAGCATAATGTAAAGTAAAAATAATTAAAAAAAAATTATCTACCATAAACATCACGAAGCGTCAATGGGTGCCGTCAGAGTTTTGTGATTTTTGACTAAACTTTCAATCGCAATGTCAAAATATTTTTTTTCCAAGTAAGAAAATGAGTTGAGGTATTAGTTAAAAGAAAAAAATAAGCTCCATCAAATCTAGAATTGACGTGAGATTTTTTTGAATGTAATGTATAGTATACTTAACGAAGTTACTTTAAGGGTTAATGTGCGATGTCGAAGTACAATTACTTACATATAATTGCAGCATGACATGTGTTTGCATGTCCTCATTAGGATCGCATGTACACACATTCTAATTAAAGTGTCACAGAAAAAGAAAATGTTACGTTTATGTTCACACAAATCATTTTTTGCGGGTCAAGTCAGCGGCTTACACGGTTAGTGCTCTTGTATACGACTGACTTGTGGCGCCATGGAGCATACTTTAAAGTTTATAACTATGCAACGTTGGGTTCGTGTTTTTGAGTTATTTTTTTAATGAAATATAACAAAAAAGATTATAAAGAAAATAGATATAGAAGTGTTTGTTACTTTTAAAAGTTTTGCTGCGTATTTTAAAAAATAATCTTGGGACTTTAACTTACTGGAATTTAACTTCAGTAGGTAGAGACGTTGAGAAAAATGTATTAAAAAACAGTGAGCATGAGCAAGTATCCTTTAATTACTTTTTAGCCATTTAAGTATCGTACCTTGAATCCCTACAGATCTACAAGAATCGCGATTGAAATACAATCGTATTTTTGTATTCTTTATGTGAATAAGTTAAGCGGTTTTTGCCAATTTCCAAATATTTTAAAATTTGGAAATTGGCAAAAACCTCTACTTTCCATTTTAGCAGCTAATATTTCACTAGAATCGTGATTGAAAGTGACATGCGCCATGCCGCGTAAGACATCATGTACAAAGCTATGTCTGCCGCGGTCCGCGCCGTATGAAGCCATCAATAATTGTAGTGCCAATTTACAGGTAAATAATTATCGATGTCCAAACGGACGTTTACCGAGCATCGAGCCAAATGGAGTTATTTAGCTGTAGGGCTGGGAAAAATATCGATAATTCGCTATAAACCAATTGAGGTCTTTCAAAGTGTGGAGCAGGAAATATCGTTGAAAGTTGTTGAGAATAGAAGGGGCAAGATGATTGGCCATCTAGGTATACGACATGACAGTTTCATTCAGAACATTGATGGAAAAGTGGAAGGAAGGAGAGGAAGAGGAAGACCGAAGAAATGCTACATGAGCCAAGTGAAGGAGAAAGTTGCTGTCATGTCGTATAGGGGGTTAAGGAGGCTGTCCTGAAAAGAGCTTCGTGGAGAAAGAGGCATCAGTTATGTCGACAATAAATCCTTAAATAACAAGTGGCTAAATTAAAAATTTAAAAAAACCGACTTCAATACAAGCTGTTATTGGGTAAGGCTAAGGGTACGCTGATTAAAATGAGCCCAAACATGGATGTTCTACTGTTATTCACTGAGAAGTTCCATTGATCAGGTCCTGACTCCATCATCAGATCAGCCAGCCGTCACCATATTATTACATTGTAGTCGAAACTTGACCGACATGCTGAGTTCTAAGTTTCAGCTCAATCGGCCAATTTACTGAGGAGTTCTGTTGAACAGCTCCTGACTCCATCATCAGATCAGTTCAATGTTACCATAATATTGAATTGTCATCGATAACCTACAAAGCTTTTAAAAAATACCCTAATCGCTTCAAGTGTGCCTATAAAATTTGAAGAGTTACCTCGATTTCTCCAAGATCCCATCATCAGATCCTGACCTGATGACCAAAAGGACCAATTGGAAAGTGTACCCTTTCAAACAAAAAAATAATTTTTGAAATCGGTCGAGGCGTCTTCGAGTAATCGGTGAACATACATAAAAAAAAAAAAAGATTCCGACGAACTGAGAACCTCCTCCTTTTTTCGAAGTCGGTTAAAAAGAAGAAACAAAATCATCCACCATATGGAATGTCTACCTGATTCTCTCAGATATTCATGATTCTTGGATTAGCAAATTAAATAACATAAAGAACTAGTTTTCGGCAAGCAGTAAACAGTATGTGTATGATGGTACGCCAGGACGCTGCTTTTTTTATTTAAAATAGTTTAGCTCTTGACTTCGCTCTTTGCCTAGGCAAGGATAAGTCAACGATGGAGACATAGGTAAGATATGGATGCATAGGTAAGTTATTTCCGTGCATTTTCTGAAGTTTATGTGCTTGTATCACAATTTAAACGAGCAAAGAGCAGACGACCTCTGTGGCGCAGTGGGTGAATGCCCGTTTGAAACACAAAAGGTTCCGGGTTCGATTCCCGCCACGAGGCAAATGTTTGTATGTTCTGCAAATATTAGTCTCGGGTCTGGGTGTTTTTCTATGAATAACAAAAAAAGTAAAAAAGTAAGTTCGTATGAGGAAGGAGCCAATTCTGGTGATGGAGTTTTTAGGCCGTCTAAAGGCATGCAGTCATGTAGTTCCCATAACACAAGCTCTGCTTACTTTGGGGCTTGATGATGCTGTGTGAAAATGTATTTAGGTATTTATTTATTATTTATTTAAATATGACTTAGGTACTTTCTTCGTATCGATGTCTTTATCGACATAATCCCATCACTACCGCTTTGAAACAGGTCCGGTGTGGATACAGGGTTTAATTATAAGACATAAGTCAGAAGTCTCTGTTGGTGTTTATTTACACCAATTTGTTATTGCTATCTGATGGGCCGCGGGACTACTGGATGCTGGGAGAGAGTTCATGGAAACAGTCGAAAATCTAAGGTTTAGTTGAGGTTTTGCTTGAGGTTAATAAAAAGTTCGGTACCAGAATTGACCTGACAAGTTAATTCTGACTACCTACTAATAACAAACGATTCAGTTGTGGTGAGGAGGTTTGGACTTTGGCAGAACAAATTTTTGAAAAGCTATTCTACTATTCAGCAAATGGCTGACATTTATGAGATCGAACCAAAACGCAGCGGAAATCGGAATGATTGACGTTGTCATCTAGAAGAATTGGGGGGCTGAGAACTCTGACTGAACTACTACTACTGAACAACCGAATACTGAGCAAAATACAGCAGGACTGAAATAATATTGTTTTAGTACGTATCCAAGCAATGTCTTAACAAGTTTGAAACAGTCCTGCTTTAGGAATGTTGCAACAAGCCTAACGCAGGACTGTTTTCACCTTGTTTTGACGTTGCTCATGGCGGCTCCTCACTTGGCGTATCGTGTTCGTGTATTTGCATTATTTGTCCAAATACAGCAATGTGTAGACGGTCTATTTGATTGTATTTGCTTTATTTGCACAAATATGGCAAACAACGCAAATAGCAAATTTGCCCGTACAAGTCCATGTGTGGATGACGTATTTGACGGTATTTGAAATATTTGATTATTTGAGGCAAACACAACAATATCGACTCACGAATACGCTAAGCCAAGTGAGGAGCCGCCATAAGAGTTGGTGGTACGACCCAGGAATTAGTTGAACTTTAATTCCATCTTCCTAATCCTACGATCAGGATTAAGTTAGTATTGAGTATTTTAATGATAAAATATTTTATTTATTTTATTTTTATTTCTTAGGAAAACAAACAGTACTTACAGACTAAATTACAGATAAAAGACTTAACTATGGACCATTTAAATATCCTACTAATCCTACTAATATTATAAAGGCGAAAGTCCGTGTGTGTGTGTGTGTGTGTGTGTGTGTGTGTGTGTGTGTGTGTGTGTGTGTGTGAATGTTTGTTAGGTACCACGTATCTCCATAACTACTGAATCGATTTGGCTAAAATTTGAAACATAGAATGTCACGGGCAACTTGATTAATCGGGCAGTATGCATATGGACCGGTCATTATGAATAATGACCAAGAGCGTCGGGCAATTTGATAAATTTATTACTTTGACCGGTCCATATTCATAATGCCCGACGGCCCGTGGTCCATTTAATAAATCAAGGCTTGAATTTATCACTTAGACCGGGCAGTATGAATAGTGCCCTACTTCTAGCCGGGAAATGTGATAAATTGGATTAAAATCTGTAGGTTAGGTTATGTTAGGTTAGTAAAAAAACTACGCGCGAGGCGAGCGTAGCGTGCCGCGGTAGCGGCCGCCGAAGCGCCAGAAATGTAGTAAATCAATTAAAACATTGCAATTCATCTTATTTATTACATTGCCCAAGATAGGGTGGTCATTATTCATAATGACCGGGCAAAGTGATTAATCATGCAGTTTTTATCACATTGCCCAATTGACACGGTCATTATGCATACGGACCGGTCATTATTCATAATGACCGGATTTATTAAATTGCCCGTAACAGATATATGACCGGGAATAGGACATAGGCTACTATTTATCCCGAAAAAATGCACGGTTCCCGTGGGATAAACAAAATAGTAGGTAGTCCACGCGCGTGAAGCCGCGGGCGTCAGCTAGTGAGCATAATCATTCAATATCCTCATTACAGTAAAAGAAACCTCGTGTATTTCGTATGCGTGCAAAATGCAATGGCAATTTGTCATCAGCGCCACAGATCCAGTCGGACAGTCGCACCAAATTGTACCAACGTGTGCGAAATTCATAATTAGCCGGCTGTGGGAACGATGGACACATGTACCATTGTTCAGCCTTGTCTGAATATGATTTAAATCGATCAAAAAGAAAAGCTAGGTCACACGCTTGAAAGTCAAAATTAATTTACACGTACTTACCTACATAAGAAAGTGATGTGCATAATTTCATCGAAAATTGTTTTCAAAATTTTCGATGCCGACGGGATTCGAACCCGCATTGATCAAACCGATCCTCATAAAGCCAGAATGCTTCCAATTCAGCCACGAAACCACGATTATGACGTCTCGGCGCGAAAAACTTGTGCATAGAAAAATAAAATAGTTTTTTAGATGGGAAATAAGTGTCTTTTCATACGTTCCGGCTGCAGAGTAGCCGATCGGTGGCGAAGTGTAAGGGCATGTACGGTACCTTTTAGATGTACCGGCGTAATTTGCATAAAAACGCCACCGCGGGTACCCGGCACCGGCCGTGTAAAAAGGCACTAAGGGTAGAGACTATATTTCAAACATTAAAAATATTTTGAACACGCCTAGGGTCAATAGTCCAAATAAACAGTTCAGAATTTGCACTATCAATTTCTTAATATTACACCGCTATGTCTGCACCGATTTACAATTCCAATTGAACGGAATCGCATTCATAAACAAGGCAACTGTACAAATCATTCATTCCACGATGAACGATAACCGATATCCGATTTAAGTTTTGGCGTAAGTCATTAAATTAAATCGTTTTCATTAACATCGGAACCCGAGCAAGACTGAAGGATGGACCACAGATCAAAAATAACTGATCATATGTGTCCGACTGAATGCAACACGGCTGCACATATAGATTGAAGAGTAAAAAATAATGGGACCATTGCTATAAAAGTTATAGGTAAATGCGAGTAGAAATTGGAAGAATTCACATGACTGAAAAAGAAAATATAAAATTCCTAACCTTGTGGGTTTGAAATCTCTACTACTTATTCTTATTTTTGATCGACATTGTGACTTCAGTTCATAATTTGTAGGTACATTTTCCGGTGCTGTTTTTGACGAGAGCCTCAAAATCTCTGTACTGTACAGTGTGTCATTTAGATACGCCCATGTGGCAACCGCATCGCCCCTTACCATCAAGTGAGATTGTGGCCAAAAAAAGGTCAACTGCAATAAAAAAACTGTTTATTTAATTTCCTTCTTATCATGTCCACCAACCACAAATATCGCATGCGATATTAAAATCGATCGCGATGCCATTCGATATATTTAAATCTCTATACTAACCTCGCAGAATAAATACGAGTTACAATATACGCTCTGGAGATATCATAATTAAGTCGCATGGCGGCGTGTTCAAATTAAATTATGTCGGAATTAAAGGTAACGGGTGCCATAAATCGGTGCGCGGTGCGCAGGCGCCGTTACGCACGCATCGGACACCGCCACGGCGCGCTTGTGCGGGACGTGAGGCATAGGCTGATGAAGTTTTAAGAAAAAAAAATAAAAGAATCAAACATTTTGACATTATTCGTGGTGGTTACTCATGACGGTAATGAAATGAAACTTCAGACCTCTCTTCGGTTCACGCCTGGTTCTGCAGATCACGCAAAAAATTGTCTCGTGAAAGAAAATTACCTACTGTACTGTGGTTGTCAAAATTAGTTTTCTCTATCGCTTAACGTATCAGTATTGCCAATACAATACAATACAATACAATACAATACAAAAAGATTTATTTACATACCACACAAAACAAAAATAAAAATAAGTAGGTCCAATCAACAATCGGTTTCTTTTTTTTGAGCAGGTAACTAGCAAAATTTAAATGTTCAGTAGTCTCACAATTTCACTCTATAAAAAACTTTTTTACTCTCTCTATGTCTTTTCACACGTTCCGGTTGACGGGCAGCCGGTGCCGGATACCCGGCGGCGTTTGTATGTAAATTACGCCCCGGTTCGTGCGAAAGTACACACATGCAAAGCACATACAACTTCGCCCCCGACCGGCTACCTGGTAACCGGGACGTCTGAAAAGGGTACTCTCTTTTTCTTTCTTTATCCTCAAGATAGTTGTAGCTATTTTCAACCGCTAAAATATCATCTCTTGCACGGTCAACCAAACGAAATACAAGTTAATCGGGCTTCCATTTAACGGGGTGTTTGTTTTATTTCTTCGAATCAATAAGATGGCGGTCTGATCGCTATCGCGAAACCGAGATCGAGGTAATAACTTGTATGTATGCAGGATTCTGCAGGGGATTCGAATTATCGTAATTTCTGATAGTGCAATGGTATGGGATGTATGTACATTGGCATGAGAGTTTTGTATGGAGTGGACGGCTTATCAAAGGATTTTTAAATAACAAGAGGCTAAATTAAAAATTTAGAAACACCGACTTCAATGTTATAGGCTGACCAATTTTCTGCACTCTCGAGGTGCATTTCTGTTCATAACTCCGAAGATACTCTCAACAAATGCTGCAAATGCTCAAAAAATTTTTGTGGCACCAATCGAAAAGTACTTATACCAACAAACCAAAAAAATAATTTTCCAAATCGGTCCCGGCGTCTTCGAGTGAACATACATAAAAAAGCACAAAATAAAAGATTCCAAACCTCCTCTTTTTGTTGAAGTCGGTTAAAAATAGTCAAAGTCAAAAATAATTTATGGAGTTGGAACTCTGGAATCATATCAACGTCTTAAGAGCTAGGTGATCCTCTTGTTACTTACTCTTGTTCTTTCGCGATCACGCGGTAATAATGAAGGAAAAACATGGCTCTATGTGTGTATCTTCGTATGAGCTAGTAGCTTACTCTGGTGACTGAGTTTTTAGACTGCCTGAAGGCTTCCGTCATGGCTTAACGACTTAGAAACCTACAATTTATTTGCTGTCCGAAGCACGAAAGCGCTCAGCACTACCGGTGTGTCCTCCGAAGCACGAAAGCGCTTAGCACTATCGGTGTGCCCTCCGAAGTACGAAAGCGCTCAGCACTTTCGGTGTGCCCTCCGAAGCACGAAAGCGCTCAGCTGTTAACGGCACTATCGGTCACTTCAACGACCTATCAAAAACATTTGACTACGCCACGAGAGCTTCATTGTAAGGATGTAAATAATGAAAAAAAAAATACCAAATAGGTGCAGTCGTTCCATAGAATACTCTCCATTTACAAACAAACACAAAACATGCACTTTCTTTATAAATTGGTACGTCTAGGTCTAAATATACCTAAGGTAGCGCAGCATTCCAGGGGTTTATTTAATCTGGCGGCACGCAAAGGCCGGGAAAGGTGCCGCCGCACAATTAACTCGTAGACCATCCCGCGGATTCGGAGGCCGGGGCTAAATGTTAATTGTTTGCATCGGAGATAGCCATATGTGGAGTGGACACACGGGGAGATGCTCCTGTGAATACTTTAGAGATTCTTTTGAGACATTTAAAATTGCAAAAGAGACACTCCAATTGGTTTTTATCTAACTTAAACGAACTAACGGGACTTTATCGCGTAATTACCTTTGCCTATTTCCCGAGACGTTTCGAGTGCGTTACAGCTTTCGTGGTCATGGTTGGACCTGCTTTTACTGCTTTATAAATTTTGTTTTTACGCAGTCAGTGCCTTTTCATACGTCCAGGTTACCGGATAGCCGGTTGGCGGCGAAGTGTATGAGTACGGTAGCTTTCACACGTACCGGCGTTATTTGCATACAAACGCCGCCGGCACCGGCTACCCGGATGCTGGGACGTGTGGAAAGGCACTCAGCGTTGTCTATCTATATATTTCGCACGGTCTGCAGCTTACTAAAGCAAAGAGCAACTTAACTTGCGCAAGCAACTTCTAACGTGTAAACAAACGCTCGCGCAAGCTGACTTCTGCAAGTTTTAGTGACTTAGCGTCAATTCACACGTGCGACTACCACACCACGTCGGCGTCGCAGCGACAAAATGTGGTCCAGCTGTGGTTACGTGTGAATAGTGTCGCAGCGACTTTTTGCAGTTGCGTTGTGGTACCGACAAAATGTCGATGTGGCAGGCGCCAGCTAGGCGCGCGCTGTTGATGACGTCATGTCGTCGCGATGTGGTTGCGATGTGGTTGCGATGTGGTCGTATTACACAGGTGGTCGATAACAACGACAAAATGTGGTACGTGTGTATTGGAAATTCATTTTCAATACAAATATACGCCCGACCACGTCGCGTCGTTGTGGTGTGGTTGTCGGTGTCGTGTGGTTGTGGTACGTCTGAATTGGCACTTATCGAACTTGCTGCAAGTTCCATGTATATGCAAATAGAAAAATTGCAGTCAGTGGAAACTAGTCGTCAAATGACTTCTGCAAAAAATTGCAGAAGTAACTTGCCAGCGGACACTTTGCTGCGCGTCGCCACGGCTCATAGTCTCGACAGGGTAACAGTCTATAAAATGATCAAAATAATGAAGGATTAAAAATTGTTTTTCATTGCTATGCTAACTACTTATCAAGAAATGGAAATGAATTAATTACTTAATTTAATATTCCTTAGAGATGATGTTACTTTTCCTACTGAACTTCATGACGCCTCTACGAGCCTATGTCGCTTGTTTTTACCGAAAGATCGACCTAGAAGTGTCGACCTTTGTGCTACTTTTTTTACATTATTACGTGCTACATTTATTACAACTTAAAAAACATTAAGAAAAACTTTTCTGTATTCCATCCTAGCTAGCAGTGTGTAGTGGCAGGCTGTAAACCGTTGTGTTTACGCGGAAGACAGCCCATCTTGATACCTAACTGCTGCTTCGTCGGCACCTTTCCGTAGACCCGTCTCCATAACTAGCGGAGATTATGGAGACGTCTTCACCGAAAAGATCTATACCATAGTTCCACTTGAGAGGATTCATTGCGTATCTTATTTTTTTAGGCTGACCTTTCGTCATCTATACTACCTAATATTCTAAAGAGGAAAGATTTTTTGTTTTTTGTTTGTAACGAATAGGCCGAAACTACTGAACTGATTTCCAAAATTATTTCACCAATAGAAAGCTACATTGTCAGGGAATAAAAAAGGCTATAATTTATTTTCATAAAAATTAGGGATCCGTAAGAAAATTGCAATATTGTAACCCAAGGTAGAAAACCCAAAATAGTTTTTGATCACTACGGAGGGACAACGCCGCAAGGGTACTGCTAGTAAAATATTATATGGACGTGATGAATTCCTGTGTGGTAGAAAAATAAATATCAACAATAATCGCAAGATTTAAGAAAAACATTATTTCAAATTCTGATCACACAGGAACGAATGCGATCTTAGAAAAGATAATTGTAGAGTCTGCAACAAAAAGGCTGAGCCATCGGCCGGTGTTGCTTTCAAGCCATTTGCATATAATGTTGGACGCAAAAACTGCAGATATGAGATGTCTGGGAGACATGGTTGCGTGAGCACGGTATACGGCGGACTGCTAGCGGGTAGCAGGTAGCGTAGCGATTTAAGAATGTAGAGAAGAGGTTTGTCAAACAAAGAGGACAAACCTAACTACTAACCTAAACTAAACCGGGATATATTTATGATGCAAGTAGGGGAATCGAAGGTGTCTGCACCAGCGACCGCTAAAAAAGCTGATATGAGTCATATGTCATATGAGTCAATGTTCTCACACAATATTGTCATATCATTTGACAATATTGTGTGAGAACATTACATTCCTCTTGAACGTCTCCTCCATTGTGTGTATGACCCGACCTTGGACAGCTAGTAAATAATTTGGTAGCGGGTAGCATAGCAGATAGAGGCTACTGATTAACTGGTAGTGAGTATTGGGAGCATCACTAGAAGAGAGACGCTGCAAAAGAACGACGACAGCGAGAACCAATCCACAACGACCACTCTGCAAAAAGTGCTTGAATAATAATAAGAAGAGGAGACGGTAGCATAGCTGCGAGAAGGAACTGAGAAGCTAGTGGGTAAATGGTTGGTACCATGGTACGACAACTTGTCGTCATCGTAGGAATCGAACTCGCATTTTTTACTTATTAACTGAGCAATGTTACCTGAGCGGAAAAATTTAAAACTTGAAAAAAAAAATCGTGGAAAAAGGCTCTTCTTCTGGATTTTTCTTGACTCTTCTTTTTAGGAAATTCAAATGCAAAGTAACGGCTATCCCGCTGACACTTTCACCACACCCGTTATCTGATCTATCAGACTGGAGAAAATATTCAATACATAATTTAATTATTGAGTAACTTCGCTTCTTGTCCCCACTTTTAATGAGCTCATGGGTTATTGCGAGCGCTATGAGAGTTATCACTACTTTGTTATTATTAGGAATTAAACCATGTCTACTCATGCTTCGTATTCCTAAGAAGCAATAATCGTTATGGTGAAAAACACGCTGGGCCAGCCTAAGCCAGTGCGAGCGAAGGCGAGTCGATGCAAGGCGAGTGCTACCGTCCACACGCTTGGCGAGTCTATGCAAACCAATGTAAGTTGGCGCTCGTATTCACTCGGCCAGGTAGGCGAGCGATTGCTGCTGCCCACACGTTGGCACTGGCGTTCACTCGGCGAGCCTGGGCCAATGTGTGTTTGCGGCTTTAAACAAAAGTACCTGGGCGACCGAAAATACGGAGGAAACGAATTTTCCCAGATGAGACAATAGCTAGATCAATTCCCCGTGCCTTGGGGTTTTTCTTCTCGGTTTTTTTATTTTTACTAGTCTTTTGTATCTCAGTGCTGGGCAAATAATTCTCCTAATTCCCTTCACCCACAATCTTGGGCTATGATTGTTTTTCCGGCTAGAATGTGTCGAGTTCGTCCCACCATCTCCGTTTCGGTCTGCTGCGTCACCTTACTGAGTCGGGGCGCCACACCATGGCTGCCTTTTGTGTTATAACTAGCCTTTTTTACTCCCCGTGTGAGGTTCTAAATTCTTTAAAAATGCTATAATATTACCTAGGCCCACGTTTTGAGTTATTTTTTAATGTAAAGCTGCGGTCCCACATCGGCGCATGCTGTGTACGGGCACGCGGCGCATTTTAGCTGCGTTGGTTCATTTGTTTTTTGTATTCATACTAGTAGTTCGCCCCGAACTGAGATCTCGCGCACCGTAGATGGCTTTCATTTGGACTTTCTTCTGACTACCCCTATAATTTCAAGTGCTACTACTGCCGAGTATGCCTATTGCGCTAGCTCTTCATGGTAAAAATACTAGCATGCATGCAATACATAATGTCGTGTCTAATTTTTCATTTATTTCATATTTATGAATTCTCGTCGTATTTCTAAAAGTATACGTCCTAGAATAAAAATAATAACTATTTTGGAATGTACAAATAAAGACCTTTCATTTGACACCCCACTCAATATATTTGTTTACTTAACTTTTTTTACCCCAATTATTTTCATTCTTTATCAATTTTTTTTTATCATGAAAATAAATCAAGTAGCATCTAAAATCATTGCAAACCAAACCGCAACGATGCCACTCTCTTTTTAAGACCGACCAGTCAATGAGCTACGAAGACATCGAAACTCTATGAAACGGGAGCTCTTGCAGCTCTGGTTTCGTAGTTTTTGTTCCTTGGTCGTATTTCAAAAACTATACATCCTAGATTAAAAATAAAAACCATTTTGGAATGTACAAAATAAGCCCTTTCGTATGACACCCCACTCAATATATTTGTGTAACTTTCATAATTTTTTACCCCCTTGGGAACCCCATATCTTTACAACCCCTTCATCGATTACGCTCATACGCTCCACAGCAAATTTCCATAGCACAACCTATTGACCTATCAAGTTTCATACAGATTGGATAAGCGGTTCGATAGTTATGCGAGAACATAAAAATGAAACATACAAACATACAAACATACAAACATACAAACATACAAACATACAAAGCAAAATCGCCTAACTTGCCACTAAGATCTTCGCTCGCTTCGCTCGCTCGATCGACTAATCATAATAAGTCCCCCCCCCCCCCTTATATACGTCCATGACCCAAACAAAAGTAGGACCTAGTGACTTAAGATAGGTACAGAACAGGTTCACAGATCAGGTTCACAGATCAGAAACACATCGATTAAGACAAGCGCGGCGATCCAGGCTCTATTGTGATTGTGAGACGCCGTTCTTGTGCACTTGCTAATTGAGAGAGATTAACGCGTAGTGATGTGCTGTGGTCTTGGTCTTGCTGCCTTGAAGCGTTATTTTTACATAGTGACAAAAACGAATCTAATAGAAAAACAAAATACCTACGCTAAAGTAAGTTCGTATGAGCGAGTGACCAACTCTGGTGACAGAGTTTTTAATATCATGGCTTAAGGACTTAAAAGCCAGGACCGACAATTAAGGCTTGTTTCACTCTTCAACGTGTCGCTTGTCGCGTCCGCGAGTTGTCCATTCACAGCACATTTCTCTGTGCTGTGAATGGTCAAAATTAATTTATCTGTGCTGTGAATGGTCAACTCGCGGAGACGCGACCGGCGACACGCTGAAGAGTGAAACAAGCCTTAACGTGCCGTATTGGGTCGGGGTGATTGAGTGTCTCAAACTGTCAAAACGATCGCTTAGCTTTTGTCGCGTTCGGTCTCGTTGAGATGAGAGTGACCGAGCTACAGTACTCACACTGGATCTAGGCATCGTGAAGCTAGCCGTTTCGCTGCGCAGTAGAAAATTTTGTTTGAAAAATCTACAATGCTCATCGTGTCGCTGGTCGCGTCCGCGAGTTGACCATTCACAGCACATTTCTATATCTACAAAACTCTACTGTGTAAATACCGCTAATTGTGCTTACTGTACTTGCTTAGTCACTGAACTGTCATATTTGACAGTTTAAGACCGCTTTTGGTCGCTATCAAAGATAGACAATCATGGAACGGATCAATAGTAGCTATGTCCTATGAACATAAAGCAATATTACAACTCCTAACACAGAGCCTATAACACGAGTATGCACAAAATCTACTATTCGATCCGTGACTGTAGTTTAATCTCTCAAATGTATTGGGATTTTAGTTCAGTCAAGTTACCACTGGAGGCGCTGCACCGGAATCCCATACATTTGAGAGCCTTTAGAACTACAGTCACGGATCGAATAGTAAACATGTGCATACTGGCGATCGAGGCACAGACTAACATCACTACAAGTTTTTGCACGTCTGTTTCCGTTAGCATGGTTGATTTGTCACGATACATGAATAATTGTTCTGGCGACGAATGTCAGTGCCTATGCACATGCACACTGTTTATCTATAAACTATTTTATCTGTCAATCATTAATAGATTCAACCTCTGAATTGGCTGGCCTCTTAGCTCAGTTGGTACTCATTGCTGGACATATTACACAGCGCCATCTACCTCAAACTAAGCAAAGTTTTTTTACAACCTTGCTTAGTTTGGACCTAGATGGCACTGTGACAAATGCCAACCAATATTTATATTTAATTGACAAATATAAAAAAAAATATCTAGGTAAATGCTGACATTTACCAATGTATTATAACTAAAAATATAATTATCATCATTATTAATTCTCTGTCCTCAACACTTTCTTTGCAGAGTCGATATAATTTTTAAACATATTCTTCTTTGGCATTATAAATATTCTTTTAGAGACTCTCTAACACTGCAAAATTTTCTTTTCTCATTATATGCCTTAAACATGCGAAACATGTTATTATTTTATATCAAAATTAATTACAGTTCACGTTCGGACTAAGAATATTAGTGCCTACTATTTCTATTCTTGTTAATCTTGTACTTTCCTACTTCTATTTTATAAGCTAGTCTCATCTATTACTGCTCAATAATCTTGTTCGATCTTTTGACAGATGCCTTTTATACAGCAGCCTTAGCATGTTAGAAGTCAGTAATTGCGTGGAAACTCTTGCAGACGTTGAAAAACTGTTTGTCTATCTGACTTAATTCGCTTTAGGAAGTGAAACAGGAATAAATTGAATTAGACAATACAAGTGAATGTATATCAAAAAGTGAACTTTAAGAGACATTTTTTTATAAAAGTGATGTAAAGGTACACGTCTACTTGTATGCAACGGTCTCAATAATAATTGACAAGGTCGAATACAAAGTTCACACAGTAAAGAACAAAAAAATATGGTAAACACTATAAACGGGATATTTACCATGATTTTTGTTATATTTTACAATAATGATAATTATTATTACGGGATTTTATTATTATTATTTTAACGTCGGGAAACAAAATAAATAAAAGGTACGCGATAAAATCCCGTAATAATAATTATCATTATGTTAACAAATCGCGAAAGTTTAACAAGTTATATTTTACAATGTTTGCAACCATGATAGTTTCAAAAGTTTTAAAAAAATATGGTGTTTGTAGGTTATGTATACCTAAACTTAAATGTTCTTAAGGTTCTAATTTATATCTTAACAAACCATATCTAGGTTTTTAAGGTGTTTATTATTACTAAGTTTGTAATCTACTTTTATTCTTGTCAAATAAAAATAAAAAAACTAGCTTCCGCCCGCGCTTTCGCTTGCGTGATACTTACCTACCCGGATAAAAAGTAGCCTATGTGTCATCCATACAGCCTCACAAACTTTCGTATTTAAAATAGTAGTAGGATTGGATAATAAAGATAAAGAAGATAAAGATAATATAGTTCTAAAAGCCTGTAGTGTTCCACAGTAATGGCTTACATTTATTATCTTCAGCCATCCTTCTTTGGGTCACTGCAGGTCAAGCCAGCATCTATTTCTTAAAAAGAAAATCAAAAAATATTTATAAATTGGTAAAGTTGAAATCAAAACTCCGGTCCACCCGTCGTGCCACTGACAGATATTGCTCGGACCGGTCAAATAGTTTCCATTAAATTAAATCCCTTTCAAATTGGGGTGGAAATGACGTACCGGGAACTTGAGAGGGTGGAGTAATAGAATTTTCATGGTTTTATAGTGATTTTTGAATATCTTGAGTTAGCTGTATGAGCAAGTTAAGTTAAGAAGCGTTGTGCGCGGTCACTATTTGGATGGGTGACCACAAGTGGTATTACGAGCTGGGTGGCAATTCTAGTACAAAACTTTTTATGGATCACAACCAAAACCTCAACTAAACCTTAGATTTTCGACTGTTTCCTATTCTACTAATGACAAACGATTCAGTTGTGGTGAGGTTTTAGCTAAGGTTTGGACTTTGGCAGAACAAAATTTTGAAAATTAAGCTATTCTACTATTCACCAAATGGCTGACATTTAATAGCCCCTCCAGACTCTCGAGAGAAGGCTCGGCGAGAAGTCTCGCCGAGACTTCTCGAAGAACAAACAAGCTATCCACACTCTCAATTGTTCTCAGTCGTGATGTTTGAAATCCTTTGTCTCTGCCGAAAATACCGACACCGATCGGAGAACAGGCGAGCCCGAGAACGAGAAGGCGAGAAGCTCCTCACACTCACGCTTCTCGGGTGTTCTCGGGGGTTCTCGCCGAGAGTCTGGAGGCCCTATTAGAGATCGAAACAAACCGCAGCGGAATGATTGACGTTGTCATTTAGTAGAATTCAATTGTCGGTCCCGGCTAAAAGCCGGCTAAAAGTCGTTAAGCCATGATGGACTCACCAGACCGTCATGCATCACCAGAGAGAGTTGGCCAGTTGCTCATACGAACTTACTTACTTTTTACATGAGATGAGTTCCCTACTAAGCTAAACATGAAATGAAATTAAATTAAATATGATCACGACCCCCAAGGTGCGGTGGACATTTTTTTCTGACCTTTTTAGGCATTTTTTTAGATCCTTTAGGGGGGTAGTCAGAGGTAGGTTTTACACCATACATATTTTATTTGGTACATGCTCACATTCTGCAGAAGTTAACATTCCATACGTGACAGGTTACAAGCCTACTAGACAGGTACTTCAAGCTCTAGATTGGACCTCGGTTATTCTCATGTTTTCCGAATACGTCCGACAGCAGTGTATGATTCCACAAAACAAAATGCGACAGCAGCTCTAATTTGCTTTTCCTAAAAATTACATTGATATTAATTTGTTTGCGATAAAGTTGAAATTATGAGTAACTAGCTGCTGCCCGCGGCTTCGTTCGCGTGGTACACGGTAAAAAGTAGCCTACTTATGTTACCTACTCTCCAGCTATCTCCTCACAAAAAAATCACGTCAATCCGTCGCTCTGTTTTGACGTGAAAGCAGGACAAATAAACCAACAAATAAACACACTTTCACATTTACAATGGATATGGATATGGATTTTCATTTCCAAATGACTTTTCGTCAATTGTTTTTGTAAAACGCATTCTTTCCTGATTTTACTGTACGTAGGTACTTACTCACTAATCATCAACGTTCAATATGTCAGTTACATCCGAAAAATATAGAAATGTAAAAGGAAAATAACCCTTGATTGTTGAAGATCACCTCTGGGTCTCCGCGACGCTGAGGGATGAATGCCTGTCACCTTCACGGACATGACTGAAATTTAATTTAGTTCACCTGACAAGGGATGAACTCGGCTTAGGACTGGGGCCTATTACATGTGAATGGCTATTGGCTATTGCTATAGGCCTGACGACATAGTTCACGTCGCGGGGCGTCAGTGGATGCGGCTAGCACAGGATCGTGGTGGATGGCACAAACTTAGGGAGGCCTATACCCAGCAGTGGGTAAAGTCGGGCTGTGGATGATGATGATGATGATAGGCCTATGCCAAAAGGCCTATAGAAGAAGAATAATATAAGAAAAAAACCAAATTGTATCCTTGCAATAATGTTCGGAAATAAAAGGGCTATTATTATTATTGCTTTTATATCTATCTATCTATCTTTTAGTTTGTTTTTATTGTTACCATCTTCTAAAACTTTAGTAACTAGCGCATTTGGATGAGTGACCGCAAGTGGCTTTTAAGTCGTTAAGCCATGACGGAGGCCTTTAGCGCTGAATCACAAAAATACTTCTGTAACTTAGATGTAAAGTAAGTGGCAAACTCTGGTGACGGATTTTTTAGGCCGCCTAAAAGCCTCCGTCATGGCTTAGCGACTTAAAAGCGGGGACCGACAATTAACGTGCCCTCCGAAGCACGGAAGTGCTCAGCTCGTAATACCACTTGCGGTCACCCATCCTAAAAGCGAGAGCGCACAACGCTGCTTAACTTCAACGATCAAGCAAGAACGTCCAAGCAAGCTATGCCACGAGCGCTTCAAGCAAGCTTCAAGTATTGGTCAAGCAAGCTTCAATTAGCAACTAGTGTAGACTGTTATCATGCCATGGCAATGGCACACGTAATATCCCCGGGGACACTAAGTCCACCCGCCGGTATAGCCGTGATTTTCGGAACATCTCTCTCTGAATATTCAATTTTATTTACAAACAACCTGTATAACCAACGGCACATTCAATTTTCATGCATTCAGGGAACCAAGACTCTTCCGTCCCGCTCTTACAAGGTAATTCAAGTAAGAAGTGAAAGAGATGGAAAAGGGAGGATTCTTCAAAGATACCCCAAGGATTGGAGTAGTGGACAGCTTGAAATGTTAAGTGATTCGTTATTCTGACTTTGCTTTGAGATTTAGAATATTACGCAGTTCATAAGTTATGAGATCTTGTTACTGAAACTAAACAATAGATAGATAGATAGATAATGCTTTATTGTACCTACAACAAAAAAATAAAAGTAATAACAAGAAACAGGAAAAACAGCTTAAAAATTAATACAATGGGCAGCCTTATCGCTAAAAGCGATTTCTTCCAGGCAACCTGTGGATGGAAAGCAAAAAAAAATAAACAAATTAAAGTAAACAATGTTATTAGAGAAGCTAATATTTATACTTACCTAATATAAAAACTAAAATATTTACTTATAGGTACTTAAAATAAATAAACTGTAGGAATGACATTTTAAACCTATTATCATTCAACCACCAAAAACACATCAGCTAGTAAAACAAACGCCAAAAACATTGATATTTCAAAGACAATACAAACCCTCGTCCCGGGAGTCCAAAGCACGCATTAAAAAGTACATCGGCCCATTGCAGTGGAGTGTAAGACAATGGGTGTAGGGCCCTCCACTTGTTTGTACAATCTAAACGTTGTTGACTGCCTGAGGAATGACGGTGTCACGACACTTTTGTACTTGAGTGTACTTGTTTGACTGGGGTTATCCTTTTAGCGCGTGTGAAAGTAATTGAATTTATAAATACTGTTGGCAACCTTACCCCCTTACTTATGAAAGATGTTTAAAGTTGAACACTGGCTAAACAACCCTTATGAAAGATATTTAAAGTTGAACACTGGCAAAACAACGTCCGTCTCTATTTGTCACTATCCAGGACGTTGTTTAACCAGTGTTCAACTTTAAACATCTTTCATAAGTAAGACCTAGTGATTTTGTGAATGATATAAGAAAAATGGAAACTGTATGAGTCGTATAAAATAAACAAGAAGCAGTTTACAAAAAAAACCCGACTGCAGTGTAAAAAAAAAAAACAAGTTTATGATTTGTTAAGGCGAATATTTGCTGAGGTATTAATCCTTGTTTTTCTTTTGGCAACTTTGATGAGCCTCACTTTGTTCGACGGCTTCCCATTGGAGCTTGATTATTTCGTGTATTCCCGATGTCCCCATGATTGTATCCCCATAACTGGGGACAGCGTTGAAGCCGCATTAAGGTTGCGGTACGTCGAGCTCGGAACTTCTCTTCCAACGTATCTATCTAAATTGTTCGTCCTTGTCACGCAAAAAACTCTATGTAGTATAGTATAGGTGTACTACTCAGTCTACTATGAGCAATCACAGCCCCGATTGGCAGTATTACCTCTACCTAATCTGTGATTGGCAGATATGAGTCTGACATGAGGCCCGCCCTTTTTAGCGCGATTCAGGACGCATTACGCGCAGCTACTGTTCAATAATTTCAAATACAAATGCATCAGGACGTTTGGCTCTGTGGTTGTGAGCTCCGCTTGCAGCGCGGAAAGTACTTGCGGAATGGAGATCAATTCCTGTTGATATTGAGTTTTTGCATCTTTGGAGAGGCCAAAAATGTTATATTGTGAGTCACTAATGAATAATGTTTATTTTATTTCATGGAATCGTTAGATAAATGTATGGTAAAAATGCTTTTTTTGGAAATTTATCTACAATATCTAGGTAATTACCTACCCATCTTACTCTCAAGATTTTTAGGGAGGGATGAGATCGATATTATGACGCTAGACAGAATATGTGGGTTGTTACCTATATAAGTCGGTACACAATTACCTAAATTTTCAAAGGGAAGTAGGTACCTAAGTAGGTACTTACCTATGTTTTTTTCTGTCCAATGTCTATAGGTAAGTAGGTACTTACCTAACCTACCTAACTACTGAAGTCACAACGGATGTTTGTCCCTCTGAAATTAGGGGGCGTCCATTAATTAAAATTAAAGAATAAAAATTAAAGGTGATTTTTGCGATTTTTCAACCCCCGCACGGGGGAGGGGTCCCCCCTTGGTGAGATGTCCTGAGATTTGGCTCGATCCCCTCCCCCACCCCCTAATCTCACGTGAGAATAAAAAAATAATCTTAAACAGGTACCTACCTAGATTTGCCGAGACCTCCCTTTCATTTTTAATCCCACATGGGATTAGGTGCGATTTGGCTCAACCCCCTCCCGCCCCCTAAAAGCCTGACGTAATTAATGGATGCCCCCATAAGTGCAACAAAGGATAACGCATATTTAGGTACTTATGACGTGGCGAATCAATTGGTGGTACCAATAGGCTGAGAAGGCTGGAGCCTAGGGCGGCAGATTTTAGGGGCGGCAAATAGGGAAATTTTTTTTTTGTGTTACAGAAAAATAATATTTACCTATATTTATTGATAATGCTATGTTATTATGTACACACAAACAATTCAACATGTAAGTAATGTTTTAAAAATTGTTAGAGTGAGAGCTTTTCTTGCTTAAAACTTTTTTCCATAATTGGATTGGAAACGAGCGATAAAGGCGGTGCGTTTAGATGGGCCCGCGAATTACAGTAGTATCCCGAAAATTTCCAACAGTTTACCTGTTGATCATGTTTGTTTCTGTAGCTGTAATCAGCACGTGTAAGGTCATCATGTACGAAAAATCCCTATGTGTACCGAAGAATTTTTATTTTCATTAATCATTAAATTTCACATCATCAATCATCAACCAATCAAACATCAATAGG
This sequence comes from Camptogramma bilineatum, assembly GCA_958496255.1. NCBI lineage: Eukaryota > Metazoa > Arthropoda > Insecta > Lepidoptera > Geometridae > Camptogramma > Camptogramma bilineatum. Next base: position 15,589,334 of record OY292459.1, read on the forward strand.
TATCCGTACCCCTATTATAAATGTGAAAGTGTGTTTGTTTGTTTGTTTATTTGTAGTTGAATCACGTCAAAACGGAGCGACGGATTGACGTGATTTTTTGTGTGGAGATAGTTGGAGGGCTGGAGAGTAACACAGGCTACTTTTTATCCGGGTACAACTCGAGCGAAGCCGCGGGCAGCAGCTAGTTTATAATAAAACTGTAACAGGTCAAATTCTGTACATTGAAGATATTTTGAAATTTTTTTTGGAGGGCTCTCTATTGTCGATACTGAAGCCAAAACTGTAATTTTTTTCATTCATGTCTGTCTGTCCGTATCATGGCCGCGCATTACGTCGAAACTACTGGTTGGATTTAAATGAAACCTGGTATTATTTGAGTGCATACTACGAGGTCTAATATAAAATACTTTTAATCCTGAAATTCAGCACGGTTCCCTAGGGGGAGGGGATGAAAGTCAAAATAAATATCTGGTTGTAATTCATGAGCGCGTAGTCCGATTTCATTGATTCTTTTTAGGGTTCTGTACCTTAAAAGGTAAAAAAAGAAACCCTTATAAGATCACTTTCTTGTCCGTCTGTCTGTCTGTCTGTCACCATCGATTATCTCAGGAACGGGTGGAGCTAGCAAGTTGAAATTCATACCATATACTGAGGTCTATAGTCCCTATTGTGAGTATAAAAATCAAGGTCCTGAGTCAACACTATAAAAAGATATAGGCAAATTTAGGTTTTCGTGAAAACTTGTAAGTACCAAAACTTACCTTAATTATCAACTTTTTTTATTTTTCGGAATTTTTCCTTTACTTGTGCTGTAAGGCCTTGCTTGTAACCAAAATTGACAATTCTAGGTCAACCGGAAGTACCCTAGAGGTTTTGGGTCGAAAACCTAAATGGTAGTTCCCGTTGACCTAGAATCACGAAATTTGGCAAAAAGCAAGGCCTTATAGCAGAAATAAAGGAAAAATTCCAAAAAATTAAAAAAGTTGAAAGTTAAAGGGTGTTCCCACACATACATACATACATAGTTGACGCCAATTAAGATTGTCTTCTGAGTTGTATGAGCGCTCATACAATTAAGCGAACTAGCTTAATTGGCACCATCCTCAAATAAGGTAAATAAATAAAATTGTGCTATTGTGTGAAAGTAAATAAAAGAAAATATTTATTGCAATATTATGCTCGTGTGCGCAGAACATTTGCGGCGCTGCTATCGCAGAACTAGGATGTCTAGGATATGTACAAAAAAATTACTAATTGTTCAATAACTTAATGGGTATAATGGGTAGGTACGGAACCCTCGGTGTACGAGTTCGACTCGCACTTGACCGGTTTTTACTTTGTTTGAAAGTAAGTACTTTATAATATTGTTCCGTAAAAATTTCAAGGTCATCGGTTTTGTAGTTCCGAAATTACAAACAGCCGGAATCTTTGACACCCGGAATGCACAGGAACCGTTGAATGTACGGCTCATCTTAAGCTGGTGTGCAAACAACTCCAAACGAGTTGTCGGTGCTGGTTGTTGTTGTTGGTGCTGGTTGTTGTAGTTGGTGCTGAGGTAATTGTCTGGGGGTCTAAAGTGGCCACTTTTGATGAAAAATCAGATGTTTCATAGATGCTTCATCTATGAAACATCTGATGAAACATCAAATGCTTCATAACCCATGCGAAGCCAAATTTAAGAAAAAAAAAAACTTTAGACCCGCTCCCGCGACAATTTACCTTTTTTATTTATTCGTGTGCCTCAAAAATATTTCCATATGTCCATCAGGGTGGCGCAGTGCAATCATTTCTATAAAAAAACTAAGTAGGTACCTACCTATTTAATTTATAACAATAAATTTAACCTCGCACATAGATCTGTCAAAAAAGATGTTTTGTGAAATGCTTCATAGATGCTTCATATATGAAGCATTTATGAAACATCTATGAAACATCTATGAAGCATCGATGCTTCATAGATGAAGCATATGAAGCATTTATGAAGCATTTGATGAAAAGTCAGATGTTTCATAGATGAAGCATCTATGAAACATCTGATTTTTCATCAAAAGTGGCCACTTTAGACCCCCTGTATTTGGTAGGATCAGAAGAATCTCATCTATTTTGAACTGTTAAAACTTAGTGAAACGATCACGGGAGGCCGAAAACAGCCACAATATGCGACATGTTATGAATCCATTATTATTCATCATGACAACAATGTTCTGTGGTGCTGAGGGCGAAGGCCCGCCTGAAACACAGAAGGTTGCAAATTTAATTCCCTTTGCCTGCCTGTGAGACAAATGTATGTGTGATCTACGAATCTCTGTCTCAAAATGATTCTCTCAAGAAGGCAATAAGTCGTAGATTCTGACGAAAACTTTGAATAAAATACCTACGTTGTAGCACAGAATTATGCGACAAAGTTCAATTCAGCTCGCGTAAGCGTTCTTTGCCTAGTGCAATATGCACTGACACGTGCCTACACAAATTCTCTCTTTCTAACGCATAACTCTGTCACTGTCTGGCGCGGAGTGACGCGGAAGGGTTGTCGAGTTGTCACGCGATAGGTATTAGAGCCGAGTGGCAAGTGGGAACCCTGCCAAGGCCCGCCCGGGCGGGCCCACCAATGTACTTGTAGCTTCGTACCTAAAGTGCGGAGTGCGCGTAATTAGTAATTAGGTAAATAAATCTGTTTATATTCTTATGTTTTGCTTTTTAGTGCAAGTATGTTTTAAAGTCGGTTAAGTATTTTATTTTTTATTTTTTCATTTTAGTGTTTATTTTTTATTAAGAATGATGTCATCTTACCTACTTATTGTGTTTCGCTCATCAAGCCCTTTCATTTGATATCCATGTCACTACTACTATACTACTAAAAACTAAGATACTGAAAACCAGCGCTCTAACAGCCATGGCGCTGCTGGAGCAAATGCTGAGGGGTAACCTTATGTAATGTAGCATTTCTGATTTGTGTTGTATGTATCGTAGTGGCGAAAATAAAACTTATTTCTATTTCTATTTTACTAAAAAGTTCCATGGAACAGGTCCTGACTCCATCATCAGATCAGATCGCTGTCACCATATTATTATATTACATTGTGTCGGAACTTCACAGATATGCTGTGTTTTTACTCAATCGGCCAATTTATTGAGGAGTTCTGTTGAGCAGCTCTTGACTCCATCATCAAATCAGCTCGTTGTCACCATATTATTAAATTGTAATTGAAACTTGATAGATATACCGAGTTTCGACTCAATCGGCCTATTCACTGAGGAGTTCTGTTGAACAGCTCTTGACTCCATCATCAGATAAGCTTGATTGATACCATAATATTTCATTGTCACCGAGAATATATAAGTGTGCAAAATTTCAGCCCGATAGTTCTACAAACACAATAAATAACCATAAAATTTGAGAGTTCCCCTCGATTTCCATGGGATCCCCTCATCAGATCCTCCACTTCTGGGGTATATCCTTTGTAACCAAAAAAAAAAAATTGTCAAAATCGGTCCACAATTGACGGAGAAATGGCGTAACACACACACAAAAAACTAAAAAAAATATATACCTAAAATAAAAAAAAACACACAGTCGACTTGAGAGCCTCCTCCTTTTTGAAGTCGGTTAAAAATAATATTACACAAATCATAAAAGTTACAATTTCATTAACAAAAAAAATGTAATTAATATGATTGTGATGTGGTATCGAGTGTAGGGGCGGCAAAAGTTGAATAGTCTACTGGCGGCAAATTTGGAAATCCGCCACTGTTATAGGCAGTAGAGTAGGTAGGTATCTATGTAAGCGAGATAAAACATAATACCTACCTAACAGCCAACATCAGAGAGACAAATGTAAAATATACTAGGTTCCGCCCGCGGCTTCGCTCGCGTGATACCTACCCGGATAAAAAGTAGCCTATGTTTTATTCCAGGTCATAAATTATGGTAAGTATAGGTACCTACCTATAATGTAGGTATTCCAAGTTTCATTAAAATCCGTTCAGTAGCACTGGCGGTCGCAGACTTTGATCTTGGGGGGGGGGGGGGGTCACTAGTTTTGGTAGTGCGTACCTACCTCTCTTTTTGCTGGATGTTACAGGTTTCTCAAGGATTTTGAGGGGGGGGGGGGGGGTCATGACCCCCATGACCCCCCCCCCCCCCTCGAACCGCGCGTGTATCAGTAGTTTTTGCTTGAAAGAGTAACAAACATACAAACATCCCTAGATAGCGGTACATCTATACATCCATACATCCTCACAAACTTTCACACTGTAAAATTATTAGTAGGATGGAAAAGCCCCTCTTGGCAGATTCAAATGGCCCGCCGTCATTTTGTGACGTCATTACAAAACTACTACTGTTCTATTTATAGACTTTGAAGTTTAAAAACATAACTTCAACTTCTTTCATAACTTCAACTTCATAACTTTAGTATGAAAATTACTTTCTTTTTAACCGACTTCAAAAACAGGAGGAGATTCTCAATTCATAGGAATATTTTTTTATGTCGGTAGGTATGTTTTTGGAATTTTTTTGATTTGGAAAATTCTTTTTTGTTTGAAAGGGTCCCAGGTGGTGCCATGGTCATCAGATCAGGTCAGGATCTGATGATGGCGTCAGGAGCTGTTCAACAGAACACATCAGTACCTACCTAAATCTAAATAGGCCGATTGAGCTGAAACTCGTCATCATCATCACCAGCACCATTTTTTGAACCGCTTCTGATTCCATCATCAGGTCAGCTCGCAGTCACCATAGGTACGCATAGGTATTACCTACATATTACATGACATTTTAGTCGGAACGAAACGGAACAAGACAGCTTACATTATGCCGAGTTTAAACTCAATCTGCCTATTTACTGAGGAGTTCTGTTGAACAGTTCCTGACTCCATTATCAGATCCTGACCTGATCTGATGACCATAGCTCCACCTGGTACCCTTTCAAACAAAAAAATAATTTTCCAAATCGGTCCAGGCTCACCTATTCAAGTAGATACTCGAGAAACATACCTACCTACATAAAAAAATATTCCTATGACTTGAGAATCTCCTCCTTTTTTTGAAGTCGGTTAAAAAGAAAGTAATTTTCATAAAAGGGTCTACAAAACCTACCTACCTACATACCATTTAAAATTGAAATAATTGTTCAAAGTAAAAATCAATTCTAATCTACGCTAGGTACACCTATCTAGTTAGTGTGTATACTACCTACACCTATACCTACATACCTATACATCGAGCGAGCTAAAAATGCTAAAAATTATAAAAAGCGGTGGTCGTTGCAAACTAATTTTGCGTTAGTGTGAGTGTCGAAACTCCGCCTCCGGGACTATACACACACATTGAAGACATCCGAGCAACGCGTACGGCAATACTCGAGTTCAGAATTTACAAGAATTTACGATGTATTCCGTAATACCAAAAATGATGAATGAAAAGTTAATGATTTCGCAATTTTTTTTGTATGGCCTGTAACTAGACACTCTAAGCTGTGTTCCTATTAAAAGGATATTACAATCATTGTTGTTTATCATACAGAACAAATGCAACGAAAACACGATATTTTTGCTGTAAAAATGTTAGAAATACAATTTGGTTACATTTTGTTTCAGGTAAGTTTTTTAGATCAAAAGTTTAACAGGAACCTAGATTAATACTTCCTTAATCTAAATAAGTGCATAAAGTGGTGAAAATACGCTCAAATTTTAAATGATTTCGGTAGTACGTTTGTATGGAGAATTCGTTCGTCGCCGCCCTCTTAAGGCGCATAAAGAAAGCTAGGCCCCATATCGTGTTTGTTGCCCTGATTCTTCACGGTCTTGGTCGCGAAAGAACAGGATTATGTATATTCACCTAGCTCTTATTACGTTTCAAAGTGATCCTAGTGGTCCTACTGAATAAATGATATTTGAATTTTGAATCCTGTTACTCCCATCTGTTTTCTAACATAAGTACGAGTGTAAATTGTTTATACTTTCGTACTTGTCTTTATAAGTTTTTTTTCAATAAGTGTTTAAAAATAAAGATTTTTAAACACTTATTGAAAAAAAAAAATTGTTTAGTCCGCACATTAAGGCGCATTAATTTTGTTTTATTTTTTTACGCGAAGACAATGACTCTTTATTTTTACCCGACTGCGCAAAGCAAAGGAAGGTGTTTATCAGTCTATGTTTGTATGTTTGTTTGGATGTTTCTATGTGGCACTCTAGAGGCCAAACGCGTGGACCGATTTTGATAATTCTTACGTCAATCGATTTGTCTCAACCTTGGGAGTGTCACTAAAGATATGACAGTAATCAAAATTCACCAGGGCTACAACCAGACGCCATATTGTCAAAATTAAAAGAATCAAAATCGTCACACTATATCAAGTGGGGTATCGTTGAATAGGTATTTTAAAATCAACTTTATCATACCTAACTAAAAAGTGTTCAATAAAAAAATATTTTAAAAAAACAAAAACCCGACTGCGTCAAAACTAAAAAGAAAAAAACAAGCCTGCAAAGAATTACTCACAGTCGGGACCCATAACATTGGGAAGATTTGATTGGTAATAAAATGAATGGGTACCGACTGTGAGTAATTCTTTGCAGGCTTGTTTTTTTCTTTTTAGTTTTGACGCAGTCGGGTTTTTGTTTTTTTAAAATATTTTTTTTTAACTATTAACATTAAGGTACTACATTACCTAAGGTTGTTTTTTTTACGGGAAGACAATGAATTTAACTCTTTCTTTCTAACTATTAACATTTTCTCTTCCGTGTCCATTCCATATTGTAAATAGGAAGTAATAAACCTTGAGCATGCCAAACAAGTCAATCAGATCGTCGCTAATCCTCACTCCTCACTTTGTTTGCACTCAACAAACGGAGGGCGCTTTGTGCCCGATGAGGTGTTGCAGCTTAGCACTCCCTTTTGATGTCAAACGGGGTTTTATTCGATTGACGGCCGATTGATTTTTTCAAAGACTATTTGAAAACGAAATGATATTTGAATAAATTGGAAAAATAGAAGCGTTTGATCCAAAATCTTTACGAAAAATGTTTCTGAAAAAAGTACCGATATTTGACGTTCAACGCTCTACTTTAATCTCCTCTCAACCTCTGTCAAATTAAAACACCGTTTAAACTATTTCCATCCTTTTTTGTGTGTGACAAATAGTGACAGGGCGAATCTTGAGCATTGTTTAACAAGTGTTCAAGTTGAGAGGCTTTTATAAGTAAGGCCATGTTTAAAAGTACTCGGAAGTAGGTAGCTTCATAATTATTTTTTGATAGGTCACATTTTAGCGACAATCTGCGCGGTTACTCAATGAATAGTTTTTTTTTTCTTTATTTTCGCTTCGCACGGTTTCTGCATTTAGCGAATAAATAGATGACCTATGGTAGCAAGTGAAATAAGCAACTGAGTGCGGTAGGTACGTATATTAAATTGTTGGTTCTATTATTTAGTCTCTGACACATATTAAATATTTAGATAGGTACGCATGTACCTAAATCAAAATTAAACACCTATTAGAAATACCTCGGTTTGCTTTCCTGTTGCTATACCCTAACAGGGTTCATGTGTGAAACTAATTAATACATTATAACAACTATGTATCTAAAACCATGTGACAGCAATAAATGTATTGAGTATTGAGTATTTATTCTGTGGTTCCGGCTCAAAAGTCTTTAAGCCATGACGGAGTCTATCAGGTGAGCTATATGAGTCTATGAGGTGGCTAACTCCATCTCTAGAGTTGGCACTTACCTTAAAAACTTTTCTTACTACATAACATACCTACAACATGCTAATACAAGTATTTTGATCATAATAAGTACCTACACTTATTTTTTGCCTGACCAAAAGGCCAGTAGGTATCTCCATCAGATTATAAACCATGACAGAACGCATTTGTCAGCGAACATTCCAACTAAAGATCTCACATTCTCAGTTTTATTTGTGGCCCATTGAAATTTTATCCATCGCCTTAATGACGGAGCTACCAACACAATAAAATAAATCAGGTGGTACGGCCAGCGACGGCCAGCAATGACACAGTATTCATGGAGTCAATACCGCTGAATCGAACTGCGAGGATTGACAAGTATAGTCGGGGGTTGCGTGTGGATCGATTCAGGAGCGGTAGCGGGAGCGATATCTACTGCGCAGCGAAACGGCTAACTTCATGAATGACTAGATCCATTGTTAGAAGTGTAGGTACTTACATTATAAGTAGATATTTTTTAAAGCTTTTCTGATGATATTATTTTTAGATAAAAAAACAAATTCAATGTATTATTTACAACATAAAAATATTCTCCATCTTCAGACATGCATTTATTCTTTACATTATACATTGTTATAGGTACGTATGGAATTTGCATTTTGCTTAGCATTCTAGTGTTCTATAGGTATATTGCAAAGTAAAATACCTGTATATTGTGTTACGCGCTTCCTTTATACCTTAGTTAGTTAGTTTTAGTTACTTGCCAACTTGATGGAACTACATTTTTCTTACTACGCCCATCCCATTCGAATTTTAAATTGACAGCAGGATAGATTAGATCCCTCATAGACTCATTTTGAATTTCGAACCGGAAGACTGTTTAAAATAGCATTCTATATCACAAGCAAGGAATTTATAAACTACAAGACCCATTTTGAATTTCGAATCGAACGAATGAACGTTATGAATATCGCTCCCGCTCCCTCCCGTCCCGCGTCCCACACCAACGGCCAAAATTAACTGTCATTTGCAAGAATCGCGGCGTGATTAATCGAGCACAGAGCTGAGCAGGTGAGCTGCGCGATTCTTTAATTGCGCGCGCTTTATCGTAGCTCTGATTAATGCAGCGTTGTTGAAATGTTGTGATTACATTAGTTCTGATGTTCCATTTGTCATTTCGAATCAAGAGCGGTTTGGGTTTGATCTTCGTTTAATTTAATATTGGTATGCGATTTTTGTGAGGCGAAGTTAGATTGAGTCGCAGTTATATTTCCATGTCTGATGGAGTTTTTCTTTTATAACTTTAAATATTACAGTTTTTAAGCGATGCAGTGGGCATTATTCAAACATGACAATTTTCACAAACACGCTTTTATCTAAAATATCAACATCCATATACTTAAAACTCTTTTCATAATTCAGAATAAATTTAAAAAGTGATTAAAAATATCAAGAGAGATTTCGAAACACATCCATAGCAGCGCCTCAACAGTCAAATTGGAAAATAATATTCATCAATCCATTAGCATTCACATGTCATAATCTGTTTAGAAATATTAAAATCAGTCTTATTTCGTCCATATATTGGAAGCTGTTGAGCGATATTTGATCCGTTTACGTCTTGTAGACGGTAAAGAAACGTCATTCAATCAATATTTACTCTGTGGTCCTAAGTTACAAGATGCTAGCTACGATTACTTACTTATAAAGAAGTTTAAGAAATAGATCAAAAATTATTATAATCATTTTTTTTTTAATTATTACCTATGTATTATTTGTTTCTGATCCAATTATTTTCGTATGGATCGTATCGCTCCCATAAGCACAAACTTTTAAATAGTTTGAAGTGTCATGATCGCATTGATCGCTTCAACTTTAAACTTAAAATAAACCACCAAATAAATCCCATTCAAATATCAATTATCGCGTGTAATGTTAAACGCTTCAACACTCTACTAATTATTTATTTATTTTTAATCTATTTGTTTTCCCGCGCTTTTGTGAGTGAACGTTCTCAGCCGTTCATTGAATGGTTTCATTGAACGAATGAAATGCGATATCAGAGTGCTAATGTACAGGTATTACAGTATGCGTCTTCACTAACAGCACGCGATCAGCCGACTTCCGTGGGGGCAGGGTCGGTTGATATAACCCCGTGTTTTATTATGTTTAGATTTTTATTTAAATCATTTATTTTCTTTTCGCAACCAACGCGAAAATGGAAAAATACAAACAAAAATAAGAACTCAAAAAATAAATCACCCTAAGTTGTACAACCTTTATAAAAACTTTTTGCTAGGTTTAATATCCTTTTTGCTTCTTCTGAACGGACCTGCGAGTTTATATTTTTTTTTATTTTTTCTCTACTACGATGACCTGTTTAATTTGACTTGGAAATTCTGCAGTAAATTGCTGAGCAAGTTCTCAAGAGCCGTGCAAGTTTACGCTGACTGTAGTTCTGAATTCAAATCCAACACCACGAAAATACCGATTGTCCATTACATGTTCATTGTTTTAGCGAATTTAAATAAGTAATTCGCCATTGAAATGAGTATAATTGAACGTATAATACGGCCGAATACAAAAGTGCTGTTAATTTGATCCTTCCTTGTGATTGTGAGATTGCTATTTAAACTAGAAGGTGTAAAAAATTAATGGTTGAATATTCCAATTCTATAAAATCCTATTCTATTAATTTAAAAGAGCAAAATTTGTTTGTTTGTATCCTCGTTCTCGAAAACGGCTCCAACGATTTCGATGAAATTGGCGGTATACGGTGGTTTACGTGTGCGAAAAATCGATCTAGCTAGGTCTCTTATCTGGGAAAATTAGTTTTCTCGGCATTTTTACGCAAAAGATTTACCAGTGCAATGTGGTTCGTAATTTCACACAGTTTGTTGAGACTAAAGTGGCTGAGTGGACAGAGTGTCCGCATTCCAGCCGAAGGCTGTATGTTCGAGTCTCAGCCACTGAAAGCTTTTTTTATTTTTTTATTTTACTCTAAGTAAGTATTTGCACCCGAGCAGAGCTCAGTTACCCAGATATTTATTGTTAAGTACAATATACTTATGTTCTTACTTACTTAGGTTGTACTTACTTACGTTCATTTATTATTAATGGACGATGGGTAGGTACTTAGGTTTATTTTATATTTCTGTACTTACTTACCTGTATCTGCGAAATATAACATGAAATCCGGTAGATAAACACTGAATAGTTTTTAATTTATAAAAAAATAATACTTATAAATTTCACTTCAGGGTATTTAGACGTTAAATACTACAAAGTTGTGGGATTACATTAACTATTAAACAATAAGAACAAAACACTCAAGAGTTCTCATGTGACATCAAGTACTAAAAACTAAAGGCATGTTTAGTGTGGGACTCGATATGCAAAAACATGCTAACTCATAAATTACCGTGTGAACACGTTTATGAGGGGAGTATAGCTCTCTAGATAGGAGTAGGCTAATTCTTTCGGCCTTCTATTTTTAGGTCTTTCGTCATCATCATCATCATCAGCCCTTCTCATCCCACTGCTGGGCATAGGCCTCTCTTTGCTTTTGCCATTCGCCTCTATCCTGCGCCAATGTTACCCAGGTACGACCTGCGGATTTTACTATGTCGTCGATCCATTTTTTAGGCCTTTACATCTTTAATATACAGGGTGTGGCAAATTTTTGGGCGCTTCAGTAGTAGCTAGGTACCTTTTCTTTTGTAGTTAGAAAGTTTTGTTCTTAGAGAACTATACTTACCTATGTTTACTTTGAAGAAAAACATTTTCAATTTTAGATTTTTGAAAAAAAGTGCAGTTAGCTTAAAAATTATAAATAAGAATTTGTCAAAAAAAAAAACAAGCAGAATTTTCTTTTTAATACAGTTGCTCAAAAAGTGGCGTATTGCAGGGACGTATAGCGTTCGGGAAGTGGGCTATTACACACTCGTGCTTTTTTTTTACCTTTCCCGCACTCGTGCGTTCTCTTTCCCAACTGTCAAAATAATGTCTATTAAAAAGAAAAACCAACCATGAAGTTTTTACTAAAAAAAATCATAGAAGTTTTTATGATTCATGCAAATACGTATATTTCTAAAAAGAAGCTACTAATTTGTTTCTATATCAGATTTAATGATTTGATTGAATGAGTTAGGTTAGGTTTCATTTCATTTCATCTCATTAAATTTCATTTTCATTTCATATCAATAAAAAAAATCTATTGAAGACTTGGCTGTATGGGCATAGTTCCCTTTGCCTACCAGAATCGGTGAATAAAAAATCTCTTCTTATATTCTACGGTTGGCGCCATTTTCTAGATTAAATTGCTTCATTTTTTCGCAACTGTATTAAAAATAGTCGTTCAGTACACGTTCGGAACCGTCATTGCAACTTGTTCCGACATAAATTTATTGTTTTACAGTGGATTCCATCACACGTACAACTTAAAGAGAATGAGGCGGTTGATGTTTTAGCTAAACAAGCTATTGCTGATGGAGTGCCTATGCCTGTGCGGCCGTTGCACACTGACTATTTCCGATGGTTAAGGGTTGAATGCAAAGAGTTGTGGCAGGAGTACTTTGATAAAAGGTCAATAGAAAAGGGTATTTGGTATCGAACTATACAACCTCAAATTGCGCTAAGACCTTGGATTGACGAATTTAATTTTAACAGAACTATTTTGGTAGCTGCTCTCAGGCTGCGTTCTGGACACATTCCATCCAACAAATTTGCTTTCTTGATGGGAAGAGTAGCATCACCCAATTGTGATTTTTGTCCGGTTATCGAGGATATACAGCATATATTGATGGAATGTGTTCGGAACGCTGAGGATAGACTCAAATTGTTTGGCAGTAGCCGTAATTTTGATGTTGGTCGAGTAAATAGTGCTCTGGCGGCGCCCCTATCTATGGATGCCCAAATTTTCTACGAGTTATTTCTTAAGTTTTCCAGAAGTGTATAATTTTTTTCTTTTTTTTTTTGTTTCTGTTTTCACAATTGGTTTAATTTGTATCATACTTAGCTTAATTAGATAATAAGATAATTTGTTACCCTACAGGGCGATGTGGTCGCTCAGCGACAAAGCCCTTTTTTTTCTTCTAAATAAAAAAAAAAAAAAAAAAAAACTTGTTCCGACTGTCAACCCTCGCCTTCGGCTGCGCCTCGGCTCGGGTAGACATTTGTCGGAACTCGTTGCAATGACAGCCTTTCCGAACTTGTAATGAAATATACTATTTTAATACAGTTGCTCAAAAAGTGGCGTATTGCAGGGACGTATAGCGTTCGGGAAGTGGGCTATTACACACTCGTGCTTTTTTTTTACCTTTCCCGCACTCGTGCGTTCTCTTTCCCAACTGTCAAAATAATGTCTAAGAAAAACCAACTATGAAGTTTTTACTAAAAAAAAATCATAGAAGTTTTAATGATTCATTCAAATACGTATATTTCTAAAAAGAAGCTACTAATTTGTTTCTATATCAGATTTAATGATTTGATTGAATGAGTTAGGTTAGGTTTCATTTCATTTCATCTCATTAAATTTCATTTTCATTTCATATCAATAAAAAATTCTACTGAAGACTTGGCTGTATGGGCATAGTTCCCTTTGCCAACCAGAATCAGTGAAAATAAAATATATCTTCTTATATTCTACGGTTGGCGCCATTTTCTAGATTAAATTGCTTCATTTTTTCGCAACTGTATTAAAAATAGTCGTTCAGTACACGTTCGGAACCGTCATTGCAACTTGTTCCGACTGTCAACCCTCGCCTTCGGCTGCGCCTCGGCTCGGGTAGACATTTGTCGGAACTCTTTGCAATGACAGCCTTTCCGAACTTGTACTGAAATATACTATTCCCTAACAAGGATTGTAATTCAAACCTCCTTTATATATCTAGGTATCATTTATTAGCAGTTCCCAATTTCCGAAAAGCGAACTAATTTCCAATGTAATATTTCAGTGCCTCCAGTCAAAAAGAACATAAGTCGAGTTGTGCCCTTTTGTTTTTATTGCACTATCGTGATCTACGTATCCAGTTACATAACATATCAAAAATTCATAACTCTAGCTGCATCCTAACTTGGTTTTTTCAACTACATCAAGGGTATAACTCGACTGTCAGAAAGGGAACGTCTTTAGTTATCGACAAAATTTCCCAACTAAAAGGAAATAAGTAGCAGTAAGCCCAAAACATCATCGAACATAAAGGCATAATTTCAGTAAAAAAAATATTACAATGAAACAAAAAGGCATAACTCATGATGTTCCAATGCATTAGATAAACAGAGTTAGAAATAAATGAAGTTGATCCATTTGTTAGCATGTTTCTAAGGGAATATCTCTATTTGTTGCTTTTGGTGATTATAAGCATGGATAATAATGAGACATAAATGTATCTTTTATGTAGTAAGTATTATAATAATCTGTGTATTGCTGGTATTGATTGATTTAATGTGATGAAGTAAATAAGTCTTAATTTTTGTTTTTTAATGTCATTGATCTCGTTCTGCCTTCCAGTATTACCAAATTGACGATTTTTGTTCAAGTTTTAGAAAAAGTTTTGATGACCACCACATGATACGAGATACTTATTTATTCTACCATAATATCGTGTGCTAAGATTCCAAGACAATCGACATCCCGGAAACACTACAAAATACAAACACATGAAAACTAATCTTATCTTATCTTACCTTGCCTATGACACTAGGCTCACGCAGTTCCATTTTCCAATCAGCTGCCACTGCTATCAAATGGAAAGGGATAGAAGACTACGGCATAGTATGCGGCATAGTAGTCCCCGAGATAGTACAACAACCCTCAGAGCACTGGAGAGCCAAAAATGCAACTCCAAGCTGATATACGAATGTCACCTTTCCCTTGAAAGTATCGCTGCAAAGAACAGGGTAACTCTACAATGGATCAAGGGACACAGTGGATCACTGGGAAACGTCGCTGCAGATGAACTAGCCAGAAGGGGCTCAGAAACACAAGTGGAATACCTAGCCCCATTCCTTTCTCTGACGTTCTCCCAGCTACGCACCTGGATACAGAACACACCCAAAACCTTCACAACGATCGATGGACACGGGCGACGGACTACAGACAGTCCAGAGCAGCGATAACAGCAGCCACACCACGACTGACACGTCGCCTGATGAACCTACAAAGAAAATACATCAAAATAATCACAAGGACGCTGACAGGACACTGTACCCTGAATAAACAGCTGTACAACATCGGTGCCACGGACATCCCACTCTGCAGGGGATGTCTAACCGAAGAAGAATCAGCAGCCCACGTAGTCCTGGAATACCTGGGCGTAGCAGCACAACGGCAGCATATCCTCAACAACCCGAGGTCGCTACTCGAAGCATGTGAAGACCCCAGGAAACTTCTGAGCTTCTGGGAGAAGCTAAGTTGGCTTTATAACTAGTGAGTCAGGTTGTCCCCACGCATAAAGGATCTACCATAATTCAAGATTTTTATACAACTTACTGAATTCTGAATCAGAGAGAGCTGAAGACGACCCCGGTTTGTGCTTTATACCAGAAAATGAGGAAGTAAATTAATATACCGAGGAATACTTAAAATTTAGGAATACTTACTGAAAACGTTTGTTATAATGTTGATTTTTTTTGAAATAAATATTAAAAATATCATAATTATTGTTTAACTTTAGATTCTATTTACATAACTACAGCTCTTGACATCAGTAATTGATGGAAATAAGCCGTTATTGTCATAATAAGTATTCGTTACTAATGGATTATGTCTTAGTATTTCTTTGAATAGGAGTAAATCGACTAGTATTAATAAAGTTATTCCATTATTCAAAAGGCACAAGTCGTAATATTTCTTTTACTACGAGTAAATTGACTAGAATAGTTAACGTTATTCCATTACATCTGTGTTAACAAAGGCACAACTCAAGAAAAACAAGAAAAAAGTATAGAAATTGTAAACGAATGTGAAAGTGATTACCATTAAATAAAAGAGCTATTTTTTATCTACAATTCTGTATCAAAAGAAATTTTGATTTCACTTGCGAAATAGCAAAAAACATTAAAAGTTCGGTTTTTTGGCTCTCCTGAAAAGTGCCGAATTTGAGTTGTGCCCTTTTTGACTGGAGGCACTGATTTATCATCCGTCGTCCCATCGGTCAGTCATACAATGGCGGGCCGGACCGCTCTGTCAAACGCATGCGAGTGTTCACACGTCGGTAATAAGCCTCCTACTGTTCACCAGACTTTACTTACTCTCCATACGAAGTTCAACTTTAACCATCAATCTATAAGACTTATATTTCTTTGTAGAAAACACCGATAGTTTCATGAAAAACGATCGCAACTAGAAAATTGTCTCATTCAATTTTCAGCTTTAGGATTGGAATGCTAAGGTTGAGTTTCCCGTGTGGGTTAGATTTGTTGTATAGAGAGGTTATTCTGTAGACAATCGAAATAATGTGTCAATGTCGAGTATTGTTTTGTGGTTAATCGGACGTTGTTTTTCTTACTAATTGGACAAGAAATCAAAGTGATGTGAATAGGGTGTAGTGAAATATTTCTTATATCTCTTATTTCTTATATCTATTGGTTTATTTATTTCTCGTTTTGAATCATTCAGCGTCTCTTCGTTTTTCCAAATTATATAGCTCTGTTTACTTATTAATAAAATCGTTAAGTACTTATAGTATTAAATTGAATACTTACCTATGAGTATATTAATCATTGAACGACGTATTTATAATGCCAAATAATTTATTTAAAAGTGCATAATAAAAGTCACATGTCTAAATTTTTTGTTCAATAATTAATATAAGGTTCTTATAAGTTATAACCATGTCTATTGTGTTAAAGTCAAATACGAAAATGTATAAATAAAAAACGAATAAATAATAAAAAAAGCCCTCTAAAGTAGCAAATTAGCAATTTACACAGACAATAGTCAGGTTGTGGAAAGCTTTGCAAATATGGACAGTGTGGGAGAGCCATAATCAAACAACGACTTGGTGTGGCTAAGGAAAAAAAACAAAGTTTAATATTTTAATATTTAAGCAAAGTGTAGGCAATAAATCTTGCACAAGTCAACTTGCGCAAGTGACTGCCAACGTGTAAACGCTCGCGCAAGTGGACTTCTGCAAGTTTTAGTGACTTATCGAACTTGCTGCAAGTCCCACGTGTATGCAAATAGAAAAATTGCAGTCAGTGGAAACTAGTCGTCAATTGACTTCTGCAAAAAGTTGCCAGTGGACACTTTGCTTTAAGTCTCGCTTTGTAAATTAAAATCCTGTAGGTGAATAGTTAAATTACATACAAAAAGTTTAAAATTAAAAAAATGCAACATCACTTAGGTTTTAAGTTCTTTTCATTTTAATTTTTATGTTGTGTTGCATTTTGATAGTTGTGTAGGTACCTATAAATATGGACCCCCTTTTGTTGTCTGAAATAAAAATATTTTTTAATTTTTTATTTTATTTTAGGTACCTACATGTAGGTAAACGACGTCATTTTTTACGAGAAATATCCTGCGCAGATGAAAGTATTAGCAGGCCTGTCTCACTTGTCACTTTAGGTATGAATCGCCCGCGCGCCGCCTCAGGCGGCGCGCGACATAGGTTGCCACTTGCCGCTCGCTCGGCTTGCGGACTAGACGCATTGTGCGTAATTGTCGTGATCTCGTATAAATCGTTTCTTGTGATTTATGCACGATGTCTAAACGATCTAGTCCATATAAAAGATACTGCTGTGTCTACGGGTGTCTAAACAAAAGGAAAAGCAATGAATGGACATTAACATTCCACAAAATTCCGGAAGATATTGAAAGGTTGGTACCTACTAAGCTTATAATAAGCGGATAACGGCTCCCGGTCTAGTTGAGTGATGATGATTGTGTGTGTCTGATCGATGTCTAGGTAGGTATGAAGGTATAGATATTTTGAAATGCAATTGTTTACAAAACGAACGAGATAATAATGTACCTACCTACGTAGAATACGTAGTACCTACTTACTATTATTTATTCTGTGGTAACGGTAGATTAAATTATATTTAGGCCTACTTATTTCAAAACTTAAGTAGGTAGGTACTTACTGTTTTTGTGACAGATAAAATAAATGAATTTATTTGTGTTGTCGCATGTCGAAAAGTCGACAACCCTTACGAGTCGCGTCACACCGCGCCAGACAGTGACACAGTTACGCGTTAGAGCAGGATGGGAATGTTTAGGCAAATATCTCGATAGGTAATAGGCCCATAGGCGAGTTGAATTGCACTTTAAAGCTTCGCCGCGAGAGTCTCTATTTAAACAAATTTACTCGCGAAGTGACCCTTCTGTACGTAGTACTAGTATTCTGTGGTATTAGGACTGTTTCGGAATAATTCAACATCATCGTAAATTATATCACTTTATACATACACATACATACATAGGTTAAAAATAAGTAAAAAACATGTCCTAAGTAATTGAAAAATATATGCAACAATTTAACCCTTCAACAGCTCGCCACACAAGCGCCGAAAATTGGCTAAACCTCACAAAAAGTCGGTCTCTCAGTACGCGCCAACGAGCCCAATAAATCATCTCACGGCCTCCGCCGCCCCTTGATTTAATATTGTCATAATAATAAAAACTCGCGTTAACGCACTCGCGCACAGAGCGGTAACTAGCAGATGTTCCAAGACTGTAATACAAATGAGTATTAGAACCGATAGAGCATTACGTTTCTTAGGGGTGTGTTTTTTAATAAAGTTAAGTATATGGGAGGAAATAAATGTGCAATGAAAACAAAAAGAATGAATAGAAAATATTTCTAATATAGCTGCCATTCGTGGCTTTGCTCACGTGGTAACTTCGGTATTTATAAAGTGCCATTTTGAGTTTTGAAACAATATCATGCAAAAATTATCAGCATAATTCTGTTTTTTAATTCTCAGGATCACGATGTTATCCCCAAGAAGATAATATTTAGGATTCTCTTAGATATTTAGGCACTCGACTTAATACGTGATAAATCACACTATCTACACTAATAATACACTAATCACTATAAGTATAAAATAATAAATAAAATACTTAGGTATAAAATTTTATTTATTAAGGCTGGATTTTACCAAACTGGAATAAGTTTTATCTGGAGATTAAACCACAGATAAACAGCTGTTTGTTTGAATATTTTGACATTGTAAACTTGACACCTTATAACCAGGATAATTTGAATGCACCAAATAATGTTCGGTTGCGCTTTTTAAACAAATGTATTTCGAATTCTGTCGGCTAACGGAATAACTACTCTGGGAGTAAGATGACAGTTTGGTAGAATCCACCCTAAGTCTTTTTCACCTTCGAGTATTCCAAATTAAGTCATTACCAAAAAGTGTTACAAAAAGCCCCACTGTCACCCCTCTGCTGCCCTCACTTTAAAACATCTTGCCGTTGCAGGAAATGATGCAGCTACACGTCCACTCTGCCGTATAAGCTATGACAGCAATCTACACGTGTTATAGCTGATGACCTTTTTTGTCGCAGTTCGGCAAAGCTTTTGACACCTGCGTGATAGCTACTTCAATTTGCCCGCGGTGGTTAATGCGGTTGAAACATCAATAACACTTAGCGTCGCGTCGAGGCGGTCCCGGCGACCAACCGCGGTAATTAAGGGTTAAAATTGATACGTTAAGGATTCATCATGTGAAAGGTGAAAGTTTTTACTTCCGAATGCGATTCTAGATTAATGCATTTTTTTTGGTTTTCGAGTCATTATCGAGTTAAGTGAAATATTATTTCGGACAAAAAATGGGTCTGGTTCGTTTAAAAACGATCCGTAGTGCGTTACTTGTAAAATTAGAACATTTTGAGAGATATTTTGATCTTTTTATTTATTTAAAACGGGTACCAATAGGTACCTACCACCAATTCTATATTTTGGTCGTTTTTTCAAACATTTTTGCCGATGACTTAAAGCGCACTTATAGGTTACATATTTCTTATGAATATGGAATTTAATGTCAACATTTGTCGGATCAACGCTTGAAAAACGCAATCAGTGAATCTGCGCACACGCAGCGTCTGTCCATCGGCGGCTGTGCCCATAATCTGGCCAGTTTTTCTCACCAGTTGCTGTTTTTCTTGCCCAGTTTGGACATCAATCAGAACCGAACAATAAATTGTGCAGCCTTTTTGGGCTTACTTTGTCATAAAGTTTTTTGATAAGAAAATTGAGTCGTACAGAAATGGAATCGTAGATGAGTTTAGATGAATTCAAAATTACAATCCCAACATTTAAAAACTAGTTGGATGCGTCAAGCTGAAGACAGGGCGCGATGGCGCTCATTAGGGGAGGCCTATGTCCAGCAGTGGACTGCTATAGGCTGATGATGATGATGATAATTTAAAAACTAGGAAAATTGAAGACGAAAAACGTTCAAAAACGTTGAAACGTATTTTCAATGTTTAGAATAGTACCTACAGTTATTGAACACTTTGGTGATGTTGTTTTAGTACCGCCGGACTTCTCAATCATGGCTAAATTACTCTATAGCCAAGACAGACAAACTAGCGTATTGTTCATGCTACTAGGCCATCTGTCCATTTGGCGACCGCAATTTTAATAGATTAGGCCAGCTAGATCAATACGATACGTGCAGAAAATTGCTTAGCATCATGTTGTTTCGTAAGACATTGAACTTGCCGGTTTAAAAAGAACCTTCACTCCTGAGCACAGTACCAGATCTGATATATAAATTATCCGCAGTCCATTTGTGGTGGAATGCGGCGAGAATGCTGCCGGGATCAAATTTGATACACGTCTTGTTGCTCGAGGTAAAAACTGTACCACTTGACGGATTTTCGACGTTTGACGCATGTTGTGAGTGACTGCGATTAAGGTTATCGGTTTTACTAGATATCTTGCCTAATTTTGATAGTTTTTAATTTTTATAGTGTTAAACCACACTTTTCGAATCCCGTCGGAATTGAAAATTTTGATAAGTTTTTTCATTTTCAATAATTTTGATAGATCAACAAACAAATTAATGGATAGGAGTGGTTATAACAATAGGGAACTCCCACAATTTTTTTTTATGATTTTATACGATAGGTTATATCGTCAAATAACCGTCATAAAAATTCCAGCGCCGAAATACTAAAATTTTATAACAAAAATAATTTTTGAAATTTACCAACATTTTCACGCATCTGAAACACGATTATTGTTGTTGTCACAGATTACTGTTGTAGTAACAATTTGTGAACTTTGACGTGTGACGTCAAATTGATACTAAGTACAACAGTAATCTGTGACAACAATAAGTTCGAGTATAGGAATTGTGAAAATTAAAAAAAAAACTTATCTATGGATCGTCATATCTGACTCGTCCTTGACTTTTCTTATGAACTCGTGTCGTCACATCCTTTCACATCCTTTTCAAGTGTTTTGAAATTCCTACTATTTTTTGCAATTTTTAAAATTTATTTTCTAATCGAAAATGGTTTAATATTAAAAAATAATTACACACACATACCTCAAAAGCAACAATGTTCATAATAAAATACATTTAACCCGCTTTTGAATCAGACGCATATTGCCTATTGCGACCTGTCACGTATGGAATGGTAACTTCTGCAAAGTTTGGGGATGTACTTATCAAATATCTATAGTGGTCGTCAAAGTGCGGCCCGCGGGCCGCATGCGGCCCGCGGACGATATTGGTGCGGCCCGCGGCCAAGGAAAAAATTTTAGTAGGTAAATAATAATGCTACCACGTTAGAGCAGAACATGTTGTACCGACCCAACCTAGATGGAAAAGGACAAGGAAATGATGATGATGAAAAGTTTTATGGACACGGGATTTTATCGCGTAATTTACCTTATTTATCCCGACGTTTCGGCTATGTTGCAATAGCCGTGGTCGCGGGCAGACTGGAGTATGTTTTCAAGGTCCATTGTGAATCGGCGGTAGTATCCAAAACTACCCTCACTGATCTTCAGATTCCGGATCGGCTGCATTTACACCGCAACACACTACACTAACCGTATCTTGACACCGGAAAGTCACGTTACGACGTGCACTGCATTTACTAATAACAGGATTCCATGATGACGGGAGCCTGAATCCATCCTCGCGATTGAAATTCGGATATTTCTTGATTTCAATTGCCTCACGAATTATTCGCTTGTAATACTGGCGTTCGTTGGCAAGAATCTTGGGATCGTGAAGTTCAATCCAGTGATTAGGCCCGGAATCCACTAGGTGCTCTGCTATCGCCGACTTATTTACCTGGCGGTTCTTAACTGCTGCTATGTGCTCCTTTATGCGTTCGGCTATAGTACGCTTTGTTTGCACAATAAAGGAACGACCACAACTACAGTCCACTTTATACACGCCAGGTACTTGAAACGGTATGACATCTTTCGGCGATTTCAACAACTTTGCAATCTTGGTTAAAGGAGTTAAAATGGTCTTAATTGAAAACTTGTTCAAAACATTACCAATTTTATCGGTTACTCCTTTCACATAAGGCAAAAAAGTATGTTATATTGCAACATAGCCGAAACGTCGGGATAAATAAGGTAAATTACGCGATAAAATCCCGTGTCCATAAAACTTTTCAATATGAAAGTGATCGCGAAAGTTTAAAAAAGACTACCTATGATGAAAAGTGCTATCTACGTTGTTTGTTACAATAATAGTTATGATTGATTTAAAAAGTTCGAGATAATGAAGCTCACTTTGTTTGCTTGGTTTGGAGCTCTCTTTGTTCGCATTTTAGCTTCATGAGTGGGTATAATACAAGCAAAGTGAGTTATGTCTGACCACAGAATAGGAACCGACAAGCAGCGAGCCTTTCTATGAGCACCACAAACCAAATCAAGTGTCACAATATTACGTTTGTCTTAAAAAATTCGGCTCGCTTCGCTCGCATTTAACTTCATGAGTAAGGTATATTGCAAGTAAAGTGAGCAAAGCCACAGAATGAGAACCTATAGCAGCGAGTTTTTTCTTTTATCACCGCAAACAAAATCAAGTGTCATATGTTGCGTTTCTCTTAAAAATTCAGCTCGCTTCGCTCGCATTTAACTTCATGAGTGAAGTAGGTATATTGCGAGTAAAGTGAGTAAAGTTGCATTTGTCTTAAAAATTTGGCTCGCTTCGCTCGCATTTAACTTCATGAGTAAGGTATATTACGAGTAACGTGAGTAAAGTCTAACCACAGAATAAGAACCTATAAGCAGCGAGTTTTTCTTTGATCACCGCAAACAAAATCTAGTGTATCATGCATGTTGCATTTGTCTTAAAAAATTCGGCTCGCTTCGCTCGCATTTTACTTTATGAGTTAGGTATATTACGAGTAAAGTGAGTAAAGTAGCATTTGTCTTAAAAAATTCGGCTCGCTTCGCTCGCATTTAACCTGATGAGTAAGGTATATTACGAGTAAAGTGAGTAAAAGCTAACTACAGAATAAGAAACTATAAGCAGAGAGTTTTTTCTTTGATCACCGGAAACGAAATCTAGTGTCATAATATGTTGCATTTGTCTTAAAAAATTCGGCTCGCTTCGCTCGCATTTAACTTCATGAGTCAGGTAAATTGCGAGCAAAGTGAGTTATGTCAGAGCGCAGAATACGATAACCGACAAGCAGCGAGTCTTTGAGTGCTGCAAACTTATGCTGCTAAGTTTCAAGCTCCTTAGTAGGTTACCTACTAGGATTTTACCACATTTAGGAATTCAAAAAATCATCAACTAAATAATTGAAGAATGTGCGGCCCGCAGTGATGCCTCACATTGTCCTATGCGGCCCTTGGCCAGAAAAGTGTGACGACCGCTGAATCTATACTAATATATTAAAGTGAAAGAGTTTGTTTGCTTGTTTGAACGCGCTAATCTCAGGAACTACCAGTCCGATTTGAAAAATTCTTTCTGCTTTTGATATTTAAATTCTTGAGAAAGGTAATAGGCTACTTTTCATCATCATCATCATTACCATTATACTATCACGCGCTACTAGTGCATTATAATATACCTCTGACTACCCTCTTAGGCATCTTCAAAGGATTTCAAATGCCTATAGATCTGAGAGAATGTCTATGGCGCCGTGGAGAGTCATGATCATTTTTTAATTCTTCTAGCTAGTATCTTCCAAATTGTACCATACCCCGCTACTAATGACACATTTGGGAAAAACGTTTAGGCCGAGCTTGTGGGAACGTCATTCGTTCCGGCGACACCGCGCATTTATGATCATCACGATGTATCATATGTGATACATCGCCGGCCTAATGTCGCTCAAAAGAATCACATTATTTTTATGATATTCTTTCTCTCTGGTCGAAGCGAGATCGATCTGGCACGTATTTGGCTCAATGGACCAGCATTGATACGAAATGTGGTAATGTTGCTAGGCTTGAACAAAGTTCCAAAGTATGAACAAGTGGCCAACTCTGGTGACGGCGTTTTTAGGCCGCCTGAAGGCCTCCGTCATGGCTGAACGACCTAAGAGCCGAGACCAACCATTGAACGTGCCCTCAAAGCACGAAAGCGCTCAGCTGTTAATGCCACTCGAGGTCACCCATCAGGCTGATGAACTGATGGTTCAGGTGCTGGAAAAGCCTTCTCCACCTCAAAAATGTCTTTATCACTACAGAATCTGCATAAATTGCCTCGTATAGGTCATCTAATAAACTTCAATAAAAAACCTACCGTAGAACCTCCGAACTTTGCCTAGTGTAGGTAACTTTGCCTAAATTATAAAAAGTACGATATTTATTTTCCTATCACGACAACACTTATTTTTGTTCGTTGGTAGAAACCCAAATCATAAACAGCCAATACTGCACTATTTAACTTTAAAATAACGGCAGCCATTTCATAGTAGTTGCAAAAAGTTTTCGGTGGAAATCGCGCAATTTTTTGACTTGTCCCACAAAATTATGTCATTGTGAGGAACTGGTTTGAGGTACGTCTTTCATATCTTTACAGTAGTTGGCAAATATGATCGGCTTTCGAAACACAATTATCTCATCTAAATACTATGATTATTGACAGAAATATCTGAGAAGGCAAAGTTAGGCGCAATTTTTTGAATAAAGTTTTCCAAACTTTGCCTACCCTAGGGTTGTCAGTTTTAGATTTAACCAACAGAACAAAATGAGGGTTATGAATTTCAAACCACTCCCGTCTGTTTTCTTTTGGTATTTTTAACTAAGACATTGCTACTTTAGCACCAATAAAAGCGGTTAGATGTTCGTTACTTTTTTTCAATATTTTACTATCCATCTATGTACCTACTTTTATTGTTACGACTTGAAAAAAGTAGTGTAGGACACCCTCTGGCTAGGTGGAGTGATGATTTTCCAAAGGTCGCCGCGCCGTGGATGCAACAAGCCATGGACAGGATAAAATGGCGCAGATTGGAGGAGGGCTATGTCCAGCAATGGACTGTATAGGCTGATGATGATGATTACTTTTTTGTGACAGCCCTGACTTTTGGCGCATTTTGTCGGTAAATGATGCCCTAACTTTGCCTGTCATCATATAAAGTTAAATATAATTATTTGGAGTAGTATTGAGAATATAATCTATAAATGGTTCAATATATGATTAAACTGCATTAAAATCTATATGATTTACCAAGTTTTACAGAAAATATGGACTTCAGGCAAAGTTAGGCTCGTTGCCCTAACTTTGCCTACTTTTTTGACAGCCTCTACTGTCAAGGTTTTCAATGCTGTGAGCCTAGCACACACACACATTGAAAGCCCTTTAGTAATTGGTTGACTTCAGCATGACAGAACCGATTATTTATGATCAGTTTGGCGCAAAATTTAAAAAAACTCGAAAAAGTAGGCAAAGTTCGGGGGTTCCACGGTATTTAATGTGCATCGCGTGATATTATCTTTTAACTATCTACTTAATCCGTTTAAGAATTAAAACAATGTGTAACAAACAGGTGCAGGCCTCGCCCTGGACTAATTACTCTCAATTAACTAGTTTAATTAAAAAGGTAGACTGGGGTAAAGCCGTTTGAGATGGTATGTTTCACTTTTTTCGCAGAGTAGTAATTTAAGGCTACGAACTGCTACGAACTGCTACGAACGCACTCGGCGGCCAGAGAGATTTTGTTCATAATTCATAACTTTAAATAGGTACCTACCACACGCATTTAGCGGCTAGGATTGGCTGCCGCGGCCAGCAAGATCAAGCGCGACCCACACGCGGCCAGCCGCAGAATCGCCTGGCGCCGCCGAGTGCGTTTGTAGCTCTGGCTAGATGCACTTATATAAGAATGATTTCGAATGATCTAAGCGGCATTCTAAGGGCGTCTTGCACCACGATTCTTAATTGTATTTAGTATTTAGCTAACCTAAACGTATTTATCGCATACAAAAATTGAGTTTAGGCTAGCTTAAATACATTTTTAATTTATTATTAACGGGACTTAATCGCGTAATGAAATTATTTTATTTACCATTATTTTATTTATTTATTGAGCGAACAACGGCCGCCAGTCTACTCGTGACCACGGCAACTGTAATGTTGCCGAAACGTCGAGGTAAATAAAATAATTTCATTACGCGATTAAGTCCCGTTAATAATAAATTAAAAATGTGTTCAAGTCGCGAAAGTTTAAAATATGTATTAGCTTAAATACAATTTAGAATGTGGTGCAAGACGCTATAAATCTAAGTGTAAACAGTCGCTTATTCACTTTTTGATCAAGTTTATAAGCTCGTAGCTATAGTTCTTACTGAAATCTTGGTTTTTCTAAAAACACTTTGTTTAATTTTAAGGTTTCTATATTTTTTATTAACCTTACTTGATTTTTTTTTTTGGTGTATTCTTTGAACATTTTGTGTTGTAGTTGTTCCGTTCATACACGTTCCGTCATAGCTTGCTCATTATTATGCTATAATTAATTTAGTGTTGCCATCAAGTTTTTTTTTTTGACAGCTGATTGGCAAGTCAACGTATAGGGAGAATGCGAGTAGTGCCTTATTCAGTTTAAATTAAATTATTAGCACCTCGCTAATTGTTTTTATGTTCCTGTATAATTTCCCGCTAATTTTATTTATCATTTTTTAATTTCATAATAGTTCATCAGTTTTTTTTTTTTCAAATTGACTTCACTTGTCACACGTAACGTATTCATTGAAAACTACTGAACCGATTTTTATGAAACTAGCACTTTCTAAAAAAGACAGAAACTAACACTGTTCCCTAAGTTGACAGATAACCGACACACAACTTATCTAAATGTCTTTCAGTAATAATATACTTATATCCTTAAAGTTGTTAATGTCACAAGTGGTCACCCATCAATTTTTTTTTTTTTAAGGAAAACCAACAGCTAAATATAACTAAAACTAAATAAACGAATAAAGACAGATAGCTAATTATAGGTTTTCACGCGTAGAATTAGAATTACGCGTAGAATTTAGTAAGTACTTAGGTACATGCTTTTAATTTTTTTGCATAATACACAGCCTGTAGGTAGATAGTGCTAACAGATCACCTAAAGCATAAGATAAGGCTCAGTTTACACGAGCAACGAGACCTAACCGGGTACCAATGAAGCTGTAATCGGATCTTCCTGAATTTCCTTTGCTGCGCCGGCGCATGGCTTAATTAATGGAGTCAGCGGCGGCGCTTGTGAGATCGCAATTGTCCGAATTATCGGATGTTAGAAGTTCAAGATTATCAATGGCTATTTAGACTGTTTTAGACTATAGTTATTTCATGGCAATCATCATCATCAACTTATGGACACTTATGGATAAAGACCTTTCCCGGTATGATTAGAAACATCGAATTCGGTCACCAACCCGCTACAGTTATTTTATAAATGCCAGCGTGTTTATATAAGTCGGTATGTGACAAGAAATGAGCAGCGGTCGCAACTTCGATGGGTGACTGCAAACGGCATTAACAGCTCAGCGCTTCCGTGCTTCGGAAGGCACGATAAATTGTCAGTCCCGGCTTTTAAGTGGTTAAGCCACGACGCCTGCGTTTAGGCGGCCTAAAAATAGCGTCAGAAGAGTTGGCCATAAGAAATTACTTTATATGAATGTTTGTTTTAACTTCTTCACGTTGAAAAGACTATGTAAATAATTAATAAAGCTTTTAAGTACCTTGGAATAACGCTGTATTTAGTGCTCAACCGACGGTAAGCGCTGACTCGTTCTTTCTGTTCTGTGAGCACTGAGGTCGGTTGAACGTAGCTGAATCAATGAAAACGTATGAGCGGCTTCAGTGCAGTGCTGATGAAATGCCACGCGCTTACAGACAAGATTATGGCCTGTTTTAGTATCACGCGTACCGTCGGCGCTGATAGACGAGTGATCTTTATTACATTGAAACAAGGGTACTGATTGTTTAGCAAAAATGGCAACGCTGATTGCACTCGTCAGTGCTGAACAATCAGTATCCCTATTTCATTGTAATAAAGATCACTCGCCTATCAGCGCCGACGCACAGTGGACGAAATTCCGAGCCTTCCTTTCGTAGGATTTTTGAAAAATTAAATCCTTTTTTTTGATGTTTAAAGTATGCAGTTTGGTTGTAAATGTCATAAAATGTAATAATCTAGTAGTCCCGTGGTTTTATTTTGAATAAACACCGTAAAATATGAGTTTGTATATTTAAAATGTATGGAAATGGAATTGGTTTTCCCCATATCTTATTCTGGTCTTGCATTGTAAAGCTGAAACTTTCAGGTATTGTTGCCGAGCCCCTAAGGAAGCCATACAACTTTTGACCTTGATCCAGAGTTGTCCGATAAAAGAGATATGAATTAATTAAAAATGTACGTTTGGCCGATATTGTTATACGAGGCAAAGTATCGTAACAATGAGATTAAAATTTTATTTTTGTCTAGTTTTGTTACCTGATGGATAATGAATGACTCTAAATAAATTTTGACCCTTACCAAAGACGTCCTTATTCATAACTTACGAGTTTATTGAAAATTAAGTATTTTGAAAATATAGTCATGCTATTAATAGTTATAACAAAGCTGGAACTGTTAGGTATTGTTACTGAGCACATAAAGAAGCCATATAAACTTTGAACTTGAACCAGAGTGGTCCTGTTTAGGAGATATGAATTTATTTAAAATGCACGTTTGGCCGATACTTGTCCTAGGTACGAGGTAAAGTACCGCAAATAATGAGATTGAAATTTTATTTTTGTCTAGTTTTGTTACCTGAGACTCTAAATAACTTTTGACCTTTACCAAAAACGTCCTTATTCAGAAAGCATGAATTTATTGAAAATAAGTATTTTGAAAATAATTAGTCATGTTAATAATAAGCTGGAACTGTCGGGTATTGTTACCGCGCCCATAAGAAAGCCATTATGACCTTTCAACTTGATCCAGATTGGTCAAGAGATATGAATTAATTAAAAATGCATGTTTGG
The DNA here is from genome assembly GCA_958496255.1 of Camptogramma bilineatum. NCBI lineage: Eukaryota > Metazoa > Arthropoda > Insecta > Lepidoptera > Geometridae > Camptogramma > Camptogramma bilineatum. The sequence continues at coordinate 15,618,433 of OY292459.1, forward strand.
CCGATATTTTTTCATAGGTACGAGGTAGTACTAGTACCGCAAATAATAAGATTAAATTTTTAATTTTTGCCTAGTTTTGTTACCTGATGGATAAGGAATGACTCTAAATAACACTTGACCTTTACCAAAAATGTCCTTATTCAGAATGTATAAATATAATATAAATATTTTAAAATATAGTCATATTAATAATAGTTTCAACAAAACCTGAACATTGCATTGAATCACTATGCAGTTGTCAATTACCTACCTACCTATTTTTATAGTTTGCCTAGGTTGAATGCAGGTAGGTAACGTGCCTACAAAAATAATAAAATTCACAGAATAAATGGTAACTGCTCTCAGGTAGGTACCTAGGTACCCATTTTCTGACAAACAAAGAACCTCATCAGCAAAAATAAAATATTTGGCCACATCTGTGGAAGAACAATGGACATTGAGGGCAGGCAGTGACTAGGCTAGTCTACAGGCTTCCACAGATGTGGCCAAATATTTTGTTTATGCTAATTAGGTTCTTTGTTTGTCATAAAATGGGTATTTACCTAACTACCTGAGATCAAATATCGTTTGTTCTGCGAATTTTATTGTTAATGTCACCAGGGTTGGCCACTTGCTCATATGAAATTACTTATTGTTAATGTAGATAGGTTACTAATTCTCATGATAAGTCTCCTTGAATAAGGTTACAGTTCTATTCTAAATGTAAAGCTGGAACTTTCAGGTATTATTACCGAGCCCACAAGGAAGCCATATGGCCTTTGATCTTGACCCTGAGTGGTCCTGTTTAAGAGATATGAATTAATTAAAAATGCGCGTTTGGCGATATTAAACCCCAATACTGGCAAATATTATTTATTCTGTGATACTATTAACTATGTGCGTATGAACTAATTTAAAACTCTAGTAATTTTACCGTCTATCATTGTCATATGTAATTTATGTCTCACATTTGCATCTTCGACTACAGTTGGCTGAAGAGCAGCAATTTCCGACTCCATTGACGCCATTTCTTCTTTTAGGTATATTTAAATCATTTTCCTTAGCAAATTTTAAATTGATCGGCCGGCAGTAAAAAATTGCAGAGGCTTTGGGATTATCCCAAATCACTTCATCAGTATCATCTCTCACCAGTTTTAACGGTACAAATGAACACATGAAGATGCTGGAATCATCACCTTCTATTTTTTGCTTGTAGTTACTGTGCCCAGATGCACCGTCAAATCCCCATTTGCTGATAAGGGTCAAATTATTGCCAATTCAGCAAAGTCCGTTTGGTTTTCATTTTCACCAGCTTTCTTCACCAGAGCATAAGCTATTAAGGTAGCGTATCAAAATCATTTTCGGCAAAAAGATTTTCAGTTCTTCTTCTTTTTTGAAGCGGACTTAGGTCTTCAAACTCCTTCCGAGGTGAGAATTTCGTGGTTGACGTTGACACAGATACGCTATGGGGCACAGCGAACTCAACTGATGTTACTGTTGAAACACTTGTCGAGACATACTATAAAAATAGGTAGGTAGGTAATTGACAACTGCATAGTGATTCAATGCAATGTTCAGGTTTTGTTGAAACTATTATTAATATGACTATATTTTAAAATATTTATTTTATATTTATACATTCTGAATAAGGACGTTTTTGGTAAAGGTCAAGTGTTATTTAGAGTCATTCCTTATCCATCAGGTAACAAAACTAGGCAAAAATTAAAAATTTAATCTTATTATTTGCGGTACTAGTACTACCTCGTACCTATGAAAAAATATCGGCCAAACATGCATTTTTAATTAATTCATATCTCTTGACCAATCTGGATCAAGTTGAAAGGTCATAATGGCTTCCTTATGGGCGCGGTAACAATACCCGACAGTTCCAGCTTATTATTAACATGACTAATTATTTTCAAAATACTTATTTTCAATAAATTCATGCTTTCTGAATAAGGACGTTTTTGGTAAAGGTCAAAAGTTATTTAGAGTCTCAGGTAACAAAACTAGACAAAAATAAAATTTCAATATCATTATTTGCGGTACTTTACCTCGTGCCTAGGACAAATATCGGCCAAACGTGCATTTTAAATAAATTCATATCTCCTAAACAGGACCACTCTGGTTCAAGTTCAAAGTTTATATGGCTTCTTTATGTGCTCAGTAACAATACCTAACAGTTCCAGCTTTGTTATAACTATTAATAGCATGACTATATTTTCAAAATACTTAATTTCAATTAACTCGTTAGTTATGAATAAGGACGTTTTTGGTAAGGGTCAAAATTTATTTAGAGTTCATTATCCATCAGGTAACAAAACTAGACAAAAATAAAATTTTAATCTCATTGTTACGATACTTTGCCTCATATAACAATTTCGGCCAAACGTACATTTTTAATTAATTCATATCTCTTTTATCGGACAACTCTGGATCAAGGTCAAAGGTTGTATGGCTTCCTTAGGGGCTCGGCAACAATACCTGAAAGTTTCAGCTTTACAATGCAAGACCAGAATAAGATATGGGGAAAACCAATTCCATTTCCATACATTTTAAATATACAAACTCATATTTTACGGTTTTTATTCAAAATAAAACCACGGGACTACTAGATTATTACATTTTATGACATTTACAACCAAACTACATACTTTAAACATCAAAAAAAAGGATTTAATTTTTCAAAAATCCTACGAAAGGCAGGCTCGGAATTTCGTCCACTGTGCGACGGTACGCGTGACACTAAAACCAGCCTTACTGACAAGATTGTACAACCGTACGGTCAGCGCTTACCGTACGCGCTGACCGTCGGTTGAGAAATACAGCCTTACATAGGCTACTGTTTTCCCCTCCTTAAGCCCTGACACGATATATAGACCTATATTTGACTACAGTCCTTGTAACCAGATACTTTGGCAGGCTGGACAGGCCACCTGGCTGCAAGCTCGGCCGCTCCCGTTGGAGACCTATCGGGTATCAATAGGATACCGGTTTCAAGGACAAATGGGAAATAAAAACAAAATTTTGCGGAAAGGTTAAGATATTTAGAACGGACAAAGCTTATACTCCAAATTCACGCGTTTAGTGTCCATGATGCTTATTTCCGGGTGAAGGCAGACGCAAGTCAAGGTGTTTTTGTTTTTTTCCTAAGATTTTGTATGAGGACAATTAGAACAACACTTTCATAAATAAGCAATTTATAATAAAAATTTCTACAGCTAAAAAAAACATACATACGGCCTAACATAGAACCTCCTCCTTTTTTGAAGTCGGTTAATAATAGTCTAACCCATATTGGTAAGCAAGGTAATCACTTAGGCTTTCTAATGGCAAAGTATGACCCACTTTCGTATTAACCATATTTGTAAACCGTTTCGTATGAATAATTGCAATAATTAATACAGTTTACAGGTCACTAGTTCACAAAACAGACTATTTAAATTATTTAGTTTAATCGATCGAGCGAGCGAAGCGAGCGAAGATCTTAGTGGTAAGTTGGGCGATTTTGCTTTGTATGTTTGTATGTTTGTATGTTTGTATGTTTGTATGTTTGTATGTTTCACGAATTGTTGTTCGAGCATAACTGTCGAACCGTTCATCCAATCTGCATGAAACTCGGTAGGTCAATAGGTTGTAGTAAGGAAATTTCCGGGGGAGCATATGAGCTTAATCGATGAAGGGGTTGTGAAGATATTGGGTTCCCAAGGGGGTAAAAAATTATGAAAGTTACACAAATAAATTGAGTGGGGTGTCATACGAAAGGGCTTATTTTGTACATTCCAAAATGGTTTTTATTTTTAATCTAGGATGTATAGTTTTTGAAATACGACCAAAGACCAAAAACTACGAAACCAGAGCTGCAAGAGCTCCCGTTGCATAGAGTTTCGATGACTTCGTAGCTCATTGACTGGTCGGTCTTAAAAAGAGAGTGGCATCGTTGCGGTTTGGTTTGCAATGATTTTAGATGCTACTTGATTTATTTTCATGATAAAAAAAATTTTGATAAAGAATGAAAATAATTGGGGTAAAAAAAGTTAAGTAAACAAATATATTGAGTGGGCTGTCAAATGAAAGGTCTTTATTTGTACATTCCAAAATAGTTATTATTTTTATTCTAGGACGTATAGTTTTAGAAATACGACGAGAATTCATAAATATGAAATACCTAAATGAAAAATTAGACGCGACATTATGTATTGCATGCATGCCAGTATTTTTACCATGAAGAGCTAGCGCAATAGGCATACTCGGCAGTATCAGTAGTAGCACTTGAAATTATAGGGGTAGTCAGAAGAAAGTCCAAATGTAAGCCATCTACGGTACGCGAGATCTCAGTTCGGGGCGAACTACTAGTTTACGATGTGTCTACAGTTATTTATGGGACCACACCGGCACACCGGTTAATATTAGCATTTTAATCAAAATACTAGCATTTATTGCAAAGGTGTCGAGGAATTATAAGATACTAGCCTTTCCTTTCAAATAACTAAGTCTAAACGCATTAATGGCTGAATATTAAGCCGTGTAGGCCGAATGTCTTGACGTTCGATTTGAATCCCGAATGCATCAATTGATTTTAACCGACTTAAAAAAATGAGGAAGTTCTACGTTCAACTGCATAATCTAATTTATAACCGACTTCAAAAAAGGAGGTTCTTAATTCGTCAGAATCTTTTTTTTGTGCTTTTTTTATGTATGTTCACCGATTACTCGAAGACACCTGTACCGATTTGTGAAATTCTTTTTTGTTTGAAAGGGTACCTATACTTTTCGATTGGTGCCACAAAAATTTGGTGAGGATTTGTCGAGGATCTTCGGAGCTATGAACAGAAATGCACCTCAAGAGTGCACAAAACTGCTGTTTATAACATTGAAGTCGGTTTTTTAAATGTTTAATTATGTCGCTTGTTTGCTCTACATAGTAATGTCACTAATATATCACACTAGACCCCAGTAGCCAGTTAAACGTTAACTTATTGGATCTCGCGGTCTTCGATACCACAATGCCGGTGTTGGGTGACCAAAATCCGCGTATGAAGCGCACGCCGTCAGTGGAACGTGTTAATAATGTGCAATGGGCTTAAGTTATGAGCTTTTTGTTTACTCTATTTACTTCTCCAATCATGTTCGATGAAGCATTCGTGGTGTAGCTGGCCGAGATTTTGATGGATCAGAAAAAAGTTGTCCACAAAAGGGTGACAGCTAGTGAATTTAACAGCTAAGCGTTTCCGTGCTTCGGAGGCGCTTCCGTGCACTGTTCAGTCGTCAGTTCCGATATTAATGACGTTGAGCCATGACAGAGGCCTTCAGGAGACGTAAAAAGCCCATTGTATTAATTAAGCCTTTATTCAGTTGTTAAATTTTACGTTTCTTTGTGTACAGTGTTCATTCATTCATTCATCATCGTCACTAGAGATTTTAGGCACTTACTTTTAGTACTAAGTACCTACCCAAATAAAATATGCATCCTTCTCTATGAATACTAGCAGATCTTGTAGGTAGACCGACGTAGTCCTGCCACAAATTCAGTCATTAATAAAAATCTAGTTAAATAAAAAGCCAATAAGATTGTTTAATTCATTTTTGTATCATTTTAAGATGTGTAATAAAGTATTTCCTGTAGATAATACCCATGTAAATTACATCTCATTATTAATATGTTTTTATTAAAATTATTTGAAAAATTAAAACCCAAGACACAAGATGGCCTAAAAACGCAGCGACCGACGCCGACGGACGCCGCGCGCTCCCGCCACTTGCGCCACAGTAACGCGATACTAGCTCCTATAGGAACACTACCCTAATTTTACGTCTCATTAGTCAATTCTTGTCCTTTTTGCATAAACCAGTGTCTCGTAAACGGTCTTTAGATTATCGTACCGTAAAAATGGTATCGGTTACGGTAATCAATACCGATGTTGTTTAAACCACCATTGTAGTTCGATATTGGGTATCTGTAGATGAAGGTTGGGCAGTGATGCGAAATTGCAAAATATCGGGTTGCATAATTGTAGGTATCTACGTATATTTATTTGGGTATTATTGTATTAAAAGTTGTACTATAGATAAAATATAAGCAACTATTTGAAAAAGCCAACACTATTTTTAAACCTACCTATTACTCATTTATTAGGTAAGTATTCAGTTTTGAGAAGAACTGAGAAGGTTTCTTGGTAATCGTTGTGAGCCTAAAGGATGATGATTGGTACAAGTCGTGGATAGGGCAAAAAATTAGCCCCAACCACTCTTTAAATCACTTTAAATCGTCTAGGAATGCCCTGAGAAAGTAGCTGCGTATTTATTTATGAAATAGGCTTTAATTCCTTCACACTACGTAAACAAAAACCGTTTATCCCACAAATCCTGTGAGATAGATCTTGTTAATCGCAGGGTCATTTCACTGTCGAGTCCTCGTTAACATTGCGCGACGCAATTACAGCACCGTTGCGGCGGGAAAAAATACGCGCGCGATTATACCACGCATGTGCGTACGGCTTAAGGTGACCACTGTCACTCAGATGAAACTTTAATGATCTGTCTCTTAATGGATTTATATGTATCCTATACACAGCTAAGTATTTTACCATGTCTTTTTATTGATATCAGATAAAAAGAAAAACATTCTCGAAAATTTATAAATAAAAAAATTATAAATTTATAAACTCGTCTTATGAAGCTATAATCAAGCAATAAATTTTTACTTACTTATAATAGTATACCTACCTTCCATCCATGCTATAACAGGTCATAATCTAAACTTTAGATTGCCATAATGTTGGCTTTTTCAAATAGTTGCTTAATATTTTATCTATCGTACAATTTTTGAAACAATAATACCCAAATAAATATACGTAGAGACCTACAATTATGCAACCCGATATTTTGCTTTAGATTCTAAAGTATTATACTTTTTCCCAGTTTTATATAGGTCTAACAGTCGAGGTTTTGTTATGAGAACCATCCCTAAAAACTTTTTACAATAGTATTAGAAAGTAGGATAGGATAGGATATTTGATTATGTTTTCTTCACGAAAAACAAGATGGTAGTTTCGAATGGATGTACTTACCTAATAACTTGTACTTACTTTTTAAGTTAACAAATAAATTTCTTTGATTTGATTTGATTTCGCTTGTTGAAATCGCAGCGCGTAAAACTCCCCTTATCCAGCATTATGGTCGCAATGCGCAACTCCTAAAGCCCGTCACAGACTTAGCTATAATATATATTAATATACCGTACTATTATACCGTTAGCTATAATATATATTATAGCTGAGTGTGTGGTCACGCGAAAATTAGTATAGAAAATATATAGTAATATGCCTAGCTATAAAAATATCAATATACTTATATTATAGCTAAGTCTGTGACGGGCTTAATACGCGCGGAGAATTTTAACGTTTATGATCCACACTTTCTTATAATTACACAGTCACATTATAGCCATGGAACTCGCAAATCGCTTGATTAACGGGGACTCTTTGCCCCTAACGGGTGTTTCAGTTTGTTAAGGTGACCATTGAAATTGTAGGACTTACAAAATTACGGCATGCGCTAATTTATGTGAGGCTGTTGTACTTGATTAACCCTTTAGAAATCTTCTGAACACAGAATGACAAATGTTTAAAGGTTATAGCTGATCAGCCGTCGCCGCACCGCATCGCCTTTTCTGCGTTCCCTTGTTCCTTCACTTTTGGCTCACAAAGAATACCGAGGCGATTCGGGTGCGAAAGTGACTAGTCAGCTATGACCTTTAGCTTAAAAATGTACTTCTTACGGTAATCCCTTAATTTTTTTTGGTGAATTGGTTCTAGGCTGACGAAAAAAAAAAGTATAGAATGAAGGTATTTATGACTCATATTTTTAAACTAATGCGAACTTGTAACTTTTTGTTCAATAAAAAAGTCTAGTTCATAAAAAAATCTGAGTGAATGTCTACCGCGCCTTGGGAATACAGCCGTGATCATATTTTTTTTTTTTTCAAAAGTCTAGACGCAGTGTCTATTTTACACAGTAGGCCACTAGGTATTAAATACAGGACAGTAAAGCTAGGAGCACACTCCAGGTGGCCGGTCGGTGTCAAAGGAACGCACCGGAGCGGACGGGACACCGATACCGGACACCAGATATCGGTACACTGACACACAAAAACTAAGAGCTGGCCTTGAACGAACTGCCTGCTCATTGATCAGTAACCACAATAGCGTTAAAATAGAGTCAAGATCACAACTCAATGAGTTAGACTTTGTATAAAACTGCTTGGAATTATTAGAGCGTTGTTCAATAAAAACCATCAAAATTATAAAACACCTAGGTAAGTAAACAAAAACATTGCAAATACGTAAATCAATGCTTATGACAGCAAAACTACTTACAATGTATGAGGTTCGTAACAAAAAATGCAATAATATATCCTAATAATACATTTCATTTTTGCGTGTGATACTACAATATCATTTTTCCGCCGCAAGCCGTGGCGCCCACCGAGCCGCAGATAATCCCGCGTAAAAAGTGCTCAAAACCCGCGTAAAAAGTGCTTAAAACTCGGGTAAAAAGCGCTCAAATCCCTGCGGACTGCGCGTATCGTGTTACTTGCTAATGGGCCGTGAAGATCCGCTCGTGTGAGCCGGCCTTTACCAATATGCCACGAATTTTCATACTGATGTTTTAATAAGAGATTTTAATTTATGCTAAAGAAATTTAAAAATGGGTGGATTGTGTCGTTATTATGAAATAGTTTAAAGATAAAGGTATTTGTAGTAAAAGCGTGTACCTATTAGGTAGCGAAATGTTTTAGAAAGTTTAAAAAAGTTTTTGGTGAATTTTGCTACAATTGGAAAATTAAAATTGAAAATGAATTCGATACCGATTCAATATTATTTGACACTAGTGAACACCCGCGGCTTCGCCCGCGTGGACAACTGTTTTTTATCCCACAGGAATCATACATTTTTCCGGGATAAAAATTAGCCCGTGTGATATTCCAGAACCTAAACTATCTACATTCCAAATTTCATCAAAATCAATTTAGCAGTTAGGGGTGCGTGGTAACAAACATTCACACACACACACACACACACACACACACACACACACACACACACACACACACACACACAAACATTTTCACCTTTATAATATTAGCAGGATTTGAAGAATAGTATCGAAGGAATCTAGTGTATTCCTCCACCGGGCTTCATAATGTGTAGGACATAATAGAGCCAAATAGAAGAGCCGTGTCACCACTGGCACTGTTTGTTTGATTTGTCTCGAGCGATGGGCTAACAATTACTGGGAAATTGAAGTTGCCCTAAACGCTATTGAGGAACACAGTGGAGAAAATGCAGTTAGTATATTCAATACCAATTAACGAACGCAATACTGTAGCGTATGATTACAAAAAAAAATAACCGGAACTTTACTATACAAAGAGAAAATCATTAAAATTTTAGAAAATGGTTTTTAAATCAAAATCAATTAAAAAAAAAAGAATGAAAATACTTTATTGTACACCACTACAAAAGAAACTTATGAACTAGCAAATTAATTTGTATCGGCCTTATCTTAAATAACCATGTTTGAAATTTCTGCTTGCTAACGATCATAACATTAAAATCGTTTTCTTTATACCTATACTTAGTTAAAAAAATTTTTACGAGAGACCCAAGTTATTTGTCAAAATGTGTAGGTAGGTAGAGTGCGCCGCAAACTTTATGGCGGCTCAATTGCGTCAACGCAATTGCGGGGAGGTGAAGGTGGTGAGGGGCGGGGCTAGGCGGGCTATGTAGATAAAGTTTATTTTATTCTATTACGTTGACTGTATCTGCGCAAAGTCGAATCTGCCGCGCACTTCAGCCGCCATTAAGTTTGCGGCGCACTCTACAGATGTTGCTGCACTGCACCACTGCCGTTGGACAAACTAATTAGACAGCCGAGCATCGGGAGCTCAAACATAAACAAAATTGTTTACATTGACAGATTGAGACGCGCCCCACAAATTGCGTTTTAATTTTTAAACTGGCAACACTGGCGCGCTGTGATTGGTCGACGGGAGATAGCGCGTCATTTATTTTAATTCGGATTTGAAGCGTGTCGTATGTTTGACAGTTTTGTTGTCCCCTCGTTGTCGTTAATTGAACTAAGAGATTACGGATTGAATATGTAGGCGTTTGAGGGCCCTTTGGTAGGACTGTAAATATCTCAATTGGTGAGGAAAGGCAATACAAAAATGATTCCATGAACTACCTACGAATTTTTTAAAGAAATTAGAAGGTATTGTTTGAACACATCTCTTACACGGTAGGTACCTAATATTATAGTCATCTTAGCTTAGCACCAACAAAAATTTAGCGAATTGGATAAAAAAAAATCAATATCATGTTTATGTAAAATAGTGCTTGCGTCTATTGTACATCTCTCTTCATTTATATTCCAACTACACAACTTCAAGATTACCTGTTTGAAAACAATATAAATCTATACATACGTAATTCAAATAAATAGGTAATATCGACCAGGAAGTTCATAAGAACAAAATAAAATAAAACGTGTTTCACAACAAAATTAAAAACAAAATTCAATTCAAAAACCTTTGGATTTTGCCGTTAAAAGGCTGGCAACACTCAACCCCTTCGCGATTTCCGCCACGTTAAGCCTCGATACAGCCCACAATGGGGTTAAAATCGCGTAAACACTAATCCAAGGGTGGCACAGATTATATTACACTTACTTTATTTCTATGGGGTAGCAGATGATTTATTAGTTAGTAAGGGTAGAGGCACAGTTGATATAAGAGTTATTCAGAAATTCAGATAGGTAGTTCTGTGAGCTAACAGATGATTTATTAGTTAGTAAGAACCTAATGTATAGATGATGTAAGAGTTAGTAAGGGTTTCATGTTCAATGGTTTTTATTATGTTTTCTACGTTTTGTACGTACCTACGTCGATAGAGATTAGGCACGATCTGTTGGGTCTTGTATTAGGGTTGAAAATCAAGGTATTAGCAATATTTTTTGGCTATGTGTAGGGTATGTTGGTATGATCTAGTGGTCAACTGTGGTGACGGAGTTTTTAGGCCTATAATGCCCCCGTCATGGCTTAACGACTTAAATGCCGGGACCGACAATTTAACGTGCCCTCCGAAGCACGGCAGCGCTCAGCTGTTAATGCCACTAGGGGTCACCCATCCAAAATGTGAAATGAAATGAAATGAAATGAAATAATTTATTTGCGTGAAGTTGTGACCGCGCACAACGTTGCTTAACTTCAACGATCTATTAAGACCGTCTAAGATACTAGCATGTGAATCCACAGTAAACAACTGGTTAAATTAAAAATTTTAAAAAACCGACTTCAATGTTATAAGCTGAGAAATTTTTCTTCACTCTCGAGGTGCATTTCTGTTCATAACTCCGAAGATCCTCGACAGATCCTCATCAAATTTTTGAGGCACCAATCGGAAATACCCTTTCAAACAAAACTTTTTACAAAAAATATTACAAATCAGTCCAGGCGTCTTCGAGTAGGTACCTAATCGGTAGACATTCATAAAAAAAAGATTTCGATAAATTGAAAATTGAAAAAAAAAAAAAGAAATTGAAAATCCTTTTTTGAAGGTGGTTAAAAACAGAGTAAGTAATTCGATAATAACCTATCGTTAAAAAATCAATATCACATGCCAAAGAAAGATATTTAGGACAAAAAGTCTATCACACGCAAAAAAAAATTTTAGTAGGTAGGTACCTACCTAGGTACAAAAAAGTTTGTAATTTTGATTCTCAAGCACATAATTGATGTAACATATTGGCCAGTCATGAAACATTAAGCATGAGGAAAAAACCCATACAAGCCACTGTTTCATTGTCCTCTCAAGAGGATCTCCAAAGGGTTGCGGAGTTGTAGCATTTAATGAGGGACAAACCTGGCCCTTCAAAAATAAAAATAAAATAAAATTTACTATCTATATCTCTTGGCTTCTCTTATAATGACAAAATTAAAATACAATTTTATCAATATGATTTTGACAAATAAAGCTTTACAAAAATACATAGTGGCTAAAAATATTAAAAAAAAAACACCAATTGAATAAAACTATAGCTAAGAAATATGGATACAAAATATATCATCAAAATGCAATCGGGTAAGCAACTGCAGTTTAGGAGAAGAATTATTTAAGCACATTGGAATTTTACATACAAAAATTTAAAAATACTAGCGAACGCCCGCCGCTTCGCCCGCGTGGACTACTATTTTTTTTCTCACTGGAACTATCATACCGGGATGAAAAGTATCTGTTATTCCAGAACCTAAACTATCTACATTTTAAATTTCATTAAAATCGGTTTACTATTTATAGGGATATGCACGCAAACATTCATCGCATCACACACACACGGCCTTTAAATTTTAGTAGGATAATAATAAAATATAAAAAAGTATAAGTAGTATGTGCTTATAACTTTCGTTGTGTGTGTATTTATGTAAGTAAGTCTAATTCTAATTTAATTTATGTTTTATTGTGTAAATAGGTTCTATATATTATTTTTTGTGTATATTGACATTGTGTGTGTGTTATCAGAATAAATAATTTAAATGGAATAAGTACATAAGTATAAGTTTTTAGTCGTTTAATAATAAAATATAAAAAAGTATAAGTAGGTACGAATTTAATTAATTTTATATGTATAAAAATGTTATACGTATGCAGACAAACAAACGGGCATGTATCTTTTAGAAACTTTACCAAGTTATTCTGTATCTGTTTAGTCAATATTGCGCATTGATGATTCTTTGTGGTTTTTGTGATTCTCATCGCTTTTGTGCGCTTTGTGAGTGAAGAGCTCTTCAAATGCGCACTCATAAGATTCTGATAAAAAATCAAGAGTTAACCGAATTGAAACATGTTGCATTTCGTTCTAAACTAACTTAAGTATTTTATCTCATCATCATCTCCCTGCCCTTATCCCACTAGGTGGGGTCGGCACAACATGTTTCTCTCTTCCACTTCATTCTATCACTCGTCATCTCAGTGCTCACTCCTTTCACACACATATCTGCATTCACACAGTCCATCCATCTTTTCTTAGGCCTACCCCTGCCGGTGTATCCATCCACATTCATATTCATCGCTCTCCGTGTAACGTGGCTATCATTCCTCCTCATGACATGCCCGTACCACGCTAACCTTTTACTCCTCAACTTATCAGTCACTGGCGCTACTTTCAAACTTCCCCTGACATACACATTCTTTATCCTATCTATTTTCGTCACTCCACACATCCATCTCAACATTCGCATCTCAGTCACATGTACTCTTCTTTCATCCGTCGCTTTGGTCGCCCAACACTCCGATCCATACAATACGACAGGCCTGATGATCGTTTTGTATATTTTGCCCTTAAGCTTAAGGGGCATCCTCCGATCACAAACAGTTCCAGAGACCTGCCGCCATTTCATCCATCCCGCATTCATTCTATTTTTGATGTCTCGGTCAATCTCGCCGTCGTTCTGGATAAGAGAACCGAGGTACCGAAAATCGGAGCAGACTGGTAGGGGTACACCATCTAAGGCGATAGGAGAGAAACTGGAAGAACCACCAAAGTCACAAAATAGTTGCTCGGTTTTGGTCCTACTGATCTTTAAGCCGACGCTCTCCAGTCTCTCCCGCCATTTTTCCAGCCTGCCCTGGACCTCAAGTGCATCTTCTCCAATCAGAACAATATCATCCGCGAATAGCATGCACCAGGGTGCCTCCTCCTGTATGTCTGATGTCAGTGCATCCATTACCAGGAGGAACAAATAAGGGCTTAAAGCCGATCCCTGGTGCAAGCCTACCGCCACATTGAAATTGTCCGTGATTCCAGCTTCAGACCGGACATGTGTACTCGCTCGACTGTACATAGCTCGGACGAGCTGTATGTACTTCTCAGGCACTCCTTTTTCTTTCATTGCCCACCACAGAACCTCGCGAGGCACCCTATCATACGCTTTCTCGAGATCCACGAACACCACATGTAAATTTCGGTGCGCACGTCTGTATTTCTCACAGAGTTGACGAAGCGCAAATATGGCATCCGTGGTTCCGCGCCCAGGCATAAACCCAAACTGGTTCTGTGATACCTCACATTCTTCTCTCATACGTCTCGCTATTATTTTCTCCCAAACTTTCATACTATGTGACATTAGCTTTATTCCTCTGTAGTTGTTACAGACTTGTACATCACCCTTATTTTTAAAGATGGGCACCAGAGAACTGTTGCACCATTCATCCGGGATCGCCTCTTCCTGTAGCAACTTGTTAAAGAATAAAGTCAGCCACTTCCATCCGTCCACTTTCAGACATTTCCATACTTCTACTGGTATTCCATCTGGTCCAGGAGCCTTCCCATTCTTCATATCTTGCACAGCCTTCATGACTTCATCTATACTCACCTCTTTCACCAAACCAATGTTTGTTGGTAAATTTTCGACCACACCGCTCCAATCATTCTCTTCATTCATTAACTTTTCAAAGTATTCCTTCCAACGTTGTTTTATTCTTTCATCATCCGTCAAAACCTTTCCTCCGTCATCTTTTATACATTTGATGTGAATGACATCCCTTGCATTCTTCTCTCTCTCTCTTGCCACTCTGTAAAGGTCTTTTTGTCCATGGGGGCTTTCCAATGATTGATACAACTTGTCCTGTACCTTAGCCCTCGCAACGGCAACAGCCTTCTTAGATTTCCTCTTACACTCCATATATAATGCCCTCTTAACCTCCTTCATTTGTGCATCATCATTAACGCTTTTCCATTCTTTAAATGCATTCTTCTTTTCTTTCAAAACCTTTTGTACTTCCTCATTCCACCACCATGTTTCCTTATCAATTTTTCCTTTCCCTTTCGTTTCTCCAAAAACATCCTTCGCCACCCATCTAATGCCTGTTGCCATCTCAACCCAACAATCATTCACCGATTTTTCTGTCATGTCCTTCATATCTGTCAATTTGTCTACCACTTTTCTTTGAAATTCCACTCCATACTCCCTTTTCTCAATTAAGCGCCATCTGGTTTTGGGTGAGGGCTTTGCTTTGCGTTTAAATTGTTTAACCATCATTTTAATCTCCATTAATATGAGTCTGTGTTGAGAGACGAGACTCTCTCCTGGTATAACTTTACAGTCTTTGACTACACTAATTTTATCTCGTTTGACCAAAAAGTAATCAATTTGGGTAGAATGGTTGCCGCTACTATATGTAATTAAATGTTGTTCTCTCTTTTTAAAATATGTGTTTACTACAGCCAGGTCAAAAGCAGAAGCAGCTTGCAACAGGGCCTCACCATCCGAGTTTCTACTTCCAAAACCCCAACCTCCATGTACTCTCTCATAACCAACACTCACTCTTCCCACATGCCCATTGAAATCACCACCAACATACAATTCCTCATCATCTGGTATTCCCATCACAGTCTTATCAAAATCTTCCCAAAACTTCTCTTTCACTACCTCCTCACATCCACTCTGGGGTGCATAAACACTCACTATATTTAAAACTAAACTACCTAACATTAATTTAACAACTATGATTCTATCATTCATCCTCTTAACATCCGTTACACACTGTTTCAGTTCACTGTCTAGTACAACTCCCACACCGTTCCTTTTCCCATCGCTTCCACAGTAATAAAACTTATAACCCACTCCAATTTCCCTAGCTTTCGATCCCTTCCACTTCGTTTCTTGCAAACAAGCCACATTTATCCGTCTCCTTTCTAAAACATCAGCTAACTCTCTTCCTCTTCCAGTCATTGTACCTACATTCCAACTCGCAATCCTCAATCTTACTTCCTGGACTCGCGTCTTACGTTGCACCCGTCCCTGGTACAACAACCCTTGTCCATTTCCCACGGGCGCCGGGTGCTGCGCCCGCGCGTCGCCTCGGGGGTACGCCCTAGCATTATCGCGCATTCCATTTTTACTTCGAATCATGTTGTAAAGGTTTTGGCTTTAGTGTTTTATGACCGGCCGCCTGCCTGACGTCAACCCTCCTTGGGCATACTTGTTAGTGGTAGTCGACGATCGCTTTAGACCCTGTCGCCGACTTGCCTCGCCACCGTAGGTGGTTTGCCAAAGGCCGAGGTTTATTGCACTGGACGGGGGTCAGCCGTCAGGGCTTAGTGTCAAGGCAGTAAGTCCCCCCTCACCAGGTTTAGCCCACAAGCCGATGTGTGGTTACCGGGGTGTGGCCGCTTACTTTATAGTTACTTAAGTATTTTATAACTTAACTTAACTTAAGTATTTTATCTAAATTTCAAAATTTGTTTTGCATGTAGGTACTTTAATACTGTAGTATTATTCACTCCAGCTAGGCCTTTAGGCGGCCTAAAAACTCCGTAACCAGAGTTGGCCACTTGCTCAATACGAAATTTACTTACTCTGTGATGGATTTTTAAAGGAAAAATTCTGCATTTTTGTAAATTTCGTCGCAAAACCTTATTAAAAAGTAACTTTAAGAAGTTCGTTAGAAAGAACACTAGGTTTACTTACCTATACAAATTCAAACCTAAGAATAATACCTACCTACATATTCTTCAAGTATTTGCAATGAACGCATTCTCGTGTATTCACAAGCTTGTTCAACAAATAATTGAACCGACTTGATGGATTCAAATAAAAACAAGTTATTCGGTGAATAAGCTATCATGCAAGCTGGCCAAACAGCGCTTTCGCTTCAAATCTGCCAGTCACGCCCGACTATATGGCGACTCAAAATTGAAACGCGTATTTTATTTACTTTTAATATTTTTTTTTACGAATCGAAGTCATTAGATTGTAATTCATAACGGTCGAAGTTTTTTGTCTCGGATCAAAACACTTTAGTGTCAGGTGCGTAGACTTTTCGATTAAAAATATTGTTTTATGCAAAATGACGGACACATCAAAGACCCCACAGTCATTTGCACTTACGTAATGATAACTGAACGACTTTTTAATCTTAATTCATTTTTAATTGCAGGCAACATTGTTACGAATTCGCTTTTCAAAAATTTGACGTCTCTTTACAATAAAACTGACAGACGCACAGTGTATCAAAAGCCCATATTTTTTAGATAAATTCCCAGAGTGACTTTTTTGGAATGTTTTTGCATACTTAGGTACAATAGGGTCAAAGAAACCCATTTTAGAAGTTTGGGCCAATTTGCCCACCGGGGGGGCAAGTTGGCCCCCCCCCTGGGGGCAAGATGAGATTTTATATCCCAAAAATTATATTAGGCTGCAGAGGTCTTATGGAACAAGTATGGGTCAAATCGGTTGAAAATAGCCTGAGATATGGCCGTTCAAACTTCCAAAATATCGGAAAAAGGGTGAAAAATGGCCATATTTGACCCCATATTGCTCAGAAGAGCACAACTATGCGCAAAATCTTTTTACACTCCTAGATTCAGCATAACGTGGGATTACTAGATCAATCAAAACCCCGATGGGTTTTTCCTAGAACCCGAGATATAGGACTTTGAAAATTTTCAAAAAAATCCCTAAAATCGAACCCATCCAAAGTGTTTTACATATGACAAAAATAATCAAATAGCTTCGGGAACACGTTATTTTCAAAATTTAAAAAAAAAAACCCTAAAATCGAACCCATCCTAGAGGGTTTTGCCTTTGCTGGGGGACTCCATCTTCAAAAGGGGGGTAGTGTTAGATAAATTATGTGATTGTTAGACAAAATTTTCAAAAAAAAAACCCTAAAATCGGGTTCGATTTTAGGGTTTTTTTTGAAAATTTTCAAAGTCTTATATCTCGGGTTCTAGGCAAAACCCATCGGGGTTTTGATTGATCTAGTAATCCCACGTTATGCTGAATCTAGGAGTGTAAAAAGATTTTGCGCATAGTTGTGCTCTTCTGAGCAATATCTGGTCAAATATGGCCATTTTTCACCCTTTTTCCGATATTTTGGAAGTTTGAACGGCCATATCTCAGGCTATTTTCAACCGATTTGACCCAAACTTGTTCCATAAGACCTCTGCAGCCTAATATAATTTTTGGCACATGAAATTTCATCTTGCCCCCAGTGGGGGGCCAACTTGCCCCCCCGGTGGGCAAATTGGCCCAAACTTCTAAAATGGGTTTCTTTGATCCTACTGTACCTAAGTATGCAAAAACATTCCAAAAAAGTCACTCTGGGAATTTATCTAAAAAATATGGGCTTTTGATACACTGTGAGACGGCGAGTATTCTGCAAAAAAGTAATGAATGTCAGAATGAGACGATTGAATGAATCGATCGCCCCGATCGACCTAATATTTCATAACAAATTACAGATACATCTCAATAGTCGATATGGGCGCGATAAGCCCGCCGAGAACCTTCTCAAACAAAAACAAGCCTTCATCTCACAATGGAATACAAAAAACCGGTATATCGGTAACACAATCTATACATATCAAAATTACAATACAAACAATGCAACGTTGATTGAAACGTCAAACAAATGACGTCCCGATTGATTCGGAGCGCGCCATTGTACTTATTAACAACGTAATTACGGCACGCTGAGATATAACTATTTATTTTGTGTCCAAATTTATTATTGAGACGATGAAAAAACAGATCAGTCTACAATGATTCGTGGTTTTTGAGCCCTATCGGAGTTTGTATCGGTTTCCATGTAGATGGCCAGTGATGGATTAAAATGTTTGTTTTTTTTTATGTCGATCGATTTTTTGTAAATGCATTATACCGGCTGAGATGACGGGCAGATAAAACGAAGGATCTTTGTTTTATACTCATCTTATAAATAATTATTACAAGTAGGTACCTAATACAAAAATAAAAAAACTGTAAACTACCCATTCCTATGATATTTTTTTTTTATTTTAACTGCGTTTTCACTGCGTTCGAACTTCAAATCAAAGCAGTTGTCAAAAATTGTTTTTTGTCGGTTAATTCTAGCAACACTGTTCGATAAACAGATTAGGTAGAGATACTGTTCGATATTCGCAAAACCTTATCTTCGATCACGTCTTAATCCGCGAAAACGGTCAGATTGAACGCGACGTCACGACGTGTGACGTGTGTCAGTCGTCGGATCGACCGACACGGATAAAACGTCCGACGCTGACGGATAATGTAAATACTGATCGAGAGATAGGATTGAGATCGATCTTTTTACTAAGACTGAAAAGCTTATAAACATTCCACTTTTAAAGTAAGTAGATATTATTCAATGTTTGTACAACTTCGATTTTGCGTTTGGGCTACTATTTTTTCCCCACGGAACAGTGCTTTTTTTGGGATAAAAAGTACCTAGCTTAAGTATATGCTATTCTAGACTACTTATAATCTATCTCTGTTCCAAGTTTAATCCATATTCGTATCATTCAATTTGAAGAACATTATTCTTTTGTGAATAACTAACATTTTTATTGATCCTTAAATTATTTTCAAGAGTGAATTTCGCATCGTAATTGCAAACTTGTAAAAAATGTTCTTGTTTTGATTGTGCAGTGTTCGATATTTTTATGTTTCATTTCAATTTTACCGATTTCAAAAAAGGGCGAGGTTCTTAATCCTTTGTTTATCAAACTTCAGCAAATTACAATTGAAAACGGACCATAAAAGCTGTTAACATAAATGCTATTTTGAAACACTCAATAAATTAAACGTCTGTGAGACCGTTACTAGATGTTTATGTCAAATAAGAGCAAGTAATGTATGGAGTGGCGCCATCGGACCTTCCTCGGAGGCATCAATACTGGAGCTAAGAAGTAAGTATAAAACATCAAAGCTCACGCGCATACTACAGTCGTGACAGGCCGCAGCGCTATGTTTTTCTATGAAAAACACACAAGCGAGTATCATTTACCAGAGTCCAGGATTGGTAGCTCATCGGAATATTATTGAAATGCTGTTGGTAGTGTCAATGTCTCAATCGTAGCTATCGGTAGGGAAACCATTAGGCTTAGCTCTACATAACGTAATACTTGTCACTTTAAGATAGGGAACTAGTTTACAATCGTGGGTTTGCTCATGTTAACCAACTACGCTATTTTAAAATTTAAAAAATATTATTTTGACTTAGGTATTTTTTTAGTTAATAATTATTAATTAATTAATGATTTTATATTTCTTACATAATAATTATTACTTAATTTTAAGTTTTACAAAGTCGCCTTTATGTCCAAAATGTGTACCTAGTCACAAAATGAACGGTAGAGCTGGCGGTTCGCGACGAGACCGAGACCGGAGACCGAGACCTAAGACCGAGACCAGCTCCCTGATTGTCTATCTTTGATAGCGACTAATATCGGTCTCAAACTCTCAAATATGACAGTTCAGTGACCACGCAAGAAGCTCATCTCAACGAGACCGAACGCAACAAAAGATACCTCCGCGATCGTTTTGACAGTTTGAGACCAATTTGAGGTTAGAGACAAGTTAGACTATCAGCCTGCTGAAACAGTGATAACAGACCGTTGTCATTTAAACTGATGGTTCTCTACAAGGAAGTTTTATACCTACGTGTTCTCTGACTCCAACAGAGTCATTCTGTAGACTCACTTCGAATTCTCTCAAGTGACCGAGCTCACTAAATACACAAGAATGTATTGCGGATCCAGCTCTTCGACGTTCGTAGTAAGTTTACAGAATGACTCTGCTGTAGTGTAAAAATTCGAGCGAATGTTAGCAATCCTGGAAATAGTCAGCATAACATTATTTTTCAATTTCTCCTCATCATTATTAAAGCTTTTTACATGTGAAAAGGCCTATAAGACAATGACTATGTATCGTCCCCCGCTGAGGAACGCAACATCTCAATAAGTAATGAGAACGGTCGGACAGACCGCGAACAATCGCTAGATCGATCGCCGGATACCGATAGTATATCGACGGATTTAATTAGGTGTTTGTTTAACCACACGATGGATTAAGTGATAAGACGGATTCTTTGAAAGGATAGATTGATAGATACTTTAAACATTAACTAAGTGTTTTGTACAGGAAAGCACAATATTTTTTTTTTTAGAAATTGTGACCACTTAGAACTTTTAAATTCTAGGTTAATGAATATCTGGCTTATGTAGTTAAAGAAAGATATTAATGATTCTTTTATTTATTATCATTATCATGACGACCTCTGTGGCGCAGTGGGTGAAGGCCCGCTTGTGGTTGCGGGTTCGATCCCCGCCGCGGGACAAATGTTTGTATAATCTGCAAATATTTGTCTCGGGTCTGGGTGTTTTCTATGTATATTATGTATGTATTTACGAAAAAAAAAATGTATATAAGTAGTATATCAGTCATGTGGTTGCCATAACACAAGCTCTGCTTAGCTTGGGACTACATGATGCTGTGTGAAATGTCCAGCATTATTTATTTATTATTATTTATTATTATTATGTGTCCATATAATTTTCAATAAATGGATAGTGATCCATAGGTAATGTATATTGAAAATTATAATGGACATGGGATTTTATCGCGTAATTTACCTTATTTACTTTACAATGGATCTTGAAAACATACTCCAGTCTGCCCGCGACCATGGCTGTTGTAACATAGAAATTACCTATATATCCCGAAACGTCGGGATATATAGGTAAATAAAGTAAATTACGCGATAAAATCCCGTGTCCATAAAATTTTCTTAAGTACGCTATAAGGCAGAGCATAAAAGATCTCATAGGATCGAAGTGCATTCGAAAGGATCCCGTCAAGATAAACAAGCCATAAGACCAGATCATCATCATCATCATCAACAGCCCGGTTTTTATCCATTGCTGGGTACAGGCTTCCCTAAGTTTTGTGCCATCCATCACGGTGCTAGTAGCATCCATTGAGACCCCGTATGTCGTCGATCCAGCTAAAACTTCTTTACTCGGATGCTACTACTTTTTAGCCCACCAAAACGTCACCAGAATCAATTGACCATCACACGAATCACACTATCACACTAAATTATAAATGCGAAAGTTTGGATGGATGTATGTTTGTTCCTCTATAACTCGATAACCACTAAACCGATTTGGCTGAAATTTTAA
Organism: Camptogramma bilineatum; assembly: GCA_958496255.1. NCBI lineage: Eukaryota > Metazoa > Arthropoda > Insecta > Lepidoptera > Geometridae > Camptogramma > Camptogramma bilineatum. Next base: position 15,640,438 of record OY292459.1, read on the forward strand.
ATATACATAGATAATGACCGGAAATAGAACTTAAGCTACTTTTTATCCGAGTACCACGCGAGCGAAGCCGCGGGCGGAAGCTAGTTAGCTCATACAAACATGATTTAAAAAGAATTTTGACATCTTATTACAGAGTGGGGTGTCGCATTAAAACATTCCAGTAGACGCCAGCCAGTGCAGTAATCACGTCGCGACGGCGCCTGCGCACAACGCTGCGTCATGCTGCATGGGATAAGAGGAGGCAGTAGATCCTATTAGCTGAGAAAGAACGACTGGATAAATAAAAATATAGCCTGAATTTAATCATTTATTTCATAACACATTATTAAGATTACATACTTAATTATAAATGCTGTTATTATGAATGTTTTGGAATTGAGGTTGAAATAGCTGTTTTTTTTTAAGTTCCCAAAACTGGACGTTACACTCAATGTTTGCATATTAAATTAACCAAATTGGTAAATAGGCTAGTGTACGACCTTCTCGATGAGAACACAGATGCACTTATTTACAGAAATAAATCTATTTGATTTTGTTGAATTGGTTTCTTGTTTCTTTAAGGCTATTTAAATAACATACCTACTAGCTGTGCCCGGCGGTTTTCAAATTCAACTGGTTCTAGAGATTATAGCCCGTTCAAACAAAGAAACCCTTCTACTCTATCAAAGATTATAGGACTATCTTAAAATCGGTGCATGTCGATAAAAAGGTAGCTCAACTCATCAATGTCATTTCTAAACAAGATTATAATTTTGAAGTCCTAATAAGATATCTAATAACTCATCATTTTTACGTTCTTATTTTATCACCGCGAAAATAAAAAAGGTCATAATGATAATTATTATTACGGGATTTTATCGCGTAAGTACCTTTTATTTATTTTCATTCCCGACGTTTCGAACACGTTGCAGCGTTCGTGGTCACGGGATGACTGAAGTACTGAATGAAAATGGGATGAAGAAGATCAGATATAATATCGTAAATTTATTCAATTTTATTTTAAGCCATGACGGAGGCCTTTAGGTGGCCTAAAAACTCCGTCACCAGAGTTGGCCACTTGCTCATACGAACTTACTTACCAGCCCTACTGGCTCCTATTCCTCTGTGCCCCACTACTAGTGAGTGCATTATCGTTATTTCCCACATGCCCCACACTGACAGCTCGGTGACCTCACCTTGTTATCAAAATCATTACAGGTTATCATCACATACCATAGTTTTGTAGAACACTTGCATACTTGAGCTTTTTGGCGACTGAAAAAATGTAGGTACCTACCTATTAAAATGTAATTATGATCATGACTGTATTTTCAAGCTTCAGTAGACATCTTTCAAATCTTTGGGCGTTTTCAAATCCTTTTTTGAATACATCTAAGGGGGTAGTCAGAGGTAGATACCTATGTCCAAACACATTTGGTACATTCCCACATTTTTCAGAAGTTAACATTCCATACGTGACAGGTTGTAAGCCCATCGACGCTACTAGAACGCTGATTTCCTCGTGATGTTTTACTTCACCGTTTAGAGCGACCGGGTTTGAACCCACGACCTTCGAATTGAAAGTCGAGGCACTACTTGGCCAACCGTATTCTGGAGACTGAAATCTTTCCTTAATCCTACATTTGGCTAATCTGTAGCCGTACCATGAACTCCTAGAGCTATGTTATAACAAGCTTTATGCCTGTAGCACACCTCCGCTGCGAAACAACAACTGCGAAACCGCTGAGCGAGTTTCGCTGGGCAACAGTACTTCACTTACGCGAAACTATTTTAGCGGAGATGTAGTAGGCGCCTGAGCAAATGAGAGAAATCATGTTAGAAAGAGACAACATCATAGTCAGTTTTGTACGTTAGAGCAGGGAATTTCGCTACTGTTTCGCCGCCAAAGAACTCACAACTTATAGCGAAACTATTGCGGTTTCGCCCTTTGAGTTTCGCAGCGGAGGTGTGCTACAGGCATGAAATATGACAACGAATGTCATTCCAGCAGTACCCCTGTTTTAGCGTCAATTCACACGTGCGACTACCACACCACGTCGCAGCGACAAAATGTGGTCCAGCTGTGGTTGCGTGTGAATTGTGTCGCAGCGACTTTTTGCAGTTGCGTTGTGGTACCGACAAAATGTCAATGTGGCAGGCGCCAGCTAGGCGCGCGCTGTTGATGACGTCATGTCGTTGCGATGTGGTTGCAATGTGGTTGCGATGTGGTCGTATTACACAGGTGGTCGATAACAACGACAAAATGTGGTACGTGTGAATTGGAAATTCATTTTCAATACAAATATACGCCCGACCACGTCGCGTCGTTGTGGTGTGGTTGTCGGTGTCGTGTGGTTGTGGTACGTCTGAATTGGCACTTAAGCTTGTTTTAACATTGCTCTAGGAGTTCATGGTACGGCTACTGTAAGCAAAACTAATGAAACGAAAACAACTGTTCTTTCATATAAGTTTTTATAACTTTTTAGGGAGAGTGGCAAAAACAAGGGTTCTAGGATCGCGATTATTATGACAAAGCCCACCTTGCGGTCATTACGGCCTCTAGATGACGAATGACTTCACAGATTGCTAATGAATTAAATTTGATAAAGGCCTCATTAAAAAAAAAAACAAAAAAAAAGATAGGATTGGCCATGATATATGCCCACAAATATAAAATAGGAATATCACAGTGTTTGAGAGAGAGAAAGCAAATGTAAGAACTGAAAGAGAACTTTCAGTTCTTACATATATTTAAATAAATATTTGTGGATATGACGGTTCTCCGTCATATTTATTTATTTAAACATGAATTTAAATATCATGAAGAAGCCAGTGGCGTAGTTATTGACCAAGTTTTTTCATTGGATGTTGCGATTTCATTGGATGAGAGGATGGTTCAGGTACCTACTGGACAAGCTTGCTTCATCTATCTATACTCTATCAATGTCTTAGGCTCTACAGAATCTCGTTGAGTGAATTGACTGACGTTGTCTTCATTATCTAGTAAAGATGTAAAGGCATTTTAACCTATTACCTCAATGGCTAGTTTCGCGTACCAGAAGTTCCTCAAAACAAACATGCAGTTTCCCACACCGATAGAACCTTATGATGATGATTGGAGCTGAGTCCGTGGGCGGGCCGGCGCCGTCTCAACAACGTAATGACGATCCTTCCGTATAATAACCGTTTTCATCCAACATCGTGATCGTTTAGCTCTATTGAATGTAAAAAGACTATCCGAAAAAAAAACGGAAAACCATATTTAAGAAAAAAAAAAAAACGAAAACAAAAAAAAAATTCATAGAAAATGAAGTCTTATCAAAATTTTCGATTCCTACGGGATTAATCGGCATTTTAACCGAAAAATGTGCTTCGAAGATATAGACGATTACCATTGGTCTAGACTAGAACAAAAAAAAAACTTTTTCTCGGATCTTTAGACTTTTAAAATCCTTAGAAAACGTCTAAGGTGGTAGTCAGAGGCACGTCCAAATATATTTCTGGCAAATGCCCAATTATAGTCTGGAAAAAAATAATAGACATAAATGGGGGCGCCACTGTGCAAGCTAAATACGCGAAATAGATAAATTCTCTTTTAGAAGGAAATTATTCCTTCTGACTGACGTCTTCGGTATAGTCCGGCAAAAACGGGTAGACACGGCAACTAAAATTTCAGTACCTACTTTGGAAACCCTTTCTCTACTAATCTATGGTAAAGTACAGGTTTCTTGTTTATACAGGCGCCGAAGACGTCAGCCAGAAGTATTAATTTACTTCTAAAAGAGAATCTATCTATTTCGCGTATTTAGTTTGCACAGTGGCGCCCCCATTTATTTCTATTATTTTGTGTCGGACTATACCTGTACCATAGACAAGAAACCTGTACTTTACCATAGATTAGTAGAGAAAGGGTTTCCATTGTAATGAAATTTTAGTTGCCGTCTCTACCCGTTTTAGTCAGACTATAAGTAAGTATAAAGAATTTTCAAAACTACTAAAGATCTTTCGTAGTTTTGAAAATTAAACTTTTTGAAAACTTAATTCTTTTTATCCATCTTTCGTAGTTAGTTATACTGCTTATCAAGAAACACTTTATATTCAATCAGACAGTATTACCGGCGCAATACAAAAGAAACAAGCGATAAAGAAGTCGTAAGCAAATAAACATCGTCCAGCGTAGCTAAAATGGTCGCTATTGCAGCATCGCGGTGAAGGAATTGAGCTATTGCCATCTCTTTTCACTCTAAGTCAATGAAAAGAGATAGCAATAGTTCAATTCGTTCACCGCGATGCTGCAATAGCGACCATTTTAGCTACGCTGATCCGCAAATCCCGCGCCCGCTAAATCGAATCAATACGAAAATGAAGCGTGGTACAAGCCATAAGCGGTAGCGTGATTAAATCTCTCAAGGGCTCTACTTCTGATTGATTTTGATTTTGAATGAAATCATTATACTCAAAAAAGGAATGAGGTGAATTTCTGCTCACATCATCAAATCTTTTGGGTATCCTGCAGTGCGATTCATCATTCGGAATGTATTCCTAATTACGAAAGTGACGTTTTTTTGCTGACAAAACGTCAACATTCCGAAGAAAATCATCGAATCGGATGCATTTTTGGAAGTCTGAATCGCACATGAAACTCGCTGCAGTCGCTGCCGGCTTCTGTTTGCCCGAAAACTATAAACACTCTTCAAGTCAAGAGTGAGTAGGTGTCTTCTAGACCTTTACCGTAAGGTAAATGAATGATAAAGATTTTGTGATCTATCGTCACTTACCTTACACATCGTCGCATCGCTTACCATCAAGTGAGATTGTGGACAAACAAAAGTCTATCTGCAAGTATCAAGGAGATGTCAGAGACAGGACAAATGCATACTTAGCATAATGATCTCACATCATTTTGATTTTTTAATCGTAATTCATATAATAGTGAGGTGGTATATTAAGTGTTTTTTTCCTTTGTTCCTCAGATATAACTTACTACATTTTTTTATGAAAAAATGCCCGTATTATTTTAGCACACCATTAATACCAAAAGCTCTCATATCTTCATAAAACGCAATCAAAAACACTTTCCTTACCCGAACACCTACAACTTAGCGTCAAGGGTGAGAGGGGCCGATTCCCCGAGGATTTTACTTTTCAACCCCTGTTATTGTTTCAATCTCTCGCCGCAAACTTCGATATAGCGAGTGAATTGAAAAACTTGAGTAGGTACAAGATTTAGAAGTTGATTTTGCCTTTGTGCGACATTTTTTGTTTCGATGAAGATAACTGCTTTTATATGTGAAGGTTTTAGGTTTAATCTGTGACGGTGACGGAGTTTTAGGCCGCCTGAAAGCCTGCGCTTTGGTACCTATATATAATTATGTGAGCCCAACTCGTGATTTTTAAATAAAAAAAAAACAAATACAAAATACAATACAAAAGGGGGACCGACCATTTAAGATGCCCCCCCTGATTTTTTTTAAATATGTACCTATACTTACTTACTTAATATTAAAAAAATATATAGAAATATAGATATAAAATAAAGATCAACTTTGCCCTCTTGTTGCACAAATAACTATTGTTCAGTCAAAATTTGTCAAATCATGATATTTACAGGGTTGGTGTACGGTGTATGTATTTAGAAAGCTTTCTGTATAGGTACTAACTCAATTTTGACATGAGTGTGGATTGGTTCCGGTTTGCTTATAGTGGTCATTGCCTTGTGAGATTATGTTCTGCATTCTATCTGTTTCACAACAAAGGTTTACTCAAAACCTCACTAGATGGCAGCACAGGAAAAAATAGAACGCGCTATCGAAACGTTTTGCGATTTGGGTGAATTCTTCTCATAATCATTATTTAACAGACAATTTTCACTGAAAAAAAATGATAAATGACTGATTTTTGGACATTGAGTGGACTTTTTCTCCGCTCGATGCATTATTTAACCACCGTATTTAATATGATCAAGTGGTCCAATGCATGCTCTCTCTGACGCATATATGGGTTGGATTGGAGTGCGGGTTTACTTATTTTGTGTAGTTTAGTTTACTAACATTAGGGAGTGTACACATTGCGTTTTTTGCAGCGCGTTATAATACAATACAAACGCTATGTCGATACAAACGCGATTCGAACGCGCAGCCCCCCTCCCGGTTCGCTGTTGTATGAAAAAAAACGCGTTGCGAACGCGCGTTTGTATCGATACAAACGCGCAGCTCAAAAACGCGCTGCAGAAAACGCAATGTGTACACTCCCTTAGGTTTAAGATAGTGATAAGGTACTTACGTTTTCGGTTCAAGCAATTGCGATTTTGGCTACGATTCTCAGGAAAACGGTGACCGTCATATAAACGCCGTAAAGTTGTTTTTGGTGGAGTAATGTTTATGAAGTTATGACTTTGCCGACCAGGCAGAGATTTGTGTAGGTAGTTAGTGTATTCGGTCCATTCAACCTCGTTGAAGAATAGATTCGGATGAAAGTTGAAATAATTATAGTGACGTCATCATAATCATCACAAAATATGGTTTCTGTGGTATTACAATTTCTGCTCTAACGATTAACAAAGAGCTTAGATACTGATACGGCCACGCGATGTAGTAGTGTATTACTTACCTATTAATTATAAATATTTTTTTTTGTGTTAATTCACACTTGGGTAATATTTTACTGAAAATGAAAAGTCCTACCAAAATTTTCGATTCCGACGGGATTCGAACCCGCATTGATACAAGCGATCCTCCTCAAGCCGGAGTGCCTTAACCGCTCGGACACGGAATCCACTTTCGTTGGGTCGAAAACTTTGTTATGCCCATTTGTCGGTTCTAGCACCGATTAGCGCCATCTACATGCGGTTTCGAATTCCGTTGGAATCGAAAATTTTGATAAAACTCATAATTTACAATAAAATATTATAAATAGGTAGGTACTTACCTTTAACAAAGACTGCTGACCGAAGACGTTATTTTTCGTTACGACGACGTTACGACGTTACGACGTTAAGTAGTTAGACATCCTTCATGTGACGGCCATCGCCTTTTAGACTTATCCAAAGGATTCATTGTCATCCACGATTAACAAAATGATCCATGATGATATCAGACCATCCGTGTGCAAAGCCAAGGTCATACTTAATGATCACTATATTATAGTACACTCAGCACTATAAAGGTGAACCCATACCTATCGAAGCCGAACCGAACGAATCGACTAAAACGAATTTTAGAATTCTTAAGGCTCAAACACATGTTGGGCCAGCTTAGGCGAACTTAGGCGAGTGCGAGAAGCGAATCGATGCAAGGCGAGAGCGATAGAGAGGCAATGCGACCCTGGGCCAACATGTCCTAGCGCCTTTAAGGCTCAAACACACGCTGGCCCAGGCTCGCCGAACGCGTTGCCTCTATTTCGCTCTCGCCTTGCATCGATTCGCCTTCTCGCTCGCACTCGCCCAGGCTCGCCAAAGCTGGCCCAGCGTGTGTTTGCACTATTAATCTGAAATCGTATCAAACCTCGCACACCTGCGTAAGTTTTATTCTGTGGTTGACTGTACTTTATGTACCTGTAATTGTGCATTTGCAGAAATATATAAGTCGTGACATTGCCTTTTTATGGCCGTGAATAGCAAAAGTTAGATTATATTCTCATTATAGAGGTTTCGTGGCTTGTGGCTTATTGCCCATGAATTCTGAAGAATCTTGAGGTCATTAGAAAATAATTAGAAGTAAAGTTCGTATGACCGTATCAGCTAGTTGGCTTTCAGGGCCCCAATTCCTTTATTTTACAACGTCAACCATTCAAGTAGGTATACCTAATTGCCGCTGCGTTTTGTTTCGTTCTCCAAAATGACAGTAATTTGCAAAACCTCATTGGTAACGTCATCACAACAGAGTAACCTAACCTCATTGGTCATTAGTAGATAGAAACAAAACGAAATAGTTGAACGTTTACTTTGGTTGATAAAAAGTTTTTAGTAGAATCGGCCTACTGGGCAGTTTATTAATAGGCGTGAGATCTGTGTAGGTAGGTACCTATACTATGTCTAATTCTGATTCTATGTCTAAATCTAAGTACTATTCGAATTCGACCAAACTGGATTAAGTTTAGTCTCGAAAGTAAACTATTTTGAATATTTTGACATTGTAAAGTTGACACCTTATAACCAGGATAATTTGTATGGACATAATAATGTTCGGTAAGTTCGGTTGCGCTTTCTAAACAATTGTATTTCGTATTATGTCGTCTAGCTAATAGTCTGTCGAATCCAGCCGTAGTATAGTCGTGAGAATGTTTAATTTACAATCAAAATAACTACAAGACATCTTTTAACAACACAGAAGTTCTTCTATGCACTCGTATTCGTTCTCTCGTTCTCGTCTCACCTCGTTTCCCCGCCGGAAGCGCCGAGCCTGTGCAGGAAATACACGAGATTGGACAAAAATTGCCGTCATTCGCCCACGTCATTCACTCCGACACCGGATAACGAGCTCTGATTGGTCGCTCGCCAACAAGGTTAACGATATTCCAATTTCAAATTCTCTTTTTCAAATCTAGAATTAGATGTCGAATTAGTCATAGAGTGATAATAAAGTATGACGTCCCCTCAATACTGTTCTATTTTTTATTTGACTTAAAAAAGGAGGTTTTCAATTCGACATTTTTTTCTTATGTCGTGATGACTGTGAAATAAATTATAAACAAGCCGTAGATAGATCATTTCAGATCCTTTAAAGATGTCAAATAAAATTATAATATTCATACTTGGGCTGTTTATCATTTGTATCCCAAATAAGGCACTGAGTCCACACAATGAATAAAAGTAAAGTGTCAACCAAACAAATGCCAGGTGAAAACTCAACTAACCAAATAAGTAAGCTTTCTATTAGAAAAAGTCTATCAAAGCGCAAAAAGTCTGCACTATAAAGAACAATGTCACAATCATTGAAACGCTTTTTGTTAAAAATGATGTTTTATGGCTAAATTATGCGACGACGATCAAATGTCTTCAACGTGGCATTCGAATCGTAAGTTCACTTAGAGTCGAAAGGGATGGTTATCGTGCAAGGTATGAACAGAACTTAAACGTTCATCGCCATCAAAATATATAAATAAATAAATAAATAATAAAGAAGTGTGTCAGGATCGTAGTAAGTGGCGATCTGTGGTCTCTGCCTACGCCTATGATGGGATACAGGCGTGAGTTTATGTATGTACATTGTATGTATGTAAATAAATAATAATGCTAGACATTTCATACAACATCATATATGTAGACCCAAGCTAAGCAGAGCTTGTGTTATGGGAACCACCATGACTGATATACTTACTACTTATATTGAAATGTTTTATGGACACAGGATTTTATCGCGTAATTTACCTTATTTATCCCGACGTTTCGGCTATGTTACAATAGCCGTGGTCGTGGCCAGTCTGCCCGCGACGAAAGTTTGAAAAAGACTACTTACTTACTTACTACTTATATTTACTTTTTTTTTGTAAATACGGAACGTACACTATTATACATAGAAAACCCAGACCCGAGACAAACATTTGCAGATCATACAAACATTTGTCTCGCAGCGGGGATCGAACCCGCAACCTCCTGAGTTCCAAGCGGGCGTTCACCCATTGCGCCACAGAGCTTTTATTAGCTACACGATCAGTCGTGAACTTATTATTATTATCAGCCGTAAGTGTCCCACTGCTGGGCAAAGGCCTCCCCCCACTCCCTCCAGACATCGCGGTCTTCAGCAACAACCCTCCAAAAATTGCAAAAATTGCTCGAGTTCATCCGGCCATCTCCGTTTTCGTCTACCGCGTCGCCTTCTCTTCTTATTTAAATTATTTAATTTCCTATGTTTACTGCTTGTCATAAGTTCATACTTACAAGTGTTCAATACTTACCTCACTATCAATGCTTTCTATAGCCATTGTACTCTACTCCGAGACATTGTAGAATTTAATGTACTTTTTACAGCATTTGACTCTATTATGACTTAATAAGCAGCAACGTGTTAATATTAAGTGAACCAATAATTTTGCTATTATCGTAAATGTCAGCTTGGAAGGAAACTGTTGATCTAATTGCAAACTGCTAACTGGCAGCTTTCTTGTGTGGTTTTGTGGTTAGCTTTTGGTACAGTCAGAGACATGAAAGCATGTCATAACTCAAAGATATAGGTAAGTAGATGATAAAATCACACTAATACGTGTATTATAAATGCGAAGGTTTGGATGGATGGATGTATGTTTGTTCCTCTCTAACTCGACAACCACTGAACCGATTTTGCTGAAATTTAAAGTAAGTACCTACTTATAGATAGATAGTGACCGGGAATAGGACATACTTTCTATCCCATAAATGAGCTTCCATGGGATAATATAAAATGCGGGCGAAACCGCGGGCAGAAACTTGTTGCACAATAAGTCATTGCAAAGGACGACTAAATTTTTACTTTTTCGGAGGTGATATAAAAAGCTTCGCCTGAAGGCTCATGTTTTAGTTTTCGCAAGAAATCTTAATCATCATCATGATTGGCCTCGATATGATTTCTGCGTCCATATGGTAGATTCAGCACTTACGTCTAGTCAGGCTGAAACGGCCAAGGGAAACGGCTATAATACAGCTACAACCGCAAATATTTTTATCGCATCTTGTTATCACTAAATAGCCTGCATTTCAACAACCAAAGAGGTCAAAACATCTATGTAACGTAATGATATCTATGTAACCTTTACCATATAGATATTTTGACCTTTTTGGTTATGTACTAGTACTAGGTATGTTACTAACATACCGAGCTTTCAAGGATGTCAAGATGTTATTCAAAAATTGTGTTGTTCTTACGAACAATCGACAATCCAACTATTATTATAACGTTTCAATAACATATAAACTTGCTAATTTTGTAACGCAAAGTATCACACTACATAAACAACCTATTACATTTATTTTAGTTGAATAGGTTTTTATATCTTTTGTAACTTTTATTATAATTTATACGTTTCAATGTGTATTTTGTGTGCTTAGTGGCAAATAAATTATGTGTTTATGTCTATGTCTATGTCTACGTATTATAAGTTTATTTATAAGTACCTATTTTTAATGTAACGCGTAATATTTACAGTACCTAGTTGGAATTTAGGCTGCTTATAGTAAGTATGCGAACACTATTAACGGAAGCTAGTATGTAAACTATGACGTAGCATGTCCAAAAAAGAACAAGTAACCTAGGGAGGGCATGTAACTTAGTAATTCACGGCACGTTTGAATCGGTCACGTATGAATGCAATCGTCCCCTCAGTTTTTGTCGATTATAACTGCTTACGAACGTTAATTAATTACTAGAATTATGGTAGATGTCAAGGTCGACTTAACTCGTTTGTTTATGTCACACAGGCGTCTATTAATAAACTCCGCTCAACTTGAGTCTAAGTTGCACCACGGATTTAACTATTGCCATCCTTATTTGTCACTGTCTAGCACTGAGCATTGACCTGTGACTATTGTGTGTTATTTTGTTTTTAGCTTAGTTTAGTTGTTTTTAGTTTTTAGGGTTCCGTACCTTAAAAGGTAAAAAAAGGAACCCTTATAAGATCACTTTCTTGTCCGTCTGTCTGTCTGTCTGTCTGTCTGTCTGTCTGTCCGTCTGTCCGTGTGTCACCATCGATTATCTCAGGAACGGGTAGAGCTAGCAAGTTGAAATTTATACCATATACTAAAGTCTATAGTCCTTATTGTGAGTATAAAAATCAAGGTCCTGAGTCAACACTATAAAAAGATATAGACAAATTTAGGTTTTCGTGAAAACTTGTGAGTACCAAAACTTACCTTAATTATCAACTTTTTTTATTTTTCGGAATTTTTCCTTTATTTGTGCTGTAAGTCCTTGCTTGTAACCAAAATTGACAATTCTAGGTCAACCGGAAGTACCCTAGAGGTTTTGGGTCGAAAACCTAAATGGTAGTTCCCGTTAACCTAGAATCACGAAATTTGGCAAAAAGCAAGGTCTTATAGCACAAATAAAGGAAAAATTCCAAAAAGTTAAAAAAGTTGAAAATAAAGGGTGTTCCCATAGTTGACGCCAATTAAAATTTTCCTCCGAGTTGTATGGGCGCTCATACAATTAAGCGGACTAGCTTAATTGGCACCATGGCTAGGTACGGAACCCTCGGCGTACGAGTTCGACTCGCACTTGACCGGTTTTATTTTGTAGGAATTTAGTTTTGTATAATCTTAATTTAATTTAGCATAAGAGTATTTATAAGTAACCTATGTACCTAAGTCATACGATTAAATAAATAAAATAACTGTCTAACAAACATAGGTAAGTACCAAGATTTATGAAAATAATGTAATGTAAAAAACAAAAAAATGCTACATCATTTCATCATTGATCGTTTGGCGTTGACTACCAAGTTGTCAGTTTTTGCATGATCCGTTCAACAAAAGATAATTGTTGAAAACAATAGCGTGCTTTATCAATTGGCCACTTATAGCACCAATAAATGTCCTGTATGCATATCTGCATAATGTTTTTGTGGCTGTCATTACTTGCCTATTTAGGAACCTACTGTCAATATCATTTGCAGATTATTTTTAACCAACTTCTAGAAAAGCTGAATAATATAGAGACTTGTTTAACTTCTGTGGCACAACGACTGTATAAAAAACTCAGGCCTTTATTACATCTTTACTAGATGATTTATACAGTGTCAGGACGCAATCTTTGCCTACACTTACCGGGACACTGTAATGCCTGGGACATTGTTGAGATGGTGTAGGTTTATCCAGCACCTAAGCTGCGGATGTCCTCACGATGTTTTCCTTTACCGTTTAAAGCTCGTGATAATGCGCATATAAATTTTTCGAAACGAAAAATTCATTGATGCACGGCCAGGATTCGATCCCACAACCTTCATATGATCACGACTCTATTCACAAAGTGCGGTAGACATTCTCTCAGATCATTAAGCATTTAAGATCTTTCGAAGGGGGGTAGTCAGATGTAAATCCAAATAGATAGATAAGTCTTTTATTTATTGAACACAATACATTTGTCTGTTAAATAGTGTCTTAAAGCCTATGTTAGGTTTTACTAGACACTATGGTTCTCTTAACACAATGATTGTAAGAATAGGAGCAGACACCAAATTTCAACCTTTAGGTAAATTATTATATAAATTACATAATAAGCTAGCACGCACAGGGACATACTTCCATTACAAATTCGTAAAACTTTGCTACATAATTTGATACATGGCTTTCCGCGATAGTCACGCGGTCCTATTTAATAGTTCTTACCTATATAACATAACGTATAGAAATATATAATGTCTGGTATGTGTGATATGAATATGACTATCAAGCTCAAATATCCGGCGCAGGACGAGACGGCGGGGTAATATCCGCGCCTCGGGCTGTGGGCCACTGGGGTACCCTGAACCCCTTCATATCTGACCTTTACTTACTTTTATTAGAGGCACACTGAAATATGGAACATATTATTTTGTAACATAAAAAAGTATTGCAGTAGGTACATACCTACTAAAAATTACCTAAGTATTTTAAAAGTCCTTTTAGTATGAAAGTATGACTATTATACTCCACTTTCAAAATTCCTCTCTTTATTAACAAATACTATGTAAAGTAAAGTAAAGTAAAGTAATATTTATTGAAAAAGACGAACACATTATCTGCTATTAAACGTAGGTTAATAGGGTTAGTGTGACATCTGGTTCTCGTCAATTATTTTTATGTGAAAGTAAAGAGAATCAATAAAATAAAAATCAAAACCATTTCCATATCCCGTAACGAATTGAAATACAAATGGGGACGCACGATAAACTGCAGCGTAGTTTATGATGTGTCCCCTCGCCGGCGGCTGTGGGTTAGTGAGTCTGTAGAGCACCCTCTGTACTTTATCAACTGATGGCTAAATTATAACTAACTAACTTAGGCCTTTACATCTTTACTAGATGATTTATAAAGTGTCAGGAGGCAATCTTTTGCGTACACTTATCAGGACACTGTAGTGCCTGGGACACTGTTGAGATGGAGTAGGCTTGCCCAGCTACGCCATCCTCTCAGCTTACCGGCCATATCCACATATCATATGGCTAAATTATATGATCTTACTTATAAAGTAATGTTTTTATGCCTAAGATTCGAAATAAACGAAACGGAACATGATCATGACTGAATCCCCATTTATTTTAAAGATATTCAAGGATATATAATTTAAGATATTTAGTCACCTAATAAGACCACCTAGGAAGACCACATGCCAGATGGATGGACGACACAGTTGCCGTACAGGATAAGACCTGGATGCAAAAGGCCCAGAGTAGAACATTTTGGTGGGTAAAGATGATGATGATGTATTCACCTATAACTTTAATAACCAGACAGAACAAATTAATTTGTTCATCACACAAATGTTTGTCATTGTTGGGAATCAAACCCACGACCTATAGCGCAGAAACCAGAGCTACCAAATAAGTTGAGAGGCCAATCAATTACAGCTCCTATAGTTGTCATAACAATTCCTATTAAATGAGATAAAAGAATTGCTTAGCGCCCATTCTACCGCCCTTATCTATACGAATATCTATATCTAAGTAACCATTTTAGAATGATAACATAGAATTGCCAACTACCACCCAAGTTTGTTGAAAGTTCACAACCGCAAGTAGAGTCAGACCGTCAAGGACGCGTCGTATCAAAAGCTCGCGAGTTTATTTGCCAACTGTCCTCCGTAGAGGGCGGACGGCAATCGAGATTATTGAGTTTTCCGACATAAAGACAGGCCCTCCCGGCAAATCACTTTACTGTTAGACTGTGCCTATGCGTGAAGCGGAGCGACTAGCGGGAACCTACAGCCTCCTTTTGCAGTAGCAGGGTCTTCTTTCTACCTTTGGGTAGATAGGTAAGGGCGTCGCACAATGCTTTGCCCTGGCTCCACCGACGGCAGCTGAGGTGTTGCCCGTGAGGGCGGTGCTCTCCTGATATAGAAACAATAGGTACCACAATTTGTATTTTTTTTTTCCTTTAATTTTTTTTTCTTTTTGTGCAAAAAAAAAGATAAAATCTTTTTTTTTTTACAAGTTGGCGAGGCATGTCAAGGATAGTACAGACAACTCAAATTCATGTAATTTCATTCGGAAAATGAAACCTTGACTTTCTTTAAGGAATTAAGCGCCGTTTACATGGTGCGTTTTGTATATTCAATGTGTCAGCATTAAGTGAACTTATGGTAATAAGTACCTAAACACGGAACTGTTGTATTTAACTATCAATCTGATGATCTTAAGTTTGATCATGATTTGTAGCATCGTCTTGACCGTTTTCCTAATAAAATCCATATGTAAAAGCTTTGAAACCCATCATCATCATTGAGCCCTCATCCCACGTTGTGGGGCACAACATGTTTTCCTCTTCCACTATCATTCGTCAACTCTGAATCCATTCCTCTCTCATTCATATCCGCTTTCATACAATCCAACCACTTCTTCGGCCTTCCTCTACTTGCGTACAATCTTTGCTTGCGTACTACCCTGAAACAATAAATAACATAATGTGGTCACAATCACCTTTTTTACTACGTCGTAGGAACGTCGTAGCTTTTTCGTCGCAATTAAACTCATTCCAAACCTCTAGCGGACATAGACCAGTTAACTATCGCTGTCTCTGATCGCTCCGCCCATACCACAGCCCACGTTCTTATTGTAACAGTGTATCCGCACGCTAGGTAGTCGCGGTCGAGTTTGTTACTGGAATTGTATGAGGGTGGAATCTCTTTAAGGCTCGACTGCGGAAATAATATGCGACGAATGCAATCTACGATGACAACGCTTTTTGTTTTGCTTATTTATGACAATTGTTTTGAGAAATATCTTCAAGTTGTGTTGGCCTAGGGCTTAATGGAATGAACTGAAGCTCTCGAAGGACTGTTTATATCTACAGACACGTAGCATGCCAGTATATAATCCATAATAATAATATATACTTACAATAATATTTATTTATTTATTTCATAAGTAAAATGTAATGTTTATAGTAAGTACGTAAAAAAAAAAAAAAAAAAAAAAAAAAAAAACTCGCCGCAATATAATCTACATACCAAACTAAACCCATCAGTTTCAAGACTATTATTTCATTAAAGTTGATACAAATTAATCCGTATTTACAAGCACTACCAGGTCTCATGAGAATCCCTGTTGCCCGTCAACTTACAACACTCCACACTCCTTTGACAAATAACGCTTAATTGAAAACGGGCTGTGCGGTTCAAGGAACAAGATGTGAGGCTTAAGCGGTACAGTTACAACACTCACAATTTTATAACAACTTTTTTTTATACTACTAAGATAGCAGACAAACATACGGCCCACCTGATGGTAAGCGGTTACCGTAGCATGGACGCCTGTGACACCAGAAGAGTCACACTCGCGCTGCTGACCCTTTAAAAGTAGAATCATTGCGCCGACAACACAATGGAGAAGACTGCTCCACCAGTTGTCACTGCAGCGCTTCCTCGCAGAGCTCTGGTAACCTTACTCACCGCAGGAACACAACACCATTCGAGAAGAATGATGTTATTTGGCTGTTATATCCTGTAAAAAAACGGAGGTACTTCCACAGTCGGGTTGCTCGAATATAGAGTGAGAAAAACCCACTATGCCCTTCCTCTCCTAAAATACTTACTTAAATACCTACAATTAAGTATTATTGGCTCAATGGAGGCACGATCACCAGATCAGGGCATAACACGACGAATATTCTATTCTATTTCTATTTCTATAATATCAAAACGGGCGACACGCGTAATTTCTATGTGCACTCTGTAATACTTTCCAATGCGTTGCAACTTGCTGCGGCAGAAAAACAGTTATCAGCACGTACCTAAAATATAATAAGCAAACATTATGTCCAAATTAATAATAGGTAAGCACAATCAGTAAAGCTCGCGTTGAAATCTTTTCTATGTGTATTTAGGGAGTGTAGCTGTTCTACGAAGTTTCGTAGCACAGATTGTTTGTAAGAATATTTTTTCCTATTCCTCACAAGTTCCGCCGTCGGCTTCGTTCACGTGCTACCACTATGACACTTAAGGACCAGTGCAGCTTTCTACCCTTGAAATACTTTTTCAAATCGGATGAGTAGTTTCGGAGATTGCCTCCTACATCCAAAATTACAAACTTTACCTGTAGACTTAAGTTGTTAGACTATTGATTTACTTTATTATGCATATTAATTTCACAATTTAGCAAGATAGATAAGGTTTTATTTCTTTTCTGTTTTGTCAATGAAAGGAAGGAACAAAATAGTTTCAACAAACGAACAAAAAGCTAACTTTCATATAGTGACTCTCTCTCTTGTAACTTATGCCACAGGCTAATCGTCAGGGGTGCTCAACCCCGATGCAAGAGTGTTGCCTGTAACAACAACTTTAGCCACCGTTCGCCACCCCTGCCAACTTTGCTCCTGTTAGCCTAAATAGGCCTTTTTGCCTATTAAATGTTTTCTTTACGAATGAGGCCTCTTTCTGTTTGGAGTGAAAACAGTTTGAATACTCTACTTGTTCATTAGCGTTACTTAAGGGACCGGCGAACGTACCTACTTACCTAGGAACGTAATACCAAAATAATTTAAAATTTGAGCATATTTTTATCACTTTATGTTATTATTTGGATAAAGGCAGTATTTATCTAGGTTCCTGTTAAACTTTTGTTTCAAAAAACTTACTATAGAACAAATGAAAAGAAAAAATGCCATTTTTGGTGTACCTACAAAGATTTCAATTCAATTGGCTTACATTTCTTTTTAGGTAAGTTTTTCGGAACAAAAGTTTAACAGGAACCTAGATAAATACCTACTCTCCTAATCTAACAACATAAACTGATATAAACATGCTTACATTTTAAATGATTTCGGTATTACGTTTTTATGGAAATTCGCCGGTCGCAGCCCTCTTAAGTTTGGTGACAGACTAGGGATGTGCCGATCCGATCCGATCTTTCAGAAGATCGGATCGCTTGCATACGATCAAGCGATTTTTCGGATCGTATGAAAGCCATTCGATTTTTTAGCGGATCGAATGAACTACACCAGAGATCGGATCGGATCAAAAAGATCGAATGAATCAACTAAACGTTTATGTAAGATTGTTATTATCGGGGCTTTAATCACAACTTGGACGGTGTAATAAGTAACTAGCAAAATAAAACACATCACTTTACCTGAAAGTTGCTAAGTCGTGTGAGTCTTCCAAATCATCTATTAATTTTATTGTTTTTAAAGTGTAAACATAAAAGATTGGCACTTAAAAGCATTAATCTGAAAGGTTGACATGTTTATTTGCAATGCAAGTTTGATTTGCATATTAAAATAACATTTTAAAACTACCTTAATTGGTTTAATTTCATTCGATCTTTTGATACGATCTTTTGAAAATCGGATCGATACAATGCGATCCGATCCACGGATCGGATCGAGACATTACGATCCGTTACGATCCTAAAAATCGGATCAAATGAAAAGATCGCACATCCCTATGACAGACATAACAAACTCAACTGTGTTCTTTGTATAAGGTTTCAGAATAGCTCCTCAGAATGCAGAATATTGCTCACTTTTAGATTTCTACCAGTGGAATCGGCCCGTTAACTACTAGGTAAGGATTGATGAAGCACCTGGGACCATCTTCTCATCACAAAACTAGAGAATTGTGAACATTTATTCAGTTTTAAACTATGCAAAGACAGACTTGCGAGGTCTACAGCTCACAGAGCACTAGTATTTTATTTTAATTAGGCTATAACTTCTGTCCTACTTATAAAAGTGTCTAATAATTTTGACGACCTTTGTAGTGTAATTGACATTGTCGTCTTAGACGTTCTTACGAGTCGATAACAAAATGCTAAACATCTGAAGTTGTAGAGTATAATATTAAAATGAACATGTACATTATAATACTTTTATAGACAGTTAATTAGAACGTAAGCAAAAAAAAACTGATCTAAATATAAAATACGGTGGCCACACGTCTCATAAAAATCCGACTTTAGTGGACATATTGAAGGGTAGTTAGTGGTCGGGACGCAAGGATTTATGTACCCATAGTGCCTGGACCGCAAGTACGAGGGACCTTAGTTTATTATTTTGCACTAAACATATGAAAATGACCTGTCAGTTTTTTTATTCAAACAAGTTGAAATGAGGCTTTATACACTAAAATTGTCGCAAAGTTTTTATCTGTTAAAAATACTTTTTTTGACAAATAAACAAAAGCGCCTACGGGACGATTGACCTACAGTCAAACATGCGATGGACTTTTATGTAAATTAACTATTTTGTTGACTCCAATTAATTGACAATTAGTTGACCACCTCTGTGGCGCAGTGGGTGAAGGCCCGCTTGAGACGCAGGAGGTTGCGGGATCGATACCCAAATAAAAAAAAAATTGTACAAATGGTCCAGGTCTAAGAAGATTCAGTGTGTGACGAGAAAACGCCCTATATTGGCTAATCTTCTTCTTCTTTCGAGTCGATGTAATCAAGTTTTAGACCAGTTTTTAAAGCCATTTTAGCCAATAAGTGGCCACATCCACGGCACTGTAGCAAAATGGGCTAATAATGTGCAAAGAAAAAAGTACTATTTTTGACATTCATTATTGTTCACCGGACATCTATCTCCCACACCTCTATTGTTCAAATTCGCGTGTCCGCCTGATGGATGCGTATGATGGATGGAGGAAGTGAGGAGCCCATCAGCGGATCTAATTAACCACCCCAGGGCGAACTGTTCATTTCATCGTAAGTTGTTTTTGGTCGAGCTTTTGATGGCACGTGGACGGTTTTTTTAACGTTTAAAAAAACCGTCGTTAGGTTAATCTAAAAATAGTTTTTATTGGAAATTATTGCCAGTGTCCACGTTTAGACTCTAATTAGTTTTTTATTATTGCACCTTATTTCGCTATTGCTTCACTCATGTAAGGTATTACGCGTTCGTACTTAGCAAAACTCAAGTTCACTGAGCTTGAGTAGTGTCTCAAGCATTAGTTTTTTAAACATATCGAATTCATGTAAGTTTGTTTTCCAGCCTACTGAACTAACATATTGATAATTTGTAACTACCTACGCTGTAATTCAGAACATAAAAAAAATCCTTTACAAAAATAAGTTTGACTACTTATTCATACCTAGCTCTATTTTGCGCTGGTACGTATACCTAGTAAAAATAATAAATTCAACTACATAATACCTATCTAAAAGAATCATACATAAACAAAGCACGTTATCAAATTGGGCTCAGATAAACCATTTTGTCATCGTAATAAAAACAAACCTGGCTGAATAGAATTATTATTTTAAAAATAGAACCAGAAAAAGTTGAACAGTTTCGTGCTGTCAAAGTGACAGCGACGGCGCCGGGATGGAGACGTCAATAGGCCTACGTTTGGTTAAAGAAAACAAAACAAATTATCGGTTGATTTCGAGTCAGGGCGTAATTTGAAGAACATTTTAGAGATGGGGAGTTTTTATTATGTCACGATGAGTAAGAACTTGACTTTACTTTTAGTTGTTTACGTAAATACATTGCTATCACATTACATGAATCTAAAAAATGCTTATAAATTGCTCTTTCTCACAACTCACACTTTGAAATATTTAACACAGGATTTTTATTATTTTTGGTTTTACATATCGATTTTTTTCAAAACGGATTTGGAATTTTGATAGTCTGTTTTACTTAAGAAGTGCTACTTTTTAGTTAGTGTATTTTATTTACTTAGCTTACATTTGACGTATTTGAGGATGAATGGAAGATACTGTTGTTGCACAGATTAGGTAGAGATACTACGTATCAGATGGAAATGTCGGGTACAGTGCCACAAGTATAAGTTGGCGGTGGCGATTTGAGGAACTAAAACGGAAAAACGGAAAAAGAGTATTATGATGCGAAATATCTTAAACTATCTTAAACAAATACGCAAATGATTAAATCTTTCTTACATATTTTCCCAAATTTCGTGGTATTTTCTGTACAATTAATTATATTTTTTGAACACAGTGGCGCTCAGCCGCGCCAAGTTATACTTGTGGCACTGTACATTTTAGTGTAGACTTGTGTTCACAGAATAGATAGATGTTACTCGCTCCTGATTGCCTATTAGAAAACGATGTATGACGTTTCTTTTTTTTTTCTGCTACACCGGCACCGAGCAGAATTGTCATTCTACCAAACAAATTAATTTGGTAGGATTGCTTTTTTCATTCAATATTTCTAAGGCATTGATCTGAAGGCAATGCCATAGTAGAGGTCAGTGGCCTAAGGGAAAGAAGGTGTTGTTGATAGAAAACAACGAAACATAGATAATCATTTATTATTATTTTTTAAATTTTTTCTTAACACTACATAGTAGGTATATTAAACAAAGTCGCTTCCCGCTGTCTGTCCCTATGTAAAAAAAAACAGCATGTAAATCCGTTGCGTAGTTTTAAAGATTTAAGCAATGCTTAGATCTTTAAAACTACGCAAAAGATTTTGATGCGGTTTTTTTAATAGATAGAGTGATTCAACAGGAAGGTTTATACGTATAATACATACATAATAAAGTACCTAGAGAAACACTGATAAATCTTAGGTTTCTGTGATGTGTGATGTGACCAGTGCGAAGCCGGGGCGGGTCATAAAGGCCTCAAAATGTCTGTGACACACTTGGCGTCTTGAAATCTCGTTCAAACTCACGTTTCTCAACAAATCACTGCATGAACAATCGAGCCACTTTTTGAGTCTGATTACACTACACACTGGGAATATGGAATACAGCGGCCATTCGCAAATTTGTACAACCTGGTACAACACAACACATAACATACATCGTAGGTACTGAAGGTACAAACTGTTTGCAGCTAATAAGGAACAGAAATAGGCGGGGAAAATCAACAAACTAAATACACAATGATCGTTAGACATTAGAACGCAGAGCACAGACTACCCACATCCACAGAGATACCTACCCTCAAAGATCTCAATCATTCATTGACATTGCATCAAAATAGCAACTCATTCGGAATCGGAAGAGTTGAGGAGCGGAGAACGAAATGTCATAGGTACATCGTTTTCTAATCAAAGCACAGATTATATACAAGTCCAAGCTTCTGACTAGGAACATTTCTACCCGTGTGTTGTTGTGACTGAGATATTGTGAGAATGACGGATGATTGTATTTATTAAAATTTGGATTTATTGTGATTGTGACATGACAAACATTGTATGATGAATTTCGTTTTTGTTATTTATGTATCTCATATTTTCTGATTTAGTTAAGTATTGTAATTGGTGGTGCCGTGCTAATCAAATTAAATAATAAAAAGAAAAAAAACAATATTTCAGTTTTAACTCGAAAATTCAGGAATTGAACCTTACAATTTATGTTGGCTTTCCAACTCATCCTAAGTTATGTGATTCATTCTTTCCGTAGAACAACTAAAGCTCTCATTATAAATGATAAACCAGAAAAACGTTCTAGTTATCCGACCAGCCTCATACTAAAGAGGGTTATCTCATCCCACTACCAACAGACGTCATACAGTCATCCACTAGGCTCATTAGCTAACGATACATCCGTTAATTTGTTTGAGTTGCAATTAACATGTCCACCTCCAACTTACATCACTAGTCACTAAGCTCTAAAAAGAAAAAAAATATCGTTCGATTTTGAATTTTGACAGACGCTCACCGATCCTTTTAAAAAGTTACAAATCATGCTCTACCTCCTTGCTCTATACGGTTTGAAATAAGGTTCGAAATTAGTGATTTGAATTTGGAATAATGAATAAATTAATGTTGCCAGCCAGTAATAATCGTCTATAAGTGAATACAAACAGTATAATCCATTGTTGCCTGACGTTACGTTTAATATGTCTTGAGATGATGACGGTTTTAGAATAAAATCTTTATAGATAGGTATATTTTCTAAGGATAACATTGGCACTAAGAGGTGCCAACAATAAACGAAGTACTAGAATAAAAATGCATTTAGAAATAGAGTCATTTAGACTAACTTTATCAAAACGACGACCTAAAATTATGGGTGCAAAACTTTACAACAAACTTCCCCTTAAGATAAAATTAATTGAAAGTGATACATGTTTTCTAAACAAAGTAAAATCCCTTCTTCTGAGTAAAACACTATACAATGTCAAAGAATTTTTACATAATGACTATAAGCAATTTGACAGTGATATTCGTACCGCAGATTGACTTGCAAAATATACTTGGAGGTTTATTTATAATTAATAGTTTTAATATTTTGCGTCGACCTATTTTGCCTTAAATTCTTGAAATTTTAATTTTTAAATTACTTAATTTTTTTTATTTTTCTATGACAACGCCCCTATACAGCGATAAAGTACCAAAATGTTATAATTAATTAATTATTAGGAATTTTAATGAAAATAAATTTAATTGTCGCCCTCAGCAAACTAAATATTAATTTTACCTAAGTTATTTTTATTCTTTAAAATAGTTGAACAAATTATTGTAATTTTAGTTGACGAGTCATGGTATGTGGCACTTAATCTAGTACCTATAATTATGTATTTTATTAATGTGTAACCTCCTTGACAATAAACGATTCTATTCTATTCTATTCTATTCACTATAATCTACCTTTTTTATTAAAACAAGGTGTGTACCACGATTGGCAACAAACGTACCTAATTACTTACCTAGACAACTT
Source organism: Camptogramma bilineatum (assembly GCA_958496255.1). Lineage (NCBI taxonomy): Eukaryota > Metazoa > Arthropoda > Insecta > Lepidoptera > Geometridae > Camptogramma > Camptogramma bilineatum. The sequence continues at coordinate 15,664,155 of OY292459.1, forward strand.
AGCGTAACACGAAAGAACTAATTTACACGCCACCATTTTCGGAATTGTTGATAAGAAATACGTGTTCTGCAATCAATTGGCTGTTTTAGTATCCTATTACTAATATTTCCTTCGTATTCCAAATGGGTTGTGTAGATCTGTTAAGGTGTTGGATAATTTATTTAAACATGCATTTCCTTTAAGAAAACAATATTACAAACGTATAATTAGTCGATTATTTGCCTACAAATGGAAATAAAGAAATGCAATGAGGGAATCGCCTTAAGAGCCTGCTAATTATATTGATATCAAGTCATGTCATTCACTAAATGGTAATAATGAATCGATTATTACCTTATAAAATCGATGATTGAGTGATTATAAAATTATAATAATTTTATGGAACTATCAAAGGGGAAATAGGATTGTGATGATTGAAAATATCTTTATTCATTACCTACCTTTTACATCAATGAAGTGAATTAATTGTACGATGGACTATTTTATCAAAGTACCTAGGTAACTATAGATACCTTATGGATGCCTTTATGCACTGAGACCATTTTGAATAATTTTTAAAATTCACCCTTAAATTAAAATTTAAAATCTTTAAAGTTGAGTTTCATAAATTATTTTGAAAGTCTAATTTACAACAGCTCAAGAATCGATTAAGGGACCGAGCTCACTGCAAACTTTCTCTCGGCCGATGATTTGTTGCTATAGTGCGCACACCGATCCAACTAACAGTCGGATAAGGTGATAAGGCGATTTTATTTTGATACAAAAGAAATAACCATTAAAGACAGGAAGCATTAGAAGACAAAACTTCACAAATCTCTCCTAATACTAAACACTGCGGGATAAGTCAGATTAACAAAGAAAAGAAAGTGTGGGAAAGGTTGCATCTTATCAGATTATAACGCAAATTTACAATATAAAATACAATACAAAATAGCACATGTAAATTAAGAAAATATACTCTTTTGTTAGTTTTATCAAATGGACCATCGCTTAATCAAACACAAAAGAGTTTATTTTAGAATCCTACTTTACTACCTGTGTTTGTATGTGTGAATGTTTGTTACCACGTATCTCCATTACTACTAAACCGATTTTGATAAAATTTGGAATGTGGATAGTTAAGGTTCTAGAATAACACATCTAGGCAAATTTTTATCCCGGTAAAAATGTATAGTTCCCGTGGGATACAAAATAGTAGTCCACGCGGGCGAAGCCGCGGGCGTTCACTAGTTACTTAAAGAAGCATTTCACTTTGTTACCGATAAGTTTTTTAAGCTATGAAACTATCTCGAAAAAGCGAACTTTTAACTGTTTTAAGTTTTTACTGTGTTCAACCGCCGACAGTTGGCGACAAATGTCGGCGATTTAAGTTGCGCATGTCGCCGACATGATTCTTGGTGAAAAATTGCCGCCGAGGATAGTCGCCTACATTTGTCGCCGAATGTAGTTGGTGGCAATGTGTCCTTTTTATAACAAAAAAATATTTTGCAAAAAATATTTAATTTTTGCACACAAAATTTAGAATTGGTTAATCAATTTAGTATCGTATGCGTTGAATTTAAAGGATTTCATTTCGTATTAAAGAGTGCAGTAATTTTGGTTAGTTACAAAGCGATTTATTATCATTGCGATCATTTTATTTTAATTAAAGAAATATTATTGTATCAAATAAAACAATATTACAAGTTTATTGTTAGTTTCATTTCAAAATTACTTATATAGTCCGGCAAAAACGGGTAGACACGGCAACTAAAATTTCAGTACTTTGGAAACCCTTTCTCTACTAATCTATGGTAAGTAGGTACAGGTTTCTTGTCTATGGTACAGTAGGGCCAGCGGATCTCGGCGTTCGTGAAGTTAGCCGTTTCGATGCGCAGTGCAACTTTTTTATACAAAATTTTCTACTGCGCAGCGAAAAGCCTGACTTCACGAACGCCTAGATCCGTCGGCCCAACTGTACCGGTGCCGAAGACGTCAGTCGGAAGTAATAATTTACTTATAAAAGAGAATTTATCTATTTCGCAGATTTTGCTTGCACAGTGGCGCCCCTATTTATTTCTATTATTTTGTGTCTGACTATACCTACGCATTTTGCGTAAAATACATGCAAAATTATTCGACAAGTTCGAACATTCTCATCTTCACATCAATAGTCATAAAAAAATAGATTCTAATACTTATTGGATCAATAAAAATGTCCAATCTTTATTGCTATAAGTATAAATTTTTGCACGCGATTTTTAGATATTGGTCAATTAATCATTAACACGCCTACATGCTTATTATAAAATTTAATTTCATTCTGCAGTGAAGTGCTACATTAGTAATGTGTATTTGTGCATTATGTTACATATTGTGTGCAAACATATTGTGTGATTATGCACACACTATAGGTATTCTTTATTTCGTAAGTTTGCTTTGATACATTGGGTAAACTTACCTACATCAAGTTTAATCAATCACATCACTGATCAATTATAAATGCGATAGTTTGGATGTACAGTCAGCGTCATCAATCGGTATCCCCCTATTGATTTTAACAAGGACCCTTTTCATTTCAACTTTGGATTTCGGTCGGATTTGCTAGTATACTTATGGATATCTAATTTCGCTCGAGTTCCTATACTAGCAAATCCGACTGAAATCCAAAGTTGAAATGAAAAGGGTCCTTGTTAAAATCAATAGGGGGATACCGATTGATGACGCTGACTGTACCTATGTTTGTTCCTCTATAACTCGACAATCACTGGGCGTCAATTCTGGTACCGAACTTTTTATCAACCTCAACCAAAACCTCAACTAAAGCGACTGTTTCCATGACTACTAATAACAAACGACTCAGTTGTGGTGAGGTTTTAGCTAAGGTTTGAACTTTGGCAGAACAAATTTTTGAAAAGCTATTCTACTATTTCACCAAATGGCTGACATTTAAGAGATCGAACCAAAACGCAGCGGTTGTCATCTAGTAGCTGCTGAACCGATTTAGCTGAAATTTAAAATATAGATTAGATAATGATTGGGAATAAAAGTCAGACTAGTGCGGGGTCTTTGTAAATTATTAGCCCTAAATTATTCAAACTATGTGTGTCTTATAGGTAAGTATGTTACAATGTTTTTATGAAATAAATTATTTTTATATTTAATAATAATATTATATTTTATTATTATTAAATATTATATTATAATAAAAATAATTTGATCTCAGCATTTGTTATTTTGCACATTTACAAGACAACGCTGATCTTCCTGTATTAAAATAAACATATTTTCATTTGGGAAGTAAATAAGTAAAAAAAGACTAGTAAACGATGCTAAGCTTTCTCAAAAATGCAAAGAACTACCAACCCGATAGATACCTAATCACCGAAAATTTACACCCCAAACTATAGTCTTTTTTAAACTTTCGCGATCACTATTCATATTGAAAGTTATATGGACACGGGATTTTATCACGTAATTTACCTTATTTATCCTGACGTTTCGGCTATGTTACAACAGCCATGGTCGCGGGCAGACAAAATCCGTATTAAAAGGCGATAAAATCCCGTGTCCATATAACTTTCAATACCCCAAACTATGTTTGGAACCCTGGTTCACGGTAACGTTTGCGAAAGAGCAGGTGTAAAATCACCTTTCTCTTAACATGTCAAAATGATCCTATTAAATAAATGCCTATTAAATTTTTGATTTTGATTTAGGTCTACGTCAGAACAACTATTTTACCACAACTTTGAATGATTTGATAGGTTGGCCGAAATTCTTCTGATTTAGGTACAATGTACCACTGCGTTTTATTTCGTTCTCCAAAATGAGAGTAATTTGCAAAGCCTCATTGGTAATTTATTTAAAAACGTCATCACAACAGAGTAACCTAACCTCATTGGTCATTAATAGATTGTGAAACAAAACGAAATAGTTGATGATTTGCTTTGGTTGAGAAAAAGTTTATGTTTAAAAATTAGTAGAATTGATAAAAAAAAACTAAAATTTATTTTATGCGTTAACGCATCCTAGTTAATTTGCTTACAAGAATAATAAAACAAGACACCGCGTACAAAGGTGCAAAACTTTACATAAATCGTGTAAATTTATTTCTAATTTCAATCGTGAACGTGCGTGAAATAAATTTATGTCACGTGCCGTCCATTCAAGTTAGAATTGCGAAATATTTACCATTCCTAATTAACTAGCTTACCTGCTAACTGAGCTATCTTCAATAACCTATATTTAGAACACACCTGCCGCTTCGCTTCGATCTAATCGACAAAAAATTGAAGTTTTCTATTTACGGTTATTTATATTGAATGTTTTGTAGATAATAAATTTAAATTCAAAATGATATTTTTACTAATCAATTACCACGGGGTTGTGTTTGTGCTATGCTGTGAAAAATTATAAAATCCGTTATAATTTCTCACTACACAATTTTTTGTATCATCCACTGCCATAATGTAACCTTGTTTATAATGGACTTACCTATAGGCTTCCTATAAGCCAATGTGACAGGTGAATACGAATAGGGTAATCTTTTGTCATACAATAAAAGCCCTAAGCGTTATTTATAGATGTTTCAAGTGTTTTAACTAGAAGATAAACCTGTTTTTACGAGTATTATAATATTTGTCAAATTTACTGTTTTCTTTTCTTTAATTTTTAAATATGTAGGTAAGTACCTAGGTATTTTATTTATGATTACTAATTTATTTGAAAGTAATTTATTTGATTTCATAAAAATCTTTGCGACCATACAAATGTGAATTAAAATTGGACATATCCAAGTAATTTTAAATTAAATATTAATTGTTAGTTTTTGACAATGACAACGGAAAACATTATAATAGCTAAGGCCGGCCACAGACGTCCGATTTTTGTCGGTCCGACCGTACGATCCGATGATCTGAGGCGTTGTCCTAATAGAACGCGAATGCGCGATGCGAGCGATGCGACCATCGCGTGTTCGCATCAATCATTATAGTCGCGCAATCGCATCGCGCGAATGTCAATTAGGACACCTATTCGACATCAGTATGTTTGATCGCGGATTCGTACGACTAAAATTCGCACGAACTTGCGATGATCGCGTAGTCGCGTTCTATTAGGACAACGCCTGAAGGCGTTGGTGCCAATTTGTTTGAATATGCAACACACGTCCGATCCAACAGTCGGAAGCAAATGTATGGCGGGGACAGTCGGGTCGGATAACCGGTCAGCCATAAATTAAAAAAAATATACCTAACCGAGCGAATGTTCGGACTTTATAAAGCTGCGGGTAAAGACTAGCCTGAATTCTAATTGAATCTTGTTTTTTTTTTATTTGTTGTAGTTAATTCTATGTTGTTTTATGTGTTCGATTAAATAGAAATTTGAGTTCGTTTGGTTTAATTTGTTCAATTTTTATTTGGTCAAAAAGTCAAAATGCTTATTTTTTAAGTTAGGTACTTTGGATTTGAAATCTATTTTTCACAACATTTTACTAGCTATAGAGCATATTCGGTTTTTGTGAATTGGTACATTTCGTACGTGTCTATTTGTAGGGGTTATTTCAAAACGTCAATTAGGCGGTATTATTAATAACTAGGTAGCTGATGAAAAATTACTCGATATGCTACGTTTTTGCTATAGCTATCTTATAGTTCACTTGCAGCCACAAAAACATGTATAGAGATATTAATGAGTGGATACGAGTAATGTTGTAAGCTTGTCAGGTATTTAAGGGTTAGAATTGTAAAGAAAGTATTTTGTTTTAGTGTACTTACCTACTTATTAGTTTTTTTTTATAATAAAACCAAAGAAAGAACTTGAATGACTTAAAAAATGCCTATACTGTTACAGAGCCTATTTGTTCATTTTTGTCGTAAAAAATAAAGATTATTCTTAAAAACCATAAAATCAATACTTACAGGATTATAATGCCATGTAAGTAATCGTTATTTAAAAATATTCTAAGATTTTATTCCTTTTTCAAAATTGTATAGTTTATTTATGTATTTATATGTAAATCAGTGCAGTAGGGCACAGGTTTTTCTATAAGTACCTATTTCAGGCACCAGTCTCTCACAAAACAGGTTTTTATAATAACCTACTTTTTAATAAATTATTCTGTATAATTATTATATTTTGTTTGTGAGAGAAAATAAATAAGTACTTAAATGATTTGATATTTGAAATTTTAAACATAAGATTTGGCCACAGACACGAAAAAAATTTAATTCCTTCAATTTGTAGTGGTAATTCAAAGGAGTATGAGTGTTTGATGTCCTGATTCTATACATCAAACTTTTGTAAGAACCAGTTTAGGAACAGTTTCAAAATAATACAATATGTTTTGATTACGAATATAATTTTATTAACAATTTTAATTTAATGACTGTAATGTAAGTCGATATCATATTTACAATTTGCATTTTGTATTATACATTTTTACAAGTCTCTCGAGAGCCTAATACTAATCTAACTCCTCCATCTAATGCACATAATTATTAAATTTACAAAATTATAGAATTAAATCTTAAGTCCATATTATTAATTAAATTGAAATGTAAGTGTTAATCTTATGCAGCTTTTTTTGTATAAAACATACGCTTGAATAAATTCTATGTTACATTTAAATTTAGTTGCAAATTATGGACCAAATAGATTTTTGATAACTACGATAGCTATGAGATTATCACTGCGCGTGTTTTAAAATAAAGAGAGCTTAGGAATGCTGTAAAAAGGCGGATTTCTATATTTTAAATTTTGCAATTTATATTCCTTATACATTTTTTTATTTCAGTAAAATTATATTATTGTTCCTATTAAAAAAGTTTAAAATTTAGATAAATCAATTAAAACATAAAATTAGAATAGGATTAAATTAAAAAAAAAAATCGTTAAAAAGTCTGTGAAAAATAAATCACTTTAGCTTCTCTTTAAAATTCAAGTAAGAAAGTTAAACGTTTGGCTAGATCAACTACCGCCGCAGGACAAATGTTTGTATGATCTGCAAATATTTGTTTCAGGTCTGGGTGTTTTCTCTCTGGCTACATGATGCTGTGTGAAATTATTTTTTATTTTTATTAATAACTTAGGAACATCCTAAACATTCTTCAAATAACATTACCAATTAGATAATAAGTTCCTTTAATACCTGGGGCCGTACCATGAACTCTTAGAGCAGTGTTAAAACAAACTTGAAACAGTCCCGCTTTAGGCTTATTTCAACATTCCTAAAGCAAGATTGTTTCGAGCTTGTTTTAACATTTCTTGGATTTGTACCAAAACAATACTCTTTTAGTACTTACTACTGTATGACTGTAGTGCTGCAGTCCTGCTTTAGTCCTGCTTAATGATGTAATACGTCATTTATGTAATTCATGACAACAAATGTCATTATGCAGTCATGCAGCAATACTAAAACATATTGTATTAGTACAAATCCAATCCAAGCCGTGTTAACAAGCTTGTTTTAAACATTGCTGTAAAAGTTTGTGGTACCTACGGCCCCTGTAAAATATAGTTTTCAATCATTATTTTAATTTTAAATTACACCTACCATGATTATTTTCAGTTCAGTTAAGACATTCAAATGACCATTTATAAAAGATGCAAAAGACGTAGAGATTACCGCTGGTCATGACAATGATTCTAATTGGCATGGCGTGTCGCATCATTGTTCGATTGCTAATATCGATGACAATCAAGAGGTGTATTAAACACTTGCCATCATTAAACCAAAGGCTCAAATTGACTTCATTCAATTCAAACAAGGTAGATACAAATTGTTCATGAGTTTCTGAATACTTGCATTTGTTTTTCTGTCGTTTGTTTATTATTTTCAAAAATAGTTTTGTAATAAAAAAGTTGGGAAAAAGTTTTAAAATAATTTTAGGCCTAAGTATAAAACATCAGCCTTTGTACAGCATTCCGGAATTTAAATAATAATCCTATGAGAATAATTTGTTATAATGAGAATGAATCAGCCTCAAAAACGTTTGTAAGGAACGGAGAGCACGCATTGTGTTCAGGTACACACCTTCAATAGCATCTCGACTACTCCTCGAACATAATTCTCTACATTTACAATAGCTATAACATAATAACTAAAAGCTGATATGATAAATAAAATCTATACTATTGGTAAAACAGGTAAGATCTACAAATATTTAGGTATTAAATGCTTCTATCGAAAGCTTAATAGATCCTCGTCTCTCACCAAAACATTCAACGTGGCTATCAAATAAATTATCTTAATCTGAGTAGAAGAGCATAAATTAAATTTTAAAATTAACCCTGTTATACCAGAAAAATCGGGAGATCTTTCGTTACATTTTCAAATTATGCTCAAGTCCGTGGAGGCCCACGTCGGCCGTCGGGGCCGTCCGATCGACTCTATCTACAAAATGTGCAATGTACATACCTGCCGAGACGCACTCGTGCACTCGAAGCACTCATACACTTTCAACGTTACATAACAGACGGGCCCGCGCCCGGTCACCACATGCATCACGGAATCTGCTAAAACTAGGATAATAGATAACTCTCGTCCATATCGCGTCGTCCGTCGGCGGAAACGTCTCTAGCCCGTCCGACGGCATCGCACTAGATATCGGTCTGCGCTACTCCTCGTCGACGTTGATCTCGGAGTCGACCGAGTCCTCGTCGTAGGTGGAGGAGGAGGCGAAGCCGCGGCCGAGCAGCGCCGACCGGTTCTTGGCGGCGGCGGCGCGGTCACGCTGGCGGCGGTTCTTGAACCAGTTGCCGACCTGCGTGGGCGTCAGGCCCGTCGCCGCCGCCAGCTCGCGCTTCTTGGTCGGGTTCGGGTACGGGTCCTGCAGGTACCACTCGCGCAGCAGCGACCTCGTGCGCTCCTTGAAGCAGTGCGTCTTCTGTTCGCCGTCCCAGATGGTGCGCGGCAGCGGGAACTTCTTGCGCACGCGGTACTTGTCGACCGGGCCGAGCGGCCGCCCGCGCAGCCTCTCCGCCTCCTGGTAGTGCGCCTCCAGCCACAGCGCCTGCAGCTTGGCGTGGCTGGCGCGCTGGAAGCGATGCCGCTCCAGGATCGAGTACAGCTCGCGATGCCGGCCCGCGTGGAAGGCGACCACTGCGCGCGCGCGCAGCACCGCCTCGCAGCGCTCCAGCTCCGCCACGTTGGGGTGGGCGACCGGCAGCGACCAGAGGAAGCGCGCCAGCCGCTCCACGTCGCCGCTCTCCTCCAGCGTCTCGCACACGGTGGACACCTGCGACGCGCTGAAGGACAGCGTCGGCAGCGGCAGCAGCGGCGTCGGCGCGGCCAGCTCGAGCGGTGCGGTGCCGGGAGTGGCGGGCTCGGCGCAGGCGGCGGAGTCGGAACGGTCGGGCGCGGCGGGCCCGCAGCGCGCCTCCAGCAGGCGCGCGTGCAGCGCCGCCGTGGTGGCCTCGTCCCAGGAGCCGCGCATCGGAGCGAGTGTGCGCGGCGACGTCGCGCGCGGTGTGAGCTCGCGCCGCGCCGGCCGGGGGCGGGTCTGACGAGCGCGAGGGATTGGCTATCGGTTCCCGCGCGCGGGGCGCGCCGGCCAATCGCAGGCGTCTGCCGCCCGGGGGCCGGATGGCCGCGGCCGCGTATCCGACGGGCGCGTTTAACGAGGGCCGAGGGGCGCGGCCCCCCCGCGCCGCCATGATCCGTCACGCACACCGCGCCGCGCGACTCCGCCGAGGCCGGCGATCCGCGCTGAGCCTCGATCGATTACCTGCAAGCCCGCAATTAATAGCCTCCGTGCGCCCATCCGTGTGTATTACCCGCCCCGTGTTTGTATTACCTATCGCCGATCACCGATAGATCGTAATTTCGCCCGTGATTGCACGTCCACCTGTCGGCATGTCCAGGGACTGATTGATTTACAGGCCTAAAACAAACACATTAAAAGAACATCAACGCCATTGTCTTACTTAGTATGCACACCACCCATCCATAACCGAATACATAATGCATAGTCTTATCTCTTTCTAATACTTATCTACCTAAAAAAAACTCGATGACTTCAACACAATACCTACATTACAAACTAGCCATTTCTTAGATTATTCATTCCAAATGAAACTAGGTACTTATTCCTAACTTTACCAGAAACCTCATACATGAGAAACTCACACAAATGAACATCCAACCAAAAACTCACAATATTAGCAAGGATCAAGAGCGCTCCGACGGCGTACCGCCGAGCGAGATTTCAGCCTGAAAGCCTTTCGAGAGTATTAAGTTATTGAACGGCAAACCACACCCAAGCGGCTGTAACGCTACACAGGTAGCCCCCACCGCCCCACCGCCCCCCCACGACCCCCACCCGGGGGGCTCGCGTTTAGAGGTGGGGAAAAGCGTTACTTTCGTATCGCGGTGACTGTCGTTCCGGTTCCAAGAAAATCACAGTGAAAAATCACCGTGACTTTGTCACGTCGATCACAATGTCGCACTAGGCGTTCCTATGTAACTACATAGGTTACCTTACGCGTAATCGTGAAACGAGATGTCTTTTGATCCAAATTAACAGTGCGCAAATTTAGTATCAGTAGGTACTTATTCGAGTTAACTATTTCTATAAGTAAATACTAGGTAACTAAATACCTACCTACGTTATTAAATAAAAAAAACCTTCTAATTGTTTCTTGTGTGCACTTTTTAAATTTAATTTTAAAGCTTTATTGTAATACTAGCGGACACCCGTGGTTTCGCCCTCGTGAACTACCTAGGTACTACTTTTTTACCCACGGGAAATATGTATTTTTTTTTTCGGGATAAAAAGTAGCCTATGTGTTATTCCAGGTCATAAACTATGTATATTCTAAGTTTCAGCCAAATCAGTTTAGTAGTTTTTGTGTGAAAGCAAGACCAATAAATAAACAAACAAACAAACACACTTTCACATTTATAATATGGGTATGGATACCTACATGCGATCGGAAATCGTTCCAAACGGTAGAACGGAGCGTAAATGAATGACGTTCCTTGGTGGAACGTTGTTCCTTTACGACGAGTCACAGTGATATCATTTGACTTCAGATCACTGTGATTTTTTCACCGTGAAGTTATTTATCACTCACCTCTACTCGCGTTACTGTGAACCATTACGTGTAGCGAGAAGGATATTATTACGACCAATATGGATTTATTTTCGGCGAACGTATGAGAGTGTAATTATATGCCTGTTATTTAGGGTGGCGGTTTCGTTCCACATTTGAATGTATTCGTGATTAATAAAATTGAGAATTGTACGGTTTTCAGCGATCTTGCCGAAACTTTAGCTAAGTAGGTTATGGATACCTACTGCCTTTTCACATACACACCACTATTTTAAGTAGGCTTAGGCAATGAGGTTTACGTAAATCTAAAATAGGTTAGTAAGTATAGTAGATGTTCAGTATATTTATAATTTTTTTTTTTGACCGAAAATAAGGTAGGTAAGTATCAAACTCTTTAACAAACAGGGCGTAATGACACGGTCTACAAAACATGCATTTTAGTAACAAATTCACCCACTACTTTAGATCTCATTTCCTTTGTGCCATTCATTGCCCTTTTACATTTGGAACAAAGAAAACACTAAAATTATAATAAAATTATTCCCGGAACAGCACACGTAGTAGATCCCGGGCCGGGATTGAGTTGTTTCAAGAGATTTGTCCGCAATTTGCATTTTTGTGCGCCGTCGGGAAGCTTTCGATTTGATTACCGCATCCGTTCGCGATAATCCGCTCTGGAAAAAGGTTGATGATCTCTGCAAAAGGTTTACTATCCCTGAAAAGGTTTTGAACTGAAAAATGTTGTTTACCACTGAAAATTGTTTACACTCTTTGGCAATTGCATGAAATTGAAACTATTTAGGAATCTAATAGTTTTAATTCCATTTAAATAATTGTTAGTTCTTAATATTTACACATATAGGTACTTACAAAAATATTAGACTTTATAGCACATATCTCTACATTAATAAGCTCTATGTAAGCTCAGCTTTTTATTTTACAAAATATAATATTCTATCAGTTTTTTTGGTTTCTGCCACAAGCTTTAGTTCGTGACTAGAAGGCGAATACCTGCCTAGGTAGTGTAAATGTCCCATTACTTTTTAATTTAGATAAGTAGATATTTATAAATAACAATATTTATACCTAATGTGCCAATTTAGTTAGTCCAAGTGTGCCAAATATAAGCTATTTTAAGATTTATTACAATACTGTAGAATATAAAATGATATAAAACAAATTAGAGTAAAAATCTGAGGTAGAGTTGTCTTTTCTGACCTGTTATAAGTATACCAACCTGTTATTTGAGGATAATGTTGGTATATGAAGGAATCTACTTACCTTTGACTGTATAAATAAAGTAGGTAAGTAGGTATACTTATCTACTTAAAAAGAAAATATTTATCCTTATTTAAATCAGGCATGGACTTTCTGCATCCGAAGGAGTTCTGAGTGAAAAGTTCTCAGAACTTTTACGGAAGTTCTCAAGTTAGAGGTGAATAAAGAAGAGTAGCTTAGATACATTTTATGGAATTTATTGCATTAAATATTTTTTAGTTCAAAATTAGGTAGGATATTATTACTTATTAAGTTTTGAGAACCATAAAAAAGCATGTCTCGAATCACGACTCATTAATTTTTTATACAAAGAGTTCTGACGTAAAGTTGGAACTCAATTTTGAGAAAAACCTAATTTTATGAATTTCATATTATTATCACAGTGCAGGGGCAAGTAAAAGGTTCTTACTTACTTAGATACTAACTTAGTTCATGGGTTTACAATAATATGTATTTACGGTGTTACGTGGCCTCTTATCGAGTATAACGCATTCAGTGCGCATGACGCACATGAGTTGCGAGCCTAGGTGGGGCATGGAATGGATTATCCCTAACTCCCCAATAGCTTTTTCAACCCATTTTTTATTCCACTCTATTTAAACTACATATTTAAAGAATCATTTTCTAATCCACGATCACAATCCATATTTATTTCAAATTTCATCCCAATATGCTCAGTCGATATCTTTTTAAATCAAAGTCAAAGTTTATTTATTTATTTATTGGAGATCCAACAGCTTTCTTACAGTAGGAAATAACAGCGAATTAGCTATAGGAAGCCAATTACAAACTCAAACTCAAACTTAAATAACTTTATTTGTTAACTGTTAGACACACAAGTTATAAGGTAGGAACACACATATTAAGCTAAGTTAACAAAAAGGCCTCCACTCAGCATAAGCTACAGTAGATAGTCTACCATAGCGCTGGTCTTCCGTGGTAGCACAAAGTACATTTAAAGTTCTCAAATTAAAAGTTCTTGCGAGTAGGTATACCTACTATAGACTAAGTTATAGCTCAAAAACTTCAAACCGTTAATGAAGTAAGAAATAAGATCTATAACATCATAATATCTACGTAGAGTCGTGGAGTACACCACAACATTCTACAATATTAAATCTAGCAGCGCAAAGTGGCCCAACCTCCCCGGTGTGATATTCGGATCGTATTCCGAAGCCTTCTGTTCAACCCCCCTCCTCCCCGATCGATAGGGGGTAGGGGGTAGCTTTGTTTGGATGATATAAAATCTCCAGGGGGTGTGGTCTCGTCATCTCGCGATTGCTTCGCCTGGGCCATTACTATGATTTATCTGAGAAGTATTTTTCTATTGTAGTTTCTTTTTGGTTTACAATAATGGTTTGGAATCTTTGAGAGATACTGTTCTAGAAAGATTTTGCGAGAGATGGGGACGGGAAATCGAACAAATGAAATTTTAGGAGATTGCATAAAAGCTCTCTCTGCCATTTTCACTGTAGGTTGTGGATTTGATTCTCATCTTTGACAAATAAGTGAGTTAACACGGTAGTTAGAATGATATTGTATGTTTGGTACCTACTTATTGGATGACGACCTCTGTGGCGCAGTAGGTGAGACGCAGGAGGTTGCAGGTTCGATCACCGCCGCGGGACAAATGTTTGTATGATCTGTAAATATTTGTCTAGATCTGGGTGATTTATATTTTATAAGTATGTATTTACAAAAAAAGTATAAAGTATATCAGGGGTCTGATAGGTATTTAGATTCGAATGCCGTCGTTGCGACGCCCGCTGTTTCGAAAAAAAAAATTAAGTGGCACGCCCTTTCGAAATGTCGTATTGAAACCGCTGTTTCGAAAAACTTTTTTAATGTGGTACCTACGCTAGATCGAAAGTCACGGAATCGAAATAAGTACCTAAGTACTTACATTGTTTTCAAAATCTATTTCATGGAAATCGAACTCACGACCCCGAACACAGCAACTTACAGTTACCTCGATCGATTAATATCATCAGTCCATCGGAATCTACACTTATTCGTAATGGACATTGAAAAACCATCATTTTCAATGGTTATGGACTCTGAGTTGTATGACCTGTCCATTGTTCAACATGTTCCATAGGACTTTACGTTGAAGATAAAATGTCGCGTATCACCAGTAGCATAAATATATTTGCAATCTTCGGTAGAGCTTTGAAGAAAGGTGAGGCTACATATTAAAACATGCAATAGTACTTCAAGCACTTTTTAGTTAGATAACTAAAGCTCTTCAGTTCTTTTGGCTTCGTAGAGCGCCGTCTCTGTCACTCAGTAGGCTCTACGAAGCCGTTGTTGGTACATTATTTACCACCGATATCTCTCAATATTAATTCTCAAATTGTCAAATTTTGAAACATTTATTTCCAGAAATTACTACATATTTACCTACATAGCATTATAAAATACGGTAAGTACCAGTTGAGCCACGTAAGGATCGTTGGAAACGATCTATAGGTAGCTCAACTGATCCGAGCCACTGCCAGTTGGAAGCGTGCCCAAGACACTGGCTGCAATAGCAAGCTGGATGAAATTGACAAATTATTAGTTATGAATTTATAATCAATGATTCCTGAAGCTACCTCCTACTCCAACTTCTTTCCAAAAAACCCCTCAGGAAGGTAAAGGTCATAAATATTATACTTACATAGAAAACACCAAGACCCGAGACAAATATTTGCAGATCATACAAACATTTGTCCCGCGGCGGGGATCGAATCCGCAACCTCATGCGTCTCAGGCGGGCCTTCACCCACTGCGCCACAGAGGTCATCGATTTGATGAATTGTCTTCATGCAGCAGTCGACAGGCTGATGCGTGTTTGTTGTGTACAAATTCAGAAGCTAGGTCACACTTTCCAGAAAGATCTATCATTACCCAGCAACGGCGTAGAAGTGATCATTGTCTCTGCAATGCCTAAACATCGCATTGTTCGCTGTTCGCATTCCAAATCCCACACGCGAAATACTAAGTACCTACCTACCTACCACAGAATATACAAACTTCCTAGAAATATCACTCGTATGAGCTTATGGTACCTACCTACAGCTTTTTTTATCCTACTAATATTATAAAGGCGAAAGTCCGTGTGTGTGTGAATGTTTGTTACCACGTATCCCTATAAATACTAAACTGATTTTGATGAAATTGGGCATGCAGATACTTTACATTGAGAAGCCGGAGTGCCTTAACCAACTCGGCCACGTATCCATATTCTTCGGGTCGAAAATCTTGATACTTAGGTAAGCTTATTTTTGTTGGTTAGAGCACAGTCAAACATGTGTTATGAACACGGTGGTCTTATGCCTTGCTACGGGACAAACCATTCTAACACCTACCTATCTCTATATAAATGGATCTTAACCTCACGTGCCAACTTTGAATTCAAGAGCCATAGATCTAAACCTCATTTCACATTGCAGGCCGTTTCTCAGTGACACAACCAGCCAATTCTCTGTCGTTGAGCAACGAAATAATAAAACGCGCTGAAACGACTCACCGCGGCGAATACAATATGCTATTTTGCATTTGTGAATTTGAAAGTAAAATCTGTGAAGCTACTGTGTCGCAACATAGTTACAGCATTTACCATCCGCAGATAAATTTCTGTGTGAATTTGAACCTTATGTGGTGGAATTAACCCTGCTAGCCCGCGGTGGGTATTTGAGACCGACGCGCGGTAATATGGTGTGACAGACAATGCGTGATACGTCATGACGTTTACGGTCGCGAGGTATCGCTAGCGACTTGACACTCGCTTAGCAGGAATGATTTGTGAAGGGCTAAAACCTTCGATGGGAATAGGCAATATGCATCAATTTTTTTTATGGTTTTAATCGATAGGTTATATCGTCAAATAACCGTCATAAAAATTCCAGCGCCGAAATACTAAAATTTTATAACAAAAATAATTTTTGAAATTTACCAACATTTTCACGCATCTGAAACACGATTATTATTGTTGTCACAGATTACTGTTGTAGTAACAATTTGTGAACTTTGACGTGTGACGTCAAATTGATACTAAGTACAACAGTAATCTGTGACAACAATAAGTTCGAGTAAGGTGCAGCGGGGCAATTCTGGCCGAAAAATTTTAGTCAAAATTTAAAACTTCAATGCTCTCGTTCCTTGTTGAGTTACGCTAATTCTGACAAATTGGTGTTATGTAACCTTTATCTGCCTTTTTCTTTATTGTATTTTTGTTAAAGAAAAAGCATTTGTAAATGGTGAAATAACACAATTTTAACTAAAAACTGGAAAATGCCAGAATAGCCCCTCAGCGGGGTAATTCCGTCAGGTGGTAATATTATTCGAACCAATGATGCTATGATACTAAATCCAGAAGCTTTACAAACTAGACAACACAATACACGCGAATTTTAACATTCTAATCTCCTACGATGGTCCAGTTTCTATAAAAAACCTGTTAAAATTTTTGTGGGGTAATTCTGGCATCACTCTTTAGTCGCCCATACATGCTAGTGTTGGGACGCTGACTATCGATAAACAGAGTAATTATACGCAAAAATCTCGCGCAAAAATGATGTTGTATGAGAAGTAGTTCGCCCCGATCTGAGATCTCGCGAACCGTAGATGGCTTACATTTGGATTTTCTTCTGACTACCCCTATACTTTCAAGTGCTACCACTTCCAAGTATGTCTATTGCGCTAGGTCGTCATGGTAAATAATACTGGCATGCATGTAATATATAATGTTGTGTCTAATTTTTTCATGAATTCTCGTCGTATTTTAAAAAGTAGACATCCTAGAATAAAAATAATAACTTTTTTGGAATGTACAAATAAAGACTTTTCATAAATGACACCCCACTCAATAAATTTGTTAGTTTTTTTACCCCCTTGGGAACCCAATATTTTGACAACCCCTTTATCAATTAAGCTCCACCGTACATTGCCATAGCACAATCTATTGACCTACCAAGTTTCATGCAGATTGGATGAACGGTTTGACAATTATGCGAGAACAAGAATTCGTGAAACATACAAACATACAAATCGCCATACTTGCCACCAAGATCTTCGTTCGCTTCGCTCGCTCGATCGAAAATTTAATGCGTGTCAACGTGTTAAGTATTATTTATATCGACGTTTACTTCAATGCTGTGGACATCACTGGTTTTTGGCAACTTCATACAAAATCGGTGGGGCAATTATGGCAACCGATTTCGATAAAATTACATAAAATCAACACTTTGTGGGGTAATTATAGCGGATGCAATAACACAGAAGAAACAATGAGTAGAAACGAACTAGTACGATTAAAATAATCTCCAGTCTAAAATACACCTCCTTAGTTTATTCAATTTTCAATTAAACCGCGAAAACCACTTAATTATTACAAAAACTCGAGGAGCTAATATTTTTACACCCTCCGAAAAATAGGTGATTGTCAAAATGATGCTGTCAATCAGTCAGTTTTTGCGCTAGAAATGCCACCTATCGTTTATGAATGAACAAAACATTTCTCTACGCGTACATAGATGTCTCTTCGAGGTATAAGTCATAGAACGAGAGATATAGCCATTTGCCATAATTACCCCGCTGCCAGAATTGCCCCGCTGCACCTTATAGGAATTGTGAAAATTAAAAAAAAACTTATCTATGGATCGTCATATCTGACTCGTCCTTGACTTTTCTTATGAACTCGTGTCGTCACATCCTTTCACATCCTTTTCAAGTATTTTGAAATTCCTACTATTTTTTGCAATTTTTAAAATTTATTTTCTAATCGAAAATGGTTTAATATTAAAAAATAATTACACACACATACCTCTAAAGCAACAATGTTCATAATAAAATACATTTAACCCGCTTTTGAATCAGACGCATATTGCCTATTGATCATTCTGCTGGGTAATAGCCCAGTGAAGAGAGATTTGTAGTAGATAGATAGATAGATAGATAGATAACAGCTTTATTGACACACACTTTAACAGCACAGACACACACAAAAAGTGGGTACAAAAATAATAAGAACTTAACTAGAGAGATAGACAACACAAGAAGGAACAAAGAAGAGGCAAATTACAAACATACTTTTTAACGTAGGTAGGTAGGCAGTAGGTACACCAACAATCGAGTAGGTAAGTAGGCGGGTGAAAAAAGGTCTGCGCTGTGGTGGGTCAAAAGGGACCAGTCTCAGCTTTTTGTTACTCTGCGCCAGAAGTAGCAGAGCAACACTGATTTTCAGACTGGGCCTGAGAAGTGGTGACTCCACGAGCAAGGAGAAGTGGATAACTCATAGCTGCTTAAAGGCACGGAATGAAATAGGTAGTAAAAGGGGATGATAAAATACATAATTAAATGTAGGTAAGTAATAAAATGAAATAAAAGATAAACCAGTTTACAAAAAAATACACAAATGTCTACATAAAAGGTAAGAAGTAAGTAGGTGGTGGTACAGGAATAGATAATGATTGTGGTAGTGAAATAGTGAATAGTAGGGTGCGTTTTGATTCACTGTGTATGTATATGGTATCGTGAAAAGCCAGAAAAAATATTAAAAAAAGAAATAAAAGAACCAGTTACTTGTCAAAGTCACGTAGTACGCCATTGACTTATGACACTGACATTTACAAAACGAACAACAGATGAGAAGGTTATTTTTACGAGAAACGTGGTTTTTTTTGCCACGTCGTCCGACACGTTGGCATCGGTCGTCGTGAAAAGTAGGTAGATGAAAATAAGGAAAGGTGGAACTGGGAGAGAGTGGGAATCGGGATATGAAAATCTGGAATGGAACTAAGCGAAGAGTGCAATCAGGGAAGATTCGAGTGATGGGTGAGTATGCACACTTACGAGCACTTTTGCGTATTGATAAGATGTTTTTTGAGATTACGTCTAAATGAGTGAATTGTTTTTAGGTCATACAAAGGAGGGGGAAGATCGTTCCAGCACCGAGTGGCAGCAAAACGAAACGATCCACGAAAAGCTACAGATTTGTGACTCGGCGCGAGAAAAACGACGTGATTACATGCTCGTTTAGGGTAACGTGAGCTAGCATCGGCCCATTTAAGTTTGGAGTACAGGTAGGTGGGTAGTTTGGAATGGGTCAAGCCAAAGAGAAGTGTTGCAAGGTGGAGTTTTCTACGCGCTTTCATTTTCAACATGTTAGCGGAATTAAGGAAGGGAGTAACATGGGTACGGGGGGGAATAGGGAAACAGAAACGTGCACATGAGTTCTGAACCCGTTGCACTAATTTTTCAGTTCGACTCAAAAGGCAGGGACCATAGACCGTGTCACAGTAATTAAGGCGAGACAGCACTAGGGATTCACACAGAGTGACCCGCACAGCCTCACTCAAAAAAGGACGGATTTTATAAAGAGCTTTGAGGCGAAAGAGGGATTGTCGAACACATTCAGCAACATGGGCCTCAAATCGAAGATGACTGTCCATGACTAAACCAAGATTCTTAGCCTCTGTAACGCGTTCAACCATCCCATCGCCAACCCTTATTACCACTTGTGTGTTAGCCAGCTTATCAAGTGTTTTCTTGGTTCCGAACATCATATATTTGGATTTGGCAGGATTTAGGACTAGGGAGTTTTGGACGGACCACAGAGATACCTGTTTCAGATCACTGTTGACTGCAGATACAGCGCTGACACAGTCTGCAGGCTTGAAAGAATAGTACAGTTGCAAGTCATCTGCATAGATATGGTATCGGCAGGAAGTTATGTTGCTGACTATATCTGCGCTGTACAGGATAAACAGGATCGGACCGAAATAGTAAATTGTATTGCTTGTATTCGTAGAGTATAATGTAATAGTTTATGGCTTCATTGACCTTATGGCGAAGAAGAGTTATTTTTAAGCTTTTGGTTATTTTTTTAGCTTTGTTTACTAAGATAATTTTGAACACCTTGACTGCTCATATAAATATGAAACAATGAGTAGTAAGATATTTTGAACACCTTAGGTGCTTGCAACAATATGATGATTCGAACTGCGTATTATCAAATTGCTTTTATGTTTTTCAGATCATTTTGATTACTCTAGAAGTCTAGACGCTCATATCAATTTGACGCTGACTGTACCAAACGAAAGAAATATAACAAAATGACATTTGATTTTCGATTACAAAGCAAATTACGGAGTCAAAGCTATCAATAATTGAACGGTCGACCGCATGGTTGGACAAGAATGGCAGAAATGAGAGCGAAATGATCACAGAGACCGTAACCCTTCAGCATGGTTAGTTAGGCCGGTCTCCGCGACCGCTGGAAAGGGTTGAGGGTAATCACACATGAAATGATCAGAATAGACTATTCAATACGACCTCTGTGGCGCAGTGGGTGAAGGCCCGCTTGTGACGCAGGAGGTTGCGGGTTCGATCCCCGCCGCGGGACAAATGTTTGTATGATCTGCAAATATTTGTCTCGGGTCTGGGTGTTTTCTATGTATATTATGTATGTATTTACAAAAAAAAAATGTATTTACCTAAGTAGTAAGTATATCAGTCATGTGGTTCCCATAACACAAGCTCTGCTTAGCTTGGGGCTACACGATACGGTGTGAAATGTCCCGCATTAAAAAAAAAAAAAAAAAATAGGAGGTACATCATGAGCTTACTTCAGAGTCGTTCAGAAACTTTAGCCAAAAAAAATACATTCACATTTTCACTAACAACCTTTATAAAATACCTTCAAGTTTTTTGTTCTAGATAGAAGAGAATTTATAGTGTTTTGGTAAACATTTATTAACATTTTACTGGCCCTCTTTATTTCTTCCTAAAATCGAGTAAAATTCCCCGTTGGCGTTGAGTTTCAGCAAATTTTATGTAAAGGGATTGATCGAAAAGAAAGAATCGAATTTTAGATCCTCTGTCAATATTGTCCACTATCATCTCATAGCAGAAAGCTTGAGAGAGAAAGAAGAAAACAGCAGTGTTGGTCGAGAGAGGATTGTGTACATTCAATCCAAAGGGTTCGATCCCAGGAATGAAAACATCGTGAGGAAACCAGTTAGCTTTCTAGTAGCGACAATGAGCTTGCAACCTGTCACGTCACGTATGGAATGCTAAAACATTGTGTGTAATTTTCGTACATTCTGGTGGTGGCGCCAGCATGGTGTCCTATTGCGATAGGGCCCTAAATATCTGAGAGATAGTCTACCATGCCTTGGGAATTCAGTCGTGATCATGACTCTAGAAAGCATTTGGAACCTTCTAAACCAGTGGTTCTTAGGCTACGTTCAGATGACAAGCGTTCAACGCGCGCTGAACGCGCGCTAAATTTTTGTATAGTGTTCACATGACACGCGCTTGTCAGGCGTTGAACGCACGTTGTCGCGGCCATTTCGGACGATTTCTGAACGAACTGGTCCCTAAAATGTGTATATCCGCGTCGAAAGCGCGCGCTCAACTGAACGGAAACATAGAAAACCAATGATCTCAAAGCGCGCGTTGACGCGCGTTGACAACAGTCGAGCGCTAGCGCAGCGTCAACGCGCGCGTTATTAAAACGCGCGCTAGCATGTGTACGGCCTGAATAAAAAGTATGTAGTTGTAAACGCGCGTTATCGAAACGCGCGTTGAACGCTTGTCATCTGAACGTAGCCTTAGCCTTTTCAACATTGTTACCCCTGGGCCGAAACACATAACGGCGTTGCGTCGACGCAACGCTGAAATCAGCGGTGGCGGCAACGCCGATTTTACGCTTTTATTTGAACGCCGCTAAAATCGGCGTTGCCGCCACCGCTGATTTCAGCGTTGCGTCGACGCAACGCCGTTATGTGTTTCGGCCCATGACATACCATAAAACGAATTTAACCCCCGTTTTAAATTTCATGTTTGATCTTAAAATTTATCTCCTTTTAGTTACGCTTATTTTTCGTTCTATTACCCCTCCCAAAAAAGCTATTTTACCCCCGTAGGGGTTATTACCTATAGGTTCGGAACCACTGTTCTAAACTAACGGCTGATTTTATCAGTACTAAAAGCATCTGCTAGATAGTTGTAAATACAATACCCGTGCAGTGGGTATGTAATTGAGCATTGTCACCTCACAACATAGTATTATCAATAAAGTGTTACTTAGTAGCATATATGTTCTGTGCTGATAGCTTTTTACATGACACTATAGCCAGTCATCATCATTATTGCCAACGAAACCAACGTTTCTATGCCTACTAGGTACACGTTGGCATAGGCTCGCCGAGTGAACGCGCACGCTCGCGCTGCTGACCCTCTAAAAGAGGAATCACTGCGCCGACAAAACAATGGACAAGACTGGTCCACCAGTTGTCTCCGCAGCGCTTCCTCGCAGAGCACTGGCAACCTGACTCACCGCAGGAACACAACACCATTCGAGAAGAATGTTATCTGGCTGCGATATTCTATAAGGCGGAGGTACTTCCCCAGTCGGGCTGCTCGAATATAGAGAGAACACCCCACAATGTCTTTCCTCCTATAATGATTTGATCATAGTAGTCCATCAATATTCAGATTCCGTAGTGTCCGTGTGAATGGCGTATTGTCCGCGTCTCCATTGTGAGAACACCCACAAAGGCGAGTCTTCCGCAGTTACGCTGCGTTTTGTTGGTAATGCTGCGTGGGATCAGACAACAGCGGATTCTATATAAATATAAAAATTGTGTTGGATATTTTCACACATGGTGATCTAGCCCCAAATTAAGCAAAGCTTGTACAATGGGAACCAGATGACTGATAGAATACTTACTTTTATATTTTTTGTAAATAGGTAAAGCTTGTTATATGGGAACCAGATAACTGATAGAATACCTTATATATTTTTTGTAAATACCATACTTACCTACTTAATATACTTATCGGCGCCTCGCCGAATTGTTATAAAACCAGACACAGAACAAACATCTACGTTTATCACACAAACGTTTGTCCAGGGTGGGAATAGAACCCACGGCATTCAGCGCAGAAGGCAGAGCTACTACCAACTGAGCTAAGAGGCCAGGCAAAGTTTTTTTTTTCTTTATTTATTTAGGTTTTCCCGCTAACCCCTCTTAACTTAGACCTCTTTGGAAGTCCGCATAGCCCTGCAACCTGCAACCTCCTTTGTTCGAAGGCAGTTTACCGAAAGCAATTTCGTGTTTTACACTCGTAAGAATATCGTAGTTCCTGTTCATCTAATGGGCAACAATATTATTGGCAAATAAGATGATGATGTGTGACGCAGTTTTGGACAATTATTATACGTTAGCAAGGCAAGGTAGGTACCTATACTTTTAAGTTTAAAATTAAAACTTACACTTAAAGTTTATTTAAAAATATTTTATCCTTATCCGAAAGTTGAACGTTTTGCGTTTAAGATCAGAATCCACAGAAATAGAACAACTGAAACGTCGGGCATTTGTTACCGAAGTATGACGGCAGCAGCAGCGGTGCGGCAGCGAAACGACAACGTCATCGTCTACTCGAGGCCTTATCATCTCGTCACCAAAGTGGTGGTCCGCGTAACAAAGAACAATTGCCACAGAATAAATAAATAGGTACAGAAGCCTGACTTCGCGAAAACGTTTATTTAAATAGTGACTCTTGCTGCGACGCAACAAAGTGCAATTCAGCTCGCGCAAGCGCTCATCACCTAGTTCAATATTCACCTACACAAATCCTCTCTTTCTAACGCGTACGCCATTACGAGCCGTCGACGTCCATCAAAAGCTGATCAGTTTATGTGACGCGGTGGCTTGCGGTCAGTATACCGATTCACAACTCCTTGGTTTTATGGAAGGCATACGTCGAAATAAATAAAAAAGATGCTATCTGTTTTTGTAAAGGTTGCACGATCAAAGTTGTATTCAAGAATATGTTTTATAAATAGGTACGTGACACTTTTTCGTGCGTGCAGCCGGAGTTTATCGATTTTAAGACGTTATCACTTTAAAAAATAAGAGTTAAGTATACAAACAACTATCAAAATCCTTTACTTCACGACAAGACGCCCTACTACAACTATACGAGCCCTACCGTGTGGAAATCAATTACAAACTATACAAAACAAAACTACAGACGAAAAAGACTCAGAATATGGCCAGAAATCGCAGAGCTTTTCACAGCATTAGTTAAGAGCATTAACATGAACAAAACAAACCAACACACACTATTTGACGCCGTAACGATAATCCGGAGAGCGCGTGTCCATTGCCACACGACTTTTGCCTTTACAAAATAACAGTGTAGAAATTAATTTAGGAAAATCAGAAAGCTTACACAACAGTGGTTTTGAGAGCTAATTAGGTTGATATAAAATCACAGACACCATACAATTTATAGTGTATGCCTTTTATGAACTAAATTAACCTTGAAAATGAAAAGTCTTAGCATTGATTCCGACAGAATTCAAACCCGCATTGATACAAGCGAACCCCGGAAGTGATCCTCAAGCCGGAGCGCCTTAACCAATGAAATATTACCTAAGTGTGGATAATTATTAAGAGCCAATCCCTCCAGTCATCTCTATTTTACTATCACTAAAAAAAACTTAGGCCTTTACATCTTTACTAGATGATTTGTACAGTGTCAGGAGGCAATCTTTGCCTACACTTAACGGGACACTGTAGTACCTGGGACAATGTTGAGATGGAGTAGGCTTGCCCAGCACCTACACCATCCTCTTAGCTTGACCGGCCATATCCACAGGAAAGACTACTATCACTATAGTTATCAAAATAACAATTCAAAAGGTAAGCCTTATAAAATTTAGGTAAACCTTTAGCTAACACTTTCGCTTTAACACTTTAGCCCCACAGATGAGCTTTATTAAAAACTTTATTCTATTACCTCACGAAACAATGGAAACAAACCAGAAGCTATAATTTCCCCCGTACACCCCTTGTTGCATTAACATTCAATAAGCCTAATGTCTTGTAACAACACCACAACACACCATAAAACCACCATACTATTTTTAATCTAAATTATTCAGTAAAGGCTCATTTACATGGTGCGAGTTTCTTACTTCTAAGATGCAAGAAACTAGCTCTATGACAATTCAGTGACAAGCTATTATCATCCTTCCACGTATGATTTCAATGTTTAGTTTACATTATCATTATTTTGACATTGATGACGATAATCGCCTCTTCGGGGCGAGAAACTCGCACCATGTAAATGAGCCTTAAGATACTTTCGTTAAAATCCATGAGTTTTGATTATTATTTCGATGCAATCAGAGAATCGCCGAATCTTGATAAAAATCATTTGAATTTTGACCTAAAATTCAACTAAGTATAAGTATAAAGATAGAGATGATAAGTGACTTATGCCCGAATACTGAAACTACTACTTACCTACTACTACAATTGGTGTTAGAATACTATTGGCATTTCTTTTTAAATACCTAGGTACCTAAGTATTATTATTTCTATGCGATGGAGTCTCGATGGAGTAAAGTTATTGAAAAAGCAAGTCAATCATGTAAGTAGGTACCTACCTACTTAATATTTTTTTTTAAATGTCTAGTGAGTCCGTAGAAAGAGTATTTTAGTTCATAATACATTTTTCTTCTATAATCCTGTATGTGAACCATATGAGTGGGTTTATTTCCCCCAAAAATAAGCTTAGAGCAAACATAAACATTATTCTAGTAACCCGATGAGCTCGCCGACTCAACCGATTAGTACCACCCCACGGTTTAATTGTAAACTGCAAATGGATTGCGCGCCAATGAAAATACTGTTACCTACAGACTAAAAAAAATTGTTTCTTCGACATTGAGCTTTTGTATCTATGATAGATTAAACAAAATAAGTATTACAGTAGGTAGGTATCTTTAGAATTATTTAATTTAATGGATCTAAAAAAAATGCCCAAAGATCTGAAAGAATGTGTCTACCGCACCTTGGGAACACAGTCGAGATCATATTTCAGTTTTTGACGTGTTAACGTCTTATAAATCGATGAACACCCGCTGCACGCACGAAAAAGGGTCATCCCAGTCAGTAACACCCTGTCGTTAACACTGTTGACGATTGGGAAATAAAAAGTTGCAATCATTCACAGTGTTCCGTGTTACGTTCCGCTTTAGCCGAGCGTGCAAGCGAGAGCGACGCTGACGATCGGCGTTCGTTTCGTTATCACGTAAAATTATAGTCCGTAAACCGACTTCACAGACAACCATTTTTTTATTTCATTTTTACCGAGATGACGAGTGATAGGAGGGAATGGAAGAAGAGAACATGTTGTGCCGACCTCACCTACTGGGAAAAAAGCAAGGAAATATCGAAATGAGAAATCACGACCAGGATTTGAATTTTTCGCCTGTCTTTGGATTATAAATAGGGCAACACAGTTCATTTATGTGTAAAAGATTGTGTTTAGTGCCGAAGAGGCGTGGACAAATCCCACAGCGATGATGGACAGCTGACAGGCTCGCCGGGGTGTGTCGACTCGTGTGGGACTCCATTGTGTTGTAACGTTGTAAATGCCAGAATCGGACGCTATTTTTGTGACCTATATTTATCAAAACGCTCAAACATCGAGTTTTAGTTAGTTCTGCATGGAAATTGAGTAATTAATGCTGAGTAAATTCACGTCTGCGAGCCGGTCGGTTCTACTTTTCCTGTCTTCTTCTCTGGAACAATGTTTACAGAAGTTACAAAAAGTAGTAAAGTAGTAGAAGTATCAACCAATCCTCAACAACCCGAGGTCGCTCCTCGAACTCCTCGAAGCCTGTGAAGACCCTTCGAAACTTCTGTGCTTCTGGGAGGAGCTAGGCTGGGCTTTAGATTTAATGAGCCAGGTCATCCCCACGCATAAAGGACCACCTTTGAGTCTAAATGCGGAAAAGGGATTCCACATACATACAAGTTACAAAAAGAAATAACAAATCTCCTTGGTCTTCTGCAACAAATCTCCTCTCCGCATTGATGGACAAGCCCTTACTCATCACAGCAAATATATGTGTGTAAAACTGTTGCTAATCGGAAACTTTCACTTGATCGAAATTTGTTCAAATCCTGCAATCAAAAATTGAACTCTCTCCGATATCTGATAAAGCTAAAAGGAGACTGTTTTTAAGTGGTCTATGAACCAATAGCCATACTGCTATGGTATTTCTGTGGGGATACCTCAACTACATCCTTGTGCAAGGGGGCATCAAAATCCAACCCGGCAGTTTTGAGAAAAATAATACTTTAGAATTCACATTTCTTGCAAAAATGTTTTTATTTTAGAAACGTTTTGAACGGTTATTGTGGTTAGTGTCTGTAAAGTTCGGACTACAATGTAATAATATGGTGACAGCGACCTGATCTGATGATGGAGTCAGGAGCTGTTCAACAGAACTCCTCAATAAATAAGCCGATTGAGTTGAAACTCGGCTTGCCTGTTAAGTTTCAACTACAATGTAATAATATGGTGACAACGAGCTGATCTGATCATGGAGTCAGGAGCTGTTCAACAGAACTCCTCAATAAATAAGCCGATTGAGTTGAAACTCGGCATGCCTGTCAAGTTTCAAATACAATGTAATAATATGGTAACAACGAGCTGATCTGATGATGGAGTCAGGAGCTGTTCAACAGAACTCCTCAATAAATAAGCCGATTGAGTTGAAACTCGGCATGCCTGTCAAGTTTCAACTACAATATAATAATATGGTAACAACGAGCTGATCTGATGATGAAGTCAGGAGCTGTTCAACAGAACTCCTCAATAAATAAGCCGATTGAGTTGAAACTCGGCATGCCTGTTAAGTTTCAACTACAATGTAATAATATGGTGACAACGAGCTGATCTGATGATGGAGTCAGGAGCTGTTCAACAGAACTCCTCAATAAATAAGCCGATTGAGTTGAAACTCGGCATGCCTGTCAAGTTTCAACTACAATGTAATAATATGGTGACAACACGAAACTGCAACTAATAGGGACTGCAAACTCGAAAACTATAAAAATAATAATGCTAGTGTACTTAAATGAGTAGACAACTACAGAGAAACAGTCGTCTAACATAGACTTTTATAATAGCCTAACTTTTATGATAATCAGAAAACGAGAGCAAAATTGATAATGACAATTGATAGTGATCAGTCATTGTACATGCATGTAAAAAATGTAACAACTGCGAAAGAATTGTGGGAAAAACTACAGCAATTATTTGATGACAACGATGACAATTAAATAATTATTAATAATAATTATCAATAATTAAATAATTATTAATTAAATAATACTAATAATTATACTTTGTTTTATACTGTATATTATGTTAGATGAATTTTGAAATAAAAATATATTCTGTGCATAAAAAAAGTGATTTTACTTTCGTGACTTGACTTTACCCTTTTACTTTTCTCTGCTGCTACTTATATCAAATTACAAAAAATAAGAAGGAACTCTACTTATAGAGTTTCTTCTTATTTTTTGTAATTTGGAGTACCTACTTTTTTGTATTTAATCGTCACCTTAAAATACTACAAAAAAAAACTAAACATCGTCACTAAAAAAAATGTTGAGGTGGCAAGTGAGTAGTAGAGAAACACATTGATAAAGTACTTATACAGTCAGAAATAACCGTTCAAAACGTTTCTAAAATAAAAAATATAGCAAGAAATGTGAATTCTAAAGTATTATTTTTCTCAAAACTGCCGGGCTAGATTTTGATGCCCCTTTGCACAAAGATGTAGTTAAGGTATCCTCACAAATATATCACTACAGTATCGCTATTGGTTCATAAACCACTTCCCATACAAAAAAAAAAAACAGTCTCCTATGGGGTTTAACACCAAAAATAACCATAATGGCTTTATACAGCCGTAATAAGACCAACACTGACAAACGTTGCTATTGTCTGGTGGAACAGAACAGAACTCAACACTATAATTAGTCTGTGAAGCCCCCAGGAAACTTCTGTGCTTCTGGGAGGAGCTAGGCGGGCTTCAGTTTTAATGAGCCAGGTCATCCCCACGCATAAAGGACCACCTTTGAGTCTAAATGCGGAAAAGGGAGTCCACATACATACATCCATACATATGGGCACAGTTGTTGGTCGTTTCTCGTCCGTACCACCTAATAGATAACTACAGAAAAACAGCCGTCTAACATTGACTTTTATAAAAGCCTATACTTTCACTTATGGAAATAAACAAACTGCGCCGCGCGGTGTAGTGTTAAAAATAATAAACGGACAGGTGACACAATGTAAATTGTAGTCGCAACTTGACAGACATGCCGAGTTTCAACTCAATCGGCTTATTTATTGAGGAGTTCTGTTGAACAGCTCCTGACTCCATCATCAAATCAGCTCGTTGTCACCATATTATTACATTGTAGTTGAAACTTGACAGACATGCCGAGTTTCAACTCAATCGGCTTATTTATTGAGGAGTTCTGTTGGACAGCTCCCGACTCCATCATCAGATCAGCTCGTTGTCACCATATTATTACATTGTAGTTAAAACTTGACAGACATGCCGAGTTTCAACTCAATTGGCTTATTTATTGAGGAGTTCTGTTGAAAAGCTCCTGACTCCATCATCAGATCAGCTCGTTGTTACCATATTATTACATTGTAGTTGAAACTTGACAAACATGCCGAGTTTCAACTCAATCGGCTTATTTATTGAGGAGTTCTGTTGAACAGCTCCTGACTTCATCATCAGATTAGCTTGTTGTTACCATATTATTACATTGTAGTTGAAACTTGATAGACATGCCAAGTTTCAACTCAATCGGCTTATTTATTGAGGAGTTCTGTTGAATAGCTCCTGACTCCATCATCAGATCATGTCGCTGTTACCATATTATTACATTGTAGTCCGAACTTTACAGACACTAACCACAATAACCGTTCAAAACGTTTCTAAAATAAAAACATTTTTGCAAGAAATGTGAATTCTAAAGTATTATTTTTCTCAAAACTGCCGGGTTGGATTTTGGTGCCCCCTTGCACAAGGATGTAATTGAGGTATCCCCACAGAAATACCACTACAGTATCGCTATTGGTTCATAGACCACTCCCCATATAAAAAAAAACAGTCTCCTTTGACACACTTATTAATTATGTCAGCGAGCTGATAATATGTTGATGGAGCAGTCAGCTATTAAACAGAACACCTTAGATAGGTGAGTCGAAACTTGCCATCTCTGTCTGGTACCGATGACAATGTAACATTATGGTAACAAAGAGATGTAGGTACTTTACATGGGGTCCGAAGCAGTTTGACGGAACTTCCAGTGAACAAAAATTAAACAAACATGTTTGGTTGCATAAAAGCTTGTTTTAAATTATTCTTCAAAAAAAAATTGTTAAAACTCTGTTCTCTAAAAACCTAAACCTAAAACTTCCTTCTCCATACGAGTAAGATAATAAAAGTCAGGGTACGTGGAAGCATCACGGCTCCAATCCGCTTAGAGTCCTGATTGACAGCTCTGCTCGGGGGTGATTATTTTGCAACCAAATGTAAATAAACCCACGGCTTAATTAATCCGGTGGGATGTTTTTGTAATGGATGTGGTGTAAGATTTTATTGACACCAAAAATGTGAAAAGAATTTGGTTAAACATTTTTACAATCAATGATCAATGCCACCCAGCATAGGCACAGCATAGACAACTTGTGTATTCCTTGCTATATAAGTATAGGAAAGTTGAAGCGCGTAGACATTCTCGGTAACCGCAAGTGACATAAACTGAGCGCTTCCGTGCTTCGGAGGGCACGTTAAATTGTCCATCCTGACTTTCAAATCATTAAGCCATGACGAAAATCTTCAATTCTCATGAACTAAAACGTACCAGTTTTCGTACGTAGCAGTTTTCCTTAAGTATTTTGTACCCTCTACGTTGTGTTTAGTAACAAATCACAATACTGACCATGCGTAGTACTGATTTGACATCTGTAGCTACAAGCTTTGGAGCATAAAGATGACAAAACTTGGCACGCTTCTCAGTATTATGACCATTCGTCATGATCTTTCTTTTAATATCTCCTAAAAGCCTCATTGAATACAATAAGCATATGCGGGGATAAGCGGGCTGGAGAGATGAGTCGGTGTAAGCCGTTAAAAGGTGTCAAACAATGCAGGTATCGAATGCTGAAGGCATACGCGCTGAGGCGGGTAGAGTATGGTACTAGTTGTGAGAAATTACGATATTTTATAAATCTAATCTAAGTATTTAAATAAAAATATGTGTGTACCTGTGTTTGTCTTTCATTTCTAAACCATTGATCAAAAATCAAATTGTGATGAAACTTTAGTTGGGTCTTCTACGCTCGCGTGGGTTTCTGGCCCAAAACATTCTAAAAAAATAAAGCAGTACGAATTTCGCCGGGTCAGCCGACTAGAAATCGAGCTCACAATTTTCGAATTCAACATCTCAACATCTACCTGCTAGGCCATCACGAGAGAGAAAACCATCCTTTTGTAAAGTCGCTTCAGCTCACACCATAAGGACTACCTTCGCTCGGACACCTCCGGACATTATCTGTAATCCGGATTGTCGTGCATCACGCGCCGACGCCTGCAGGAACAGCTGACCGCTCACCGATGCATGGCTTGTCACTGTCGTGTTACTAAGATGATCTGCTTCTCCTCTGCTCGATATTAAAGATTATAGCTGGCTACCTACCATGAGCTTTATATACAATCCAGTTTAGATCCTAAACTGAACTGCTTCGCTTGACGTATGCTATGACGCTGACGAAATATCAAAACCTAAACATGACCTAAACTGAATTGGTACCTATACACCGTTAATTCTGGGTCAGTTTAAAGCCAGCACCCACTGCTTGTATTGCTTAATCGTATTCGTGTCGTAGGTTTAGTTTTTGAATTTGATAAGTATTTCATACGAAACTAAATAGTTGAAAAGATTAACAAAAGTGAGTAAAACACTTGTTATGGTGTCGTAGGCGCGCAGAGCTAATGACCTAGGTATGTATGTATGACTACGACGTAGCATAGACTCTATGCCGTAGCAACAGCTGAGCACAGAGCACGTATCTTCGTGATTTATCCTGCCTATGTTTCGTGATATTATTAATTGCAAAAAAATAGATCTCATACTTATTATTATTTTTGAGTATTGTTATTGATATAGATTACGTAGGCGCCGGCTTTAAACTGACCAAAAATAAACGGTGTATAAAGTTTCGTTCACTTAATTCGTACCATGACCGTTGAGTTGGTTCACTTTTGTGTCAAAACTGACACTTTTAAAACAGGTCATGATACGAATAGTTTGCGATCCAAATTAGGAACCTAAACTGGATAGCTCCTAAACTGATTGTCATAGTACCTACAGCTACTAACCAGTCGCCTCCGCACCGCATCGCCTTTTCGGCGTTCACTTGTTTCTTCACTTTTGGATTCCGAAGCGGCTATCCGGTGACCTACTTACAGTCAATGAAAAAATACATACATACATAAGATCACGCCTGTTTCTTATCATAGGGTAGGCAGAGACCACAGATCTCCACTTGCTACGGTCCTGACACACTTCTTTCGCTTCATTCACTCTCATCACATTCTTCATGCAAGCTCGTCGGTTTAAGGTACTCTAGACCTGGCCTTTTTCCAATGATCCGCCAATTTGGTCCAGGAATGTGCGCCTGGTCTTCCCCTTCCGACGGTCCCATTCACACTCGCCTTACGGACCAATAGAAACGTTGATGAAAACCTAATTGATTGTGAAACAAACCTAAAATTGAGTTTTTTTTAAGATATGCCCTGACGCCTGATTATTTTAAAAGCAATTGAGCTTTTATTTACTTACCTATTTCCAAAATTGTGAAAGAGACACAAAAACTGAACCAGTTAATCTATTGTAGTTGGTTCGAAAGAGTACAATGGTTGACCAAAACAGAATGTACATTTCCCAAAAAATAAAGACCCCGAAATCTCCCCTGGTGGTAAATGACTGTGCAATAGAGGGTGGAGCGTGCACACTTAAAATTCACTTCACTCCTGATTTGAGAGTGCCAAAATTGACACAGCCCCTCACAAAACCCTATGTGATGTAAAATCTAATTACTAAATGTTATCGTATGTACATTCAATTGTAACAATTGTAAGTTCGTATGTGCATTAGAATAACTTTTTTACCAGAGTGGTCTATTAAGACCACTCTGGTAAAAAAGTTATTCTAATCTAATGTCGGCTAGTTACTCTGGTGGAATAAGATGACTTTTGGTCGAATCCAGCCTTAAACAAATAAGCGAACTGCAAGACGAGCGCTTCAATTGTTGTAAAGACCAAAATACGCACGAAAGTTTGAATTTTATAAAATCTGATGATTCGATATGCATTTCACAAAGGCGAAACTACCGTCTTGACTGTACTTATGCGACATTGTTAAATGATAGAGCATCTTCGTACAACAAATTCTCCCTCTAAACTAGTTTACGGCGGTTTTACATAGACTAAAGGCCGGATTAAACCGGTTTCATCCGGAATTATCCTCTAATGGGGGTAATTGGGCGGAATAACTGCGTTAGTAACCCGACGCCCGCTTGTTTGGTTAACGATCGGGAATCGATTTACAGTGCTTAAATAAATTACCGAATTAGCCATGGAACCCTAAAAAGTATAACGTTTCCTTCCTTATTATCTGTAAGGATCACTAATAAAATAATTAAGGGCTAATTTTTCAATACCTAGATAACTTTTATCTGAGGAAATAAATATGCGATTTGACAGATATTGTATTGAAATATATTATGTCATAACGCCATATTTATTCCTCAGATAAAAGTTATTTTATAGATTGATAAATCAGCCCTTAGTACATAAAAGTACCTACCTACTAGCGGCCAGTTTCAATATTTTATTTATTTATGGTTTTGCTTACTGTGGCTTACTGTTTTGCTTACATTTGATATTTTTAGTATGGAAGTAATGTAGAATATAAAAAAAAGGAAGCAAAATCGCAGATAGATAGATTTTTGGAACTGTACGTTAGTGTGTATTGTCAAATTCATCTAGGATTTGTATGACAATAGCTGTAAAAAAAGCAAACTATGTTTTATGTAAGTAAGTACTTATTTCTTAGGGATATAAAGTAGCGTATGTATTATTCCAGGTCATAAACTGTGTAAATTCCAAGTTTTATTAAAATCCGTTCAGTATTCTTTGCGTGAAAGAGTAACAAACCTCCATACATCCTCACAAACTTTCACAATTATTATAATATAGGAGGACAGAATAGCAAGAATTTTTAAAAGAAATTTATATGGATAGGTACTTAGTCAAATATTTTTTTAAATTTAATCTGGTTTGTAATTAATGGTCTAATCACATAAAAGGACTACAACGTACCCAATGCCTCGGGCCTACAAAAAGTCAATGAAATTTAACAAAAGCATAACCCAATTTCACCCCCAGTGATACATACTTACAACGAATCACATTACTAAAATATCATATTAAAGTAACTTTTCACACCCTTGCAATATGGCCGCCCTACATAATTACGAGTAACAATGGAGTAGTGGCGGGGTAGGCAGTTCGGTTTCCGGTAATGGCCGATGTCACATTTTATTTCTGCTGATCGACAGATGTAGGGTATTCGAATCACAGTAGGAGGCTTTGAACAATTGTTATGGTGTTATGTAGTAACTTTAAGTAAAACATAGAATAAAAAAATGTTTTAAATTAAAAACTGTCGCGAAATGTGCAGGTACTTACATACCTACCTAAATCATAATTATAATGAACACAAAGGTTAATCAGAGATATTCAGAAAATAAGTATGGAGTTTCTAAATAATACTTAACTAATTTTACAAGACTTACCTACACATTTTAGTGGCATTAAAAAAATTAAAATAAATAAAGTAATCTTAAATTTTATTGGGAAATATTTGGATAAGCTCATAATTTGGGTTGTACCTATATTTCTATACTTACAAGTAACACCAGCGGTCGTATTACCAAGTCTTAGAGCAATGTCAAAGTAAGATTACTTTCGTCCGTACTTAGATAAGACTGAAGTAAGACTGACGCAGGCATAAATCAGGCCTAAATCAACCTTGTTTTAATCCTGCCTTAGGACGGAAACAATCTTAACGCAGGGATGTTTTGGTGACATGACCAAGGAAGTTATATACCTACGTAACTGGAAGGTTAATTGAGACAGAAAACGCGGTCCGCTTGAGAGATAAAACTTGGGCGGTGTGTCTCTTTCTAAAGGGTGACCATAATTTATAAACTAAACATCCCTAAAGTCCCTAAGGGGCCTTTTACATCATTTTCTGATTTACGTGATGTTTCAGAGCATGATTTTTCAATTAAAATACTGATACAATTTTGATCCTTGATTTTGATTTCGATCCTTGGTTTCGATCCTTGAATTCGATCCTTGATTTCGATCCTTGGTTTCGATCCTTGATTTCGATCCTTTATTTCGATCCTAGATTCTTGAATCTTGAATCTTGATTCTTGAATCTGAAAACTGAAATCTTGAATCTTGGATCTTTGAAGTGACAGCTGTCAAACTTAAAACCGTCATATCTCGGGAACTACTCGTCCTAGACTCCCCGTTCTCAGTTCAAATGAAAGCTATAACCAAGATCTTCATTTGAAGTGACAGCTGTCAAACTTAAAACCGCCATGTCTCGGGAACTACTCGTCCTAGACTCCCCGTTCTCAGTTCAAATGAAAGCTATGACCAAGATCTTCATTTGAAGTGACAGCTGTCACTTCAAATGAAGATTTTGGCCATAGCTTTCATTTGAACTGAGAACGGGGAGTCTAGGACGAGTAGTTTCCAAGATATGGCCGTTTGAAGTTTGACAGCTGTCACTTCAAATGAAGATCTTGGTCATAGCTTTCATTTGAACTGAGAACGGGGAGTCTAGGACGAGTAGTTTCCAAGATATGGCCGTTTGAAGTTTGACAGCTGTCACTTCAAATGAAGATCTTGGTCATAGCTTTCATTTGAACTTTGAACGGGGAGTCTAGGACGAGTAGTTTCCAAGATATGGCCGTTTGAAGTTTGACAGCTGTCACTTCAAATGAAGATCTTGGTCATAGCTTTCATTTGAACTTTGAACGGGGAGTCTAGAACGAGTAGTTTCCAAGATATGGCCGTTTGAAGTTTGACAGCTGTCACTTCAAATGAAGATCTTGGTCATTGCTTTCATTTGAACTGAGAACGGGGAGTCTAGGACGAGTAGTTTCCAAGATATGGCCGTTTGAAGTTTGACAGCTGTCACTTCAAATGAAGATCTTGGTCATAGCTTTCATTTGAACTGAGAACGGGGAGTCTGGGACGAGTAGTTCCCGAGATATGTCCATTTGAAGTTTGACAGCTGTCACTTCAAAGATTCAAGATTCAAGATTTCAGACTCAAGATTCAAGAATCAAGGATCAAAATCCAGGATCGAAATCCAATATCGAAACCAAGGATCGAAATCAAGGATCGAAATCAAAATCAAGGATCAAAATCAAGGATTGAATTAAAGGATCGAAACCATGGATCGAAATCAAGCGCTGATTTTGTCGAGCGCGATAAGGTAAAAATATCCTGAAATTTAAATGACAAGGTCACACTACTAATCCAACAACGAGTGTGAAAGAGACAAAGCTACCAAGAAAGTCTCTCAACAAGACCAACAATCCTTATAACCAAGATTAAATTATACCTAATATATCGTTGTGTAGTCGTGATAAGGTTCAAAATCATTTGTACATTAAATGTCAGGTAGTGTTCCAGTATGTATATAACTTCCTTGGACATGACATCGACTAGATGCAGGACTGCGCATGTCCTGCTCGGTGTCATCGAGCAAGACATGCGCAGAGAGAGCGGTCAAGACCAAGGCAGGAATAAAATAAGATTGTTTTCGGACGAAAACAATGTCAAATCAAGCTTAAGGCAGGAATGGATTTCACCTTATTTTGACATTGCTCTAAGAGCTCATAGTACGGTTACTGTAATGGATTTAACATTTTATGAACTTATGACTTTACTTTAAAGTTGGTTTTCCTGACAATTACCTACGGTTTACCTAACTCTTCAGACTTCTAGAAATATCTTAGCTTAATCAGTCGTACTAAATTTTATTTCATTTTTAATCAATATTCGTGTGTTTGAACATACCTCTGACTACCCCATTAGACATCTTCAAAGGATCTAAAGATGCCTAAAGCTCTGAAAGAAAGTGTCTATCGAACCTTGGGAATACAGTCGTGCTCATATTTCTTTTTTTTTTTTATTATTCCTTGTAGGTATTTCAAAAATTTACGAAATCTATTAAACATCAATATCACAATCAGATTATGGCTTTTGTCCGTAAATGTTCTAGTTAAAAAAAATGTAATAGGAGATGTTATTCGTCATCGGGCGCAGATAATTGTGATTACGATGTGGGTAGTTCGGTTTACAAGTAATGTGATGCTGGGTGATTCGATCACAATGGCCCTGTCTCGAGGAATTATCGAACTGACTGATAAACCGTTTTGGGCTTGCGATGTTTCAGATTAATGAAACCGAGAGCGCTTTTCCATACGTTCTGGTTGGCGGGTAGCCGGTACCCGGTACCCGGCGAAGTGCATTTGAAAAATCGAAGGGCTTTGGGCATAATGAACAGGCACTTATAGAATTCGTAAAAATAAGGAATATAAGTAGATTAGATACCTACTTACCTATTAGAAAATATAATTGTCGTCTTCTCAATTTACAAAAAGAATGTTAGTTAAGTTAGTTATATTCGTCCATGGTTAAATGGTTATATCTACTTAATGAAAATCTGCTTTGTAGATACCTACTCGTTACAATAAAGAATGTGTTAACAAAATATTTTTAAAAGCAAAACTGATAATCGCCAGTAACCTACAGTTATATTAGGTAGAGGTACTCTACCATAACAAAAAGAACTAAATATTATATGGTACTTGATGGTTCCTAGTGTAACAAAACTGTGCGTAGTTAAATGAGGCACACTCCGTGTCCTATCGAGATCTTCGTACATGATAACATTTAATACGAAGTGCTATTGAGATTGTACTCTACCTACGCGTGTGAATGTTGGCTGATGTTTATTTTTGCATCACACTTACATTTGATACACTATATTCACATACATACAGGTATATTATAGTAGACTCATATACAATTCATAGCGATACTCTTGTTGTAACTGATAAAATACCTACCTATGGGATCCCAAATCTATAAAAAGGAGAATGGGCACAAATGTATGGATCTCGGGCTAAAACTAAAAATATAAAAAACAGAAAAATGTTTACTATGTGTAACATGGTACCTTACTATTTTGTATTAAACTCACTTTGCGTGGTACCACTATAATTTATTACAATAAGGTCCATTTTCGCCAGATGAAAGTTATTTCTATCATTCAAAAAATGTAGAGCTTTCGAAGCTCTATCGGCTGCCTAACCCTGCGTACAATGTTTTAAAACTTAGTCGTGATTACTCATTCTCCTTTCATTCAAATCAAGTAACAAATATCCTATATTATTGTAGGTATTATTATTTTTTCTACAGTTCGCTGTGCTAGTTATATCATTTATCAACTTTTTTCTACTCCAGTTCGCTGTGTTAGTTATCATTATCATTTATCAACTTTCATTCCATGCAAGAAAGACTTCCTGCAATTTGTTTATACACCATTATTTCTAAAAAATGTGTCTTTAAGTTATTCCGAACAATACAATTGAAAAAGTGTTCAAGCCATTGTATCATTCGTTATTGAAAGTCTTGGGAAACTAGGTGATTAGGCGCGTTTTAAGCCGCTCTAAGTTATGCAAGAGAAGACGAGACAATTTTTTTGAATACCCTTTCATAATACTTTTTAAAAAGCAGCTTTCTAAAGCAAAATGTGGTCATTACTTTAAAAGTAAAAAATATGGTCGGGCACAAAAGAAGGGCACGGCACAACTATTCACAAAAGTAAGTGCCTAAATGTTTAACTATATAGAACAAGATTCATTATTTTTTATTATTTGGAAATCCCTTGGACTACCTCCCTATATCTTCAAAGGGTTTTCTATCTATCTAAGCAGCCTGTAACATCCACTGCTGAGTAAAGGCCTCTTCACTATCACGCCACTCTTGGCAGTTTTGTGCCAGCCGGATCCATTGCTCTCCTACCGCCCTCACAATGTCGTCTGACCATCGGGTCAGAAGGGTCTTACTTGTCTTCAAAGGGTCTTACTTTAAAAAAAAAGGAGAATGTTTACCGTGCTCTAGGGACGCAGTTGTGGTCCTATTTTCTTATTTTTAAACTAATTTTCTTTTTTTTTACAAAAACAATTATCTATTAGATGGCTCGTAGAGCTTCGTAGCAACCTCTACGAGTTTCTATTAATTTAATTTCTTCTGTATTATGAATGAATTAGGTTCAAAATTGTGTTAATAAAGTTATTATGAATCATAATAATTATGATTCGTATTAATTTATGTTTTTTCTTGTCGCTTTCATCTGAAAAGAGACGGCATATTAATACAATTCATTTATGATTCAGCTAAAGCGGCTTTTTTAGACCAGCAGAAATCAGTAACAACGCTAGAATTAACCAGCACTTAGTTTCGCAACACACTTAAAGTAAGTAGGTACCTACGAGTACCTCTAGATTTCAAATGAGATTGCCACAAAAATCTTCAACGAAGTGTTGAGTTGAAACATCACGCCTAATGATTCCTTTCAGCTATCGTCACGTTTTTTAGGCTTAAGTTATTGTAATAAAGTTCAAAATAGTTTGTTTACTATTTATTTTTATAAGATGTTTAATGAAAACATCGCGAAGTAATCCGTTGATCCTTTGTGTCGTGTACAAATGGCGCGGGCGCAGGCGTCGTGGCGAGGCGATCGCATTGTGGTATCGTTGTGAGATCGATATCTCGGAATAATCCCCACTTTTGGGTTTATAGGGTGACCATTAATCGGCAATTCAGTGGGAAACTACTGTCTATACTTAGCAATGTCTAGAAAAAAAATCACCAAAAAAAAAGAATTCCACAAAATCCTTCTTTTTTAATGTCGGTCGGTTAAAAAAGTATGAAGTTTTAGATTAGACAAAACCAAGAATTTTGTAATCAGCAAAAGGGAGGAGAACCGATTCCTCGTTGCTCTATCTCAAATAACAAATAACTATACCTAAGTACCTAAGTACCTCACAATAGCATCGGGCTCTACTCGATGTCTGAAATAAAAGAAGTGAAGTAAAATGCTTTGTGTGTAGGTATTTTAATTTTTTATTTATTTTATCTACTTATCTAAATCTTCATTGACTAATTAAGACATTTTAAATCTGAAAAACATAACAGTATCAGTATCAACACATTTCAGTACTTATCTAAAAAACATACCAAGTCAATTTGTATTTTAATGTATCTTAGGTAGGTATTTAGGGGGTTTTTAAAAACGCGACAAACTAAATCAATTTGGATGATACCTAGCTACTGGATAAATGGTGTAGATTGTGGATTGACCTGAATAGATAAGACATGTTTTCAATAGTGCCACAACAAAAGAGCGCATTTACAAGCATTAAATAATTTATCAATCAAAATGTCCCAAATTATTCATGAACTCTGGTGCTATTATCGAATGGCGTCAATTTTGACACCAACGGCTGCACACAAAAACATACACCATTTATTATTTGTGTATTATTCCGAGTAAATAAAGAGCGATGCTTTGTCCCGGTGTCATTGTCAGTTTATTCCCGGGAATATTATTCCCGGGGTGCATTGTGCGAGTGTCCACACGTATCGGGATTAGAGTAAATCGCGGGTAGCTGGTGACAAATATTTGTGATGCTGATATCATTAGAGGTGATAGACGCTACTTATAATGGCGGTAATGCTCTGAGGGTTAGATGTTTTAGCTCATCAATGTTTGAATGGAAAATGTAAGTATACCTTCAAAGGGTAACACATAAAACCTTCCTAGTTGATCAATTCGTCAATCAGGGATGATAGGTAGATTACAAGGTGTCTCTATAAATAATCACTGTTTTACCTGCGTAATGATGACTAGCCTATTATTTTGCGGCCATGATGCTTAGTTTGTCCTAGTCATATTAATTCTATATAATACAACATACATAGATACAAGTACTAGGTACCTACTTACCTACCTAAATTAATGTTTGTTGATGAATTTCGCCTAGATACTTTGTTAGTAGGTAAATAATTACTTCCATATCTTTGTACCTTTTATTATATAGATACCTCCTTGTAGGTACCTACCTTTAGTTCGTAAATAAGTTGTAATTACTTAATAACTTATCTTTATCTGAACAATAGAATAAGAACTTAATCCCAAACACATTCTTCGAAATAACAAAACCACAAAACTATGCAAAAGTCATGGCAAATCCAAGTAGGTGATTCACATGGCTCCATATCTTATCGCCATTATCCGCTAATCCCCACCAACTTAAATACTCATAATCCATAATCCCCAAAACTATTATTTTCAATGAATGAATTTGGGTTTCGAACCGAACAGGAGCTGTCAACAAAATAAACGCGCGCGTTTAAGTCTTTTGTTAAGGAAATTTGGACTCTACGTGATAAGGCTTAGGGTGTTGGAAAAAGTTGCAAGGAGTAAACGTGGTTTTGGCTAAGTAAACACAGATTTCATAGAAAATCTCTGTCAAACTAGGTTAATGCTGGCCAGGGATTAGCCTTAGCACGTCCGGCATCGATAACTTGCGTGTTTCATACAAAAGTTTTTTTTAGAAAATAATGTGGCAAAACAAGGCTTTGTTGAATCCGGAAGGACTAGGAATTAGTGTTGGTCCGGTATAGGTAGGAATAGGTAAATAATTGTTAATTTTTTTGTTCTCAAATAGGTACCTACCTACTTACAACGAGACTACGGCGACTATTATTTATTTACTTAGTACTTATGTGATTTCCTTGGTGATTTCTAAAGATGTAAAAAAAATAGTTGCATTTAGATTGTCCTTTATGGGTCCTTTGCAAAAAAGTTGTACATTCTGAAAAAAAATTGTTCCCCTCTGTTCAATTAAAGATTAAAACAAAACTAGAGGTGATACAATGATAAAAATTAGTTACAAATGTAGATAAATCCATCCACAGATTGTCTGGTAGAGATCGCTTTTCAGCGATTTTCATTTTTATTCTACACACACTTACCTACTTACGTTAATTTTCATTTCCACAAACCTATCAAGCTGTAATAAAACTCCCCAATTTAGCACGATCCTAATGACAGGTTCCCGCCAATCCGCCATTTTCGTAATTCCTGTAATGGCGGCATACACGGCTACTGTTACACCAGTGTACTACCTAATTGCCCCGGTGGAATTACCTTTGTCAACTGAGCCGGGAGTTTAGCTAAATACAGAGGATACCTAGTTTAAGTTGGATGTAATAAAATATCCTGTTAGTTTGTGAAAATAACACTGTATTTTGACGCTGAGTCGGTATGGTAGATAAAGATATTACCTACCTATGGTGTAATGTAAATGTAAGCGTGTAGCTACCTACCAAGAAATAAAAAAACCGGTCAAGTGCGAGTAGAACTCGTACGCCGAGGGTTCTGTACCTACCCACTTTTCCTTTATTTGTGCTATAAGACCTTGCTTTTTGCCAAATTTCGTGATTCTAGGTCAACGGGAACTGCCATTTAGGTTTTCAACCCAAAACCTCTAGGGTACTTCCGGTTGACCTGACCCAGAATTGTCAAATTTGGTTACAAGCAAGGTCTTACAGCACAAGTAAAGGAAAAATTCCGAAAAATAAAAAAAGTTAATAATTAAGGTAAGTTTTGGTACTTACAAGTTTTCACGAAAACCTAAATTTGCCAATATCTTTTTATAGTGTTGACTCAGGACCTTGATTTTTATAGTCACAATAGGGACTATAGACCTCAGTATATGGTATAAATTTCAACTTGCTAGCTCCACCCGTTCCTGAGATAATCGATGGTGACACACGGACAGACGGATAGACGGACAGACAGACGGACAGACGGACAGACGGACAGACGGACAAGAAAGTGATTTATTTATTTTATTTATTTATTTATTGATTATAGACGAGCAGCTTTTAGCTGGTATGTCTACGTCACACAGTGTTGAAATAGTCTTTATTGAAAATAGTCTTTGTTTTTTATAGTCTTGTTTGTTTAAGATTCGGTAATCTTTTTGAGCACTGATTTGTTAGTTCGTAGCCAGTTGTCGAGCTTGTTTTTGAACGCATTGATAGAAGTAGCTGTTACAACGTCATCTGGTAGTGCATTCCAATTGTGGACCACTCTGTTGCTAAAGAAGTGATAGGCAGCTAGTACGCGAGTGGATTCACGAATGAGTGACCACGTGAAGGTCTTTGGTCATCTTTTCTTCTCAGTATGTCTTGAATGTTTGGCAGATTGTACTGGTGGGTCATGATCTTATATGTTTCAATAAGATCTCCTCGAAGGCGTCTCTCCTCAAGAGTGGTGAGGCGTAGTGAGATTAATCTATCCTCGTAGGTTTTGCGACGTAGAGCCTGTGGTATCTTGGTGGCCTTCCTCTGGACACTTTCAAGAAGGTTAATGTCTTTGTGGAAATAGGGATGCCATATTTGAAATCCGTACTCGAGCAAGGGTCTTATGTAAGTTTTATATATCTTACGAAACATATCTATTGACATTGTTTGAAAGGACCTCCTGATGACGTATAGAAAAGAATTGGCCTTCTTGACTACTATAGTAATGTGTTCTTCCCATTTAAGATTAGATGAAATATTTACTCCTAGGTCTCGCTGAAGGCTGACTGGGGTCAAAGTGCTTCCATCCAAGGTGTATGAGGCTCTAGGGTTATTGTTACCTAAGTGAAGAATGTTGCACTTTGATGCGTTCAGTTTGATTATCCAATCCTTTGTCCAGGCTTGTATGCGATCTAGGTCTTCTTGTAGTTGTCCTGAGTTGATGAGTGGATTTGCAAAGAACTTTCCATCATCGGCAAAAAAAGCACATTCAGAGTTTAGGAGTTCAGCTAGATCTGTTATAAATATCCCAAAGAGGTGGGGAGCAAGTACAGAGCCTTGTGGCACACCGCTTACAACAGGTTTTCGCTGTGAGAGTGAATTGCCAACACGAACTTGGAATGTTCTGCCCACTAGATAGTTTTCTATCCACTTGAGTAGCTGTCCACGAATTCCAAAATGTTCAAGCTTCATCAGAAGGCGTTGATGTGGGACCTTATCGAAAGCGCGTTCAAAGTCAAGGTATACTATGTCAATAGGGTTCTTGTTATCAAGTTATTTGCTCCAACTATGAACACATGTTAACAGGTTCGTAATAGTCGATCTTTTCCGAACAAAACCATGTTGTTTCACCGAAATGATGCATTCTTGGTTTAGAAATAGTGTTAATTTGTCACAGATAATTCTCTCCATTATTTTAACTACTATACTAGTAAGACTTATGGGGCGAAAATTTTGAGGTTGGGTTTTATCCCCTTTTTTGTAGATCGGCGTGACTATTGCGTGTTTCCAGTCCTGAGGAAGGCGTCCTGATTCGAAGGATCTATTCAGCAA
The DNA here is from genome assembly GCA_958496255.1 of Camptogramma bilineatum. Lineage (NCBI taxonomy): Eukaryota > Metazoa > Arthropoda > Insecta > Lepidoptera > Geometridae > Camptogramma > Camptogramma bilineatum. The sequence goes on from OY292459.1 coordinate 15,708,940, forward strand.
TACTGCCAGGGCTGGAGCCAGAATCTTTGCAGATTTTATGAGAACACAGCATGGTAGATTGTCTGGGCCCGGCGATGATTGGCTCTTTAGTCTAGATATAGCCTTTTCAACATCTTTAACTGTAAAATATATTTCGCTTAAATTATTGTCCACATAAGCTGGAGAGTTTATTTTGGTAGTATGGTCAATGGTGGGTTCTTCAGAGTATGCCTTTAGAAACTCTTCTGCAAAGGCATCTGCTATATCGTTGGGCTTTGTGACCAAGTCTCCGTTGCGAGTTCTAATAGCTGGAGGGATGCATACTTTTGAAGCAGTGCAGCGACGGATGTACGCGTAGAAGGCTTTATCCCCATAGTCTAGTAGCTTAGATTCGTGTATGCTTCTCTGTTTTCTCGTCCAAGCTATACATCTATTGTTTACTTCGCGAAAGCTAGTGTAATCTGTGTCTAAACCAGATGATCTATATTTGTCCCATAATAGTTTTTTATCTGCAATCATGTTCAAGGCACACTTGTCAATCCAAGGCTTGTTTTTGATTTTGTTTTTTATTAATTTTTGTGGAGCATGTTTATTGGTGGTGGTATTAATTGCTCCCAAGATTTCTGTCCACAGTTGTTCAACATCACCAGACGGGTTCACTGACTCTAGGTTCTCTTCTAGATCCACATTGAATATATCAAAGTTAATTGAGTTGTAGAATCTTCTAGGTTTTATTTCGCTTTTTGATGTTTCTATATGACACTGTAGGCTAAACTCAAGTACAATGTGATCACTTTTACCAATTGGTGGCCTATACAGTATTTCTTTAATAAGTGATTCTTCATTGACCATAATTAGGTCTAAGAGAGAAGGTATATTGCCTTGTCGAAACCTTGTGGGTCTGCATACCAATTGTAGAAGATTGCTGTTGATGAATGCATCTTTGAACAGTTCCGCTGAACCTGACTGTACTTGGTCTACGTTGATCGGCCATGTTATAGATGGGTAGTTGAAATCACCAGTGATTATTAATGTATTATTTTCTGATGCTGATACAAGATTTTCTATTAATTTGGTGTCACGGGGCCTCCACAATCCATCATCAGAGTCATCAGGTCGGTATACCCCCACCAATAGGAAATGATATGTACCATATTGTATGTCAAGGTATAGTGCTTCCACATCTTCGTACATATAGTTATTGTTGCGTCTTGCTACTATTGGGATGCCACGCAGATTATCTTTCACATATATGGCCACACCTCCTCCCCTAGTTTTACCTTCAGACTTAATTTTCTTATGATTACGGTCAAGTCTGAATAGAGTGTAGCTGGGTATATTGAAAGTACTATTTCGATCATTAGCAGTAAGCCACGTTTCGGTGATAACAACAATAGAAGGTTTTCTTGCAATAACTTCAACAAGGAATAGGTCGAATTTAGGCGGTAGAGATGATAGGTTGGTATACATAAAAGTAAAGTCAATATATGGGTTTCCATTATCGTACACTAGTTTTTTTGTGAGGCTACTATTTTAGGCACACCCTTCACATATCTAATAAGATATGTGAAGGGTGTGAAAACAAATATTACAATAGTAATATTTGTTTCACCTTTTTCAATTCTAGTTTTCAGACTATCTCTAAGCTGATTAAGCTCCTCGCGCTGTTTAGGTGTCTTATCATCATAGATTCTTACCTCTTTTTTGGCCTTGTTTTTATTTTTGAGAACCCGGATCACATCCTGTCGGGAAGTAAGTACTACCTTTATTGGTCTTGTTTTGCCTTCGTCACGGCGTCCCAAGCGCTGCACTGTCAATACCTTCTCAGAGAAGTCTTCACCATTGTTTACTTCTTGCAAGATCTTCCTTACATTCGAGTCGTCATGTTGCTTTCTATCTGTTCCAATGTCAGAGTCACACTCTTTAACATTAACCAAGATCAAATTAGTGGCTCTACGTTCACGTTCCAATACTTCTTCCATGATGGCATTGGTGTCCGGCGGCGGGGGTGTGGTCACGACTGCCACCGGTGTCGGTGGGGGGTTGGAGGACTGCTGCAGTATAATTTTTTTAACGCCATCCAGTTCTTCGCGCAGCCCTTCGTAGGATTTGATGAGTTTAGGCACTTGAAATAAGGCCTCCCGGCATGCCGGGCATAAGTACAACAGCGTTCGCTTGCCCTTTAATCCCATGACGCGCGCCTCACTAGTGGTCAGATTACTGCACTGCAAACAGATATTTCTCTTGCAGCCATCACACTGTATTGTGTTTTCGTCGTTGTGGTTGTCCTCACATTGAAAACACTTCATTATAGCTCAAAATTACGACACTGGCACGAAAAAAGTCGTTACAATTTTCTCACTTAGTTTGCACTTCAAACACTTTTTTTAGGTTGGTCTATTATTTGTACACAATTAGATGACTATAAATCACGATATTATCTATTTCAAGACGTAAATTTGCACGGTTTACTATTTTTATTGAGTTTGTAAGATATGACGCAAATTCCAACACTGTTTATTTTTCTGAGGGTAGATCCGAAAAAAGGGTCTTATAAGGGTTCCTTTTTTTACCTTTTAAGGTACGGAACCCTAAAACGTTTATTATATTATCCTATTTTATTAAACAAGCAATATTTGTTTGTTTGTTTGTCTGTACTCACGTTCTCGAAAACGGCTCTAACGATTTCGATGAAATTTGCGGTGCGGGAGTTTACGGGGGCGAAAAATCGATCTATAGTCGGATTGCTCATTACAGGTACCTACGCACTAAAATTGACGATCAAAATGTCATTTTTCATATATTTTTAGTTCGTACAATGAGCAATTCGACTATAACTAGGTCTCATAGGTAGGTACCTACATATTACTTTCTTATCTGGGAGAATTCGTTTTCTCGGCATTTTCACTCAAAAAGCAGTGCAATGTGGTTCGTAATTTCACAAAATTTGTTGATGCTAGAGTTGATAAGCGGTAGGTCCGCCTTCCAGCCGCAGGCTACGACTTCGAATATTAGCCAATGAAAGTTCTTTTTTTTGTTCTCTTTTCTTTTATAACTTTTTCTCTGTTTTCACCCAAGCAGAACTCGGTCGCCCAGATTGATTCGCCAGATTTAGGGAGTGTCCACATTGCGTTTTTTGCAGCGCGTTTGTATCGATACAAACGCGATTCGAACGCGATGCGAACGCGCAGCCCCCCGCGCAGCCCCTCCCGGTTCGCTTTTGTATGGAAAAATACGCGTTGCGAACGCGCGTTTGTATCGATACAAACGCGCGTTCGCAACGCGTAGCAAAAACGCGCTTCAGAAAACGCAATGTGGACACTCCCTTAGATCGCCATTAAACATCATTATTTGAATCTAAGTAGAATTAATCAACCGCTTTTACTTACATAAAAAAGCTAGATTTGAAAATAGGTAATTCACAAATCAAAGACAAAATAGCGTCTTTTTAAGAATTTTTAGAATGACAGCGACGATAGGTGGTTACCAGGAGGAACGACGACGATTCTTTAAAATCTATGATGGTACTTATTTCTGAATAAGACTTTATAATAGACATCTATGTTTATAGTATGCACTACTTATTAATCTCATTTGCTGCTAGTTCCAACTACTCACCAACAGATGTCAGTACCGTACCAATCCATTGTTTTTGAAAGTACAATTAAACGTCAACGTCAGCACTATGTCTTGTCATTTGTCAAATTGTCATGTTGTCAGTTGTTACAGTCAGTCACTGTCATATTTTTAAAACAAAACAAATGGCAGATGCGATTTTTGTTTACGTTTTTTGATGAAAAGGGGAAAGTAATTTTATTATTTCCCTCTGCACATATTATGATTGGTGTTAGAATGAATACTTTTAACGATAATTCCGGTGAACCTGAGCAAGATGCCAACTCGGCACTGACCGAATTAGACAAAGGTAAATAACTTCCAAACATAACCTACAAACACCGAACTCTTTTCGTATTTAAAATACATCTTTTTTTCAGGACTAAGGTCTGGTAAAGTCGGTGAACAATGCGAAGCAATCGTCCGCTTCCCACGGCTGTTCGAAAAGTACCCATTTCCTATTCTAATCAACTCATCCTTTCTGAAGCTGGCTGACGTATTTCGAATGGGCAACAACTTTTTACGACTATGGGTGCTTCGTGTCTGTCAGCAGAGCGAGAAGCATTTGGACAAGATATTGAATGTTGATGAGTTCTTGCGGAGGGTGTTCAGCGTTCTACATTCAAACGATCCGGTGGCTAGAGCCTTAGCGTTGAGAACTCTTGGTGCTGTGGCGGGAATTATTCCTGAGAGGCAGAATGTGCATCATGCTATCAGACGAGGATTGGACAGCCATGACAATGTGGAGGTCGATGCTGCTATTTATGCTACTACCAGATTTGCAGCTCATTCCAAGTAAGTTTAATACAACAGTAACCGTAACAGTTCAAACTAGTAAATATTTTGAACTGTAGAAAAAATTAGTCAATCAAATTAATTCAAATGTAATTGTACCAATAGTAAAGAAACATTTTCAATAATATAACTATATTCAATAGTAATAACAACAACTATTGTGGCTGGTTTACACAGGCTTAGTAGCTAAGTGCTTAGTACTTGTCCCTAATACGAAGTCCTAATGTGTAAACTGTGAGATTAGTACATAGTATTATGTTTGTGAATAGTGCAAGTGAATAGAAATCGAAATCGATCCTATTTACTAAGTGACAAGTACTAATAAGCACTTAGCAAGTAAGCCCGCATAATGGCTGGTTTACACGGACTTAGTAACTAAGTGCTTAGTACTTGTCACTAATACTAAGTACCAAAGTGTAAACTGTGAGATTAGTGCTTAGTATTAGTGTTTGTGAATTGTGCAAGTGAATAGAAATAGATCCTATTTACTAAGCGACACGTCTGTAACAAGTACTAAGCACTTAGCTACTAAGCCCGTGTAAACCAGCCATAAACCAGCCATTATACTTACATATTTATTTAGAATGAAATTCTCAAGAACCCTTTCCTGCTTTCCAGTGCATTTGCAGTGGCAATGTCCAACAAACTATCAGAAATGGTGGAATGTGAGAGCACGGCTGCCGATCGAAGAGTCAAGCTGGTGCGGGCTTTGAGGACTGTGCATGGTGGTGGTAAGAATATTCTCTAATCTATGGCTCTGAAATTCATGAAAACCTAGAAACGCCCACCGTTAAGAGAAAATGTCTAGAAACGAATCTGACAAAGCCACGGGTTTCCTCATGATGTTTTCCTTCCCCGTTTAGAGCTCGTGTTAAAGTGCACATTTTTCGAAACAAAAAATCCATTCGTCATTTCATCAATCCACAAAAATCTATATAAAATTGGTAGTATATTTCTATTATTTTACTTTTTATCACACTCTGATGTTCATACACTTTACACATTTACAATAATTTCTCTAAGCATTACAAAATTGCTGAATGTTTATTGTCCTAGCTGTCAGAGCACAAGGGGTGTTAAAGTTGCTGCACCTGTTACTGGAAAAGTATCCCTCGACCAACCTTGTGCGGGCGGCTATCAGCGCCCTCACACATATCGCAGCCGACACTGTGGTCCATGTGCCTGATCAGGTAATGTCATACAGTTGTTCTATCTCACGAAGGCCGGTTGGTCTTAATTATGTGTATGTGTGTTGACATACCTTCCTCTTGAATCACTATCTATTAAAAAAACCGCATCAAAATCCGTTGCGTAGTTTTAAAGAGCTAAGAATACATAGGGACAGACAGTGCGGAAAGCGACTTTGTTTTATATACTATGTAGTGATAGTGATAGTGATTTGTTCTTTACAAATTCTCATCCAGGTGGAGCTACTCCTAAGTATAGCGTCTAACGACCCCCGAGCACTGGTGCGTCGCGCGGCGCTCTCCGGTTTGTACCGTCTGGCGCACCACGCGGCGCTGTGGAGCCCGCACTGCATCGAGAAACTAGTGTCGCAAAGGGAACATGCTACACTTAGAGAAAAAGTTATGCAGGTATTGTGAAAGAGATGAAATTATGCAGGTTTGCAGAAAGATTGGAGATTCTACTGAACATTTTATCAACCAAAGCAAACATCAACTTTATCCTTAGATTTCGTTTTGTTTCTTGATCTGCAAGTTACCTACCAATGAGATACTTGAATGATTGACGTTGTAAATTAGTAGAATGGGGACCCAAGCACAATATATATAAATAAACCGTGTTTGTTGTGTCACAGTATAGATCAGGAACAAACTGGAGTAAAATAACCTACTTTTTAAGACCATGATTCTGGGATCAACCTGCGTAGGTTGTAATTACTAAATTATTTCGTTTTGTTTTTCGTAAAGAACCAGGATGACAAACACAACAACAATCTTATACTTCTACTACTTCCACTTTGGAGGTTCTCAATTCGTTGGAATCTTTGTGTTCATGCTTTTTTACCCGGCTGACTGTCAAGTCAGACAGGGTTATGTAGATCGCGCGTTTCTATGTATGTGGGTGGGTATGTAAGTAATATTCTTTATTACCACGTTACTCCTAAACGGCTGGATGGATTTTGATGAATGAGGTATCGTTAGAATCGTCTCCATCTCGATTGAGCTCTAGGATACTTTTTATTTCGATAAATCAAATAGTGCGGCTAGAAAATGCAACAATGTGTGAATTTTCAAAATGAAAATCACGCCATCATATCAAAATCCATGTCAAAATCAAGAAGTTGGTGGACTGATACCAAATATATATATTTTTTTAATCTAACATGACGTCTTCGAAGACTAAATCGAGTCTCAAAATTTTTGATAATCTATTTTTCACCCTAAATAGAATTGCTAAACAAAATGCATACTAAAACTTTATATTTAGTCACACGCAACGTTTAGAACAAACTGCATCGAAATTGGTTCAGCCATTTAGGAGATATCTCATAAATAAGAAATATCTTACACGCTTTTAAATTTACACACAGAGCCATCTGTGTGTCAACTGTCACAACAACGTTTAGGAAAATGCGCACGGCATCGAACCCTAGATACCTACCTATTAATAAAATTGTAATTTAATATTGTGATTGATAAGATAATGCTGTTTCCAACTTTTCAGTTCAGCCGGGTTTTTTTATTTTTGAATAAATTGCTTGTTTACGAGTATGTTTAGTGGACAACATAAAAAAAGCATGAAGACAAAGAGTATGTCTTCGAGTAATCACACGAAGACGCCTGGACCGATTTTGAAAATTATCATCGAGGACCTTCGGAGTTATGAACAGAAATGCACCTTGAGAGTGCAGAAAATTGCTCAGCTTATATCAAATTGAAGTCGGTTTTTTTTTATTCTTAATTTAGACACTTGTCCTCACTGTGGCACTGTAGTGGGCATATTTGATTCCCAGGTGTTAGTAGAATGTCCAGCCATCTGTGCCGCTGCGGGGTCACCGGCCAGCGGCACCACCAGCGCGCTGCGGCAGTACTGCAGCGAGCTGGCCTTCAGTAGCGACCTCGGACAGGCGGCCACTGCGGCTAGCGTGCTCACCACTATTATGGTGCACTGGTGAGTGGCAACCTTGGTTTTAGCTTCTATTTTGTTTACTAGCGGCGTTGCCCCAGTAATGATGGTTATGGTGATGATGATGATTATGAAAAGTGGGGAAAGAACAGGAGTAGAATCGCCTTAAGCTCATAAGACGTTTTAAACTGGTCATAGCGGTCCTACTGTATAAAATAAATGATATTTCAAATTTCAAATTTTGATCTATAAACTGCATCAAAAATTTAGCTATCAAATGCAGAAATAATTTTTCAAATCCGACTGGTGTTTCCTGAGATTAGCGCGTTGAAACAAACAAACAATTAAACAAACAAACTCTTCCGCTTTACATACTGGTACACTTCTTCCAACGGATCTTGGCATTCGTGAAGTTCGCCATTCAATAACGTGCCTCTAATGCAAACATATAAAATAGTTTTTCAAATAAAATTGCGTAGTCAAGTGATGATTCCGATACCTATGTTGTTTATTCTAATTCTTCTACATATTTCAGTTATGAAGAATGTCTACCAGTAGAAGGGTCCGAGCTGATGTTAGCTCTGGAGTCACTTGTGGTCGCGACGGGCGCGGAACCGGGGAACAATCTGAAGCCTCTCCGAGTTGCCTTGCAGTGTCTGGTGAGAGATAGCTAGTTTTTGTGATGGCTACAACTTTTTGTGTGAAGTGACAGATGTCTTGAGTATTCTGTGCGTGAGTGATGTAAGTGGCTACTTGAATTTTTCTGCATGTGTATAATAGCTAAAGATTTTTGTGTGCTGTGAGATAGCTTGACCTTTCTGTGAGTGGTCAGTGATAGTTACAACTTTTTGTATTTGTTGGGAGAAAACGTGAATTTCTATGTTTGATAATAGCTTAAGCTTTCTGTGTCTGGTGAGAGAGATAGCTTGATTTTTGTTAGGGAGTTAAAGCTTTCTGTGTGCATTGAGAGATAAGGATAACTGAAGTTTGCTTTAAGAAGATAAGAGAAAGTTAGAGCTTTCTAAGTCTGGTGAAATGAGGTTCACGCTTAGTACACTTTTCACAACGGATCTTGGCATTCTTGAAGTTTGGATGCGCAGTGCAACTCTTTCATACAATTTTTTTTATTGCGCAGCGAAAAGCCTAACTTCACAAATGCCTAGATCCATTGTGACAACTGTAATTTAGCTAAGTTCCTTCAATTCGAACAGGTGAAGCTGAGCACAGCGGAGCCAGCGTCGTACGCGTCACGCACCGGCGTAGTGGTCAGCTCAGCACTACGCGGCGTATCGTGGAGGGACGGCGGGGAGCGCGGGGCCGCGCTGCTGGCCGCGCTGGCGGCGCTGGCCGGCGCGCCGCGCTGCCCGGCCGGCGCCGTGCGGCCGCCGCGGGACGTGCTGGCCGACATGCACAGGTACGTGAGGTCACACCGCGCCGCTGGCCGCGCTGGCGGCGCTGGCCGGCGCGCCGCGCTGCCCGGCCGGCGCCGTGCGGCCGCCGCGGGACGTGCTGGCCGACATGCACAGGTACGTGAGGTCACACCGCGCCGCTGGCCGCGCTGGCGGCGCTGGCCGGCGCGCCGCGCTGCCCGGCCGGCGCCGTGCGGCCGCCGCGGGACGTGCTGGCCGACATGCACAGGTACGTGAGGTCACACCGCGCCGCTGGCCGCGCTGGCGGCGCTGGCCGGCGCGCCGCGCTGCCCGGCCGGCGCCGTGCGGCCGCCGCGGGACGTGCTGGCCGACATGCACAGGTACGTGAGGTCACACCGCGCCGCTGGCCGCGCTGGCGGCGCTGGCCGGCGCGCCGCGCTGCCCGGCCGGCGCCGTGCGGCCGCCGCGGGACGTGCTGGCCGACATGCACAGGTACGTGAGGTCACACCGCGCCGCTGGCCGCGCTGGCGGCGCTGGCCGGCGCGCCGCGCTGCCCGGCCGGCGCCGTGCGGCCGCCGCGGGACGTGCTGGCCGACATGCACAGGTACGTGAGGTCACACCGCGCCGCTGGCCGCGCTGGCGGCGCTGGCCGGCGCGCCGCGCTGCCCGGCCGGCGCCGTGCGGCCGCCGCGGGACGTGCTGGCCGACATGCACAGGTACGTGAGGTCACACCGCGCCGCTGGCCGCGCTGGCGGCGCTGGCCGGCGCGCCCGCGCTGCCCGGCCGGCGCCGTGCGGCCGCCGCGGGACGTGCTGGCCGACATGCACAGGTACGTGAGGTCACACCGCGCCGCTGGCCGCGCTGGCGGCGCTGGCCGGCGCGCCGCGCTGCCCGGCCGGCGCCGTGCGGCCGCCGCGGGACGTGCTGGCCGACATGCACAGGTACGTGAGGTCACACCGCGCCGCTGGCCGCGCTGGCGGCGCTGGCCGGCGCGCCCGCGCTGCCCGGCCGGCGCCGTGCGGCCGCCGCGGGACGTGCTGGCCGACATGCACAGGTACGTGAGGTCACACCGCGCTGCTGGCCGCGCTGGCGGCGCTGGCCGGCGCGCCGCGCTGCCCGGCCGGCGCCGTGCGGCCGCCGCGGGACGTGCTGGCCGACATGCACAGGTACGTGAGGTCACACCGCGCCGCTGGCCGCGCTGGCGGCGCTGGCCGGCGCGCCGCGCTGCCCGGCCGGCGCCGTGCGGCCGCCGCGGGACGTGCTGGCCGACATGCACAGGTACGTGAGGTCACACCGCGCCGCTGGCCGCGCTGGCGGCGCTGGCCGGCGCGCCGCGCTGCCCGGCCGGCGCCGTGCGGCCGCCGCGGGACGTGCTGGCCGACATGCACAGGTACGTGAGGTCACACCGCGCCGCTGGCCGCGCTGGCGGCGCTGGCCGGCGCGCCGCGCTGCCCGGCCGGCGCCGTGCGGCCGCCGCGGGACGTGCTGGCCGACATGCACAGGTAGAGTAGGATTCAACACCATGGACGTATTATAAGGGGGGGGTTAGGGAGTCCGGACCCCCCCCCCCCCCTAGCACATTAAGTTCGGAGGAAACCTAGTCAATTTTTGTATTTTGGAACCCTTGGACCGCCCCCTTAACAAAGATCTTTGTATATTGGAACCTTTGGACCCCCCCTTAACAAAGCTATAGCTACGCCCCTGTTCAGCACTCAAGTCCTACGGAAAAAGCGGGAACTAAATGTTTTATTTACTTTAATAAGCTCTTTTAGTCAAGGTCGTTCGGTTGTTCCGGTGCGTAGAGCTAACGAACGTATAGACTAGCATAATTATTATTGTTCAAGCCTTATCTGGACAGTTAGCAATTTTTTACATAACTTAGTTCTGCGATAACAGCGCTGCGTCTATCGGACTTCAGTGCTGTATCCGACTCTACGTGAGATCACACCGCGCTGACATACATACAACGTTGACATACATTAGTAAAGTTGCCATTCGGATTTCGGCAGCCACTGCCGTGGTCGCGGCGCATAGCTTTGTAGGGATTTGTATGACACTTTTCAATATAAGCGATTGTGCAGCGCCGTCGAACCGGACTAGCATTTTAGGTAAGTAGGTAATCACGCGAGTGCGCGCGAGTATGCTAGTATCACCTATAGCTCTAAAGAAGTGTGGATCTAATTTAGATAGGAGAGGTTTAAGTTCTGTGTGCACCACACTTCACGCAAATAAATCATTTCATAAATGTTTCACTAACACATCTCGTTCCACAGACAAGGCTGTATAGAGAGTCCCCCTGACGGCGGCACGGCCCTGGTCTTAGCGGCGACGGTGGTGTTACAGGAGCGGGCGGCGGCGGCACTAGGGCGCGCCCCCCGCTCCTCTCCTCTACTGCCGGAGCTGGCGGCGGCCGACGGCTGGGTGCGGTACAGGGTGGCACGCGCTGCGTTAAGGTAAGCTTGATCTAGACCAGGGGTGCCCAAACAGTCGATCGCCAGCAATACCATCAATATGAAAATTACGCGGATACCTACCTATATTCATTCAATTTAAAAGTGCAGTAAAACGATATTTAAAAAAATATTTTTTCAGTACCTACCTTACCTACCTACATAGTATGTAGTTTAGTCGATCCTTTGCTTTCAAAATATTTTCTGGTCGATCGCCGACACTATAAGTATGGGCACCCCTGATCTAGACTTTGTAAGTCGAGCGAGTCGGTATGTTTACGCAATCAATCCTAAACATACCGACTAATTTATTTCAACAAGTGTATAAACGTTGTGTGTATTTTTGAAAGTGTGTTTATTTGTCCTGCTTTCACGTCAAAACAGAGCGACGGATTAACGTGATTTTTTGCGTGGAGATAGTTGGAGGGCTGGAGAGTAATACAGGCTACTTTTTATCCGGGTACCACGCGAGCGAAGCCGCGGGCAGCAGCTAGTAAATAAATATTTAAAATAAATATTGTTATCAACGGGATAATTACCATGATTATTGAGTTTTGTTGTTTCCCGATATTTCGACGCAGTTGCATGCGCCATGATCACGGGTAACTGAAGTCTTTGCGAGGTAGAGGGTAGTTATGTGCAGCCGAAACGGTCTACCCTCTTTCAAAACTCAATAATCATGGTAATTATCCCGTTGATAACAATATTTATGTTCGTAACCATGATAGTTTCAAAAGTTAAATATTTAAAACTCAAAATGTTCATCGATTTATGTCGTTACTGTACATAATGTAAGATCTTTTCATGGTATGCCTTTACAGGTACGGTCACGCAAGCCTAGGTGCCTACATCCTATGGCAGTTGCAAAGCGTAGCGGCGTCGGAGGCGGCGCAGCGTTGGCTCACAGCGTTGCATCGCGCGGCCGACGCAGACGCCATACTGTTGGAGGAAGGTATGCTTACTGTCTTCTTCTTCAGCATATGGGTCAAAATCAGAGAGGTAGGCATTTTACGTTTTCAAATATCTGAAAAATTAAGTTCACTTCTGATAGAGTTTAACAAAAGATGTTTATAGCGCCAAATGTTATGAAACTTTCCTGAGAAGGGCCACGCAAAAAAACACGTATTTCCAAAGTTGTGGCGGTCAATGCAAATTATGGGCTAGTCGGACGTCATTTTGGGAACGATTTTTAAATTAATTTAAAAAAATATGTAAGCAATATTATAAACAATTGTTTTTAAAAACCTGTAATAAGCAAGTTTCTGAATCATAAAATATTGTGATTCACTAAATTTTTATTTATAAGACATTACTTTTTTTAAAATACCCTTCATTATTTTGTATTTGGTCTAAATTCTGATAAAGTTTAATTTTTTTGTTTTGACAGCTGGGCTATGCGGTTACTAATAATATAACTATACAAGTATAAAAGACATTTGATTCTGTGTATGCAAACATTTTACGATAAATCATTATTTATTGATTTATTTGCAGTTTTAGTAACGTTCCCGGAAATGACGATAACGTTCTCAAAATGACAGTGTAGTTTCCTAAATGATCATAGCGTTTTCTAAATGATCGGAACGCACCATCTATCTATCTATGGCAATATTTTTATTTGTTTGTTTGAACAGTTTGTTTTAAAAGTCCTGGGTGCCGATTCTATTACCAAACTATTTATCAACCACAAGCAAAACGTCAACTAAACCTTAGATTTTCGTCTGTTTCCTATTCCACTAATGACCAACGACTCTGTTGTGGTGACATTTTAGCTATGGTTTGGACTTTGGCAGAACAAATTCTTGAAAAAGCCATTCTACTATTCACCAAATGGCTGAAATTTAAGAGAACGAAACAAAACGCAGCGGAATGTTGACGTTGTCATTAAGTAGAATTGCCCTGCTAAAACATGACATGTGTCTATTTATTTTGCATTCAAAGTATCCGAACCGAGTTTTAAGCAAATTGCACCATCCATTAAGAAGTTCCCACACAAACATTTCCACCCCATTTTACTTTCACTTCTCTCTTTCAGACCTTTCACTTAGGTACCTATACTTATTGTGAAACAGACCCTAAGTCTTATAATCGTCTTCTTCCAAAGTTGATATTATTTATGTTGCTGGATTACACCATTGGATAAGTAATTTAAAAATTTGACATAATGTACGATAATTTTTCAGATTGGTTGTTATAGTGATGAGAAAACTCCAAAAAAACTGCATTTTTATCGTGTTTCGGAGCGTGCAGTTGTCGTAAGCGCCACGACCAAACGAATTTACATTCATCTCTATTTTACCAAAGCTAAGTCAAATATTTGAAGTTGCTCTCATCAATATGCTAATTTTAGGTCGAGATAGCGCCTTAAGACCGTACCCTGAGCTAAAATTAGCACATCGATGAGTACAACTTCAAATATTTGTCTTAGCTTCGTTAAAATATAGATGAATTTAGAATGCGTTTGGCCGCGGCGCTTACGACAGCAGCTCGCTCCGAAACACGACAAAAATGCAGTTATTTGGAGATTTCTCATCACTTTATCAACCTATCGGAAAAAGTAATCGGAAATTATGTCAATTATTAAATGACCTATCCAATGGTGCAATTTAAAAACATAAGTAACATCAACTTTAGAAGAAGATGAAGATTTTATTTTAACTCACGGGAATTACTCACGTGAAAGTTTTGAAAGTGAAAAAGATGAAGATCTTATTTTTAGTGGTTTTTTCGTTGATTTATGATCAAGCAAATATAAAGTTAAATAACAATATTAAACGGAGAATTAGAAGATAAAATGTTAAAGATACACGTTAGCTTTTCAGTTACTTTCCACTTACTTTATTTATCGAGGGTATACAGGGTGAATTTTTGAAACGGGGCAGTAAGGGCAGCTAACTTAGCCGTTGTAGCTAGAGAAAAACGTTCTTAGAAGACTATCCTTAACTTTTGAAGATATTTCGATCTACATCTGTTTTTTGGGTTTTCTGACATTTCTAGTACTCTTACCTCACTTGGTCCGCTAGAGCTTTTTAATCCTTAGATAAAACGGGATCGGTTGGCGTTAAAAAAAAAAGTTTCTGTGTAAATTGCCCATTTTCTCGCTGACTGTACATTTTTTTAATCTGTGAATGCAGGTTGAAATATGTATCTTCAAAATTTAAGGAAAGTCTCCTAAGAACGTTTTCCTGTAGCCACAACGGTTAAGGTAGCCCTTACTGTCTTGTACTCAGAAATAAATTTTAGGGTTTTCTGATTTTTCTAGTACTCTAACCTCAGTTGGTCCGATAGAGCCTTTTAATCCTTAGATGAAACAGGATCGATTAGCATCAAAAAAAGTTTTTGTGCAAATTGCCCATTTTCTCGCTGACTGTACATTTTTTCAAGATCTGTGAATGCAGGTCAAAATATCTTCAAAAATTAAGGATAGTCTCCTAAGAACGTTTTCCTGTAGCTATAACGGTTAAGGTAGCTGTCCTAACTGCCCCGTCTCAAAAATTCACCCTGTAGACAAGAAAATAGTGTTTGGCTCAGGGTAAGCCTTTATGCGACGTTGTGCGCGGTCACAATTTGGATGGGTGAACGTAAGTGGCATTACGAGCTGAGCCCTTCCGTGCTTCGGGGGGCACGTTAAATTGTCCGTCTTGGCTTTTAAGTCCTTGAGCCATGACGGAGGCTTTTAGGTGGCCTAAAAACTGCGTCACCAGAGTTGGCCACTAGCTCATACAAACTTACTAATAAACTATTGATTATGCAGTAACGTTGAATTTCATACACAAATTGTCATTTTGGGAACGCCTGTCATAGACGGGAACGTTCCCAAAATGACCGTTCCCGGAATGACTTTACTACAGATTTTTTCACGTCACGCATCATGACGCTATATTTGATGCCGGTTTTAGAGGTTAATAACAAGTGAGCCGTAATATTTGTCAGAATAGCACAAAAAACACATGCTATTTCAAAAAACTAATTAGCAAACAGCGTTCCCGTAATGACAGAGAATTAAGGTACGCTAGACATTTTATCAAATTAACGGTACTTATCAGCAAAATAAAGTATTTATTTCCGAAAAAACATTGAACATTGTTTATATTGACTTGTGGACTTCACGTTTTCGTTTTTGCGACATCTGCGCAATGCTTTGTTTTAGTTCTATAAAACAATATTGACTACGTTCACGAAATGATTTTATAAATGTCAGACAACATTTCAATAGCCGAAACATGAAAATTTAAATGTTTTGAATTCATTTAACGATAATTCTAATATTTTAAAGATATGTTAAGCTAATATTACAGACATTCGATTGATATTTTATCTTCGTTTTCTTTATTGACAAATCTGAATTACGAAACATGGTATATGGACGCGTTCCCAAAAAGACGATTTAGACATATTTTTGTTCAAAAATCAATCAAAACATAATTACTAACAATAAACACGCGAAGTGCATATACTTTGAGATGATATCAGTATATTTAAACGCGTATGTTACTGTTTTCATGTTATTTTTTACACAAAAATGTTATCAGAAGCAAAATGTTCACCTCTCTGATTTTGACCCATATAGATATTCGCCCGGCAGGGCATATGCCTCTCCAATATTCCTCCACACTGCTCTGTTACTGGTCTTTATGGTCCAGTCTGTCCCGGCATATGCCTTTATGTCGTCGGCATATGCCTTACTGTATGCAAATTATTTATTAAATGTTAGTAGGCTTATTTAATGTGTCAACCCGGCTTAAAGGCCGCTATTTTAGGGAACAGGGTGGAATCGTTCCCCAAAGGCAGAGTAGGTGGTTCCTCTGCAACGGGCCGGCCCATCTGGCCCACTTGCCCGTGGTCTTTCGACCGACAGTTGATGTCTGATAGTTGTATATAACCCGAATTGCCGATCGGCGTGCACTTGCGAGTTCTAGGAATTCTCATATTGAGTGGCGCCATCTTCGCTGAAGCTCGTGGTAGGCTCGTAGTGCATAGCATGTTTCCTGTAGTTCATCTAGCGACAGGTAGATGTCGCTACAGCAATCATCTCTCCCTACTGTGTACAGGTATAACAGGACTGGAGGCAGCGAGCGCTCGGTGGGAGAGCGCGAGCGGGTGGGCGGGGGGGTGCGGGGGCGCGGGGTGGTGCGCCGCGGGCTGCGGGGGCTGCGGGGCCTGCACCGCCCTGGCGCCCGCCTGGCTGGCCGCGAGGGCACAGGCCCTCGCCGCGCTCGCCAGGGCCGCCAGCGCGGCGCGCGCGCTCTGCACGCAGCCACCGCCCGCTATAGCACACGCGCACGCACAGGTACGTGACGTCACACGGCGCGGGGCCTGGCCGCGCTCTGCACGCAGCCACCGCCCGCCATAGCGCACGCGCACGCACAGGTACGTGACGTCACACGGCGCGGACAAGGCGAATGGATGCAAGGCGAGTGCTACCGACCAGACGTTTGGCGAGTCTATCTATCTATACAAACCAATGCAAATTGTGTAACGTTAAAGTTACAAATTCAAATTTTAGCGACGCTTGTATTTACTCGGCCAGCTAGGAGAGCGATGACAAAGCAAGGCAAATGGTGCTATCCACGCGTTGGCATTGGCATTCATCGGCAAGTCAGCGTAAACGTGTAGTAGCGGCTTTACAGTATCTTTTTATCTCCCCAGGCCGCCCGTGACCCAGCAGCTAAAGCCGGCGCGTGCGCAGCCGCGATTCGTAAAGCTGCGCGCGCCGTCTCCGCCGTCTCTCAGCGATACGCCGCTATAGCGAGGACAGCCTTCCACGCCGACGATTCTACACTGAGACACTTTCAGATGTATCCTTTCTAATGTCATTCATATTTAAGAGGTAAAAAGTGAAGTGATATAGTATGAAGTAACATTAGATGAGATATACTGTGCGATTTAATCTTGGACCGTACATCCGGCTCGAAGGACCAAATGTACGGTCCAAGTTAAAACCGCACAGGATTTGCTGTTAAATAGTAGTTTATTGTTGGTTTTCACTGACACAATTAATAGTTAAGTAATAAACGGTTCCCGCTTGTACGTGTGTCCCGCGCGGTCACTCGTTTTGCACTGTTTTTTGCGTAATTGCAGGAAAATGACTGTGCGTCACCGTACAAACATGAAGTGATAAAAAGATGCTAAAAACTTAAATGATTTTGGTATTATGGTATTGATTAAATATCACCTCTAACAAAATTAATTGTTCGGATTTATTAAGCAAAATCAATATTAATGTACCATTTAAAGTCATTAGAGTCAATCCCCCACTGTCTATTTCCACAGTTCGATCTAACTATAGACAAAACTCTTATGTATGGAGAGCGAGCGATAATTTTAATAAACTGTGTAAGCGCTTTGAGTTAGATTTATTCTGTACGAGTGTCAGCTCGGCTCGACAGCGAGTAAGTAATGAATTCTTTGATAGTTGATAGGGGAATAAATATAAATAATTAATTATTCATATTTTTAAGAAGTATTGTTTCTTCTTCTTTCTTTTTCTTCTCATGTAGGTGATTACATATATCAGATATAAGTTAAAGGTAATCTATGTATTTGTAAGTATTCTTGTATTGTTTTTGTTGTCTACAAAGTTTAAAATATTGTCTCACACCGTAATGTTGCATAAGTTTTTTCTACTCGTGAAAACCTATAATTAGCTTTCTGTATTTATTAGTCTATTTAGTTTAAGTTATATTTAGCTGTTGGTTTTCCTTAAAATAAATAAATAAATAAATAAATTACATTTGCATGGTCATTTGTCTATCACCGGCCTCTTAAGGAAGGATAAAATGTTTCATTCATCTCACTTTTTTTTACCCGACTACGGCGAAGCAAAACCCTTCCTAGGTTATGATTTTGACCGGTATGTATCTATGTATGTATGTTCATCTGTTCCCTCGTAACTTCTAATTATTAAGTATAGAAATTCCACTTCGAAAAACGACCGAAAATTTTGTTTGAACATTTCTAGTTATAAGTTCTACTTCCCAACAACTCCTTAACCATACATCCAGTTCTCAGCACACATACAACCAGCTATCTCAGTTCTTAGACCGCATAACATCGCCTCAGCAGGAGAAGTTGGAACCCACTAGCAAGGCCCCGCCCGCCACTACGCTGGAGGAGCGCATAGCTCTGTGCGCCAGCGAGGCGCTCACTGATATAGAGTCCAAACTGTTTGACAACCCTACCACCAACCCAGGCATTACACACCGAGTGAGTACATAATGAGATGCTAAACTGTTCGACAACCCTATTACTTTACTAGGAATCTTTATAATTTTTGATGTGAAACCTTAAATGCGGGGGAATAAGAATAATTTATTGTAAAACTGTGTATAGAAAGATGTTACAGTAATTTATCGTTCCAACAGTCTACACATTTTGGGTCTACAATCTGTATTAAAGTTATTTTAAGCCTTAAAATATCTAATACCTTAAAATGTAAGGTATTAGATACCTTCTTAGTAGGTAAGTATATTATGGCAGTTTTTACAGACTACTAGGTGCACAATACTTAAAGTAGGTAGCATATTAGCTTTACTTTTATGAATCAATCAGTCTTTATATACCTAAATTAATACTTACCATACTACTATTATTTATTAGTCAAGAATAGATATTCCAATAGCCCAATTATTCATCAAAATATTCATCAGTCAGACTGATTAAGGCGACGCGACGTCACGCTATTTGTATGAAACATTGTGAGGAAACCCGCTGCTTACCGACAGTACCCAACTGAGGGGAGGGGGGGGGGGGGTCCTTAATGTTGTTTTGTTCTTCTTTAATCTCACTCAACACATAGTCAACCAATAATTTGACTCAATATATCAAAAGCAGAAAAGTTTTCTCTTTCAACTTTGATCCTTTGTCACTTGTTTAATTTTTTCGGATAGCTTCGCGGACCACATCGGGTGGTTCCAGGGACCACCAGTGGTCAGCGGACCACAGGTTGGGAACCACTGATCTAGATGTAAAGGCCTAAGTTTTTTGTAGCACTCTGAAGCGATCCTGGCGGCAGTCCGCGCGTGTTCAGGCCAGCCCGCGGTGTGGCCGCGCGGCGTGTTCTCAGGGCGCGCTAGCCAGGCCGCCTGCCGCCTCTCCGTGTGGGGCGGGGGGGACCAACCCTGCGCGCTGCCACTGGCGCACAGACTAGCCGTCAAGTTGGAGGGAGTGTTGTTACCCGGCAGGTTCGTACACTGTACTATGTGTACACTGCAGTATGTGTACAGTGCACTATATGTGTACAGTACACTATGTGAGTACAATGCACTATGTGTGTACACTGCATTGTGTGTGTACACTGCACTATGCGTGTGTACATTGCACTTTGTGTACAGTGCACTATCTTTGTACACTGAACTATGTGTGTACATTGCACTATGTGCGTACACTGCCGCGCTATCGAAGACAACAGTAAGTCAGTTTTTGCGAAAAATGTTCATTGCAGATGCAAAGTTCAATACAGATTCGGAATGAGCTAGTTGTGCTCTACTAGGAATTTTTGTCAAAAACTGAAACTGTCTTTGAAAGTGCGGCAGTACACTGTACTTTGTGTGTACACTGTACTATGAGTGTACACTGCACTATGTGTGTACACTGTACTATGTGTGAGGCGGCGAGGAGAAGCCTTGTGCGCTGCGGCTTCATAATTGACTTCATAATTTTTATCAAGCTAAAGCTAATAATATTTTCTATGTTGCAGTAAACGTCAGAAGCCACGTCAAGTGAAAGGCGTTCAAATTACTGTCACTGCGACCCCACATCCGAGAACCAACGAAAAGGTAAACATATTTTAAACATATTTTTACTGGTTTTGGCACAGCGGGAATTGAACCCGCACCTCTTGCGTCTCAGCCGGGCCACCCTCTTGAGGAAGGTTATAGACTACTTTTCATCATCATCATAATCATTATACAATCACTGCGGGGAAAACGCCGCGAGGGCGCAGCTAGTATTACATATCTATACTAATATTTTAAAGAGGTAAAGTTTGTTTTGTATGTAGGAGGTAATCTCTTAAACTACTCATCCGATTTCAAAAATTCTTTCACCAATATTTAGAATAAACTTTCAGGATGAACATAGGCTGTTATTTAGGTAACTTGCTGGCAACGCCGCGGGCGGAAGCTAGTATCAAATAAAAAGGTAAGGTACTAAATTATTCCGTATGTCATTCTTTCCAGACGGTAGAACTAACCAACATACCACCGATCCTAACCGCGGTGCAGACAGTGGCGCCGGTCCGCGACTTCTTCTCCGCACAACAGTTGATCAGCGTGCCGGCGGCCGGGCTCTACACGGTGGCCGTCGACGCGGCCTTCGTCGACGATAAGGGCGCGCTCTGGAACACGGGGCCTAGGACCTCGCTCATTGTCAAGGTATGTGGCCTAGATACGCGGCCTTCGTCGACGATAAGGGCGCGCTCTGGAACACGGGGCCTAGGACCTCGCTCATTGTCAAGGTATGTGGCCTAGATACGCGGCCTTCGTCGACGATAAGGGCGCGCTCTGGAACACGGGGCCTAGGACCTCGCTCATTGTCAAGGTATGTGGCCTAGATACGCGGCCTTCGTCGACGATAAGGGCGCGCTCT
Source organism: Camptogramma bilineatum (assembly GCA_958496255.1). Lineage (NCBI taxonomy): Eukaryota > Metazoa > Arthropoda > Insecta > Lepidoptera > Geometridae > Camptogramma > Camptogramma bilineatum. Next base: position 15,729,827 of record OY292459.1, read on the forward strand.
GGAACACGGGGCCTAGGACCTCGCTCATTGTCAAGGTATGTGGCCTAGATACGCGGCCTTCGTCGACGATAAGGGCGCGCTCTGGAACACGGGGCCTAGGACCTCGCTCATTGTCAAGGTATGTGGCCTAGATACGCGGCCTTCGTCGACGATAAGGGCGCGCTCTGGAACACGGGGCCTAGGACCTCGCTCATTGTCAAGGTATGTGGCCTAGATACGCGGCCTTCGTCGACGATAAGGGCGCGCTCTGGAACACGGGGCCTAGGACCTCGCTCATTGTTAAGGTATGTGACCTAGATGTGTGCCACTTGCGGTCACCCATCCAAATTGTGTCCGCGCACAACGCTGTTTAACTTCAACGATCAATCAAGAACGTCTAACAAGCAAACTACGCCACGAACGCTTTCTTTTTAGAGTTCCGTAGTTCTGACAAGGAACCCTTATAGGTTCGTCAAGTCCGTCTGTCCGAGGTTTTGCTAAAAAACTGTTAGTACTATAAACCTGTAATTTTGTGGGGGTGTGCTGTGTATATCAATTATGCAGACAAGGAGGTAAAATAAAATTTTGGAAACTTTTTTTTTAAGGTGAGCTACCTTAAAAAAACCCTACATGTGAAGTGATGATGATAGTGCATTTCATGAGCTTTAAAGAAAAAGTATAGCGGTTAAGATAACTTTATTCGTTTAGCAGTAATAGTCTTTAAACTTGGGTGTTGGATAGTTTTGTACCAAATACAAAATCCTTAGAATAAATATTTTAAAGTGACTAAGATGAAGTCGTTGCTTGTTTATAACGACAAGAGAATCGTTCTCTATTTTGATAATGGGCTACTACGGAACCCTATACTATGCGTGGCCCGACACGCACTTGGCGGGTTTTTTCTTTTCTTTTGGAAATATTATTGGGATCCCTACATGCCCCTGTTGGATCGGATTGCTTCAAAATTCAATTGCAGTTCATGAATTATTTCAGGCTCATGAAGAATTAACAGCTAAAGGAAACACGCAAACAACGCGCGGAGGAAGATTCTAATTAGGATCTGATAGAAACTCAACTATTACTACTAATATACATTGTCTGATTAAGAGCTGTTAAGTGAAAATACATTGTAAGGTAACCTTGAATTGTATTACTAGTTATCTAATAGTTTATTGATTACTTCCTTTTTAAATAGCCTATACTATACTGTACAAAAGTAAGTTCGAAAACAGTATTTAAATCATTGTTTAAAATCTCATCTCAATGACTAGACTGATGTTACTATGTACAAATAATAGATATCAGAAACGTATAACACGTATAACAGGTATAAGTCACGTAAAAAGCTGGAAGAAAGTGGAGAGGGGTATGTTTTGTCTCATGTTTGCGCATGGGTTACCTATTCACAATCATGAGACAAAATACACCCCTCCACTTTCTTCCAGCGTTCTTTTAACATTATGATTTGCTGCCAGAGTCAAACCCGGACTTCTTTGATCGACCATTTTACGATCATAAATCACAAGTTATAATCTGGTTTTTCAAACAAAAGCGGCTATTGGAATTTGTTCCCATTTTTTATCAAACAATAAACTCTGTAAATAAAGACGAGTGTCAATTTGTAGATAATGTCCCCATGTTGGTCAACGCTGATAACACTAACACCTGCATAGCATGCCTCGTGACAATATCGTTTGGATGCAGTCACACAGAAAACAGTATACTGTACCTGCTACCAGCCCTCTGATTGTCTATCTTTGACAGCGACCAAAATTTATTTATTTATTTCTTAAACAAAATCCACAGCTCTTAGAAAATTAGTGCACAAAAACTCAAATATATATTACTGACAGCCAATAACGGATTTACATTATATTAACAGCTAAACCGACAGTGATCGAGGTGTGTGTGAGTGTCCGTGTCATCAAATCGGTCTCAAACTCTCAAATATGACAGTTCAGTGACCACGCAAGAAGCCCTGTCACTCAACGAGACCGAATGCGACAAAAGATACCTACGCGATCGTTTTGACAGTTTGAGACCAATTTGAGGTTTGAGACAAGTTAGACAACCAGCCTGCAGCGTACTGGTTTCCACTAAATTCACATCAGTTTTGTGTCAACGTCTGAGACACGCCTCTCTCACTTCACCTAAACTTCTATCACACCTATTCATACCTACCAATTAAAACAGGGTAAATGGGATTAAAATGGAGTAAGATAACAAGAAGCTGTCATCAAGTTAGGTTGTAGTGGTAACATGCTTTCTGTCTAAATTTTATGTTGGAGGAAACTGTCTTATAATAATCATGTATTCATAGATTACATCATGTCTAATAGTGAAAATGAAATGACTAACGTAAACATGGTTGCATCGTTTTAATCGTTTACAATTTTAGAATCTGAATAACAAAATAGACTATTTTATTGTTTGCGAGTGTAATGTGCGATGAAGTGAAATGACCGGGTATTAGGTATCACTGATAAAGATTGCAATAATCTTACGTCTGATAACGCATTCACACAACGCAGTTAAACCGATCAGTCGTGTTTCAACATGTACTTCGTATTACTAATTATCTCGCTAACCTCGCTAATTTCAAACGTGAACAGTGATACAGACGGTATTTGTGATGTTTGTGTCTGTGGATATGATAGTAAGAATGCCGGTGATTTTCAAGGAGAAATCGTCGATTGTTCATACAGTGTTGGTTTGTTAAAATACAATCACACAATACCTAGCACGATTCATTCACTCGACTTATCGGCAAGCAATCTGTCACGCATCGAGCCAACCACGATACTGAGCTCAGAGACTATGGAAGTACTATTTTTGAACAGCAATATAATCACAGAAATATCAACTTACGCGTTGCAACTACCAGAATTAAAACGACTGGATTTGAGTGAAAATTTGCTGGAATTTATTGATAAGGAAGTGTTTAGAAACGTGAAAAAGTTACAGTATTTGAATTTGGCGAACAATAGATTTACTACGTTTACAAAATTGACGTTTCATCCTTTGAGTCATTTACAAGAAATAATTCTTGATAATAATAACATTGGTTCGAGTTTGCATCATTCGAATCTTTTCGATCGAAGTGGTTTCGGACTGACTCAGAAGATAAAGAACCTTAGCATATCCGGCATAAGTCTGAAAACTGTTCCAGACAACTTCTTTGTCGATGCATATGATATACGCAAGCTTATAATAACAAACAATAATATTACTGACATTTTCGAACTACCTTTCACGTTAGAATACTTAGACTTGTCCGATAATCCTATAGAAGAAATCGAAGGAGAGGATTTCAATGACCTACCAGGACTAAAGATTTTAAAACTAAACAATATAGCTATTAAAGAAGTGCCCGGATACGCTTTTAAGTCTCTGCCATCCTTACTACATTTGGAGTTGGAACGAAATCAAAATCTAACAGAATTCAGTCCGTATGCATTTGGAAGGGAAGTGACTGATGATGCTGATGATTTCTTACTTGAAAGCTTATCGTTGAAGAATTCAAGGCTACGGAAACTTGACAGCGACCTACGGGTTCCATTTGAGAGGCTGGTACATTTAGATCTGCAGGGAAACCCGTGGAATTGCGATTGCAAATTGGTTTGGATCAAGAGTTTGCAGATACCTGATAAAGAAAATGAACATTTGAGGTAAATATCTTTGATATAATATAAACAGCATTAATGTACGCACTATGGGTAGGTACTCTAGTCAGTGTTCAGACTGAAAATGATGATGTTTATAAATTACGCATTCATTAGAATAAAAACGAAACAAATCAGAATCATGACGGTATCCCCAAGGCACGGTAGACAGACATTCTCTCAGGTATTTTGATAAGACAACATAAGATTATTGAGATTGAATATTCAAAAACCCTTTCTTTATTCAGCCTCTAGGAAATAATGCAACTTTCAGTACGGTAGATGAGGAGTGTCAATATGCAACATACCTTGCGAATATATTATGGATCCTGGCTTTAAGTCTTTAAGCCATGACGTAGATAGTCTGCTATGTGATATACCGCGCTGTAGGTACTTGTTTTGCGCGAGTTCGTAGACCGTAAACAAATATTTGAAGGTCGCGTCCCAAATAAACAAAACCTTATCAGTTTAAATGTTCACATGATACAAAGATGCGGTCTAGTTACCGGTTTTTTCTCTAAAGAATCACATCTTCCTGCCTTTTATTAGCTATATCTATGTATAACTTGTTAAACTTTTGCGATTTGTTAACATAATGATAATTATTATTACGGGATTTTATCGCGTACTTACCTTTTATTTATTTTGTTTCCCGACGTTTCGAACAGGTAACGTTTCGAAGGTACGCGATAAAATCCCGTAATAATAATTATCATTATATCTATGTATCTTAATGTTAACGGAATCTTTGAACGTAATTTTCATCCACTATATACCTATTGCATTTTGAGGAGCTGCGATTAGAAGATGTCTAATTACCTACACTTGTTCCAACGGATCTTGGCATTCGTGAAGTTGCCGTTTGGATGCGCAGTGCAACTTTTTCATACAAAATTTTCTACTGCGCTGCGAAAAGCACGAATGCCTAGATCCACTGTAACAACTGTAGTACACACAGGCAACTAACCTAACTAACATTTTCCAGATGCCAAACCCCAAAATCGCTATTCAACGCAAAAGTGTTCAGTCTCAACGAGAAATACTTCCAATGTCCGATAGACAGGCACTACACCGGCGCAGCGATAGCCGCTATCGCTCTCTGCGTGATTCTCGCCACAATAGCGATATGGTTTTTCATCGTTGTACCAAAGTATTACAAGCGTAGTAATATATTGAGGACTATGTACGCGCCGACTACGGCCTATAGTGTGCTACCGATGTCTACAACTTTTCGTGGTATTGATGATTTGTAAACCTTACCTATATAGTCGTATATACCTAGATAGAGAAAATAAGTTAAAAGCTATTGACCAACTTTGATGACGGAGTTTTTAAACCGCTTTAAAAAAATATCTTAAAAAACACAGCAGGACCTACCATTTAATGTAATTCGAAAAACGGAACATTGACACAGGTATGGGTGACCCCTCAATCTAATTTTTAGTGTAAAATAATCGTTGCCGATTAAAAAAGTTAAGTCGGTCTTTAAGCGGCCTAACAACTTCGTCTCTTAAAATAGTCACTAGCTCATACCTGCTGGGATATTTTGTTTCACGCGTAAAGTCGCTAACTCGGATTCGTTCCAACAAATTGATTTTTTACGAACAACATCAAAGTTATTTAATACAAAATTGTTTTACACAACAAACATGTTTATTATTGTCTATCACTTTTTTCTACCATCTTCTACCATTTCAAAGTATTAATCGTAAAAAACATTTTTTGTTGGAACGAATCCGAGTTAGCGACTTTACGCGTGAAACAAAATATCCCAGCTGTAATTTAAAGTAACAACCATGTGATAAAATAAACCTAAGAACTATTCTAGAAATATAAAACTGTTATTTATGCATTGTGCATAATTATGTAGGTAGGTAGGTAGGTGTAAGAAACGAATGAATTAGTCAAGCTAAGATTTATCTTTGTGGGTCCGCTATGTGCAAAACAAATTAGAAAAACAAAACAGGCTTAATACTGTATTATTAGGAACTGTACTTCAGCTATACTATAGCTGCTATAGCTTCAGTATAGCACTTCAGTACAGCTAGCGTGCCGCCGAATGGGACCAAAACTGAAGTAAATCCAGTTTCGTAGTATTTAGAACACAAGATCCGACCAGAGAAAAAGGCGGCACTCGGTAAGGTACAAAAAATATTACGCTGTCTCTTTTTTCACAAGAGTTTTGTATAAATATATCCTTGTTTTGTTTGTCTGAGAAGGAACGTGTCCAACAGTCTAGCTATTCTAAGTCTAAGGTTACAGTGCTTGTCTACTTTGATGTATAGTGTAGACATTTCTTATCATTGAGATGGTAAGAGTTACTGTACGGTCCGCACACCCTGGATAAGGGACAGTTCAATCAGTAAAACTGAGATAAATTTTAACTGATAAGTATATTGTAAGAAAATTTATGATATTGATGAAATGATAATGAGATGCTAGGTATTATCGATTGCCGAACGCGAATTGATTCGCTGCTTATGATTGCTGGCGTAAAGTGCTTAGATGACAGTAATTAAGTAGGACAGTGTACGTACAGTTACTCTTACTCAAGACTTGAAAGCCTCTTGATTGGCACATCCAAAAATCACATTAGGCACATGTTGATATTTTAGATAGCATTGCGTACGTGACAGCTTACAATCTAAGCTTCTAAGGGGCAACCCTTAAAATAAAACCTTACATTTTTCTGAATCGTATGAGAGCAAAATGATAACCAACAAGTACAAAATTCATTTTAAATATATTTAGAAAATACAAAAGTGTACAATTGTTTTACAAAGATTACAATAATTGTGCATAACATTATTCAGGCAACAATTTGTGCTTAAGTTTATACATTCAGATCCATTGTTGAGTATTTTTAAGTTATTTGTAACAATAAAACATGGGCCTTACTCATAACATTATGGTTATGAATAAGGCGGTAGCTGTTAACAAATTATGGTGTTTATTTCTGCTCTTATTTACTGATTAAATCTGATATGCGCGTGAAGTTTTGCCTTAAATCCAAATACACATCGTACAAAAATTGTCTTACAAACACCATAGATTGCTAACTATTATGCTTATTATAAATTATTTCTTTGATTTTTCTAAGATTGCAACCACACTGTTCGTATGGGCCTCTATTAATAAACTCGGCTTAACTTCTGTCAAAGTTGCACCACGGATTTAACTATTGCCATCCTTTTTTGTTAGACAGTGACAAATAAGGATGGCAATAGTTAAATCCGTGGTGCAACTTAGACACAAGTTGAGCGGAGTTTATTAATAGAGGCCTATGAGTACTTGATATCTCCTTCAGTACAAAACATGAATTATAGTGTAGGTTCGATATGGTGCAAGACTTATTACATATTCCTTCCTTCTATCGCTTATTAATATTTTGTGCTTATCTTAATTTCGATATAAAACTCACACTTACGCTAAACAGGCACAAGCATTTTACAAAAGGCTGATATTGAGCACTTAATTTCGAATCAGGGCCGCCGACTACCTACTAGCCAATTTATGTAACTACGATAAAAAAGTCCATCAAATCATAGCAAGGCTTTAGATATATTTTCAACTATAAAAAGACATTAGATTTTTCAGCCGTTTGGGGCATTTACAACATGAAAATTCGATAGACGAGGTATTCAATTCAATTCATTTATTTCCATAAAAAAACGTGAAACTGTGTGCAGAAGACACTTAAATACCATATAATTAGGTAGTCAAATAGTATTCAATGTAATTATTGTTTCACTTTAAAAACTCATGTTTTCAAATAATTTGATTTGTCGTAAAGCGGCCCCGTCTTATTTTAACATTTCTTAATTAGGGATAAAGTCCACCAATACAGTCTTCAGAATAAAACTACAGCTATAAACTTGATGGATCATTTTGTCATTATATCCCAGGGGTATGCCATAAGCTCGAACCGCAAATGTGCAAAAATTGACGGGGGACGAGCTAAACACGCATTGGTGCATTCAAATCTCCCGCTTAATCATCCCGCACACCATTGGTTCATGATCTTACAATACGCACACAACTATGAAATAGGCGTGGTTACTGCGTATTACGCAGTGTTTACACGCACACTATGACAAATCTCTAGTGATGGGCATTCGATGAATGAACGATGAATGAATGAATGAAATTAGCGTTTTTTAAAGCGTCTGTGTAGGTAATACTATATTCATAGTCTGCCTTTTTTATCCGACTATGGCGAAGCCCAAAAGGTATGTGTTTGACCTGTGGACATACATACCCAAAAGGTATGTATGTCCGCTCGTAACTACTCAACGGCTCAACCGATTTTGATAAAATATACGTCATTAGATTCGTATTGATGACATGAGTGTCACTGAGCACATAATTACAATTATTTAAAAAATCAAAATGGTAGATTTGATTGTTTAAAAAAAAATCACTGATACGAACCACACAAAACTCAGAATAAATAAATTTTAAAGCAAATAATGAAACACGTATTTTTTACCCGATTACGGCGAAAATAATAATAATAATAATACGCCAAAGCAAACAGGAGGGTTATCATTTTGACCGGTATGTATGTATGTATGTATGTATGTTCATCTGTTCCCTAGTAACTTCTAAACTACTAATGATAATTTGACAAATGAGGTATCGTTTGAAGCGTCTGGATCGTCCGCTGGTTATAGGCTAAGTGACGTTACATTAAAGTGAATATGGCGCCCTCTAGAGGACATAACGTCATTAAATAAAATTGAATATTGTTTGATGATGTAGTGTCGGGTATCCAATGAAAGGGCTTTATTAGCACACTAGCGAACGCCCGCGGCTTCGCCCGCGTGGACTACTAATTTTATTTATCCTAATATGTCTTGTAATAATATGGCTATAAGACGTGAATGTGGCGCCCTCTAGCTAGAGGATATAAATTTGTACCGTCCAGTTAGACTGCACAGTAAAGTTCTTAGTAAGTAGGTAGTAGTTAAGTGGAGTGCAAAAGTTCATACACCGATCACACTTGAAAGTTTATTAAAATAATGACAATAAACGTAAATAAGCGGTAAACGATTCCGTCACATGTAATGATCGGAGCGCGATCAGTAAAGCACTGAGTAGGTACAAGGGTGTAAAGATGCCGATTCAGTAGAATCAGACACCTAAGGTATAATAATTGTACGTCTTCGTACAAAATTCATGAACCAACTAAAAAAATATAAACCGTACAAAAACTGAAACCCGACTACTGATAAATCGCGTCCTAAAAGGTACTACCACGGCACGGCTGTCATGAGACTATATTCTCATAATATTTTCTTGTTTCCTACTTTTTAGAGCGCGATTTATCAGAAATCGGGTTTAAGTTTTTGTACTTTTTTTTTACTATTTGAAAATTACCCCAAGGGGTGTGCAAGGGGTAGAGCCCTGAACTTTGTATGGAAAAAATATTCTCTGGTTAGATTCACACAAAACTTTATTTCAAAAATCTAAACCTAATAATTAACTTTTTAACAAAACATTAACTTTTAATTTATAAAATTACAATAACTGTTATGTACATAATTGTTCTTTAAATTTCTAAAAAAATGCGTTGTTTCGAAATAGATATAAATGAATACTTAGTTACTTCATTATGTAGGTAGGTACCTAATGTTCTCGTTGCTGACGTGAAAAATTTTGTGTGCCACACGAGACCAAAGTTTTTTACATCTCGTGCCTTTGGGTCCCTTGCTGCAATCGGGGTTCTAACGTAGAATCACTCACTAAGCTAGTGATTCAATTATTATAATCCCTCGTTTGCTTAGGATTCAAGATCAGCACTCGAAGCAAAAATCAACTTTGCTATCTTGTTGCACAAATAACTATTTATTTCCTTCCGAAGAAAAAATTTGGTCTCATATTCTTCACAAGTATACCCAAGCGAAGCCGGGATAGGCAACTCAATAAATAATTAGGTACCTACCTAAAATAATTTTACTTTTACGAGTATTCAAACAGATTGTAAGAGAAGTTAGGTATTTACCTACTGGTTTTTAAAATGAATGAGTTTCCTGTAAATATGGCGAATACATTTCTTAGGATCCGCTTTTTTGGTCAAGAAAGACAAACGAACATTTGTATACTTTTCCATAATAACATTTGCCAGTTCTAAATTATGATTTGTCAGCCCGTTTTCAAAAGCGTGTTGTTCAATATTGGGAAAAAACTCTATTCCTACATATTGTCTGATTGATTTTGACACAATAAATTTTGTTGTAACTTTTGAGCTCAGTTGTTTATTATCATTTAAATTCTTTCGGATCTCTTTTTCACATGTTCGGCATAAGTTAATTACTGACTTTGAAGCATATATCAAATAACCTCTGGTTTTTTGATAAATGAGGCTTTTTTCGTTAACAGGTCCCAAAAGTCCTTTGATGCACGTAGCACATTTAACGGTTTTCATTGCAGAAAAAGCAGCAAATCCAGCAATATATTCAATTACCTTCTCACCAAATGCCGATATGTAAATTTGGCTTTCGATTTCGTTCAGTATTTCATCATCACTTTCAGAGACATTCAGAGATTGCAATTCATCGATGTCCCGTGTTACACTTTTATTTATCTTTTCGATGGCAGATGAACAGTTAAGAATCATTATTCTTTCTAGTGGGATGCAATTAGTGCCAGTAGATGTTATTTGTAATTCAGTGTGGATCAACAGTTTCTTGTAAATGGCTTCAAATTGGCGTGCTGTTGGATTATCAGAGTGGCCACCATGACTTCGGATTACTGAAAAGAATGTTTCTATGTGATCTTGGCTAATTTTATGCAGAGGAAGATAAGTCAGTTTACCTGTAAGAACTAAATCTTGAAACAAGTTTTGCGTGCTCTCTATGCATATAAGAAAACCTAGAAAACCCGTGTATCTTAGAGATTTCAATAGGTTTTTACGCTCAGTTTGGCCATTCTTCTTTTTTATATCTACGGACAGATGCAACAACAACCGCCTAGCTTCCTCTAACCGTTTGAAAGCATTTTGGTGATTTTCTGCATTAAGAGCTCTTTTGTATCCATAACTTCTTGTTCGTGAATCCAATATATCGAATAAGTCATTTATTAGCCTTACAAAGTCAGCGGTAGCTTGAACATCCTCAAATTCTGGAAAGTTCAATTCAGTTTTGCAGAAAATCAAAGAATCAGCCACACTCACGCTAAATAACTGCGTAGCCAACTTAACATTCATTATTTTTGTTTTGTAATGTATATGATTTGACCTAAGTTTATTGGCCAAATAAAACAATTCTTTTTCTTGCAGATCATTAAGCTTTTTTATGTAATCAAACATAATCGGCCGTTCTATGGCGTCAAAAAAACATTCATAGTCCGAAAAGGTATTTCTGACTAATTTCAACATGTGACAAGGGTCAGCAAAAAAATGCACTTTCTGACCGGTTTGAGCATGCAAAAAACTAGTCTGTAAGTTATTTGGATCCAGGCAACACCCTAATTCTTCAGCCATGCCAAGGTTAGCTTTTACTCCATCACATGTTACCGATTTTATTTCAACTCCGGCTTCGTGGACGAGAGACAAAGCTTCTGTGACTAGCCGTGCTTTTTGTGCGGCTGTATTCCCTTTTACTAAAAAGTATCCTATAGGAACTTTGAATACCTTATTAATACCAACTAGTAAGAATACTAGAGCATCAGTGGCAACGTCAGAACTGTCAGTATTGTCTTCAAATCCATGATCTACGTATCCATAGTACCTTTGCGTACGCGGTTCCCACTCTGGAAATTCCTTTATTTTCATTTCATCGAAGACCAGTGCGAAGTAAATTTTGTCACCGTCTTCTTCAGCTCTTAATTTTAAAGCAGTTAAACTCTCTTTCGTAAAACCTGGTTTCCCATTGATGGTGCTGTACCATTTAGATAAGGTTCTTGGGTGCGGCAAACAAGTTCCAAAAGTTTTTCGCACATACTTGTAGGCCTTTGGCGAATAGTAATGAAGTGTGAGGGCAAAAGATCTGAGTTCCGATGAATATTTCGTTCTGGGTAATTTCGAGTCTTTTTTTTTCATTTGTCTCTTAATGAGTTCTTTTTCTGTGACTCCAATTTTTTCCAGTATTAATTTTTGTTCTTTGTCAATTAGTAGTTTTTGATCTAATTCTTTTAATAGTTCCGCTAACGTATCAACTTTCTTTTTTAAATATCTTGTTTTAGCTTGTAGTCTACGAATTTTTTTATTTTTAAAGTGTAGCTTTGCTTTCAGTTTCCTCTTTCTAGGAGAGTCTGACAGTGATGTCGATGTTGATGGTTCCATTTCATTATGGATGTCGGCTCCAAGACCCTTAAAAAGAAAATATTACTGATTAAAACTTAATGAAATACAGCTTTAACTTGATTATTTCAGAAAAATATCAAATAAAATACCTTCTCGCTGTGTTGACTAGGGTTAGCAACATTCAATGGTTCAAGAACACCAATGTTTGTCAATGAATTTTCATTTTCCTGTAAGCATAATAAACATTCATAAACAAAAAAAAAAACATAATATTATAGTGATAGAGCCGTTTGGTTTTGTTATATTATATATAACTGTTAACTGTTATATTATAACTGTAATGTTTACAACTCCTAATTTCATAGAAAATGTATTGGATGTGTTTTTTTGAATTATTGCAAAAACTTACGATTTGATTTGGTAAGCTACTTTGGGAGAAATGTTCCTCGTGGGAAATAGAATCGATTAAGACCAACTTGGTTTTATTTTTTTTCAAAAATCTAAAAATGCAATTATTGTTTTCTTAAAAATAAAGAAAAGTTTCTTGAAAATAAAACTTTATAACTACAAGAAAAAAGGTAGTAAACCTTTCAGTCACCAAGAATTTGCCACAACCTGTATAAAAATAATAGTTTTTTTTTAATGTGTGTAGATACAAGCGTTAATCTGTATGTATTATAAATACCGTTTCAATTTCATTTTATTGTTAGGCATAGCAATTACCGTGCACTGACAGGATCTCAATGTTGGTATTGCACCGTCAACCAATTTTCTTCTGTTGTTTGCAAGAGTTTGAAAACTTTCTTTCGTAAAATGTTCAGAGCAAATCACACTCGTTCTTGTTGCATTCCAAGTTAACTTTTGACTACAAAATTTTGTCCACTCTTCAGTTAGCTTTGTATCTTTTGGAAACCTGTAAAATCAGTTAAGTTTGTCGTTGAAAATAATTAGGGAAACTTTAAAATCGTCCGCAAATGAGTAGGTAACTACTTGTTGGTACGCGTCACCGATATTGATACTAGACAGTTCACTATAGTAATGTATAAAATTTTAGCGGTTTAAGTCTTGGTAATTAGTGTTTACTGAGTGAATGGCATAGGTATTGCTTTGTACAAATGTCTGTACACTTGTAGCCTACCTACCTACCTACTTAGGTACATTGTATATTATCATTTATACATAACTAATATACCTATATACTATTTATTATATACTAGGTATATTAGTTATACTATATATACACATTATTTTATTTATTTATAAATACATACTTTATATCCAAAATATATTTCTATCATCATCACCTATTATTTATATTTAAGTACATACCTACTTACTTCCTATAAATATCTATTAAACCTAATTATTATTCCTACCTCACGTAATTATATTAATATAAGTAATAAAATTAAAACATAAATGTTCACGTCACTTTCATCCGATATTATCGTGCAAGTGCTGTGGAATCTGTTTTTCTTTACGTGTGCTAGCCTACACAATAGAAGCCTGATCGCCGCGGGTGCGAGCGAGAAGCGGTAGCGGTTAGTTACGCCGCGCCGTACGCGCGAAAGAGATAGGTGCGCCCGCGCTGGCATTCAGTCTGAACTACCGCCTCGTACAGATACCAGTGCCGCTCACGCCTAGTGCTTTAGATTGTTGTTTTCAGCTTTTTCTACTGTTTCGTATCGCCTATGAACTTTCTTCAATCTTTCCTTTCTTTCGCCTACTCATTTCTCCTTCTATCTGAACTATATAGTGTGTGTCTCTTCCTAGAACTGTGTTTACAAATTGCATTGAACTTATGTGTGAATGTAATAAACTGTGAAGGCTTATACGGATTACTTATTTGGACTATCACGCCGCACGTACGTACCTTCTGCATCAGAGCATACCTAGGAACATACTAGACGCATACCTATACACTTTCTCACAAAATGCGCACTGAAAAATAATCCAATAGGTACCTACTAACACATCGCATTTTGAAATAATTTAACGTTTATTCCATCATTCATTCAGTCAATTTAACTCATCTTGTCCCCGCACTACACCTCAAGATGGTTGAAATTATAAAATGTCGCTAGAGTACGCGCCACCACTGAAGTCCGATAGACGCGGCGCTGCTATAGAAAAAAATACTAATTGTCCAATTAAGGCTTGAACAATAATAATTATGCAAGTTTGTACGTTCGTTAATTCTACACACCAGAACAACTGAACGACCATGACTAAAAGAGCATAATAAAGTACCTACACACTAAACAAGTAATTCCCGCTTTTGCCGTAGGACTTGAGTGCTGGCGCGGACTCTAATGGCGCCAATCCCCTTGTAGAGTCGGCGTCAGCACTGAAGTCTGATAGACGCAGCGCTGCTATCGCAGAACTAGGTTATGTAAAAAACTAATTGTCCAAATATGGCTTGAACAATAATATTTATGCAAGTTTGTATGTTCTTTAATTCTACACACCAGAACAACTGAACGACCGTGACTAAAAGATATTAAAGTAAATAAAACAATTAGTTCCCGCTTTTGCCGTAGGACTTGATTGCTGACGCCGACTCTGACTAACTTAATTAAAACTAAATTTGATAGCTCTTATTTCGTTCATGCTAGAGACCAAAACAAAACGACAGCCTAAGTGACATTTCTAAAAGTTAAAATTTGGTAAAAATGAAGTGTTTGCGGGTAGAATTAGTCGAAGCCAATTTCAGATTCTGAATAAAACAAGGTATCTACTTTTAGAAATGTTACTTTCAATGTCATTCTGATTTGGTCTTTAGCTTGAACGAAATAAAAGCTAGGTATCGGTTTTATTGAAAATTTAATTAGTCAGGGGGTACTACAAAATCTCCACCTTCTCAAGCAACAATCAATAATCTGTCACAAGACTTGTAGTTCATCGAAATCAAAATTACAAACAAATGACAAAAATAACACTTACTTGTGATAGGAAATACCATGTTCCCGCAAGTTTGATGTCGCTGATCGCCTTTTACACAAAAATACCGCACAGTTCACCATTTTCCCGGAGCTCTACTTCGCGTGACGAAATGTTACATTCAGGGGGGGTCAAGTTTCTTAGCATCAATCACCAACACCTGGGCACAATTTGGCGTAAGAAAAGATGCTAAAAGTACCTACGCAAGACGGAGACCACAAAATGTATGCTTAAAATCCTTTAATTCACTCTGGAACACTGTCAGACAGAAAATACCTACCCTCAGTTTGATTCACTCGGACTGAAAATAAAAAACCGGTCAAGTGCGAGTCGAACTCGTGCGCCAAGGATTCCGTAACTATACCGCCATTATACTGCCATAATAAAATTTGTATAATTTTTATTGGTAGCTAAGTGATATTTGGGCAAATTAGATTTTTGCGAAAACTTGTAAATACCATTTACCTTAATTTTCAACATTTTTTTATTTTTTATTTATTTGTGCTGTAATATTTGTGTAATAATACAAAATTGAAACATGGGCAAATAATGTTTCAATTTTAGATTTTTATATCGCTATAATGTAGGTACCTAATCTAAAAGATATTAATTTTTAAAAAACGTTAGTAGGCGGCCGAGACTTAGAAACGACAAAAAAACATTTTGACTTGTTAACAATATAACGATGAACTCCGGCTGCATTCACGAAAACGTGTGTAGAAGCACGATCGGCCTAAGCGTTCGTTTCGTTATCACGTGAAATTATCGTCCGTAAACCGACTTTACAACCGTTTTTTTTCATATTATTGACTTTTCTTGTAGATCTCGTAAAAATAAACATTTTTTTACAGGATATTTTTTTTTTGTCCGACTTGTAGTTTTTGAGAAAATCGATGATTGATGTGCGAGTGACTTAGTTAATTTAATTAATTTTTCGAAAACTAACAGTCCAATAAAAAAATGTTTCTTACAAAAAACCTTTGTTTTTGTTCATACTTTAAATTAAGATCGAGAAAAAAGTATGTTAATAGAATAACAGCTATGTCAAAATTTTATGAAGTGTTTGCCTTGTAAATGCACCAGTGCCTACTAATCGCTGCACAGCCTTTTATACACCCCGACCGATATCGTTTAAATTTCAATTACTTTTGTACAATAATAATTGGTAACATCGCGTTTTGAAATAATTTGATGTTTATTCTATCATTCATTCGGTCAATTTCATTCAACTTGTCCCCGCACTACGCCTCAAGAAATAGTCGCCAATCTGTCAAAACTAGTAGTTCATCTAAATCAAAATTACACAAAATTACAAACACAAATGACAAAAATAGCACTTACAATGTGATAGGAAATACCGTGTCCCCGTAAGTTTGTTGTCGCTGATCGCCTTTTACACAAAAATACTGCACAATTCACCATATTCACGGAGCTCTACTCGCGACACGAAACGTCAACATTATGGCCGTGGATGCGAGTGAAGTACTTTTATTTAACGTGTATGGCCGAGGGGCCTGGATGGGCACAGAGGGGTAAGCCTATATGAGAATATCGATGCCATCTCCATTCTATAAGCTCGAAGTTATATCCAATCTATACTAATATAATAATGCGGAAGAGTTTGTTTGAACGCGCTAATCTCAGGAACTACCAGTCGGAATTTAAAAATTATTTCTGCATGTGATAGCTAAACTCTTGAGGAAGGTTAGAGGCTTTTCTCCATCATCATCATCACCATAAACCAGGGTTGATATGATTTAAATCACTTGATTTTAATCAGTGATTAAAATCGCGATTAAAATCAAATGATTTTTTCAAAAAAATCAATGATTTAAATCAGTACGTTTTTACTGCGACCAAATCAACAAAAATGTGTCCAATGCTGTTTACCTACACCGTTCGGGGGTTCCCCGAAATTTAAACTCGCGATTGAATGAGCCTGTTTAGCCTTTGACCCGGCCATTCGTTATTGATTATAGTCGGATTGCTCATTGTACGAACTAAAAATGACATTATATGTCAAATCCAATGTTGCCGCTTTTTAAAGAAAAAAAAATAGTCCATCAAAAACAGTAAAAAAAAATGTCCATTATAATGACAATGTTTTTTTAAAAAAGTGATTTGACTTTAGAAGAACTTTTTGATTTTTGGTAATTTTAATTTATATTTTGTTACATATATGTATATGCCAAATATGTGGAACTATTCTGTTAAATAAATGAACGATTTATTAAAATAAAATATTTTTGTTAATACTATTAATAAATGTAATGTGTTTTTCTTATTTAACTAACTTCCAAATTTAAAGAGATCAGAAAGTAAAAAAATCAAAAAAATCTGATTTAAATCAAATAAATCCGATTAAAATCAAATAAATCGGATTTTTTTGATTTAAAAAAAAAAATCATGATTTTTATCAACCCTGCCATAAACCATCACTACGGGGGCAACGCTACGAGGGCGCTGCTAGTGGTTAACACCATTGATGAACATTATCCCTTTTATCTTATACATTTTTTCAAGCAATGAGTTCAATAGATTCCAAACCTTATGATATGTTAAAATAGCTACTACCAAGCCTTCTTTGGTCATAACAGCGACATCTCATACAAGGTGTAAAAAATACTCCCGAAAATTCTTACAAAATCAACAAAACGGCTCAACTACTTCTAACATCAAAATATATTATAATCATACCAAGGCAATATTTTTATTAGTTAGAATTTTTTGAAACCTGATTAAAAATTTCAGAATTATTCTTTCTTTTTATGACTAAAAGATTATTACAATGTGAAATGATTCAGTCAAACCGAAGCTGGGTAATTTAATTTTCGTACTCGGTACGTAATGTCGATTAAATTTTCGGGAGTAATTTTTTACACCCAGTAATTTCAACATTTACCAAGCACAACCATTCTCATTTTATAAATAACGATTAATTTTAGAGCAGTCTTGAAACTGTTTATGAATAAATTACTTCTAATTAATTAATTTATAGATTTTATAGTAGCGTAAGTACATAGAAGTAATATAAGATTGTGATTTTCGTTTAGCACAAAATAACTTAGAAATAAATTTCCATAATATCAAAAGTACCTAAGTACACTTTGAGCTGCCTTGAATTAAATAATGAAAGTGTGTAATTTAACAAAAATGTAAGTAATACACTTCTGCATTCTATTATAAATAAGTACCCTAAAATATGACACAAAAATGTACATAATCGATTGTATAAAATTATTAACTAAGATAAAACAATATACTTATATATGTACTTAGTTGTAAATGCAGTCTAGTCTTTTAAATAAAATGGCTCCAAAATCATGTCTACAACTTTAAATTAAAACTAAGAGATTTTTCAATTGCACTGAGATTCAAACTGGAATTAAATTAAATCGAAATATTACAAATATTATGAAAGTTAGTTTTAAAATCTCATAAATTTACTATAATTATTCATACTATCCTATCTATTTACTTATTAGTAACTAACCTTCATTAATCAATTCACTACTAAAGCTAAGCATTTTGGTTCCTCCAAAACTCAATTAAACTTTATTCAACCTTACTTCTTTCAAATCATATGCCTTGACACATTACAGCGGGGCTAAAAAGGCCGCTATAGCAGAATCACAATATAAATTACCTCCCTAATATACCTCCCTTTTATAATTACCTTCAGAATATACCTCCCCCTGATTGTCTATCTTTGATAGCGACCAAAATCGGTCTCAAACTGTCAAGTATGACAGTTCTGTGACCGCGCAAATAGCTCTGTCACTCTCATCTCAATGAGACCGAACGCGACAAAAGATACCTACGCGATCGTTATAACAGTTTGAGACCAATTTGAGGCTTGAGACAATCAGCCTGCTGATAATAGCCATGCCACTAGCGCCTCATATTTTCTTAACTGCATGTTGGGCATGCTGGGTTCCATAGTTAACGACAACCATCATACCGGGAAACTTTGTCAGAATTTTTACAAAAAAAGTAAAAAGATCTATCACTGGTGCCCACTATTCTCATCTTTGTGGATTCATGTGGGTGCCATAATAATCGACAACCGTCATATATACCTACTTTCTCGCCGGGAAACTCTTCGTCAGTGTTTATAAAAAAAAAAAACATCTGACACTGGCGTCCTTTACTCCCATCTTTGTAGATTCCATAGTAATCGACAGACGTCATACATACATATATTCCCTACCGGGGAACTCTTCGTCAGTTTTTACAAAAAAAAAACAAAGATCTGACACTGGCGCCCTCTATTCTCTTCGTGGATTTCATAGTAATCGACAACCGTCAGAGCGCTTGTAGACGTTTTTTTCGCCGGACAACGGACCGCCAATAAACGGATATCCTTATAAACGGCATAAATTGTTCGGATATGCGTGTACACACATTCATTACGCGCCATACACCACCGCGAATCCGGTGAAAAACACGGTCCGTTGTCCGGCGAAACAAACCGACGTCTACAAGCACTCTTATGTATACATAAATTCTCCATGTATGTATACATAAATTCTCTTCGTCAGTTTTCACAAAAAAAAAACAAAAAGATCAGACACTGGCGCCCTCTATTAGGTATAATCTTTGTGGATTCCATAGTAATGGACGACCGTCATACATACCTATATTCCCTGCCGGGGAACTCCTCGTGTCAGACGGAGGTCTCGCTGTTGAGTCGCAGCACGAAGCGGTTGCTCTTGGGGTCCACAACTTCTTCAGACAGGCTGAACTTCGGTAGCTGTCGGATGGAACAGCTGAGGGATATGTCACCTGGAAGGTTAATAAGAAAGTTAGTAAACATAGCCTATATTTAACTCAGGTGAAGTTAGTATTACTTTTTTTTCTTTTTTCTTTTCTTTTTTTCTTTTTTTGGCGGGAGTGCCAGCAGCTCATCAAAGATTACTCCAGCAGGGATATTATGGTTCACACGTAAAGACGCTAACTCGGATTATTTCCTACAAAAATTTTATTTTTACGTTAAATTTTTATTTTATTTTATTTATACTAACTTTGAAATGGTAGATGGTTGAAAAAAGTGATAGGTACACATTTTTATTGTGTAAAATATATTATGTATAAAGTAATTCTGCATTCTATAACTTTAATATTGTTCCTAAAAAAAACAATTTGTAAGACATCCGATTTAGCTACTTTACGTGTGAATCAAAATAGCCCTGCAGATGGACATAGACTCATCAACTTAGGAAGACCATGGGATTTAGGCTGTTAGCTAAACATAGCTTATAATGACTGGCCTTTCAGCTCAGTTGGTGACAGACCCAGTTGAAGTTAGTATTACCTTGTCTGAGCTGGAAGTCGATGGCGTCGGTCAGCGGTCTCGCCAGTAGTTCATCGGATATGAGCGCCCAGCGTTGCGGCGCGCGACTCTCCGCCGCCAGCACCGGGCCTTCCACCAGGAAGGGCTCCAGGAAGGCCCGCGGAGACTGGTCTTGGGATAGACAACGAGCTAGGTGCGCTAGTACCTGCGAAGACGGACGAATATTGTCCTTAGTGCGGGTTCTCACCGCCACCATTCGACCAGTATCACAGACACGTCCAAATACAATACAGCATAGGATCCAAAAACAAAAATTGAACTCATGAACATAACATTCGATATTTTTTAAGCAAGCCCTTGGATAGGTAATATTTTTTGTCTTTATTTTATCAATGAAAGATTTAGAGCTATTTGAGCTATTAGAAGTCTATAGGTAATACAAATCCCCATTCATTTTAAGCCATCGTGAGGGGGTCTTAAAAGGCCGCGTTAGACCGGCCACAGACGTCCGATTTTTTGTCGGTTCGACCGATCTGATTGTCTGAAGGCGTTGGTGCCATACATTTGTTTGAACATGCAACACGTTCAATCCGACAGTCGGAAGCAAATGCATGGCGAAGAGAGTCGAGTCGTGTCGGACAACTGGTCAGACAAAAAATCGGACTTCTGTGGCCGGCCTACGCTGCTGAATTATAATGTACTGTATGCAGTCTCTTTTCATAGATATGAGTGAGAGTGACAAGAAAAAAACAATACGAATCATATGATTCAATTAATTGCGTTAACGGCCATTTTAGCTTCCCAGATACAGCTTCAAAGACTTGAACAATGTTTGAACACTTGTGTTTGATTTACTTTACTGGACTTTGAATGAAAAAACTTTCTTTTAAAAAAAAAACAACTTTGAAAAAAACTTTAAAAAAAAAAAGTCCGTGGCACACAGCAATCAAACAAGATGTTCAAATCTTTGAAGCTGTATCTGACGCAGGGGTTAGGTAGGTACAGATGTTATCAAAGTTACCGTTTGGGCAAATAATTTCCTAGAAAAAACCCATGACTCAAACAGGATCCCATCTTTATGTAAATCAAGATTCAAGTAAACTCTACCAGAAATAGTGCTACTCATTATTATTCATATCACGTACATCTGCAAGGCCTATGTTCATTCAAAACACATGTTACACAAAACTGCTAGGTAACTATTATATTCTATAGAAATGTTAGTTCATTTAAATGTGAAAATATTTAGCTTCACCTCGAATCTGGAATGTGATCCATTTTGTATCACACACAATTGAATAATTTTCTACATTCGTAGTAATGAAAAAAGATTTCATTGTTGAAAACTTGCTCCAACAATCTTAGATAGATTACATCATATTATGTGAATACATAGATGGTGGATACTAGACAGATGTCTAAGATATAAGTAATTGTAATAATTTATTTAATTAATCACCATATAAGATGTTTTATGCGCATTCGCCACGGAAACCCCCCTCCCCCCCCCCCCCCCTCCACACTGTGCACCCGTTAAAAATCTGTGGCGACTTTCAGCACCTTTTCTTAGACTCACGTAATGGTTAATGGTTTCTACTTTACTGTATACTAACTGTACCTACAACGTTAGTTAGCCCCTCCTAACACCGATTTATCTACAAAAGCTATCTTTGTCTACAATCTGAAGAAAGTATGAACATCATCTTTTAGGCTGGTTTCACTCTTCAGCGTGTCGCCGGTCGCGTCCGCGAGTTGACCATTCACAGTTGGTCAACTCGCGGACGCGACCGGCGACACGCTGAAGAGTGAAACAAGCCTTAGTGACCCACTGCTGGGCAGAAGCCCCCTTCCCACGTTCTACTCTAGGCCTTTTGCATCCAGATCTTACCCTTTACGGCTGTGTCATCCAACCATATTCTGAAGTAAATATAAGGTAAAGTAAAGTACTCACGGAATCAGCAGAATGTCTCGGCTGCTGGCGCGTGGCACGAAGGTACTTCTGTAGCGCGCGGGCCAGCGACGGAAACACGGCCTGGGCCGCCTCTCTGGGACCGAGGGCGCCACCTGACATAAACAATGACTGATTTACTCCCGTCAGAAAAAGAGGGGTAGGTATTATAAGTTCAACGTGTTTCTGTCTGTATCAATTCACAGTGCTATACTGTGAATTGCTTTAAAAACAGACTAGACAAACATTTTAAGTGCACTGACCAAGCCAAGCCTGCATGTGCATTAAATAATAATATTAATAGACGCTCCCAAACGGATTAACCAGCTCTTAACACTGGACATCTACTATACCTTAAACATTTCAGTTTAGGAACTATCCAGTTTCGGTTCCTAATCTGGATCGCAAACTATTCGTACCATGACCTGTTTTAAAAGTGACAGTTTTGACACAAAAGTGGACCAACTCAAAGCGTATACGAATTGAGCGAATGAAACTTTATCTATCAATTCAGTTTAAGGGAGTGTCCACATTGCGTTTTTTGCAGCGCATTTGTATCGATACAAACGCGATTCGAACGCGATGCGAACGCGCAGCCCCCCGCTCAGCCCCTCCCGGTTCGCTTTTGTATGGAAAAATACGCGTTGCGAACGCGCGTTTGTATCGATACAAACGCGCAGCTCAAAAACGCGCTGCAGAAAACGCAATGTGGACACTCACTAAGTCATGTTTAGGTTTTAATATTTCGTCAGCGTCATAGCACTGAGCAGTGACTCACTGTTAGCACTAACCCCCCTAGGCTAGAGAGAGGCTAGGCTAGAGAGGGCACGTGTACTAAACATGCCCTCTCTCTTAGGTCTACTCACCATTAGCACTAGAAACTCGCACTCTCCTCACATGCGCGAATGCGTCCTCACAAGCAGTGAGCAGGCGCGCACGACGCTTGCGCACCCGTCTCTCTCGCTCCGCCTCCTCGTAGTAGCGCTCGTTGTGCGCCGACGCCGAGTCGCGGCGACGTGACGCGCTGCCTGTGCACGACCCCGCTGTGGACCTAGGGTTACAGATTACGACTCAAGTTTATAGCTTTAAAATCGCGAAGAGTAGCAAAAACTTTCTATAAGTAATATTAATTTAAAAAGTCAATAAAGTTCTATTTCTTGTTTTGGGACCAAAGGTCTCCGGCATTATAGTATTTTGTAAAAACTATGAAGACCTATCAAGAACGACTATGAATACCTCAAGCGCTGCAGGGAATTTTGTCATGTTGATTCAAAAGAGAAAAGTTTCAACCTAAGTTTTTATTTTTAATAGTAAAACAGTCTATCTTCCAATCTGATTGCAAGATTATCTATTTAGCAAACTTAGAAAAAAAAAATTCATGTCACTCCCACCCACCCAGGTCAATAAAAAGAGGTGTAGCTGATTTATTTTATGTTGTAATCTTTAGTATTACATGCATATTAAAATAGTACAAGAACTCACCTAGGCTGTCCGTTTGCAGGATTTGTGTTGGATCCATCCACTTCATAGAACTTGATACTAGACTTTGCCTGCCGTTGTGACTTTGAAATCGGTATCTTCTCCAAGTACGGATTATAAATTGGAAACTCCGTGTAATACTTTTGCAGCACCCACACAGCTGCTCTTTGTATGCTCAACTGTCCTATGGCATAAGATCTGCTTTCTCCATCAGGACTCCGTACAATTTTTATATAGTAAACAGGTTCTAAATGCCTAATTTCCATCAAAATTACAGCAATGTAATGTATAAAAAGTAATGTATCAGCAAAACTTGATACATAGGACACTAGGGAATTATAATCTATAGCCTCTTCTCCAACAGCTAAGGCTTTAGTTGCCTCAGTTATCTGTACGATATAAAAAAGCCAATAAGAGAATATACATACAGAAAGTATTACTAAAG
This sequence comes from Camptogramma bilineatum, assembly GCA_958496255.1. Classification (NCBI taxonomy): domain Eukaryota; kingdom Metazoa; phylum Arthropoda; class Insecta; order Lepidoptera; family Geometridae; genus Camptogramma; species Camptogramma bilineatum. The sequence goes on from OY292459.1 coordinate 15,753,818, forward strand.
TCATCGCTCTGAAGACAAATATTCTAGGCATGATGGCATTTCTCGGTCTCAGAAATACTGCCCAGACACCGATCGCAAGTAGAACTAGTTTGAATGCTAAAGATAGCAGTATTCCTTTACACTCAGCTGTGCAAGCAAGTAGTTGCATCCGTTGGCTGGGCTGGATGGCTATGTTATCTGATAATCCGGGGAAGAAGCCTATCTTCGGCAGCACCACCATCGCTATTGGACTGGCAAATGACACAAATGCCAATCCCAAAGCTATTGTAGTGCCAAAGTATCGGGAACATACAAAACCAATGCCATTATCATTCTCCATGGGCCAGTTACTGACATCCTCCATAGATTGTGAGCCTTCAGAAGTATTGCCGGTCACGGCTGTTGTATTTTCTCCCCAGTTTTCATCTTGGGGTAAAATCTGTACTTCGATAACTTCCTGTCCATCTCTGCCTATTTCTGGGTTGATGTTTACACTGGTCTGGAAAGGCGCCATTGTGCTATCTGTGCAGTCTTTTCTCTGTGATTTGGTACTCCTGAAATGTTTAGATAGTTTTAACTCAAAAGATCTAGCTGAACAAGATTCTTGTAAGAATAATCACAATAAAATACCAAATGATCAGTATTGATGGGAGGGAGAAACAGGCTGAGTGAGATGTTTAATAGCCTGCTATTTAATATGGCATTACAGGATACAAACTATGCAGGAGGTACTAATATCAACATAATCATTTACAATTTCTAATAAGTTGTTGGAACTACAAAGTACCTAGGTGTGAACATAATTTCTCATCGATCTGTGAGCTACAAAGTATTACGTTAATTAGATTTATAGTAGGTAAGTAGGGCTCACCGGGTGCTCCGATGTGTGTGCGATCTGTGTCTAGCACTGCGCCTCGATCGGCTACTCAACTCGGAACGCACAGACTCCGTCTCCATAATTAGAAAGCCCAGACAATTCCCTTAGCTCACCCATCGGCTATTTCCCGACTAACCCTGCAATAATTCCACCGTAATCATATCAAATCACGGGCAATTAAAATGCTTCCCTCTTCACGCAACTGTGAACACGACCGAAAACAATTTCTCACACTGGAATGTACGGTTTTTATCACTGAAATATAAACTTCGGATCACATATTTACTGCTTTACGGCGAAATCGAGTAAAACACCTTTGCATTGTTGATAAATTCGTAAAAAAAACTAATAGGAGCGTCTTTTGCAAACGTCGATCAAACGAATTTCATATTGTACTGTTCAACAAAATTCAAAAACCATGAATTCCTTGTACATAAGTTTAGTCTTCTCTTTCTATCGTATGCCATTGTAAATGCTTTGTTTCACTTTGACATTCGAACAGTTCTGTGTTTCTAATTCAGTCGCGTAATATTATACAGAATCGGTATTCGTTCAGAAACCGACGCGACTTCATGCAGTCTTGGCATTCTACCAATGAGAATATTTTTCATGTTTTAATTTAATATTTAATAATTTATCTAGCCAATAGTTTGTCTGATAAAATATTTATTAATCAAAACAAAAATTAAAATGTGCAATTAAATTATTATTGTGGTGACTTCATAATGGCGGTGAATTTAAAATATAGAACAAGAGATTACGCACATACCTGATAGTAATGATAAGATAACACACCCATTTCGTTGATAACTCATCGGATAGTCAACGTTTTTAACATGAAGTTGTTTATCGTGTGAAAAATTATGGAAAACCAGGAAAATCCGAGCCGGAGGCGTGCAGAGAGGAGTGAAAGCAGAGTGGAGGATCTCCACTTGGACAGGGTGGTGGCATCGCAACCTGAGATAGGTCCTTCGCCTCCCGACGGTGGTTACGGCTGGTTGATAGTCACGTCGGCTGTGATATACAATATTACCGTGCCCGCATTGCTCTCTCTTTACGGCCTAATTATTTTGAAGTCGATCCGAGAAGAGGGCCACGAACCAGACGTGTTTATGAAAGTATGGGACATCGATATAGTGATGGTTCCTGTGATGATGGTGAAAATGCGACTGCTGCTAGAATCCTGGTGCAGAGCCATGGTGAAAGTGTTCCACATGCCGCGCTTCATGGCACTCTCTGGGCTCTGCTTGACGGTAGCTGGTATACTCCTTTCCAGCTACTCAACTGACGCTGACAGTAATGACCACATTAAAAACATATTTTCCGGAATATTTATAGGTGAGTCACATTAAGGCACAGATTAAGGTTTATGCTCAGACGTAACTCGTTTATTTTAATGAGTTTTAGATAGATTGGACGTAGGGTATATAGGTATCTAATATACCTAACGAAATAATAGATCTCAATTCTATAACGTGAGTTAGGAAGCAAGCTACTAGTTTGCATAGGCTTTGTTAACTATTTACATGACCCTGATTTATTTATGTAGGTAGATATGTACTTAGGGAGGTATAGGTATTCTAGTCGGTATAGTTAGCCGATATTTGTTATTTGGTAGATACCTACATAGATAAATAGAGTTGGTCTGAACATTGATCCTTGCGGCACTCCGGAAGGTCACATAATTTTACGTCACCAATCCATCTGTTTCTCGAGGTACAACTTGGACAGAACAATGGTTTATTATCTTTCAATAAGTATGTAACATAAACATCTTTAAGCATGTAGATAGGTAGGTAGTTTACACAGGTGGTTTTATGAATCACGGATTGTGAATAGAAATTGTCTCACATTCGATGAAATTAATTTTGTTTTTCAGGTGCGGGTTGCGCGTTGACAGGTCAGCAAACTGACATTATCATCACACATTACTTCCGCGAAAAACTGACAATGGCTCAAAGAATAGTCCGAATGGCACCTTCAGTAGGGAACAGTGTCATACCAATTTTAATAGGATACCTCTGCACCATTTACACTGGTGATGCAGTCGTCATGATTTACGGAGCAATCGTGATGCAGAACTGCTTCTTCCTAGCCTCATACACTAGACCAATTTACATAGAAAAAGTAATAAGACATACATACAACATGCTCCGAGATGCTGCAGAGGATGAAGATGAGGTCATATTTTCAAATGGAAATCAAAATGCCGCTGAACAAGGGGTTCGAAGTATAACAGTAAACGTAGACGTGGCCCCTGGCCCTGGAACTACAAATGAAGATGAAGGAAACGACGTAGTAGTCTTCAACTCCAGACAAAATGCCAAAGAGATCATAGATCCTTCAGTCCAGTACAGAGAAACATCTAGTCGAAGGTTTTCTTCGGACTTCAATACAATGTTCGATAGTGACACAGCTAACCGTTTCTCATCCGATTTTTCACCGTCTAACCGATTCTCATCAGATTTCGGTTCAGTAGACGTTTCAAACTATAACAGAATCAGTGGTTACCAAGAACTTGAAAGTATAGACAGAGCACGGGATCCACAACCTTTATACAGAGAGACGACAATAAACGCTCCGCAAAACTCTGTAGTGTTTGCGGCAGAAGTAACCCCAGGCACCGCTAGAAGAACGGCGTCTTTGAGAAAGAATTTTATAACAGTTGCAAACATGCTGAGGGATCTAAACTTCTATTTATATGCTCTATTACATCTGACAACGACGTTTTCCATACTGGTATTAGGAGTGCTATTTCCTCCATTGGTTTGGGAGCAGAATCCTTCATTGAACATTTGGTCGGTGAGTAAATTCCTAAAATCACATATAGAACTCAACCATTATCTTGCTAGATAGTCATTTCAAAAACTTTGCCTAGTCAAAATATCGTATCCCTATTTGTATACTTATATAAATGTCTTATAATCTATAGATATACCTAATAATAATAGCATAAGTATAACGTCTTCCAACGGATCTTGGCATTCGTGAAGTTAGCCGTTTCGAAGCGCATTGCAACTTTTTCATCCAAATTTTTCAACTGCGCAGCGAAAAGCCTAACTTCACGAATGCCTAGAGATCCATTGTGACAACTTTACATAACGATTATAAACGAATGTATAACATAAGTAGGTATAAAAAATTGTGTGATTTGTTCTCTGCAGGTATCGTGCGTGGTGGCCGTGGCACACGGTTCAGCATTGTGCTTCATAATGCTATGCGTGGTGCTCCCCAAGTCCATCAATGAAAAGGAGAGGCTCTGCGCAGCCTTCTGTGTTACTGGAGCTATTGGATTTTACGGTAGGCTCTTAGGCTTGCTCATTGTGTAGGTATTTTTGTTGATCTGCATTCTTAAAACTCAAATTAATTTATTCAATAAGATCACTAGTATACCACTTTGAATCGTCTTAAGAGCTAGGTGATTCTACTCGTACTCCTGTTCCTTCGCGACCAAGACCGTGAAGAACCAACCATTATGTCACTGATCTAATGTTTTTCGAGCCAAGCAGAATCGCTTCTCATTCTTTCATTTGTTGAAAGACATATCCGGCTCGAAAGACCAAAACAAATATATTTTATTAATTGCTTAATGGCTCGAAGGACCAATTATGTTTTAATTTTTTTTTCTCGATTATTTCCGGCTAAAAGGACCAAAAACATTTTTCTTTTTATTTCAGGGATTACCCTCACCGGCAACAAAAGTTTACTAGTCGTATGGTGTATGTTCTCAAGCTTAGCCACCGCGGCCTCCCACATCCTCCAACAACCAATCTACAACAGCACACTCAATGAGTTTGACACCACAGCGACCATGACAGGATCTAATGGTGTAGTGGCCATTTTTATCTTAGCATGGTCTTTGGCTTCTAACTATGAATACAGGACATGTTTTCTGATCGCAAGTGTGTTGCAATCTCTGACGGCTATTGTGTATTTTGCTTCGTCTTTTAGAAGGCGAAGGTAGTATTAATTTTTTCTAACTGGCTACAATAAACTGTGTGAAGCTAAGCAGTTGCCATATAAAAGTGAATAGAGAAACAAATTGATCGCAAAGTCAGGTTATTTATGGTTTTGCCAGACGACAACAACAGTTTATTGAAAGGAAAATGTTGCCAAGTGGGTACAAAATGCGAATATATTTTCCTGACTGACTGTACCTTCAGATTATTTATTTTTATTCACGAAATAATATCGAACAAAATTTATTTACATTTGTGTAAATACTTATATGATTAAGTAGGTATTTGTAAATTAAATAAATGTGTGTTTTTTAGTTTATATATTAAAAAGAGATCACTTTTCTGCCTAAGTCAGTAAGTAAAATGCTACATACATTATTTCCAGACCAAAAATATATTTTTGATAATAAAGTTTTTATCAAGCAGCCATTACAATATTTTAATAAATACATTAAAATTAGATTTATTTATGTTACCAATTATAAGATAAGCCAGCTAATATTTCATAATACCTATGTTAAATTAATTTAAGATTTTATAAAATAAAATGTAATGAAATGCTATTATTGTATACCCTCATTTCACGCTTATTTAAAAGGAATGTATTACAATTACATTTAAATATCTATTCCATATATTTCGAGCTACATTCCTCAATTACAACTTATCACAGAATATACAAAAATACCTACACAATGCAGTGCATATTAAAATAATAAATACACACAATCCCAGTATATTCATACAGTTGTTCTATCTCACGAAGGCCGGTTGGTCTTAATTGTGTGTGTAGATGCACATGCACGTTGTTTCTGTGTGCGTGGGCCAATTCTGAGCGCTCCTGAGCTTACGCACACAGAAACAACGTGCATGTGAACACACACACACACACACAATTAAGACCAACCGGCCTTCGTGAGATAGAACAACTGTACCAATAAATGACAAAACAAACATTTTTTAAGAGTATGTAAAGCATTTCTAATAGTGTATCTAACCTACTTGAGTGTTTTTATTGACAACGTTATAATTTAATTAATTTATTATTCATGTGGATTGGTAGATCCTAATAAACATAGAATCGAAACTGATCGCCCAAAATTATAAAAACTAGCTTCCGCCTATGGCTTCTCCTGCGTGTTACCTCTGTATAATTTCCACAAATATTCTTCTATGCTAATTGAGTGACAAACACACAAACTCTATTATTCAGAATCACCTGTCGATGAGATGGCGACATAGGCACAAAAAAGTGGATCCATGTTTCTTATTACACATAAGGTCCATATTAGTACAGAATTATAGAACATAGATGTTCTCTACCTACAAAAAGCCGGCACACGATGAGGGACAAAAGATATTATGATCTATCTCTTTTTATCACAAGAATTTTCTATATCCTTCTTTGTTTTGTGTGAGTGTGTGTGTCCATGTATACTTGGTCCATGGCGGATAAGTATACAATAAAACTCTTTCTCTCTCTCATTTGCTTCTGTTTTTTCTTTGTGTTACCTACATGATTTTGAGATTTATATTGTGTGCCAAGTAATTATGGTAAATATGGTAATAATGCCAAGTAAATAATGGTCTGTCTATGTCTATCCGCTCACATTAGCAGCCATTCCAGTATAAACCACCTTATAACCTTTATACTCATCTGTTTCAGTCAATTCAGCTCAAAAGATCCATCATTTCATTCTCATTCACCTTCTTATTACCATTATCATTACTGCTACTCGGCAATAGAGATTCGAACGCGGACCAATCCTGTTTCACGTTAGAATTCTGATTACTCGTCCATTTATTATTGAAATTGCTGTTTCCCGAATTTACCAAAGTCGACGGTGATTGGGTATCAAACGGTGCTTGATACGCGAAACTGGTATTACCGGTGTTGTTATAAGGCATGTTGTTCATTGACGTGTAGTTTGTTTGGTTTGACATTTGGTTGTAAGTTGGGCTGGTCATGTAGTTGGGGGTTATAGCTTCCCTTGGTTGGTTTGGTTTTTGAGTGAGGGCTGTCAGGTTGGACTGTAGTAGTGTGGATGTTAGATCTGTTGTCTTCGCTATGGTCTTCGGCGGCGCAGGAATCGCTGTCGGTCGAGGCTGGTTCGATAACTTTCTAGCTGTTTCTTGTTGCTGCGCTATTCTGTAAACGATCAGAAAATGATATGAATGCATTGTATCTAAATGTTGGTACTTAAAAATTAAAATAAAGATTTAATGAAAAACCGCCGACATTATCCCTTTGTAAAATCCAAACTGAACAGATTTTAATGAAACAGCTGCTTAGACGTTTTTAATTGATCGTTGAAATTAAGCAACGTTGTGCGCGGTTACAATTTGGATGGGTGACGCTGGCGCGCTTCCGTGCTTCGGAGGGCACGTTCAATTGTCAGTCTCGGCTTTTAAGTCGTTAAGCCATGCCGGAGACCTTTAGGCGGCCTAAAACCTCTGTCATCAGAGTTGGCCACTCGCTTATACGAATTTACTTTACAAAACAAATTATGCACCAATAACTCACCTCTGCTTATCTTCCATACTAAGAGAGGCTGCTAACTCCATATTAGGCTGAGGCGCAGGAACAGATGGCTTTTCCTTGAATGAGAAGGAATCCAGCCCGAGTCCTGAGAACATGGAGTCCACTTCACCGGGGGGTGACGGGACAAGAGACTCGGGTGATAGTGAGTTTTCCATGATCCTGGGAAATAAAGTCAACGTTAAAACTTACAGTAAAACCAGAAAAAGAATATTATGCATTTCGTAAAACATAAACAATCGCATAACATTGCAAAAACGATTGACCAAAAGTCATTTGGAAATGAAAATTACTCATAATTTCAACTTTATCACAAACAAGTACATTTATCAATGTCACGAGACGGTTTTTCACCCGGCGTCAAACCGGGTCGTCACAGTAATGTATGGGACACTATGGAGCCAAGCACACGACGCTCCCCGGCAACCGGGCACGGCGCTCGCTCTTGCAAAAAACCGGGCCGTGTTAAAACCGTCTCGTGGGCACGCCCTTAGTCATCCCCTTCCTTCAAGATATAGCCACAAAGCACAGAGCATTAAAATTGGAGGGGGTGGAGAGAGATTTGAGTGGGCATTTAGCTCTCTCTACCCCACACTTCCGTGATCCCTCCCTGCTATATTTCTACTCGTAACGGGATATTTTAGTGCCTGAGACATTTTTGAGATGAAATAGGATTAGAGCTCAAAAGTAAAATGGAGGTTGATCTAACAACTTACTTAAACACCTGCACAACATCGGTGCCACGGACAGCCCACTCTGCAGGGGATGTCTAAGGCTGTGTCCCCAGTAGGCAAACTGTGAGCAGCCGACTGAGTTTGCCGCGTATCGGTTTAGTACGCTCTTCCATATATTTGAAATGGAGTGTCCACAGTTTGCTAGTTTGGCGCGTAACGCTGCAAACTGCGTACAGTGAGCGCAAAACTAGCAAACTGTGGACACTCCATTTCAAATATATGGAAGAGCGTACTAAACCGATACGCCGCAAACTCAGTCGGCCGCTCACAGTTTGCCTACTGGGGACACAGCCTAAGAAAAAGAATCAGCAACCCACGTAGTCCTGGAATGCGTGGGCGTAGCAGCACAACGGCAGCAAATCCACAACCCGAGGTCGCTCCTCGAAGCCTGCGAAGACCCCAGTAAACTTCTGTGCTTCTGGGAGGAGCTAGGCTGGCTTCACAACTAGTGAGCCAGGTCATCCCCACGCATAACCACCTTTGAGTCTAAATGCGGAAAAGGGAGCCCTTATACATACAACAACTTACTTGGACTCATTCTGTATAGAGTTTAGCTGCTCCAATTTAGCCCGGTGCTCCGTCTCGACCTTCGATATCATTTGCTTGACGAGCGTGACGAGCGCGTTGAACTGGTTCAATGTCAGTCCGTTCTCGACGCACAGCGGGATTAGGAAGGGAAGGACTTTGGTCGCCATCACCTCCTTCGTGATGCCTAGCTTCTTGTGGCTAAGGGCCAGTTTGTAGATGCCTGAAAATGCACTAATTTTAGACATCCGAGAGTATTATAATATGTTACTTCTTCATGTTTGGATAGTGAATGGCGACTAAAAAAAAGCCGCCACCAGCGTAGCTAAAATGGTCGCTAATGCAGATTCACAAATGATTTGCGTCGAGATTCTCGTATTAGAAATCACAAAGTTGACAATTCCGTACCGGCAATATCATCTTATTGTTTGACAGTTTTGGGGAGAATCGTAAAATAAAATGGCCACCTATGAATTGGAATTGCACTAAGTGTCAATCAAATATTATTTATGTTTAATAATGATAATAAAACATACTAAATACTTATTTAAAAACCAAATACTTATTTACAGAGTATTAGTAGTAATAATACGATGCAATATTAAATGAAAACCAACCGGGTTATTTTTTTTCGTGTGGCAATTTAAAGCCTAGCATGTGATTCTGCTGTTAATTGAATTGCGTACAATTCAGCTAACATTTGACGGTAATTAAAGATGAAATGCTTTAGCAATATCAATACAAATCACCCGTGAATCATATTAATGTGAATCTGCATTAGCGACCATTTTAGCTCTGCAGGGCGACTATCAATTAAAAAAACATAAGTTCTTATGTATAGGACCTACTTAGATCTTCGTTTTTATTTTCGCGACAAAAATTATCCTTTTTCTTCATTTTCAATAAAAGTTTGTTTCATCATGTTTCATCAAAATCGGTTCAACGGTTTAGGCGTAAAAAGGTGACAGACAGACAGAATTACTTTCGCATTTATACTTAGGGTGATTCGAGTGCAATGAAATTGATTTAGTAGGTAAGAGAGGTTTGTTTGCAAAAGCGGGCATTTTTGCTCTCGCTGGGGACAGCGGGACAGACAGCCTGAAAGCGGGACAGTCCCTCCCAAAGCGGGACGTATGGTCACGTTATGCATGACTCAAAAGAGACAAATAATTACTTCTACAGAATAATTCTATACAAAAGGCATATACCTAAAATCCCCATCAAAACCGCTGGCTCCCTAGACGGAATCTGCGGCAGGAACGGTATAATCTCATCCAACACCAGCCACTTATCCAAATGCTCCAGCAGCTTCCCCAAACACAGCAAACAATTCACCCGCACTGATATATAGTTCGTACTCATACACAGCTTCTTTATCCGAGGCATTAGAGCATTCTTCATCGCTGGATAATCTATCAGAGACGCGAATGTAGGCAGAACAGATAAACATAGCTCTTGGATCTGCTGCGCGTCAGACTCCAAAGCTCTATACAGCATCGGCAGAATATCCGTCTTAACTTCTTCCCCTGGTGTTAGTTTTAAAAGTAACTCCATCTTTTGCATGAAGATTAGCAGAATCTGAATTGGATCCTGGATCAGCATCACCGGTTTTAGAACAGGAAGGATGTATTTGATGTATTCCTCTTTTGATGAGTTTTCGGCTATTAATAACACGTTTGGTAGTACAAAAGGCACCATTGGCGGGTTGACGAACTCCTTCGTAAGACATGGTAGGATCCGGTAGATGCAAATACGGTGCGGCATCTTTTGTATGATCTGTGGTAGGCCTTTGTAGAACTGAGATTTCTGAAGGTTATCCCATTGAAATAAGGAGTCTAGGTAGTTCAATGTTTTTACACCCACATCTTCAAAGTACGGTATCTGAAAAGACAGTTTTTTTTACTAACTTGGGCCCTCAGAATTCAGTTTCCATTAATATTAAGCTACCTGATACCTACCTGAAACTTTTTGAAATAACGCCAAATTAAACTGTCTAGCAAGTGTATTACGATAGCGATGTACCTACGCGTATTCTGAAATGCCAACAGCATTTCAGAATACGCGTAACCTGCCCATAAGGATAAAGGAAAACATCATCATAATGGAAAAAAAATACTATGAACTCTATGTACCTAATTAAATATTTTTTGTGTTTAAGACTAGACCGAAAATACTCGATCAAATGGGTGTAGTAGGTCCTTGCAATTTTTTTTCAATTAGTCTGCCATTTTTCAAATTGAACCAGTTTTAGTGTTCAAAAAGTCTGAAACTGTTCTAATAGTAATATTCTACTGTTGCTGTATTAAAATCTTATCTAAACTAACAACTGTAAGCTGAAAAAAAAAAAAACAAAGTATGCTTTGCTTATTGACAAAAACTTACTTTTAAAAATTGATGTGGATCAGGTCTCAATTCAGGTGTCACATTCAACATCAATTTGACATACTCCTTCAACCCATCGGCCACACACGACAACCGTGATGGTGGTAGATTCCTCAATTCATTCACATACCTCTTGAACTTCATGTAATCATTCCCAATATTACCTAAAGTCTGATGTCCTGTACTATGTAATGTATAAATAACCATTCCTAGTGAGAAAATGTCACTCGCAGGCGAATGAGTAGCTGAGAGTAAATATTCCGGAGCCAGGTAGTCTAAGACTGGTTGTGTTAATGGTGGCATCGCTTGACAGTATTCGTTAAAAGGCCAGAACGGGGCTGCTCCTGGTGAGCTCTGGTTGGCTATACAGAAATCAAAGCCGAATATCTTCCAAGCGCCTTGCTGGTTCACTATTATCGATTCTGGGGATAGATTGTGGTGGAGTAGTTTGACATCATTGTGTAGGAACGCTAAGCCTTCAGAAACCTGCATGAGTCCATACTTTATCTCGAGTTCAAATAGTTTGTAGTTGACTATGTGATTGGGTAGGGGTTGTGGCATGTTTTCTGTGTTCCCCAATATGTTGGCTAAGCTTGCAAACACAGGTTCCGTTGCAAATGCCAGGCTTTCCCGACTCTCTTCTAAGCTGTGCTGTACTGTCAGTATTTGAGGATGCCTAAGCTTTGTTAGCTGGACTATGCCACGTTTGAGCGTCTCCAGCATGATGTCTCTGTCTGCTTTTGACCATCTTTCTAAGTGTTTCTTTTCAAATACAAATATTGATGCTTCCTGCTTTGTGGATTTTTTGTAGCCTTTGTAGATTTTCCATAGCAATCCTGAGAATAAGAGATTGGATTTAATTCACAGGACGAGATTGCTAGTTCTAACTAACAGATACCTTCTGTAGTAAACAAACTCAGAATAAACAAGACGCGAGGACATCTATTTTAAACAATACAATTCAATTTTCTTTAGCAACATACGCTACGATTCAAAGCTGCAGGCTTTTGTAGTAAACCGAAAAGGTATCATAATTATGTCTGTGTACAGAACTTTGTGTATATTACCTGGTCCAGCACTGGCTATAAACTGTGTAGCTTCAAACTCTCTCGTCACAGGGTTCCCAGGCAGCACACCAGATAATTGGGACACTGTGTTGCTCACAGAGGAATAGAATTTGTTAAACACTTCCATAATTCGTCTCTTTACACTTTTATTTTGTGAAAATATCGATACAAAAGCGGCATTTACACGATAAGCCCCATCCACACGCTTGACAAACAATGGCAAACAGCGAACAGCAAACAGCAAACACGGACGTGTGGATGGGTGTTTGTCGCTGTTTGCCTGTTTGTGTTTGTGTCGGGCAGTGTTCGGCATCGGTGTCGGTTTTCTTGCCAGATCAAAGGATTTATGTTTGCCGATTCGGAATGTTATGAACGTTCGCCAAGCATGTGGATGGCTGTTTGTGTTGGGTGATTGTGGTTGGTGTTTGGGACTTCGTTTGCTGTTTGCGGTGTTTGTGACAAACAGCCAGCGTGTGGATGCCCCTATAGAGATTATCCCACGGATCCGGACTGTAAAGATATCTGTAAAGATATCTGTAAAGATATCTTTAAAGATAACTGCGGATAAAACTAGCGGCCTTTAAACGCTAAAGATTTTCCCACGGATCCGGACTGTAAAGATATCTGTAAAGATATCTTTAAAGATATCTGTACAGATAACCGCAGATTTTGGACTGGCGCGTGGAACGGTATAAATTTACAAAGTTTTTTTCTTGATTCTTGAATTTTGAACCTTGAATCTGATAGCCCCTCCAGACTCTTTAGAGAAAGCTCGGCGAGAAGTCTCGCCGAGACTTCTCGAAGAACAAACAAGCTATCCACACTCTCAATTTTTCTCCGTCGTGATGTTTGAAATCCTTTGTCTCGGCCAAAAATACCGACACCGATCGGAGAACAGGCGAGCCACAGAACGAGAAGGCGAGAAGCTCCTCACACTCACGCTTCACGGGTGTTCTCGGGGGTTCTCGCAGAGAGTCTGGAGGCCCTATCAAATTTTGAATCTTGAATCTTTGAAGTGACAGCTGTCAAACTTCAAATGGCCATATCTCGGGAACTACTCGTCCTAGACTCCCCGTTCTCGGTTCAAATGAAAGCTATGACCAAGATCTTCATTTCAAGTGACAGCTGTCAAACTTCAAAGCACCATATCTCGGAAACTACTCGTCCTAGACTCCCCGTTCCCAGTTCAAATGAAAGCTATGACCAAGATCTTTATTTGAAGTGACAGCTGTCAAACTTCAAACCGCCATATCTCGGGAACTACTCGTTCTAGACTCCCCGTTCCCAGTTCAAATGAAAGCTATGACCAAGATCTTCATTTGAAGTGACAGCTGTCAAACTTCAAATGGCCATATCTCGGGAACTACTCGTCCTAGACTCCCCGTTCCCAGTTCAAATGAAAGCTATGACCAAGATCTTCATTTGAAGTGACAGCTGTCAAACTTCAAATGGCCATATCTCGGGAACTACTCGTCCTAGACTCCCCGTTCTCAGTTCAAATGAAATCTATGACCAAGATCTACATTTCAGATGACAGATGTCAAACTTCAAACCGCCATATCTCGGGAACTACTCGTCCTAGACTCCCCGTTCCCAGTTCAAATGAAAGCTATGACCAAGATCTTCATTTGAAGTGACAGCTGTCAAAATGACATCTGTCATCTGAAATGTAGATCTTGGTCATAGATTTCATTTGAACTGAGAACGGGGAGTCTAGGACGAGTAGTTCCCGAGATATGGCCATTTGAAGTTTGACAGCTGTCACTTCAAATGAAGATCTTGGTCATAGCTTTCATTTGAACTGAGAACGGGGATTCTAGGACGAGTAGTTCCCGAGATATGGCCATTTGGAGTTTGACAGCTGTCACTTCAAATGAAGATCTTGGTCATAGCTTTCATTTGAACTGAGAACGGGGAGTCTAGGACGAGTAGTTCCCGAGATATGGTCATTTGAAGTTTGACAGCTGTCACTTCAAAGATTCAAGATTCAAAATTTCAGATTCAAGGTTCAAAATTCAAGAATCAAGGATCGAAATCCAAGATCGAAACCAAGGATCGAAATCAAGGATCGAAATCAAAATCAAGGATCAAAATCAAGGATCGAATTCAAGGATCGAAACCATGGATCGAAATCAAGCGCTGATTTTGTCGAGCGCGATAAAGTAAAAATATCCTGAAATTTAAATGACATGGGCACACTACTAATCCAACAACGAGTGTGAAAGAGACAAAGCTACCAAGAAAGCCTCTCAACAAGACCAACAATCCTTATAACCAAGATTAAATGATAATAGATCGTTGTGTGGACTGTACAGATTAGTGTTGGGTATGACATGATTTTAAATTGACTTTTGTAAGAGTAGGTTCATTTTCAAAATGAGCCGGTTCAGTGAGCCGGCTCTTTTGAGCCGATCATTTTCAACTTGACAGTTCATAATGACCTACGCATTGACGAACTCGAAGAGCCGGTCTAATGTTCATTCATGGTGCGATCTTAGGTTAGGTAACTACTATTTCAAAAGTGAGTTTGGAAAAATGTAATTTCTAATCGTGCTGATTGATAAGAAAAAACAAACGCTGATTTAAATTTAATCATTTATTTACATAATTATCTTAATGTCGCCAAATAATGAGCATACCGTACATTGGGGCTATGTAGAACATTTTTAGAAAATAAAAAAGTTTTTGCACAAATACTGAGGAATTGTAACGCTTGAATAGACTATACTTACCTACCTATATTATACTCATGCACCACACCACACCACAAGCACGATTACTAAACCATACCAAACCGTTTAGTTAGTTGACATGCTCATTGCTGCTTTACTTCTAAATGTTTTCCAAGCCAAGATAAAATGAAATGTAGGTAGTTATAGGTAAAAGTACTTACCTGAATTACGATGAAGATGTTTCCAGTAGATAGTTAACACAATTACAATACACTCTAGATTACGAGAGAGATCTAATTTATATTTTTAATGAATTAACACAACAAAGACGAAAACTTCACATCACACAAAACTAAACTCGAAGTTCGAAGTTTAATTTAACAAAAACAAACACGGTTCGTATTGTTCGTAAGCAGCCCGGTGATATTTTATTTCGTTCGTTCGTTTGAAAACCCGCAAAATCGAAAACATCGAAAACCAATTTTTGTTTTCAAAACGTTTTTTCAAAACGAGCCGCCTGCGTTTCGTTCAATTCAAAAAGTAGAGTCGGCGTCAGCACTCAAGTCCTACGGCAAATGCTACTAGAAACTAAAAGAACATAATTATGCTTTTTTAGTTAAGGTAGTTCAGTTTTTCTGGTGTGTAGAATTATCAAACGTACAAACTTGCAAACTTATTATTGTTCAATCCATAATTGGACAATTAGTAATTTTTTACTTAAGCTAGTTCTGCGATAGCAACGCTGCGTCTATCGGACTTCAGTGCTGACGCTGACTCTATGACAATCTGTTCGGTCTGCGAGGAGTGAAACAAGAGAGAGTCATATGACAAAGATTCCATCCTTGTCATTTGAGTGAAGCTATGACATTTGATTTGACGTCATACATTAGAGTTAGTGAAGTAGCGTCATGTTATATGACTTTGTCATAGTGAGTAGGCGAGGTGTGATTGAAGATTGAATGAAGCATGACAAAATCAGCTGATTTTGTCATATTGTGTAGGGTCACATGACACGAATTGAAGCATGACATTTTTAGAAAATGAGCCGATCACACAAAGTTGAATTTTGTACGGGACAAACGAGCCGCGTCAGTCACGTCATATTCAACGCTAGTACAGATATCTGTAAAGATATCCGCGGATAAAACTAGCGGCCTTTAAACGGTAGAGTTTTTAGCACGGATCTGGACTGTACAGATATCTGTAAAGATATCTTTACGGATATCCGCGGATAAAACTTTCAAAGGTTGGAATGACAGAGATCGATCCGCGGGAAAATCCGCAGGCCGATCTCTGCGTGTAAATGCTGCTAAAGGGTCACTCACACTCAGCAATAGGTACATTTTTGAGGAAACCAAGAAATAAAAAACAGACTGACTGACTACTGAACTGTCAAACTCAAAATGCATGACCGTTTCTGACATTAAAACGTCTCGTCAAAAACCAAGATTTTTTTACATAAAAAACTTTCAAAAAGCAGTATAAACTTTTAGAAGAATCAAAGTTTTCCATTAAAATTAGACCAGTTCATGTTTGTCGTGGAGTGGAAAAGAACAATTTAGACATTTTTTTTCTAATTTTTACTATTATTTCAGCCTGAAAAAAGAAATTAATGTCATTGTCAGTAAGAAATGTTAAGTCAGTGTAATGTTTTGTTTGTTCATTGTGTGTCAGTGTCAGTGCGTCAGAAATTCTTGTTACGGTTTTACTTTTCAATTTTCAAGAAAATGGTTCGAATTTACTACAAAAGCGAATAAAATGTTATCAGTAGGCTACTCATTACTTATTTTATCAATAGTAGCATCTACCTTGCCCACAATTTCATCGGAAAGCGATCCACAGTACCGACCTCTCGGGCCTATGGTGAAATGCAGTTTTCTTCCTCTGGAATTCCTCGATTGCGATGAGCCTATCGACCATAAAGGGAACCAGTCTGCGAAGGATGCTATCGGCCACGGCTGTGTGAAGTTTGGCGGTGTAAGATACGAGAAAGTGGAAAAAACTAAAGTGCAGTGCAAGGCGTTAGATGATATCGAGTGTTTTGGTACTCGAAGTTTTTTGCGTGATGGATTCCCTTGTGTGCGGTATTCTGGCCATTACTTCACGACTACGCTGATCTACAGTATACTGCTTGGTTTCCTCGGCATGGATCGGTTCTGTCTTGGACAAACTGGAACAGCTGTTGGCAAGCTACTGACTCTGGGAGGGTTGGGTATTTGGTGGATCGTTGATGTGGTGCTACTGATTACTAATAGTTTGCATCCAGAGGATGGAAGCAATTGGAATCCTTATGTCTAGTTTTAGTAATATCTTTGTAAATAGGTAATGTAAGAGTAAATAAATATTTGTTTTGATGATTCAAACTTCTGTAAATGACTGGACTTTATCAAGAACTTTAGATGCTACCACTACCAGTTTGTCTTCATTTGACAGTGTCACCAGAGTAGTTTTGGGTCGGGGTGTAGCAAAGGGTGTGCAGTTTAGTAGGCAGCCGAGACTTAGAAAATTTTTCACAAAAAATATTTTTTTTCATATTATTGACTTTTCTTATAGATCTCGTAAAAATAAAGCTTTTTCACCGTATAAGTTTTTTTTGTCCGACTTGTAGTTTTTGAGAAAATCGATGATAATGTGTCAGTGACTTAGTTAATTTATTTAATTTCTCGAAAACTAACAGTCGGACAAAAATATTTTATAAGGTAAAAACACTTTATTTTTACTTGCTCTGTGACCTAGAAATTAAAAAACGATTAAATAAAAAAGTGTGAAAAAATATGCGATATTTTGTCAGAGTCCTAAAGGCCTAACATGTGCAACATCGAGAGTCGAGAAACCAGATTTCTCGATCGGTTAAACTGCTCTAGCGTATGCGTTAGAGTAGTACGACCGATCGAGATATCTCTCTCGATGTTGCGCATGTTAGGCCTACTGGACTTGTTCATTTACAAGGCAAAGAGATTGAAAAAATTTTGACATAGCTGTTACTCTATTAACATACCTTTTTCTCGAGTTTAATATAAAGTATGAGCAAAAACAAAGGTTTGTTGCGAAAACCATTTTTCTATTGGATTGTTAGTTTTCGAGAAATTAAATAAATTAACTAAGTCATTGACACATTTACCATTGATTTTCTCAAAAACTACAAGTTGGACAAAAAAAACTTATACGGTGAAAAAGCTTTAATTTTACGAGATCTATAAGAAAAGTCAATAATATGAAAAAAAAATATTTTTTATGAAAAATTTTCTAAGTCTCGGCTGCCTACTAAACTGCACACCCTAAACTACACCCCGACCTAGTTTTGTGTTCTTCGTGAATGAATCCAACTGCACAGCTGGTAAATTTCCCTTCTCTAGTTATTAAAACATTATTAAAATGCATGCTTTAGCTTTAGTTAGATCTATCTGAAGTTGGACTAGTACCTGATTGATAATAATACCAATACTATTGGATGAGGCTGATTAGAACAGTTCTTTTTTAGCTAATATAGTAGGTAAAAAAATAACCCAATATAGTAGGTAGGCTGGTAGGTGTATAACTAAAGCTTTCCTATTCTGATTTTTGAATCATACCTACATTCAGAACCATGGATAAAACTAATTTTACTGTTTTATTGTATTGGTATGGTAGTTTTTTTGAGAGGTTGGAAAGCTAAGTTTTTGTAACCATAGGATGCTTTTACTAAAATATGGTTTTATCAGTCTTCTGCTTCTTTTGTATGAGCAAGTGGCCAACTCAGTTATATCAGTAAAACAAATACATAGCTTATAGATTTTATTTTAAAATTAAGCCACCAGAGCAGATGCAGTGCTGGACTCGTATTTCCAGTTGGGGGGAAGCACACTCTTCGTCTTGTAGTAGCGAGCTAGCCTGTGGATCCTGGACTCGACAAGAATCAGACGGAACTTGCTGTCCTTGTCTTTCCTGAAATCAAAACATTAAATTATATCTTTGGACATCTGACTACCCCTTCATATCCATAAAGGAACAAGTCGCGAAACTGACCGCAGACTGCAAATCTCTATGAAATTGACACAGATGAACCATCTGTGTCAATTTCATAGATTTGCAGTCGGTCTCGGTCTCTTTGTTTGTACCCTAAAGAATCTTGAATGACCAAAAATCTGAGTGAACAGTTGTGGTTGTTTTTTTGTTAGGACATACACATAGGTGTAAGTTGATCAGGGCAGAAAAGAAGAACAATCACAATTTGAAAGAATTTGATTGATTTTAGAAAGGACAATAAAAATGTTTAACCAGTTCTTAGCCACTAGTCCCCAAGAGCTCTCCAAAATCTTATTTGCTAATGCTTTCATAATATATGATCACTATTACAAGTCAAACACTTTCATTTTTGCTGATGGTACTCCCATTAGTTTAGTTAGGTTGATGAAAGAAGTTTTTATGCACATACTCACAACATATGCCTTTCCGTGCAGTATAGTCACCTATTTGTATTCTGTGGTATAGTTAAGTTTGGGACCCAACATTATTATGAAATGTTTTTTTAAGCCTAAAATATTGTCATAATGGACAGGCAAACAATGTCCCCAGGAACTACAGTAGGTGTAGGCAAATATTGCCTCCTGACACTTATATACCTAACTAAATCATCTAGAAAAGTTGTAAAGGCCTATGTTTTATAGGCACTGCCCCAGTGAGAGGACATCTTCTTCATTGGACCTTTACTAATTTTTAGTTATACTGGTTACAGTTGATGCATATGCAATTTGTCTTGCTATCACCATGGAAATTTGCCACATAGACAATCAAAATAATTTAAGGAATTCAAATATCTAGTAGAGAATCTAGAAAAATTCTTCAATGCAGACATTTGAGCAGAAACCTGTGTTGTGTATTGCAGACAACACACATGATCACAATGAATGTTGTATATGCTAGACACTAGTAAGGTATCCCTAGTGGCAAATAATCATACCTGTTACGTTCCAAGTGCTTCCTCATAGCGACGGCTTTCTTGATCAGGTAGTAGAGGTCCTCAGGTAGGTCGGGAGCGAGTCCCATAGCTTTCATGATACGCAAGATCTTCTTGCCTGTCACAAATCTGACCTGTGCCACTCCATGGGAATCCCTGAGCATGACACCTGGAAATAAGGTTTGTAGATTAGATAATGAGTTTTTTAGGATTGTAACTAGTGAACATTATTTATCTCACACCTTAGATTGAACAAAATACAACAATGACAAAACAAAGTAACAATTTGATGTAATGTTTTGTTTGAGGGCAATATTCTTTGACGTTCAGAAGATATCATACTTAATCAATAGGTTGCATTATAAGGTGAATGGGCATTAGGGAGGGTCGTTTTTTTTTTTTCTTGATTTTTAAAAACGCTCAGCGTTAAAAAGGTGCCAAATGGTGTTGTTAATTGATATGTAAAGTTTCATCCCATTATTTTAAGGTTTATTGCCTCCGGATTGTCATAGAGTTATTTAAAAAAGTAGATTTTTGATGTCACTTCACAAATTTTTTTTAAAGTTATTTTACAGCAGATTTCATGCGTAATAGTTTTTAGTTGTGACAAAAACATAAGTGTTTAGTGTAGTTTAAGTACAAAGGAGAAGGGATGGACAGGGTGCGGTGGGAGTTGAGACAAGTGAAGCACAATTTATAGGTAAAACGCATGGGTGCCAGTCATTGGTTTTACGACATTAGAAAAATGAAATGCACTCGAAATAGTTGGAAGGGCCCCTTATTTGGTTATTACGTGATTCTAAAGATAGCATATTGCAAAATCACGAAGATGTAATGATGTTTTATGAGTGGACCCGACCCAAGTTGAAACGAAAAAAAATCCAACGTATAAAGAAATAGAGGCCGTTTTAGTTGCAAACCTGATTTAAATATGGTCAAAATCTTCTAACCCCTCAGTAGAACCAAAACAAATGAGGGATTATTACAAACTTAACATTTAAAATGCAAAAACCTTCTTTATTTTCACCAAAAAACACCTAAAAACAATGTGGAAGAGTCTCGGCTTGGAAGTAACGTTTTCTTTGATATTTCGGCTTGCATGTGTCGAGATTTATTCCTAAATGTATTAGCTCGTTTCCGTTAACGATCCAGTAATTAAAAAAAAACAGCTTTATCGCACACCCGGAAAACATTTTGCTTGCAATGTTGATTGATCTCCAGCCGCACGTTCGTGAATTAGTTGCATATCAATTTTGAAAGAAAAGTCAAAAACAGCATCAAAATGCGTCTGTTTCAGTTAGTAAAGACAAACTTAACGCATCAACATTATTTCGGTCTTTTGAATTGGTGTAAAAGTGTCACTAAGCTATTGTTATTAAAATTTCTCCGATTATTAATTCTACAAAAAAAGTAAAGGGGAATTGGATTTATTTCACCTTCTGTGTCACAAAAAAGCAATAGAAGGAGGAATTAAAGCTGTGACCGAAGTATCAGCTATTTTATGCAATAAAAAAATGACAGAAAGATTCTTAAAACCCAGATAGACTCGAGAAAAGCGATACTGAAATTCGACAGCAAAAAGGATTTCACCACAGACTAAACCCTTCACTTTAATAATTATTCTAGTATTGTTTTCCATAATATTTAAAGTAAAAATTGTGTGCTCTCTAAAAAACCTTTAATTACCAATGATTTAAGACTTTTTTTTAATGAATAGTGATTGTTTAGTGTAACTTTGAATGTCGTGCTGTTAGGCCTGTTTTAACCATATTTGTTGAAACCCAACATGATTTCGGAGGCAGAAGATCAATTCCGATTGCAATGAAACTTCATAATCTATTTACACTCATCAATTGGCACCGTTTTGTCACTGTGCCCGTATAAAAACTAAACTTTTTTTTTTCTCCATACAAGAGTGACCCACGCTAATGGGCATCCTTTTATACTTGTGGTGATTTATCTTTGAGCAAAATAATCAACAAATCCTTTCTTGTTACTATTTGAGTTATGATAATACAGAAATCAAACCTGCCAAGTAATTCCAAGGTATAGAGATACCTGTCAGCTAGTCATACAACTGTCCATAAGTTACCGAATTTGTTTATCATGGAGTTTAAAATAAATGGGAGGCAAAAATAGAAAGATTAATTGTAACGGAGACATTTATCAAAGTATAATCAATTGATTGTCTCTGATTAGACATATTCAAAAGAATTTAAAAGTCCAAAGGCCTGAGCTGATGTATTCTATCTCTAAGAATAAAGCTGTGATCCTGTTTTTTCATAGAGAAATCAAGAAAATAGAATACAAAACTAAAAAGCCAAATGCTCACAGTTGGAGATTTATGGAGTGACCAACAGTGAGAATTCCAACATATTTAAAAGGAAACTGATAGTGTGATAGTTGGTGGGCCCAAATCTAGGTTTAATCAGAATAAAAATGATTATTTTGAGATAATGGTGGACCCCTATGCTCTAATCCTGACAAAATAGACTATCTTGAGAGAAGAACTCGTGCAAGAAACAAGCTCGTCTAAGTCTTGACAGGATGCAAGAAACAAGCTCATAAATAATCTTGACAGGATGCTGAGCCATAAATGGGGTTCACGATTTGACTTACCGATTTGGGAGGGAGTTAGGCCTTTCTTGCCCAGTTTAAAAATCTGTTCTTTTACATCATCAGCAGTCAGTTTTAGCCATGTGGGGACACTGCGGCGGTACGGCAGTGCCGACTGGGAAATACCCTTACTGAAAACATAAAATCCACACTTGAAACATTAGCCATGTGGTGACAGCCACCCGGGATAGGTTATGTTTCCGAATCAAAATTACGTCCTGAACAATAAATGGATGCACATGATCTAGAACACATTTTAAATTAATAATTATCACTGAAAATTACCCAGGTGCGTGCATACGACCCATGGTTGCGGTTTTTACAAAACTCGCCGAACTGACAACGACAACAAGAGAAACGAAAAAGATGGTTGCCGGAAAACGGTCTTTCATTCAGTAAGTTTTTTTTGCATTTCATTCAATTTGCTAGGGATGTTCTTTTTAACCGGACTTTTGCGAATCAAGCAAAGTAATAATTTTCGGAAAGTTACGGTTATTGTATCTGTGTTCATTCGAGTTCTTGTCTAATTTGTCAATGTCAAAATATTCATGACAGTTTCATGACCTCGCCGATCCCGTCCATCATCATCATCCATGGGCTTCGTTTCGTACAAAAACTCTTGCAGTGATCGGGTTTTTAACAAAAACAGACCGTAAAATTGGTCGAAATGGCCAATAATTATGGAATATCCGATGCGGAACTGAACCTCATCAAGCAGCAGGCCGCAAGGCGTGTTGCGATGAGGAACGAGTTCCAAAAGCAGAAGACTAACCCTTTTAAAAACGCTGGTGAATCAGGCTATGTTGTGAGTAATTACGTAATTTGCAAATCCAAGAAAATAAACAAATACCTAGTTATTATCATTGCACTTAAATACAGTTTTAATCAAGAAGATTAAATTCTCGTTATTTTTTTTTCAGTTCGATCCCGCCCTTCAAAGGTTCATGTCGATGAAAGTGAGCCAGTTAGAGTTCTTCACTGCCAACAAGAGGACCAGTATGTTTGGAATTTGTGCTATAATTATACCGATGTTTTCATACGGCTATCTCGTCTGGAACGATCGCCAGAAACGCGAAGCCCAGATCAGAAGTGGAGAGCTCAAATACAAAGACCGTCTCTTCAAATTTGCATAACTTACTCAAATCTGGAATACTTACCTGTGTAGATAATGAAATAGCTGGTTATTATAAATCAATAAACTGTTTATTAAAATTCTCTCACGTTTTTAACGTACCTTACAATAATAACTTTTTAGAATTGCCATAAAATTAGCAGTTTCTGTCAGAATGACAATGTGATAAACTGAACCATTGAAACTTCAGAACCTTTTCATTAGAAATCTTTCTTTTTAACTTTACAATGTCTGATGGATATGGCTTCTCTGATATTGAATGCAAAATCATAATGGCTCAAATTGAGCGCAGAGCCAAAATGCGGAAAGAATTTTTGAGACTTCGCTCAGATCCCTGTCAAAACTCGTTGGAATCTGGCTATGTGGTGAGCAATCTTTTCATCAATCGTTTGCAAAGATAAGTGCCACATTCGTGAAAGTACTTACTACTAGGAGCATTGTGGAGGATTATGTTCGCATACCTTCTGCACTCTGCGCATAATGGAAAACAAGCTTTATTAAGCCAACTACATAATCATCATCATCATCTCAGCCATTGGACATCCACTGTTGGGCATAGGCCTTCATCAAAAATTTCCATGTGTTGGAAGCGGCCTGCATCCATCTGTCCATCCTGCTGCTGGATGTCCAACATTGTGCTTGCCAGTCCGAGGCCTCCACTCGTGAACTTTTCGGCCCCGTCAGCCTACATAATAATGTTGACATAATAAATAAAACAGTTTTTAGAAAACTTGAAACTAGGATTATTTTTGGATTTTAGGAAGTCTTTTTCCTACAGTATATTTTTTTAGTAAACCTTATTCTACAAACTTTTTTTTTGTGTTCCATATTCATAAAAGACTGACTACAAGCAGGTTTGGTGTAGGTAAAGAGCGATAGATTCTACTAACTTAGGTATGAAGATCTGTACATTGTTTTCCAGTTTGACCCAGCGGTGCAAAGATTCATGTCCATGAAGGCTTCCCAATTGGAATTCTTCCAGCCAAATGCGAGAACTATCAAGTTCGCTGTATTTTCTTTAATATTGCCCATGACTGCTTATGGATATCTGATATGGTCGCAGCGCACAAAGCAAGAAAGGGAAATAAGGTGTGGCAGGCTTAAATACCGCGATAGACTATTCCACTTCGCATAATCTATTACCAGTTCCAATATTCTATTAAATAAAGGTACCTAATCTAGTGTACAAGTCATTTGTTATGGAGAGAACATTATTATTTTGTTTGAGCAGAATAATCATGTTTTTGGTTTATTTTGTCTCTTGTTACTCTGTTCTTTTCCATTTAATAATAACTTTTATGTGAAAAAATGAATTCATTTTACTGGTGGACATTTTAGCTTATAGGTACTTACTCTGAAGCTACTCTGACAACCATACCACAGAAAAGATAAGTTTTTTGTGATGTCTTTTAAAAACTTATATAGGTAAGTACCTAAATAAGATCTATTTTGTGAGCATAAAGACCAACTAATATTACGATTTATGAAGTAATAACACATTTGATACATAATTGAATTAGATATTTTATTTTATAACAGCGGATTAGGTGGTACTCACGTTTAGGGATTTTAAATATTTTTAAAATCTATCCTAAAAATTGCACCCATCAGATAGGACATTTAGTAGTCTTTGCGTATAGTGCAACACTACTTAGAAAAACCCGATGTTTGTTGGGAAATTAAGTCAGAAGTAGAAGGCTAGACAGAATAATCATCTTTTTTACAAATGCTGTTGACTGACAAGAAATTACCTACTTGTTACTTGCAGCGTATTCTACAGACATTTACAGTGCGATTTCAGGTTTAGAGTTTGTTCTGCGCGTATAAAATAAAATAAGCCCCTTTGTTAAGCGCGTGAACATAGGCCCCCTTACTTATGAAAGATGTTTAAAGTTGAACACTGGTTGAACAACGTCCTGTCTCTGTTTGTCACTATCCACAAATAAAGACAGGATGTTGTTTAAACAGTGTTTCACTTTAAACATCTTTCATAAGTAAGGCCCACATTGTTTGTTTGTTTGAACGCGCTAATCTCAGGAACGTTACGATGAAATACTCCGGTCAGTCGCCACATTTACAACAATTTAAGAATATTAGCTTAGCTTTTAAAAACTTGTTCTAACTAAGCAGAAATTATACACACTCAAAATATCTTTTAAATAATTATCGGTCGTCTAATGATTTGTCTCTTGTGATGACGGAATCGTCGAACTTGACCATGTAGGTGGTTCCTTTATGCCAGTGTGCAGTCACTTTAGCAGGCTGAAACAAAATAAATAATGTTCATTTTCTCTAATAGAAAGCAAAAAGTGGTACGCCGACCGGCGACGATGGACGCCTCTTATAGCGGCCACCCACAATCAATTCTGTCGTCCAATCGAGTGGATACTGCCAGTTTGATCATGCCGAATGGACCGTGTGTGGACGTGGATCGGCATGAACTGCCGAATTGAGCCTGTGTGGCGAGCTGCCGATTGGATACGATCGATTGGATCCAATCGGAAGGACGATGGAATGTATCGTGGGTGGCGTGCATTACGTCGGCCACCAGACGTCCGACTTTTTTACACAAAAAGCTTTAGCCACGTGCAACCCATGGTCTTGCGGAATTTAAATAATATAGAGAATAATTAAAAAATGAAGTCTGCCAGCTCAGCTAGTTTAAAATAAAATGTACTACACAAGCAGGAAATTATATCAAAGAACCATGGGCATCATTGCTTGAACACTGGACCCGCTTCGTCCAACAGCGATGAAACATATGTCATATGAAAGCTCTTAGAATGTACTTCATTTCATTCTATTACAGCTAAGTTAAAATCGAGCGCGAAAATGGTGTTTTGGTGCAAAAATGGCGCGATGATGGTGGTTTCTTGAACGAAACTAGAAAGCTGAAACTTGGAATGTAGATTTATTTTCTAGTAAAATCACCTACTATGGCATTATATTTTCGAATTTCAACCCCTAAAGGGGTGAAAAGTAGTGAAAACGTTTGTATGAAACTTTTTAACGCGTAGTATGATTTGCTTGAAACTCGGTTTGCATACTTAAAATGCAAAATAAATGGACACGTATTTCAGGATTATTCAAAACAACCCTTAAAAAGGAGTGAAATAGGGTGTCAAAGTTTTTATGGGTACTTTTTAAAAGCTTGTGCGATTTGCTTGAATCTGGGTTTGAATACTATTGATGAAAAATAAATGAACACATATTTCAGGATTTTTCGAAACAACCCTTAAAAAGGGGTAAAATGGGGTGTCAGAGTTTGAATTGAAACTTTTTAAGGGCGGTGCGATTGGCTTGAGACTCGGGTTGTATATTATAAATGCAAAATAAACGGACATGCTGTTTCAGGACTTTTCGAAACAACCCTTAAAAAGGGGTGAAATGGTGTGTCGAAGTTTGTGCTGGAACTTTTTAAGGACAGGGCAGGCAAGTACCGGCGTCACTTGCATACACTTCGCCACCGGCTACCCGGCACTGGTTACCCGGTCCTTTGGTCCATTTTCGTAACTATTATCGTACTCTAGTATTCTGTGCTATTATTCACAACCAGTTACGAAAGAAGATTTTTTTTCACTTATTCTTAACTGGTTATTAAAAAGGAATATTTATTCCATGTACGTAACCATGTTTCATAGCCAGATATGATTTTTTTTTCATGTTTTGGTAACCAGTGACGAAAATTGATGGTTTTTTTTTTCATTTTTCGTAGCTAGCTACGAAAATGGAACCTTCTTTTCTTTTTTCGTAACTGTTATCTAGCTACAAAAAGGGATGCTTCTTTTCTTCTTTTTATAACATTTAGGACGATTGATATTATGATGTCGATGTTGAACTGTATCTATTAGTAGGTACTAAATGTACAGTCAGCGTCATCAATCGGTATCCCCCTATTGATTTAAACAAAGACCCTTTTCATTTCAACCTTGGATTTCAATCGGGTATTATAACAGCTATTGCATCGGCTCGTTTAGGAACTCGAGTGAAATTAGATATCCATAAGTAAGCAAGGAAGTTTTTACAAAAGTTGAGATCAACGGCTTGCAAACCGACCTCATACTAGGGGGATACCAATTAATGACGCTTTCTGTACCAATATAATTATAGTTTCTTTATTTTTTTCTTTACTCGTTCACCGTCTACGATAATAGATACTGTTTTGTTTATACTATTCAAATAATTATAAGTGGAAACTTGTTATTAGCCTTAAGTATTTATGTCTTCTTTTAATCTGTTGTCTAGCTGTAAGTTTTCCTAAAATTGAAAAACTATAATAAAATAAATAATGTACTACTTCCAGATAAATTATAGGCATTGGCTAATTTCATGTGTTCCGAATAATGGCCGATTATGCGATTATTTCTGATGTTTTTCGATACCCATTATTTATCTGGAAGTACTGTATAAAGTTTACTAATAAAATTCGTAGCTGGCTATAAAACATGGTTACATACAAGGAATAAATAATTCTTTTGAATACCCAGTTAAGTATCAGTAAAAAAAATCTTCTTTCGTAACTGGTTGTGAAAAATAGTTTGTGCTGGAACTTTTTAAGGACAGGGCACTGTCCTTAAAAAGTTCCAGCACAAACTTCGACACACCATTTCACCCCTTTTTAAGGGTAGTTTCGATAAGTCCTGAAACACCATGTCCGTTTATTTTGCATTTATAATATACAACCCGAGTCTCAAGCCAATCGCACCGCGCCTTAAAAAGTTTCAATTCAAACTCTGACACCCCATTTCACCCCTTTTTAAGGGTTGTTTCGAAAAATCCTGAAATATGTGTTCATTTATTTGTCATCGATAGTATTCAAACCCAGATTCAAGCAAATCGCACAACCTATTAAAAAGTACCCATAAAAACTTTGACACCCCATTTCACTCCTTTTTAAGGGTTGTTTTGAATAATCCTGAAATAGGTGTCCATTTATTTTGCATTTTAAGTATGTAAACCGAGTTTCAAGCAAATCATACTACGCGTTAAAAAGTTTCATACAAACGTTTTCACTACTTTTCACCCCTTTAGGGGTTGAAATTCGAAAATAAAATGCCTTAGTGGGTGGTTTTACTAGTAAAGAAAGCTACATTCCAAGTTTCAGCTTTCTAGTTTCGTTCAAGAAACCACCATCATCGCGCCATTTTTGCACCAAAACACCATTTTCGCGCTCGATTTTAACTTAGCTGTGTTAGAATGAAATAAAGTACATTCCAAGAGCTTTCATATGACATATGTTTCATCACTGTTGGACAAGGGGGCCCAAAATGTCGCAACGTTCTTTCATCTACTCACAAATCCTCCTTTAGTCAACACAGCCTCAATAATGCCAGCATTGAATGTAGCACAGTTCAGTGACCCCTTGTCTTTCGGCACACTGATGAATTTGTTTACCTGCAAATAAAGTTGATTGTATGAAGACAATTTGAGATTTTTGAGGTCTTAAAAAAATGCTGGATTTCATAATTTTTAAACAGCATCATCTAGCCCCATAGTAAGCAGAGCTTGTCTTATGGGGACTACAATGACTGTTATAATACTTTTTCTTTTATAAATACCTACATCCATACCTCCATACCTACATATTATTATAAATGTGAAAGTGTGTTTGTTTGTTTATTTGTCCTGCTTTCACGTCAAAACAGATTGACGTGATTTTTTGTGTGGAGATAGCTGGAGACTAACATAGGTTACTTTTTATCCGGGTACCACGCGAGCGAAGCCGCGGGCAGCAGTTAGTAAATTATAAGTACCTATAGTTCGCGTCATGTAAAAAGGACGCTGGCAGAAAGTGGAGGGGGTGTGTTTTGTCTCATGTTTGCGCATGGGTTACCTATTCGCAAACATAAGACAAAACACACATCTCCACCGTCTTCCAGCTTTCTTTTTACATGACGCGAACTATACTTACATATAGAAAAACCAACACAAATATTACAAGGTATTGGAATACTTACCACAGCATCCTTCTCTATGATGTAGTAGGTTCTTTCATCATCATTGGCATGCTCCAGTTTATCAGCCTCCTTTCCAAACAGCACCTGAAAAAATATATATGAACTTACAATTTGAAAGACACAATTGTCTTGAAAAGTTAAAATTGGGTAGATATAAATCCTGTATTATTAAATACAGGAGTTATGTGAACATTGGGTCTCAAAATGATTTATAATTATACTATGGATTTTACCTAGCAAGTTATAGAAATTAAATTAAAATTATGTTACCTTCCAAAGGGTGGATTTCACAAACAGTAGCATGTTGAGCAGCTTGATTTCACGTTTGCTGTTACGCTCCCGTACAAAATACAGATCCAGTATTCTTGAGCCGACATCCTGCCCTATGTCAGACAATCTGCAAGGAAAATAGTCTTGTGATATTAAATAATAGATAAATAATGCTGGACATTTCAATCATCTAGCCCCAAAGTAAGCTTATGTTATGGGAACTTCAGTCCGCACTATGGATCTAGATTCTAGGCAATTGTGAAGTTAGCAGTTATGCAGTAGAAAATTTAGTATGAAAAAGCTACACTGCGCATCGAAACGGCTATCTTCACAAATGCCTAGATCCGTCGTGCGTAATGAAGTTCCCATAACATAAGCTTACTTTAGACCACATTATGCTTTTTATTTTGGTGATATATACATAGGTATATATAGAAAAACACCCAGACCCGAGAAAAATATTTGCAGGTCATACAAACATTTTCCTTGCGGCGGGAATCGAACCCACAACCTTCTGTGTTTCAGGCAGGCCTTCGCTCACAAAGGTCATTATCAGGGCGGTTTTAGCATAATAAGCACCCTCGCCCTACCCTAACGCCGCTACTGGTCAATATTGTAGAGTTTATGATTTCAATAGGTACAAAACTTACTTATTCTGAAGCTCTTGGATAGAATGTGATTTATTTTGGCAGTATTGAACGATTTCTGAGAATAAAAGGGCGTAAAACGACAGTGAAACTTCGCCCTTTCCTTTGCTCAGTGGTTTGTCGAGTATTGAGGTCTTGGAGCGGTTAGACGACATGGTGGCTGTGCTGGCACTTTTGCAAGTAACTCAAGCTAATTTGCTAGACTGAATTTTACACAAGATGAGCCCAAATTTCCTTTGATTTTATGAAAGAAAAACACGGATCGATCACACAACACAGATCACGGGTAGAAATGTTCCTAGTCAGAAGCTTGGACTTGTATATAATCTGTGCTTTGATTGGAAATTGATTGGAAAACGATGTATGACATTTCGTTCTCCGCTCCTCAACTCTTCCGATTCCGAATGAGTTGCTATTTTGATGACAATGTCAATGTCAATGAATGATTGAGATCTTTGAGGGTAGGTATCTCTGTGGATGTGGGTAGTCTGTGCTCTGCGGTCTAATGTCTAACGATCATTGTGTATTTAGTTTGTTGATTTTCCCCGCCTATTTCTGTTCCTTATTAGCTGCAAACGGTTTGTACCTTCAGTACCTACGATGTATTTTATGTGTTGTGTTAACTTGTGTTGTACCAGGTTGTACAAATTTGCGAAAGGCCGCTGTATTCCATATTCCCAGTGTGTAGTGTAATCAGACTCAAAAAGTGGCTCGATTGTTTATGCAGTGATTTGTTGAGAAACGTGAGTTTGAACGAGATTTCGAGAACGAGAACGAGACGCACTGGTCACATCACACATCACAGAAACCTAAGATTTATCAGTGTTTCTCTAGGTACTATACTAGGCATGTATTATACATATAAACCTTCCTGTTGAATCACTCTATCTATTAAAAAAACCGCATCAAAATCTGTTGCGTAGTTTTAAAGATCTAAGCATTGCTTAAATCTTTAAAACTACGCAACGGATTTTGATGATGTTTTTTTTTTACATAGGGACAGACAGCGGGAAGCAACTTTGTTTAATATACAATACCTATACCTACTATGTAGTGTTAGGAAAAAATTTAAAAAATACTTAATAATAAATGATTAACTATGTTTCGTTGTTTTCTATCAACAACACCTTCTTTCCCTTAGGCCACTGACCTCTACTATGGCATTGATCTCAATGTACACATTGAGATCAATGCCTTAGAAATATTGAATGAAAAAAGCAATCCTACTAAATTAATTTGTTTGGTAGAATGACAATTCTGCTCGGTGCCGGTGTAGCAGAAAAAAAAAAAGAAACGTCATACATCGTTTTCTGATAGCCAATCAGGAGCGAGTAACATCTATATAACCGTTGAGGTGCCCCGCCCCCCGGACCGATTGCCTGCCTAGCCAAACCAACGCCCGCGCAACTGTTGCCAGCGGTTTAACTTTTTTTGCCAGTGATTTTATTCCTGGACTAAACCTGTTTGTGGTATCATTGGAATCGGAATTTAACAAGCTTATTAACTACTTACTTACCTGCTCAAGGGGATTACATTGTCACCACCAAATAAATTGTTTATTCCATTCCGTAAACATGTTTGGCACCTTGCAAAATAAAAACTCACAATTGTTCAAAATTGGTAGCAAATATCTGCGTCAACATGGTGCACACACTTAGTACACTACACACCTTTATTATTTAACACAAAACATATACACATCGACATTAAAAGTAATTATCTATTCGCGTTTGCAAAAGGCCAAATTACGCCATTTTGTTCCGCGCGCGACGAGCGGGAGGGCGCTCACGGCAAATAAAAATTCAATACTACTTCATTTTTCATCCTATAGCCTTGTCTGAAGTCTTTCTGATTGGTAGAAATATGTAGTTAGCCAACAAAACGAACAAAACAAACCTCATTCACTTCAGTCCTATACATCAATCACAATACCAACCTTCAAAAAGAAAATTCACCCGCAACATTCAAAATGTTGATCAAATTCAAATTTTTTAATATAAAACGGGGTTTTAATGGTTCAGTAATTATCCTAAATACCTGTCAGATTTAATTAATGCAAAACATGTATAGGTCATCGCTGAAAATCTTATTTGAACCTTCTTTCAAAAATAAAGTTTTTTTCGTATTTTTCTCTTCCGGTATTTTGACACATTGTAGAAATATTATATATTATCTATGACTTTTAGTGTTACCAGTAGTGGGACAATAATGTTACCAACAAATAAAGACACTTTCCACGTATGGGGAAGCCCTAACACCATAGAAATCGTGATTTTAATCGGCGAACGACTCAAATAGAGCTCGGGCCAGTACAGTGGCCTAAGGCACTTTGGCGGATAATCTGTGAACACAAGTCCACACTAAAATGTTCCCGACATTTCCATCTGATACGTAGTATCTCTACCTAATCTGTGACACAGATGCTCCTGCCTGCCTGTCATGTCATGATGTGGGATGGGTTGTGACGTGACAGTGACAATGACATAATGTACATGTTATCATTCGTAATTAACGACAACCAACCGCTTCTCCATTCTACCAAACCAGACCTAAAAGTATTCCTTGCTAGTATGCCCAGCACCTCTATTTAACTGCTGTTCTTGTTTAGCTGCTAGTCGGCTCACCACAGGAATGACCTTCTTAATACGTGTGACGCCGATTAAGCCGCGTAAGCTCGAAGGGGTTTCCTCCCGAAATTTCCCTACACCGGAACATCCATTGATTCACGATGGCCAGTTTCAAACAAACCCACGAGGCCACGACCTTCGAATCGAAAGTCGAGGTACCTACTATCCCACTCGGCCACCACAGCTCACTTATTTGTTGTAACCTCTGTACCCCGATCGCGAGTATGCACAGAGTCTACTATTCGATCCGTGACTGTATTAGAGTCTCTCAAATGTATTGGGATTTTAGTTCAGTCAAGTTACCACTGGAGGCGCTGCACCGGAATCCCCGGACTGAACTAAAATCCCAATACATTTGAGACTATACTACAGTGACGGATCGATTATTAGACTCTGTCTGTGCATACTCGCGATCATTATTAAATAATTGATTAAATACCTACGTTTGCGTAATCATGTAAAAACCTTTTTTGTCTATTGATATCCTTGACGAGCAGAGGCAATTCTATGAAATTAGGACATTTACCTACTTGACCCGAACAGACATCGTCTGACCCTTTATTTTAGTAGGTATATCTACACTACATTACCTTGTTAACTAAACCGAATAATGTATTGCGACAAGGGAATTGTTACGACCTAGGTGAGGCCGTAGTATTATTATCTAGGTAAGTATAGGTATTCTTCGGTGAGGCGTGAGGCATAAAGCTAGGTACCTAGTAGGTACTTGTACTTTTTTTTACTAAAACAATACTATTCTGTTAACAAAACTTTAATTAATAATTACGTAAGCATTATAATAACAGCTAATGTAAAAGCTAGTTACATTTTGTAAAACAGAGTGGGTCGAACAAATCTACAAGCCCAGAGTAAACTAGGTGAGTAGATTCAGTAGGTACTTAAATAAATTAATTTACAGACGACTTTTAAAAATTACATAATTTTGCGTACGATAGATGTTACTGTTACTTCTCTAGGTAACTACGTAACATCTATTGTACAGCATTACCTACTTTGAAATGACAATAATGGTGGCCGCACACCTATCCGCGCCGAACGTGCCAAACGAATCGAATTTTAGAATTCTCTAAATGAAATCGTATGAAACCTGGCACACGGTCTGCCTTCTGCGGTCGAATCTGGCAGTACTTCGAGAATTTGGCGCGTTCGGCACCGATAGGTGTGCGGCCACTATAAGAATGTATTACACACATGTATCGCAGGAAGTTTTATAGAAAGAATAACAAAAATAAAAACAAGACAATTTATGAATAATTCTTACTCTATTTTAATCTAAGTTACACAGGCGAATGCCAAAACTGATAATAATTTCCGCCAGTAAGTTTTTATAGCGGTTGGACGGCAAATTATTGTAACGGAGCATATTGTTTTAAATTTTACATAATATTTATACTTGCGTCCCGCCCAGCCTTCTCTCGGGTTAGGGATGTTCGATACGATACGATATTTTCGTGTATCGATACAATGGCATACGATACACCCGATATTTGTATCGATACAATGGCATACGATACGGCGTATCGATACAACGCATGCAAGGTGTATCGGATCGAAAGTATCGTATCAAATTGTTTTGATAACGAATTGTTTTGACTTGCAAGTTACCCGGTTAAAAGGTGGCATAGGTCCTATTTCAGGTCATTATATAACTATGTTTAAATTTCAGTCAAATCGGTTCAGTGGTTGCCGAGTTAGAGAGGAACTTTCATCATTCAACATTCATCATCCATCCAAACTTTCGCATTTTTTAATATTACCTAGTGTGATATCATAAAACACCTTTTTTGACAGTTATAACTACTCACATTTTCGTAATAGCGCTCCCATAAAGTGTGCATTATTAAATGTTTCGGTTTAATAAATAAAATATTTTTTTTTATTATTTAAATTCGATACTGTATCGATACGATATATCGTATCAAATGCCCTGTATCGATACGCGTATCGATACAATGCATTACGATATATTGCGATACGAAATATCGATACAATCCGAAATATCGAACATCCCTATCTCGGGTTAACATAGGTACCTAGATAGTTTATATCCATCTCTAGTAATGTACCTACCTATGTCTTACCTACTTTTCAAATAAATGGTGATATAAATTCATTGATAATAAATAAAGTGGTCCTGAAACTCCAGAAGTTTACCATAGATGTAGAAACAAACAAAATTAACTCTTATTTCCGTGGCTCGCGTGAATACGTTGATATGTCGAGATGTCAATTTTTTTTTTTATTGGCTTAAACGATATCTACGCCTATGAAGTATCTATAAAAAAATTGACAGCTCCCTAGCTAGACTAGTTTTTGAGTTATGGCCTTGCCAACTCCTCCATTTTTCGTATTTTAGTTGACATAACTACTTGTCAATTTTTCAAGCCACTAACACACACATGTTTTTGTAGATATTTCGATTTATCAACCTACTCATTCGCCAAAAATAAATTTGTTACATGATACCTCGACTTATTCATAAGATATTATTGATAAAATTTTAACATATTAAAATGTCAGGTTATGGCTAACCAAAGTATTCCGTTTAAATTGTGATACATTGAGTTGTTCAGTTATGACCGCGCGCTCTCGCGCTGGCATAACCGAACATGTCACTCGTATTGGTAAACAAAACGTCAGTTCAGAATTTTTTTTTTTAAGTATTGCTTTTACATAGAAAACTGATAGATTTTAATTATTTGTTAAGCTATAATGACATTGCTTGATTTTTACAAGCTTTTATTATTAACTTGCGATTTTTGTTCGGGTCTACTTTTGAAAATTAAATTTGACTCACTTCCCAGTGTCTGATTAAGCTGAAATTTGGAATACCTATAGGTTCTTGGTGACAATGCAATATTATTTTTACAACGAGCTGATCTGATGATGGAGCCAGGAGCTGTTCAACAGAACTCACTTTTTTTTTTGTGAAATGTTGCAAGTTCAATTTGACCCACTTTCCAGTATTTGATTGAGCTAAAATTTGGCACACTTATTGATTCTAGATAACAATGTAATATTATGTTAACAATAAGCTGATCTGATGCTGGAGTCAGGAGTTGTTCAACAAACCTCAATATTTGTTTGGATTAAATCTTGCAAATTCAATTTGACCCACTTCCCAGCGTCTGATTGAGCTGAAATTTGGCACACTTATAGATTCTCGATGACAATGCAATACTATTGTAACAGCGACCTGATCTGATGATGGAGCCAGGAGCTGTTCAACAGAACTCACTTTTTTTTTAGTGAAATCTTGCAAGTTCAATTTGACCCACTTTCCAGTGTTTGATTGAGCTAAAATTTGGCACACTTATAGATTATAGATAACAATGTAATATTATGTTAACAGTAAGCTGATCTGATGCTGGTGTCAGGAGCTGTTCAACAAAACTCAATATGTGTTCGGGTCAAATCTTTCAAGTTTAATTTGACCCACTTTCTAGTGTCTGATTGAGCTGAAATTTGGCACACTTATGGATTCTTGGTGACAATGCAATATTATTGTAACAACGAGCTGATCTGATGATGGAGCCAGGACCTGTTCAACAAAACTCATATTTTTTTTAGTGAATTCTTGCAAGTTTAATTTGACCCACTTTCCAGTGTCTCATTGAGCTAAAATTTGGCACACTTATAGACTCTAGATAACAATGTAATATTATGATAACAACAAGCTGATCTGATGCTGGAGTCAGGAGTTATTCAACAAAACTCCTCAGTAAATTTTTCGATTGAGGTGAAACTTTGCATTTTTTTCTAGTTCCGAATACATTGTAATAATATGGTGACAATGAGCAGATGTGCTGATAAAATCTGGTTGTATTTTATTCAAATTCTCAGTGATTAACAGAAGAGCATCCGTGTTTGGGCTCATTTAAAATCAGCTTACCCTTTGTTATGTTATATTTCAAAATTTTAGCCTACTTTTGTTCAGTTGTCAATAAACCTTATCGAGAGCACACCTATACAGTGATTTTTATTAATATAACCTGCAAGCTAAACTAGACCTTAGGCATACCAACATATGGTCATAATCGAACCGGATTAATTACGAGCTACGGAGCATCGGTCGCCCGGCGAGAACAATAGCAGCCGCATTCCACAAGCGATAAGGACTTAGCGCAATGACTACTACACAGGAATTAATAAGTGTTTTGGAAGATACTGCAGCATTACTTCAAAGAACTCAAATTAACTTGAAAAAATGTTCGAAGACAAGATTAACAAAGGGTTACGTCGAAGCTAGAATCAATGGAATCGAGGAGTATTGGAGGATTTTTAGAAATGCACATCAAGATTTAGTCAAGATCACACCCAAAGAACAAAAGGCCATAATACCGTACTTTGCAAACGAAGACTTTTACGTGTACGAGGACTTATATTTTTGTTTATTGGCGGATTTACGAGATTTATTGTCTTCATTGAACAAATTGCCCGCTCCTGCTGCTTCTTCGCAGGACAACTCGAATGCAAGTATAAATTCGAATACAAACCAACTCGTCAGGCTGCCGAGAATAGAATTACCTAAGTTTAGCGGAAATTATGAAGAATGGTCTACATTTAAG
This sequence comes from Camptogramma bilineatum, assembly GCA_958496255.1. Lineage (NCBI taxonomy): Eukaryota > Metazoa > Arthropoda > Insecta > Lepidoptera > Geometridae > Camptogramma > Camptogramma bilineatum. The sequence goes on from OY292459.1 coordinate 15,791,326, forward strand.
GACTTGTTTACATCATTAGTGCATGAAAATACGACAATTAGTGACGTGCAAAAGTTACATTATTTGAAGACTAGTGTGACGGGAGAAGCCCAGATTTTATTGAAACATATCCAGATAACACAACAAAATTATGAACAGGCATGGGACATTCTCAAAGCGAGGTACGGAAATAAAAGATTAATTATAAACTCAGTCTTGAAAAAATTGTTCGGCCAAAAGAAGATAAGTTCTCAGTCTTCTTCTCAAATCAAGAATCTACTTGATGTCACGATGGATTGTTTGAATAACTTGAACAACATGAACATACCTACAGATTCATGGGATCCTGTAATTATATTTCTAGTCACACAGAAATTGGACCCTGAGTCACACAAAGACTGGGAGGAAAATGCCTACAAAGAGGAAGCAGATGAACTACCTACCTGGAATGAGTTGAAGAAGTTTCTACACTCAAAATATCGAACACTGGAACTTGTCTCCCCGTCGGCTTCGGGCTCTCGTGAAAAACCTGTGAAAGAGCGTTCATTTCACGTCGCCACTGCAACCACGTCACCTAATTCAACGTCAAACTCGTCAAACACACCATCAAAGAAGACATGCATTATATGCAAGGAAAATCACACTTTATGTCATTGCAAAGAATTCACCAAACTGCAACCTATCGAACGATATGAATATGTAAAGAAAAACGACCTGTGCTTCAACTGTTTAGTACCAGGACATGCAGCCAACAAATGTAGATTACAAATGTCCTGTCGTATATGTCAACGGCGCCATCATTCTCTCCTACATCGAAACAAGAACGTGGATGCTTCGGAATCATCAGGAGCTACTCAACCGGAAGCATCTCATAACACTGTAGAAGAGCAAGAGGATGTATTGGTAAATACAGCGATCGCGTCACACCACACTACTAAACAAGGCACTGGCACAGCACTACTAGCGACGGCAATGGTGACAGTAAGAGGCGAGCATAATCAAGCCGTTGTTCTCCGTGCGCTGGTAGATCAAGGTTCGCAGGCAGCATTTATAAGCGAAAAGGCAACTCAAATGCTCAATCTTACCAAGCAGTCAGCAAGAGGAAGTATCATTGGAGTGGGGTCAACAAGAACGAATGTCAATCACGTGGTACAGCTACAGGTTGGTTCCAAATGGGATCCAAGCTTCAAGATGGATCTAAAGGCTTATGTAATGAGCAAACAACTTACCACTAAACTCCCCTCCAAGGCTGTCACTGTCAACAATTGGACACACCTAGAAGGGCTCAATCTGGCAGATTCTAGCTACCACACACCAGGGCCGATTGACTTGCTTCTAGGCGTCAAAGAGTACGCACAAATAGTGCAACAACAACTTATCAAGGGTCCTCCAGGTTCACCATGCGCTCAAAAAACAAACCTTGGATGGATTCTGTTTGGAGAAATCGATTCTTCAAACTTGCAAGAAAAATCATTTCTGGTCCTTCATCATCAAGTACAGATAGAAGATATGCTAAAATCGCTGTGGGAGATAGATACAAGCCATAAAAGGAAGCTTACAAACGAAGAAAAGCAATGCGAAACAATCTATGAAGAAACACACACAAGAACACAAGAAGGAAGATACGTAGTAAAGCTACCTTTTAAGACTGACAATCCAAAATCAACCGAAGGAAACACAAAAAATATAGCAAGAAACAGATTGTTACAGTTAGAGAGAAGATTCAACAGGACACCACAGCTAAAAGAAGACTACAAGAAAGTTATGGAAGAATATTTAACACTAGGACACATGGAAGAAATACCTGAACAAGAAACAAATAAGGAAAAAACAGTGTACTTACCTCACCACGCCGTAGTCCGTGAAGACAAAGAAACCTCGAAGACACGCGTTGTATTTGATGCTTCGGCAAAGGGCTCGAACAACATTTCCCTCAATGATGAATTGCTTGTCGGTCCTCAGCTCCAAGATGATCTTAGAAACCTAATCATGAGATGGCGGTTAAAACGTGTCTGTTACGCAAGTGACATCCAAAAAATGTACAGACAATGCATCTTGCACAAAGATCATGCCGATAGCTATCAGCGCATTCTATGGCGAGACAACGAAATGGAAAGAATCAAAGAATATCGTTTGCTTCGAGTCACCTTCGGCACTGCGTCAGCGCCTTATCTAGCCGTAAGAACCCTCCATCAGGTTGCTGACGATGAAGGTCAAGGTCATCCGAGGTCATCCACCATAATTAAAGAAGATTTTTATATTGATGACCTGATGTCAGGTGAAGACACAACAGGAGAAGCTATAGACAGAGCCCAAGAAGTGGCTGAAATCCTAAAGAAAGGTGGATTCGTTCTATCAAAATGGTCGTCAAACTGTCCCGAATTCATGAAGTCCATAGAACCAAGCGAAAGAACTACTCATGCACACGTGGATTTCAAACTAGATGGAATCGTAAAGGCGCTTGGAATTATTTGGAATTTAAGAACCGATAAATTCCAATACCAATTGAATCTACCGACAAGTTCAACCAATGTCACAAAGAGAACAATCCTATCCGATGTTCAGAAACTATTCGATCCTTTAGGATGGATTGCCCCAAGTTTAATTATGGCGAAAATGCTGATACAAAGGCTATGGCTTGAAAAGCTCGGATGGGACGACAATGTAAGCCAACAACTAGAGGAAGAATGGAAGACTGTGCGAGCAGATTTCAAAAATGTAGAAGATATTCAAATCGATCGATGGCTCGGCACAATAAGCACTGAAATCAGCAAGGTACAAATTCACGGCTTCAGCGATGCCTCAATGCAAGCGTACGCAGCAGTCGCTTATTTAAGAACGGAAACTCAAGACGGCAGAATAACATCAAGAATTATTGCTTCGAGAACTAGAGTGGCACCTTTACGAACTGTGTCCTTACCACGTCTGGAACTATCTGGAGCATTGTTGCTGTCGAAGCTGTTGAAGCAAATAGAACAAGCCATGAGAATACCTACGACACAAATATTTGCGTGGACCGATTCTACCATTGTAATTGCATGGTTGTCTGGTGAGCCGCACCGGTGGAAACCGTTCGTTGCAAACCGGGTTGTAGAAATCATTGAGAACGTTCACAATAATCGATGGTATCATGTCCCATCAGAGGAAAATCCAGCAGATATAGCTTCTAGGGGTATGTTACTGGCTGTCCTGAAAGATGAAACGTTGTGGTGGAAGGGCCCAGCGTGGCTATCTGAAAAGGAAATAACGTTAAAACACACAGAAGTTGTACCTACAGACTTAGAAATGAAGAAAGAAAAAATACAGGCTAATCTAAAAATTCAAAATGAAGAAGTAAAAGAAAGTATTACATCACAATTTGACCAATTTGAAAACCTAAAAGAATTAGTAAAGGTGATAGCCTACTGCAAAAGGTTTTTGAATTTTAAAAGAAGAACACAAGACCTAGAAAGAAGCTTGACTACTGAAGAATTGGAAAATGCACTGATGGCAAACGTTAAACTAGTACAAAGAGAGGAATACAGCGATGAGATAAATAGAATAAAGAAAAACAAAGCTATGAGAGGAGACAGCAACATAAAAACACTAAACCCTTACCTTGACAAGGATGATATCCTCAGGGTGGGCGGTCGTCTGCGGCACGCAAATCTTGATGAAGATTCCAAACATCCTATAATTCTGGGAAACAAGAACAAATTAGTTCCAATGATTGTCGCAGATGCTCATGCTCAAACACTACACGGAGGCGTTCAGCTGATGTTATGTTACTTACGTACCAAATTCTGGATCATAAGAGCAAAAGGTTTGGTAAAATCATGCATACACAGATGTTTAGTGTGTGCAAAGCAGAAAGCCATTGCAAGAACGCAAATAATGGGAGATCTTCCTAAAGAGAGAGTAACTCCTACGCGGGCTTTTCTGTCTAGTGGGGTAGATTTCGCAGGCCCTTTCCAAGTAGCCATGTCCAGAGGAAGAGGCGTAAAGACACAGAAGGCTTACATTTCTGTATTTGTATGCATGTCTACCAAGGCCTTACACCTGGAACTAGTTGGAGATCTCACCTCAGAAGCCTTTATTGCTGCATTCAAACGTTTTGTTTCGAGAAGAGGAAAATGTAGAAATTTATGGAGCGATCAAGGAAGGAACTTCGTTGGTGCTGATAAGGAGTTAAAAGCAGCATGGCAAGATGCAAACTTAGTTTTTGATGGCGAAATATCGAATGCATTGGCGTTAGATGGCACTCAATGGCATTATATTCCCGCTTACTCACCAAACTTCGGAGGATTATGGGAGGCTGGTGTGAAGTCGGTCAAGCACCATCTGAAACGCATCCTCACTACCAATCTCACCTTCGAAGAAATGACAACCGTGCTATGCCAAATTGAAGCATGTCTGAATTCCAGACCTCTATGTCCCATCGATGACTCAGATCCAGATTGTATAGAACCTTTGACTCCCGGACACTTTTTGATAGGAGAAGCCCCAATAGTCGTTCCATCGCCAGACTTCAAAGATGTTAAGATCAACACCCTATCACGATGGCAATTCACGCAAAAACTACTCGGCGACTTTTGGCGGCGTTGGCAACAAGAGTATCTTTCGAGACTACAACAACGCCCAATTTGGCTAAAAAGAATTGAAGAATTCAAAATCGGCGACATTGTCTTGATCAAGACTGATGGCTTACCCCCAGGAAAATGGTCCCTTGGTCGCATTATTGAGAAACACCCAGGGCCAGATTCTCATACAAGAGTTTATAGCGTAAAATGTGGTAGCCACGTAGTAAAAAGATCAATATCAAAACTGTGTCCCCTCCCTATAGATACTGATTGAAAGGGTAAAGTTAGTTTAAGTATATAGGTATTTAGTTTTATCCATTGTATTGGACTTATAACTTTAGAATTTCTGCTACATTGCATTTAAAGAAGTGTATAAATTACTTTATATCTGATTATGTTCTTGTCCTAAGGCTCGTATTTTTTTTTTTTATTTGTAAGCACATTAGATAATTGTTTTCTTGGAATGCATAAAAGTTAAAGTAGGTAGGTAAGGCAGTATAAAATAATTAGGTATCAAGTTAGTTTGTTATCATTATGCATGCATTCAATTCATTCGTTCATTATCCATGCATTATCTTGAATTGTATACCGATTATTGAGGGTAAAAAAGGACCTGCTAGGTAGTCCTTTTGGTGGGCGGAATGTTATGTTATATTTCAAAATTTTAGCCTACTTTTGTTCAGTTGTCAATAAACCTTATCGAGAGCACACCTATACAGTGATTTTTATTAATATAACCTGCAAGCTAAACTAGACCTTAGGCATACCAACACCCTTACTATGTTAAATCTCATTTCTAAACGGTATGAATGGTTCTGAGTAATAAGTAGGTACTTCAGCAACTCAAAAAACCGATTTTATAGTCTCTATCTGTTTGCAATCCGATAATATAGCATTGTTTACCTACCAATATTCCATACATTAAAGGTGAATAAGTTGATATCTTTTGCGGCATAACTGGACATCTCGAGACGTAACCTAAATCTCATCAATTTTTTTGTTGACATGTCTTATATCATGGAAACTATGGGGAATTTCGGTTATTTATTGTCATCATTCGAAAGAGGGCATAAAATAACCATAGAAACAATTAACACAAATACTGTAAACTAATTTACCGAGAAACCAGAAGAGGTCAAACTTTCAAACAGCCGCCCTGAAAAGTTGGTGTTTTATACATGTCAACGTATTCACGCGTGCCACGGATTTAGTAATACACTACGATACTTTCGCTACTATTCGGCTCGCTACTTCGCTCTGTCATCGTTTTTCGTGTGTGACCTGGATTTAAAAAACCTATCCTATTTCAAGACAATGTTATCTCTATTACATAAAGTGATTGTAACACAATCTTGTTCAGACTTTCAAGATTTATGTAAGTACTGAGTCTGTTCCGCTTCGACACCTCTAATGGTGGTGTAGTGGGTTAATGTTCGGCTGAGACGTAAAGCTGGGTACAGTTGTTCTATCTCACGAAGTCCGTTTGGTCTTAATTGTGTGTGTAGAAGCAAATGCACGTTGTTTCTGTGTGCGTGGGCCGATTCTGAGCGCTCCCGAGTTTACGCACACAGAAACAACGTGCATGTGAACAAACACACAATTAAGACCAAACAGACTTCGTGAGATAGAACTGTACCTATCCACTGTTTGTTGTTCCCAAAAAAGGAAAAGAAAATAAAATAAAATAACATTTCTTGGGTCATAAATGGGTAACACATTCCATTATTAAAAATTATTACCAGTTTTGACCTAATGTACCCACTTACTTTTAAATCTAATTGATTACAAAATGGTGTTGCAGGTACATATAATTTACCTTAAACTAATTTAAATTAAAAAATATTAATTGAATATAAATAAATAAAAATGTGCTGATCTTGTCTTAACTAATATTATTGTAACATTTTTATTGGAATTGTGGGTTTATGTAGTGCTCTTTCAAATTGCCATTCGATTCAGTTGACTTCAAGGCACTTTAATGGTGGTCGCACACCTCTCCGCGCCGAACGTATCGAATTTTAGAATTCTTTATAATATGAAATCGTATGAAACTTCGCACACCGCACGTCCGAATCTTGCAGTATTTCGAGAATTCGGTGCGGATAATTGTGTGCGATCAGCCTAAATTTACATGATGTTACATAGAGTTACATAATGTAATCTATTACTATATTCCTTATTTTTAAGTTTAGTTACCTAATTTTAACAAGATGTTTCGTCATATTTATTTAGGCATTCCCTAAGACTTGTTCTAGAACTATAAGTTTGTAGAATTATAAGAATCTTGATGACATCCAAAGGGAATTGATATCAGCAGGGCTATTTTGACTCACGATACCTAAATACTTCGAAATTGTAGAAGCTGGTTAAAAAGTGATACCTAGACATTTATATAACTTTAATAAGGTTAGTAAAAATCAATTTGTAGGAAGAAATCCGAGTTAGCGACTTTACGTGTGAGACAAAATAGCCCTGCAGGGGTCAAATCAATCAGTTACCAGTCAATCAGTCAATTACCAATTTACCACAATTCCTCATAAAATGAACTTTGAATTACAATTGCGTCATATCTGCAGAATAATGGTTCACAGGTCAATCGGAACTTCACTTGAATTATCAATTCTGGTTCAATTACATTTTACATTAAATTCTTTGGTTCAATCAAATCTATAACATGTTTTATTCACAATATTGACCCTATCTTTGTGATTTTTTTTGTCATCTGCTGTTCTTGGTTATTTTACACTATTTACAACACTCATTTACCGAGTAATATCTAGAATAAATTCAGCAATTTAAAATATTCTATTTCTGTTAATTTCTCTTGAATAAAAAAAAATCTGAGTAATTTTTTTGAAAACTTGCAGTAGTCAAGTGGGACTCAAAACCTGCCTTTCCTTTCATTTAAGAGTTTTACCACATAAGTCCTACTCCCACTTGATTGATGGAATTATACAGGGTGTGGCAAATTTTTGGGCACTTCAGGGTAGCTACCTTTTATCTAGTTAGTTAGTTTTATTGTTTTATTTTGAAGAAAAAAATTATTACATTATTAGACCATCGAATAAGTGTCGTTTTTATCTTTACAACTCCTAATTTCATAGAAAATGATGTTAAGATCAACTTGTTTTTTTTTTGACAAATGTATTTTTTTAGGCTAACTGAACTTTTTCAAAAATCTAAACATGCAGTTATTTTTTCTTTAAAATAAAACAACAGTTTCCTAAGAACGAAACTTTCTAACTACAAGAGAAAAAGTAGCTACCCTGAAGTGCCCAAAAATTTGCCACATCCTGTATACTTATACTCCCACTTGCTGAGTGTTTTTATTTATTGAAATCAAATGGTTAGTTTAACTCTATCGTTACCAAACCTTATTATACCTGCTCTTATGCCTATATACATGTACTACTAACCTAGCAACAAGTGGATTGAACTGTCTCGGCCTCTAAAAGGTTGAAGTCCATTCCATTGGGCCGATTGAACCCAGTCTTAATGCCGTCCCAGCCGTCTTCCACCTTGTACTCACCGGTTTGTATACGATTGTACACCTCTTGAGCTATGAGTACAAACGCTTCTTCGACATTCATCCCGGACTTGGCCGATGTTTCAACATGGTGTAGTCCTGAAAAAAAAAGGTGAAGATAATATGAGGTATAGTTGTCACAATGGATCTAGGCATTAATGAAGTTAGGCTATTTGTTGCGCAGTAGAAAATATTGTATGAAAGTTGCACTGTGCATCGAAACAGCTAACTTCACGAATGCCGAGATCTGTTGGAAGAAGTGTAGTATGTGCTAGGAATAAACTAATCTGTATGACATTAGCAATTAAAATGCGTCGCAATATTTACTAAAATATTCTAGGTCAAACGGTGACTTTGAAATTATTTAAATTTCCATACAGACAGTTGATAAATTACCATTTTCCTCTGCAAACATTCTCGCTTCTTCACAGGAGACTTCTCTTCTGGCTCCATTCTTGGCTTCCGTTCCAACCAGGTCTATTTTGCACCCCACAAGAGCGAACACTGGTCTGTGAGGCTCTATATGCCTCTTAGCTTCCATCATCCACAGTGGTATGTGCTCGAAACTTGATCTATTACATACGTCGTACACTAATAGAGCACCAACTGAGTTTCTATAGTACGACTTTGTAATTGATCTGAATCTCTCTTGACCTGCTGTATCCCAAAGTTGTAATTTGATCCTTGTACCATCTTGAACTTCTATTATCCTCGCGAAGAAATCTACACCAACGGTAGGGTCTGACAGCTAAAAATTAAATGCGCAATTTATCAATTTATCAAGCTCTTTAGATATCTCAAAAACAGGCACAAAGCTCACCTCTGCGAACTTCCCGTCTGTGAAGTATTTCAACAATGAACTTTTTCCAACTGTACTGTCACCAATTAGGATTAACCTAAATTGGTAGTCGAATATAGGATCAACCATTTTTCAAATGCAATTTCATCAATTTAATAGCAACAAAGGTCTCGACAAAAATTACGTATTCCGAAAATGACAATAGAAAACAAACATCAAGGACGGATCAACCAAAACAAGTAGGAAGAGACAAGCAGGCAGAGACAGAAGTTTTCCTCTATTCCTCGCACGAGTGCGGATTTTGTCTCTGGTCTAAATGTTTGATTCAACAATCAACAAATAATCCGTAGAATATGCGTTTGCTTGTGACAAAACCGACAGGATAAAGTCGCGCACTATCAATATCCGTATCCGTTTTGATTCATTCTCGTTCATATCCCAATTGAACCCATTCATTCATTCACTCTTTAATTTGTTGTTTGATGGATGGATTTCTTGTGAAATTACAAAAAATACTAAGTTATTTTTAAAAGAAATAAGAAAACTAAGAAACTTTTGATTGTTAATCTTAGTTAGATATTTTTGAAGTCCTTTTTGTGTTCAAATTTGCAATGTTTACTCCTAAGATTGAAATAATAACCTCGTAAACCTACTCGATCCAGCTTTTACTGGCGTCCCGGCCATCACCAAACCTATTTTGTTTTTAAATTTAGCACGGTAATTAACAATGTTTCTATGTGGCTACGTTAAAGACCAACTTGTAGATTCCACCATAACTATAACTTGTTTATTTTTCAGTTCATTACAGTGACATTAAAACTTGGAAAAAATGAGTTCCAGCCTCGGTTATAAAATGAAAGATAGCATTATGGACCACGGCGACAATAAGACAAAAACTACGCCTATTGGTATGTACATTAGTAATTCAGGGTAAATATTGGTCAGAATACAGTGATAGTTGCTTACTAAAAAGATTTTTGTTTACAACTGTACCTATTGACCTGATAATACAAACATGATTCTCAAAAATATTTTTGGTTCATTATATACTTATAGACTGCGGTAATTATATTTTTAAATTTATAATTTGTCTAATACTACAAAATAAAATCCTATCTAAACATCAAGTCAATACCTAAAGTACCTATTACTATTACTACTAGCCCATACTGTCCCATTGTTGGGCAAAGGCCTCCCCCACTTTCGCCAGTCACTACAATCCAGTGCCTTCATCTGCCAGTCCCTCTCCTAGGTGTCTAGCTCGTCCCACCATCGCAAACTTAAGTACCTACCTAAAATAAAATCGGTGGTGACACACGGACAGACATACAGACAAGAGAGTGATCTTATAAGGGTTTCTTTTTATACCTTTTAAGGTAAGGAACCCTAAAAAGAAAAAACTAATAAGTTTGATTTTATAGATAAAATAATTAAGTTAAGACTAAAGAGCTAATTTGTAGTGAATTCAAACAGATATTCAATAAATAAATGTAAAGGTTTCATAATTCTGAAGAAATCTCCAACTTCTGATGCCAAGTTTTGTGTTTCCAGCAATGGTTGCGCCAGAAATAAAACAGAACACAAACAATGTTGGAATCACCAAGACATGTGCCGTGCTGGGTTGTGAAGACTCCAAAAACTTAGAACCTGAGATGTTTTTTGGGTAAGATTTTTGGAACTTATAAAAATAAAATCATAAATACAGCCACCAATAGTTAAACAAGTACAAGATTTAATAAAAATTAAAACTACAGCCCATATAAAATATACTACTCAAAACAAAATAGGGCTTACTTGAAATATTTCAATATTTTGCATGACACAGTATTTTTTGAATGTGTTCTATTTTTTTCTAAAAATCAATTCCACATTCCTAATACTGAACATGGTAACATATTCCTAAAACCAAAATCAAAATAAACTGTACCTACATCCAATTTTCCAATTTAAAGTCATATTTGTCTAAGTGGACCCTATTTTGTTTTGAGTAGTAATCCGTACCCATATTATAAATGTGAAAGTGTGTTTATTTGTTTGTTTATTTGTCTTGTTTTCACGTCAAAACAGAGCGACGGATTGTCGTGATTTTTTGTGTGGAGATAGTTGGAGGGTTGGAGAGTAACATAAGGGGCATTCCATTGTGACTACTGGGACATTTGACTCCAGAATTTGACCTATTGGGAGCTATAATTATGCTGTCGAAACTTATAGAATTGTGAAATATACTTTCTAACATAGATTAATGTCTAATGTATCGAATTCCTATAAAGAAAAAACGATATACTTTATGAGCTCTTTGTAATTACTTCTTGAGTGAGTGTGACTACCGGGACACTGAAAAATCCCTGTCTGTTTTCTTCGTGCACTCAAAGACATATTTCAGTCCCACCACTTAACTTTCAAATTAGATCTTTCAGTGTTGTAAAATATAAACTATACTCTTTCGATTTCATTGAAAATTAAACTAATAACGTTTGTAGAAACAACAAAAAAAAATATTTTAAATTGTGACTACTGGGACAGGTGTTTGTGACTACTGGGACGAGTGCGAAATTATGTAAAATTGTTGTTGATTAAAATGAGTTTTATCGTTGTTTCAACTTTATTAATGTAGTTGTTACATTTCCACCTTAAAGGAAAACTAAAACAGTGCAAATATAATAAGAAATAAACTAAATCTTTGTAAGTTTTGGTTCTCTATTTATGTTATTCTCTCTCTATTTGTTTGAACGCGCTTATCTGAGGTATTAGAAGTTGGATTTGAAAAATTATTTCTACATTTGATAGCTTAATTCTTAAAGAAGGTTATAGGCTACTACTTTTTATCACTATCATCATCACCATATACCATCACTACGCGGGTAACGCCGCGAGGGCGCTGCTAGGTAATAACAAAAATAAAGAAAACCTCTTTCCTACAATTTCAGTAAGGAAAATAAATTTATCCGTAATTAGAAAATAACTTTAAAAGTATTAATATTAAAAAAAAATAACATTTTCTGTAAATTGGTAGAAAATTTGGTCTTCCAACTGTTTATTATCGGATCAGTATTTCGTTTATTTGAAATATCGATCTGTACATTTTTCGCCTAGTTAATAACCAGGTAAAAAAAGTGTAAACACTTCTATTATACAAAGAAATATGCTAAAATCTCTTTAAATATCAAAGTTAGCCAGAGTTGAAACATGTTTCATGAGGCAAGTGTGACTAGCGGGAGACATTTCCAAACAGTCTCTAGATCATAATTTTGATCTTATAACCATTAAAAGATGTTTAAATGGTACACCAACCGTTTATTATTATTCCTAGAAGAAACGGAACTCATAAAGTCATATTTGAGGCGAAAAAAACTACTTTTATATCTTTTGGTGTGACTACTGGGACAGGCAACATGCATCTTTTTAGAAAATAATTACGCAAGAACTAACAAACATTTTCACTTTTTTTTTCTTTAGTTACTTAGGTTTTTTCACACTTTCAGTAATATACACGCGCCATCTTTCTACAACTGACAGAAAGACCGAAAAATGTGCTGCCAGTAAAATATATTTTTCCCCCAGAGTATTTTTTTGGCTGAAGTAAAAGTTCGCACTGACGAAAAAGACATTTATTTTGTTTTTTTTTTAATATCTTTCTACAGATTCAAGTAGATTAGATATTTAGCTGTAGGTAATTACTGAGATATAAACGTTTAATGGAATTTCAAAATTTTTGTCGCTTTCCTCTTTTACATGGAATGCCCCATAAGCTACTTTTTATCCGGCTACCACGCAAGCGAAGCCACGGGCAGCAGCTAGTAACTTATCATCTAACATACATTATTTAAACTTATCTACTAGCACTTAAAATTAAAACTTTAAAATCTTTCAGGTTCCCAGAAGAGCCATCTCTCCGTCAGATATGGACGGACCTCACCGGCCGCAGTAACTGGATGCCCACCGACTATTCCTACATGTGCATGCAACACTTCTCTGTGGACTGCTTCATGTGCAACGAGCAGGATCAGATGGTGCTGGTGGATAAGGCAGTTCCATCTCAGAAGCTACCCCGACATGTCTTAGAGGTAATAAAAATATTAAATAAATATTGGTGGACATTTTTCACACAGCGCCATCTAGCCCCAAACTAAGCAAAGCTTGTACTATGGGAACCAGTTAACTGATACACCTAATATCCTATTCTATAAAACGAGCAATATTTATTTGTTTGTTTGTACTCAAATTCTTGAAAACGGCTCTAATGATTTTGATGAAATTTGCGGTAAAGTGGGTTTACGGGGGCGAAGAATCGATTTAGCTAGGTTTCATATCTGGGAAAATTCGTATTCTCGACGTTTTCACGCAAAAAGATTTACCAGTGCAATGTGGTTCGTAATTTCATGGAATTTGTTGATCAGAGTGGCTAAGTAAGTTTATTTTTGTTCTGTTTAATTTTTTTTCTATTTGCACCCGAGCAGAGCTTAGTCGCCATTTTAAATAAATATTGGTGGATATTTTTCACTCAGCGCCATCTAGCCCCAAACTAAGCAAAGCTTGTACTATGGGAACCAGTTAACTGATAGAATACTTACAATATTTTTTGTAAATACATAGGTACTTATTGTACTTAATATGGTTTGTACAACAAATCTGCTGACAAAGCTCGAGGATTTCTCACAATTTTTTGCTTTACATTACAAACTTGTGTTTTTGGGCATACTTTTCCAAACAAATAGTATAAATATATTATTCTTCCTGGCCGATTTCGGCCTCGGCGACTGACTTGAGCTTTATATGGAAGAGCTTCGTTGGTGTGCTCTCATATTATGACTGATGTACCCAATCTTAGTTGTAAACGTGCGTTTGCAGAGATATTTATTTATTATAAACAAATAGTATTTTGACTCAAAGCTTGCGGTTACAAGCCACTTATTTTATGTGGATATTTATAAAATATACTCAGCGGCACTATTAAAAACCAGCGCTACAGAAGCCTTATGCTACAATAGCACACGCTGAGTGGTGACCTATTTTGTGTCTAGATTTAGTAAATTATTTTTTTAAGGTGCACATAAAAACGTTCTTAATAAGGTAAAGCTTCGTAATATTTTCACGTGTCATTATTTCCTAATGCCTACATATACCTAGTGTTTGAATGAACTTAGGTAATCAAAACATTGCTAGCTTAAATCCTGACCCGCGTCTTTTCATTGAAGACTAAGGCAATCTCTCTGTTTAGCTTATTAAATCACACTAACGCCCGAATACTGAAACGCTACTTAGTTTAAGTGTTTTTGTATACGATTCTGAAGAGTAAGAATGTCTCAAATAATATGTCTCAAATAATATGTCTCAAAAATTTGATTACGTTTACGTACCTTTAAACGTAGCGTTTCAGTATTCGGGCATTAGATATTTTTAACCGACTTCAAAAAAGGAGGAGGTTCTCAATTCGGTCGGAATCTATTTTTTATATTTTATAGATTTTCGCCGATTAGGTACGAAGACGCCTGGACCGATTTGGAAAATTCTTAATTTTGTTTGAAAGGGTAGTTATACTTTCCGATTGGTGCCAGAAAAATTAGGTGAGGATCTGTTGAGGATCTTCAGAGTTATGAACAGAAATGCACCTCGAGAGTGTAGAAAATAGCTCAGCTTGTAACATTGAAGTCAGTTTTTTAAGTTTTTTTTTAATTTAGCCAATTGTTTTCATCACGGAATTCGTTTTTTAGGTTGAATACATAGATGAAGACTCGTCAGAAGCAGATGAAGATATGGAAGTAGAGGAAGACCGAAAACCCAACCTGCCCACTGAGCAGCAACAACAACAACAAGAGATTGACCAAGAAGTAGAATTACTAAAACTCTTCTCAGAAGTACAGAGAATGCAACGATCAGCCGTCGGACTAAAAGACAAATTAAAGTACAACATGAGAGTGCATAATAGACAAAATCGATTTCTTATAAGAATAAACGAAATTATAGAAATGAAACGGAAAGTACTAGCTCAAAAACGTAAGAAGAAATGTAGGATACTGTTATCACTGCAGGATAAAATTAAAGAAGATACGACAGGATTAGTTCTAGCTATGCCTATGAGACAGACAGATGACCTAAAGAATTTCGCTCTAAGTATCTACAAATATTCACCACAAGCATATATTTATATTAGGAATATGTTACGCACTATGCTGCCTAGTACTGAAGTTTTAGATTCCTGGGTAACGTCAGGGTACCAGCCGAAGAACGTTATGACCTCGGGTAATAATGTTAAAGTTACGGCGGAACAAACAGAGACAGAACTATCATGTAGAGTTACATTAGGGTAGGAAGAGAAATCAGTTATTGTGGTATATGAATTCTAAATTAAATTAGATGTAAATTATTTTTTGTTTGTTTTGCCCCCCCCCCCCAATTTTAACCTAATAAGCAACTTGAAAAGTACCTATTCACAGTTATTTCCTTATTATACTGCATAAAATATTGTTTTTGGCATTAAAACAAGTAAAAAGGATAACACATTTTAAACTTTCGCGATTAAAAAGGATAATTTTTGACAATCTGAAAAATTCGATAACGATAGTGATGGGACACTGTAAATTCCTTTAGTTCAGTGGTTCCTAACCTTTTCAACCTTTTACCCATAGGACATGTCAATGAAACAGATTTTACCCCCTTTTAACTTTTAGCGACAGCACAATGTTTTCGTTTTTTTTTTTGTGAAAGAGATCTCGTTTCTTTCTATTACTCCTCCAAAAAAGCTATTTTACGCGTTCGGAACCACTGCTAGGACCCTCTGTTTTTAGCAGTGTAAAATTAGGGTTCCCGTTTTACATACTAATGGAACCTAGCAATGTTTACACGTATCACTAGATGGCGCTGTTGTAAATGAAACTCGTTAGAAAGGGAAGGCGCTGCGAGACGCGTTCTCTTCGGTACCAAACAAAGTATCTTCCGTTCCGTTCCGGCCCCGCTTAGTGCCGTGATTACGTCGGACTCGGCGGCCGTGTGCCGCGTATCCCGAATCTCGCGCGTCAACAAAAATAAATACCTACACCATCTGTTCAAATATTGTGCAAGTTTTTTATTGTTCTCCTAAAAATGATGTGTGCGTTTTACTACAAATCGTAAAGATTTTTAACCTGTTTCGTTCTGATTTGTGTTCATAAAGTGCTCGAGTGGTTTTTGTTACCCGTTTATTGTGAATGGATTTATTACTCGATTATGAAGACGGACGCTTCTTGAGGTATGTCTTAACAAAGTTCTATTTCTAAGCGTAGTTCGAGTATCCGTTGTAAAATAAGGCGAGTGGAAGCGAGCGGCCGAGTGGCGGTCACTAACTGGACTTTTGCAATCGCTATTCCTTCTGCGTGTTTACATGCCTTAAATGTAAGCCACAATGCCATAACCGCTGGACGGTGAATAGACGTACAAATACGTGTAAAATTTTTAATGTTCACCTTTATACGGCTATAAACAATTACAAATTAGGTAAGTGGGTATGTTTCATTCCGATCACGACTGGATGTCATTTCTCTACATGCATGGTGTCAGTTTCTATTTTGTATCAGTTGGGTGTTTCGCAGGACTCGTGTTTTTGGCATGTCCGGCCTTGCGAACCTATTAAAATGACCAGTTTCAGTATTGCTGTATTTTTATTTGGAAATAGTATACGAGTACGCTATTATGGCACTAGTAATATCCTCAATTATATACATAGGAAAGCTGTAATTAATTTCTAAAGTCGTGAAATCTAAGTTCTCTGGTGTGTCCGCGACACCCCTATCTGCATTCAATCGCTTATTACGCAATAATGAAATATAAATTGACACTTTTTATAACGTTAACGTTAATATAGATACTATTAGGTAGTGGTGAATCAAATTTCATGTTATTTTAACTCCACGTTACTGTTTTACAAAGCAAACAAATGTGTCCGCGATAAAAAACTAATTTCTCTGTCGCTAATTTCTTTGGCATTTTCCTAATTTCTCTGGCATTTTGCTAATTTCTCTGGCATTTTGCTAATTTCTTTGGCATTTTTCTAATTTCTCTGGACCAAACCTAATTTCAATGGGCACGAATATATTTAAACCACTAAAACTTCAAAACGGCTTTATCAAATTGAGAGCCGCTAACATTAAAATGCATGTCTTTGAGTGCTTAGTTAGGTATGTTATTTTTTTTTTTTAAATAACCAAAAAAAAATTGCGAAAATGGGGTACCGTTTTTCGGACCGCTTCTTGCGAATCATCCATTAGGTAGTGGTGAATCAAATTTCATGTTATTTTAACTCCACGTTACTGTTTTACAAAGCAAACAAA
This sequence comes from Camptogramma bilineatum, assembly GCA_958496255.1. Lineage (NCBI taxonomy): Eukaryota > Metazoa > Arthropoda > Insecta > Lepidoptera > Geometridae > Camptogramma > Camptogramma bilineatum. Next base: position 15,808,492 of record OY292459.1, read on the forward strand.
TGTGTCCGCGATAAAAAACTAATTTCTTTGTCGCTAATTTCTTTGGCATTTTCCTAATTTCTCTGGCATTTTGCTAATTTCTTTGGCATTTTGCTAATTTCTTTGGCATTTTTCTAATTTCTCTGGACCAAACCTAATTTCAATGGGCACGAATATATTTAAACCACTAAAACTTCAAAACGGCTTTATCAAATTGAGGGCCGCTAACATTAAAATGCATGTCTTTGAGTGCTTAATTAGGTATGTTATTTTTTTTTGAAAAATAACCAAAAAAAAAATTGCGAAAATGGGGTACCGTTTTTCGGACCGCTTCTTGCGAATCATCCAGTTGAATTAAAGTATTCATTGATTTCTTTGTGATTGACGCCTATCTATATGGATATAATTGGCGCGACATGTATATCGCAAAATGCGGGTAGATGCAATTTAATTTGAAAATGCGGGTAGGTGCGGTGTCGCGCTTGCAGCGTTGCACATCACTAATTGCATGCTTTGTTCGATCTCCGAGGGAACTCGTGTTGGTTTCGACCGTTTCGACGTGGAAATTCTGGAATACCTTCCTGCGCTCTACACAATCTACACATGCCTGGAGGTGAAATGTGTTTTAGTGTCTTGCTTTGATTAAATGTGAATTAGAACGTTTGTGAAGCTATTGCTAAACCAGATAAAGCCAAAAATAGGGGAAACTAAAATCTTATACGGCATGATGGTAAAAAAACGCTTCTATTCTCAAAAACAACTTATTTGTTTAGGTAGGTAGGTAAATTCTTCACAAAATTGAGTAGGTAGGAATAAATTAAGTGCCTTCCTACCTACGGTTATTATGGTGATGTATAGTTCCTCATAGTAAATGAGGATATAGGTAGTCCAACCGATGCGATGTAAGAAATAGCAATAGGTATAGTACCTAGGTACAATGTAGACAATCGTTTCCGTATCCGCAATTTGAAGATGCCTAAACCGATATGCATAAAACAGACACTCGATAGAATGCCTAATTTGTCTGCAGATTGTAAACTAGAACCTAGGTGCTTGATGCTTTCTCGTCTCGATGAAATCTCGTAAAAAATATTAGAAAAAATTCTGAAACGTTTTTGACCCTTTTCACCACTTTAAGGATTGTCAAAGTTTGACAACCCTTCGTCAAACTGTCAGTTTGTTGAAAATAATGATTCTAACGACTTCAGTGGCGTAGTGGACGATGAGACGCAAAATGTGTTCAATCCCTGACTCCTGGACAACTGTCAAAATCTGTAGACATCCCCGGTTTGGCGGTGTAACCAAGCTTCTCGTAGACTTTAGTGGCGTAGTGGACGATAAAACGCAAAAGGTGTTCGATACTCTCGTCTGAACAAATGTCAAAATCTGTAGACATCCTCCGTTTGGGGGTGTAACCAAGCTTCTTGTAGCTTCTGATACCCGCGACACAGGAAATCTTCGATATACCTACGGATGCGGCTATTGTGTTATTTAGTCCCCACTTACAACGAACTTACATAGGTACCTAAGTACTTAGGTGCTCTCTTGGCCATTGCCTGAGTGGGACAGCTTCCGCTTTCGATTCGTGGGGCGTCGGTTTGAATGAATTTTTCGTTCCGGAAAAATTACATGCGTCCGAATTCTTTCGCGTGCGAATGAAAAACGTAAAGAAATCAGTTAAGTACCTACTTACATAATTAATAGATTTCCATATTGTCCGATACTTATGTAGGTATATATTTTGACGTGCCTTAGACTACCTTAGACATCTTCAATTCGATTTCTCTATAGATCTGAAAGAACCTCTATCCTGGCGATGCAGTCGTGCGTGATCCCGTCTTACGACGTAAATTAATTCTTTGCGTGTCAAATTGATAACAATTAGATTAAATCAGGATATTTTACGTTACAAACAAACTATGAATTACTAATGATATTATTAGCTGACTCGTGCACGCGATGTAAGATTAATTGTGTACCGTCTGCATCCGGTTTGCTGGTCGTTATCACGACGCGAGTTCTAAGACAAACTTGCAGTTATTTATAACGAAAACACAAAATAGTACAGAATCACGAGTGCCTTTATAGGTACTTTGAACGTTGATAAAACGAAAAAATTAAACCAGACTGAATCACGAATATCCCCAAGGCAGTGTTTTTCAACCTTTTTGAAAATACGACCCCTTTACAATTTAAAATTTTCTAGCAATCCCCTAGGACAGGGGTCGGCAAACTTTTTAGCTTAAAGACCCAAATAGGTACCTCTACAACAAAAAAGACAACAATAACAGCTTTCTAAATCTGCGCACGTGCTCTTGAATATAGAATAAAAATTAGATTTTTTGCGAAACTGAAACAGCCGCATGCGGCTCCCGACTCTCCCGAGCCTACCAGCATGCTGATTCAGACATCCGAACTAGCATCCGATTCGATGATTTTAATCGGAAACTGAACGTTTTTCAGCGAAGAAACGTTACTTTACGCGTTTGAAATAAATTCCCAGAAGGTCTGAATCGCTCTGCTTGCCGAATAGATGGACAGATCCCATAGAAACTGACACCTCAATGGTCTCAATAAACTCCACCTCGACCCAAAGGTCACGTGGCGCGGCCATGACTCCGCAATGTCAAGCAGGAACTGGGGGACTTGCCAATTACTAGTTGTTCCTTGCTTCTGGAGTTCAGCAGTGCGATTCAGACCTTGTCGGAATGTATTCCAAATACGTAAATTGACGTTTCTTCGATGAAAAAACGTTGACATTCCGAACAAAATAATCGAATCGGATGCATTTTAGGAAGTCTGAATCGCACTGTTGAACTGGGAATCTGTTTCTATTTATAATTTTAGTAAAGCTTTAGAGAATGTTTTTTTCTTTTCACTTACATTTCTTTGAACAGAGATGGCGTTTCTAGTAAGCTTAGCAGATCATTGATTGCTTAGTGTTTACTTACCTACCTGTATTTACTAATTTTTAACTTACTCAAATGTATCATGCAAGAGTTACAAGGAGTTAGCAACACAGTCAATGTTAGAAATCGCCCTTTTCGCAACTTCAATGATAATTATCCGTTTAAAATAGCTGTTGTTACTTGTTACACGGAGTGTAATCAAATGCTTCCTGAATTATCTTTCATTCGTTTAACCATCCTATACTTACTTACTATCCAACGAGCAATAATATTTAACTCGTAGGTATCATTTACTTACAGAAAATAATTGTATTTACTTAATTCATCTCCATTCCAATCATATCGGGTTTTATTGCAACAGATGATAACCGAAGGTACCTATTCTAGATAACATTTGAACGAAAAAAGTATAATAAAATAACTTTACCTCGTAGGTACGTGGTTTTTGTACGAATTTATAATTTGAACAACATGTAAGTATTTTCATCTGATTGAGAATGCAAATATGCCTATGCCTACACGAAGAGAATTATGTACGTACGGAGTTCTTAGTAAGAAAAGAACCCCTTACGTAAGTAAGAACATCTTACAGATCAGCGTTAGCAAAGTAAAATTGTCGGTCCCAGCTTTTAAGTCGTTAAGCCATGACGGAGGCCTTTAGGCGACCTAAAAACTCCGTCACCAGAGTTGGCCACTAGCTCATACGAACTTAGCCTTAGCCCCTGCCTAACCCCTAGTTGAATTACACGAAGGCAAGCGAGCCGAGGTTAACACAATTAACTGAAGATGTACGGCTTATAAATAAAGGTACAGTCAACCGCAGATGAGCCGTTTTTGTTCATTATTTTACAATTATCGTATTATCCCTACAAATCGATTAATGGAGCAATTATTGTGGTTCCTTGTGGAGTCTTTCCTGTGGATATGGACGGTTAAGCTGATAGGATGGTGTAGGTGCTGGGCAAGCCTACTCCAGGCACTACAGTGTCCCGTAAAGTGTATGCAAAGGTTGCCTTCTGACACTGAATAAATCATCTACTAAAAGATGTAAAGTAAAGACCTAAGTACCTACTTAGGTCTTAACTTTACATCTCTTACTATTGTGGTTCAGGCTTCACCTTATGTTGGTGAAAAGTGACGGAGGTAAAAATTCACTAACATAAAAATATTATTAAAAAAATCGTGCTGTTTCTGAAATTAACATAGTTTTTGATGTTTATAGTGTTCAACATTATAGGGCCTCCAGACTCTCGAGAGAAGGCTCGGCGAGAAGTCTCGCCCGAGACTTCGCGAAGAACAAACAAGCTATCCACACTCTCAATTGTTCTCAGTCGTGATCTGTTGCTTATCCGGTATGGACGTCGATTTTGAAACTGCACCCGGTTTGGCTCTGTGTGCCATTGCATACTGTAACTTTGTGAATGTTGTAACTAAAAATAATGATAAAAAAAAAATACTTAATGTAAAAAACTTTTATCTTAGTAGTTTCGATATTTAGCATCCGATAAAATAGGCTCAGATTGAAAAAAATCGATAAATTTCAACTCTATTTATTATTCCACATTTTTACGAAAGAAAATTCTCGAAAAAACAAACAATATGGATGTCTGCCCACCGCCGCTCATTAAGAGCCCTTATACAAAATTTTCTGATTTACGTGATGTTTTGGGGCAGGATTTTTCAATGAAAGCACTGTATTTTCAAAAATTTTATGGCACAGCATGAAATATCATTTCAATTTTGTACTATTAAATGAGCTACTTTTGTATTTTTATTATTTCTTTTTGATTAATCGACCTCAAACCGGCGACTGTTTTGTGAATTTTTGCTGTAAGAGGTTTAGAAATCACCATATTTACGAATCATTTTGACGTCCAAATGGTATAAAAAAATTACGATGTATTGCTGTGATAGTCAACTAAACTATTAAATGGATCACTTTTTACTACCTTTATTTAGTTTTTGAGTAAAAAAATCTTTAACTTAGTCCAAATTTCGAGAAAACGGCCAAAGAATTGCTTTTGATTTTGGCTACTTAGAACTGACTTAGAACTCTCGTTCGTAAAATTAACAAAACAGAAATAAACTTCAGTTCAAAATCAATCTTTTTCTGAAAAAAAAAATGCAAAAAGATTAAAAAATTGGCAATGAAAAATCTTTTAAAACAACCTAAAACGCGCCGTATCTACTACCCTATCTACTCGACGCAAGCAGTCCGCGCCGAGCGCTTCTAGAGGGTGGACGTATCGCTTTGCATCCCGGAGCTCGCACTGAGTCGACTCGTAAAGCACGTCGCCGGCAACGAAGAATATAGCGCAATAGGAGCGTTTGATACATTGGTTGCTAAGTTATTAATTACCTATTTTTAAATATTTTCTGCGGGGCTAAAAAGGCCGTTAAAGCAGAATAATGATCTGAATTGTAGTGTAACTAATAATGTAATAATAGGCTGACAGCGAGCTGATCTGATGATGGAGTCAGGACCTGTTCCATGGAATTTTATAATGATATGGGTATCAAATGAAAGGGCTTGATGAGCGAAACACAATGCTGATCTGATGATGGAGTCAGGACCTGTTCCCTGAAACTTTTTAATGATATGAGTATCAAATGAAAGGGCTTGATGACCGAAACACAATGCTGATCTGATGATGGAGTCAGGACCTGTTCCATGGAACTTTTTAATGATATGGGTATCAAATTAAAGGGCTTGATGAGCGCAACACAATGCTGATCTGATGATGGAGTCAGGACCTGATCCATCGAACTTTATAATGATATGGGTATCAAATGAAAGGGCTTATTGAGCGCAACACAATGCTGATCTGATGATGGAGTCAGGACCTGTTCCATGGAACTTTTTAATGATATGGCTATCAAATGAAAGGGCTTGATGAGCGCAACACAATGCTGATCTGATGATGGAGTCAGGACCTGCTCCATGGAACTTTTTAATAATATGGGTATCAAATGAAAGGGTTTGATGAGCGAAACACAATGCTGATCTGATGATGGAGTCAGGACCTGGTTCATGGAACTTTTTAATCATATGGGTATCAAATGAAAGGGCTTGATGAGCGAAACACAATGCTGATCTGATGATGGAGTCAGGACCTGTTCCATGGAACTTTTTAATGATATGGGTATCAAATTAAAGGGCTTGATGAGCGCAACACAATGCTGATCTGATGATGGAGTCAGGACCTGTTCCATGGAACTTTTTAATGATATGGGTATCAAATGAAAGGGTTTGATGAGCGAAACACAATGCTGATCTGATGATGGAGTCAGGACCTGGTTCATGGAACTTTTTAATCATATGGGTATCAAATGAAAGGGCTTGATGAGCGAAACACAATGCTGATCTGACGATGGAGTCAGGACCTGTTCCATGGAACTTTTTAATGATATGGGTATCAAATTAAAGGGCTTGATGAGCGCAAAACAATGCTGATCTGATGATGGAGTCAGGACCTGTTCCATGGAACTTTTTAATGATATGGGTATCAAATGAAAGGGCTTGATGAGCGCAACACAATGCTGATCTGATGATGGAGTCAGGACCTGCTCCATGGAACTTTTTAATAATATGGGTATCAAATGAAAGGGTTTGATGAGCGAAACACAATGCTGATCTGATGATGGAGTCAGGACCTGGTTTATGGAACTTTTTAATCATATGGGTATCAAATGAAAGGGCTTGATGAGCGAAACACAATGCTGATCTGATGATGGAGTCAGGACCTGTTCCATGGAACTTTTTAATGATATGGGTATCAAATTAAAGGGCTTGATGAGCGCAACACAATGCTGATCTGATGATGGAGTCAGGACCTGTTCCATGGAACTTTTTAATGATATGGGTATCAAATGAAAGGGTTTGATGAGCGAAACACAATGCTGATCTGATGATGGAGTCAGGACCTGGTTCATGGAACTTTTTAATAATATGGGTATCAAATGAAAGGGCTTATTGAGCGCAACACAATGCTGATCTGATGATGCAGTCAGGACCTGTTCCATGGAACTTTTTAATGATATGGGTATCAAATGAAAGGGCTTGATGAGCGCAACACAATGCTGATCTGATGATGGAGTCAGGACCTGTTCCATGGAACTTTTTAATGATATGGGTATCAAATGAAAGGGTTTGATGAGCGAAACACAATGCTGATCTGATGATGGAGTCAGGACCTGGTTCATGGAACTTTTTAATAATATGGGTATCAAATGAAAGGGCTTGATGAGCAAAACATAATGCTGATCTGATGATGGAGTTATGACCTGTTCCATGGAACTTTTAATGATAATATGGGTATCAAATGAAAGGGCTTGATGAACAAAACACAATGCTGATCTGATGATGGAGTCAGGACCTGTTCCCTGGAACTTTATAATGATATAGGTATCAAATGAAAGGGCTTGATGAGCGAAACACAAAGCTGGGTGGGGGTTTACTTTGACTTTGATTCTTGATTTTGACTTTCACTTTGATTCTTGATTCTTGATTTTCAATTTTAGTTTCTCTGTTCTCGGATCTCGGATTCTTGATTTTCGATTTTCGAGTCTCAATTCTTGATTATCGGATCTTGGATATCGGGTTCTTGATTCTTGATTTTGATTCTTGATTTCCAATTTTCGATTATCGATTCTCGGATCTTGTATCTCGGATTCTTAATTCTTGATTTTGATTTTAAATTTTAAATTTTTGATTTTGATTCTTGATTCTTGTTTCTCATTTCTCGATTCTCGGATCTCGGATTTTTATTTTGATTTTTATTTCTTGATTTTGATTTTAAAATTAAAATCAAGATTAACAATGAAAAATCAAACATCAAAAATCGAAATCAAAAGTAAATCCTAACCCAGCTTTGTGTTTCGCGCATAAAACCCTTTCATTTGATACCCATAGCATTATAAAGTTCCATGGAACAGGTCCTGATTCCATCATCAGATCGGCATTGTGTTTTGCTCATTAAACCCTTTCATTTGATACCCATATCATTATAAAGTTCGATGGAACAGGTCCTGACTCCATCATCAGATCAGCATTGTGTTGCGCTCATCAAGCCCTTTCATTTGATACCCATATCATTAAAAAGTTCCATGGAGCAGGTCCTTGACTCCATCATCAGATCAGCATTGTGTTTCGCTCATCAAACCCTTTCATTTGATACCCATTAAAAAGTTCCATGGAACAGGTCCTGACTCCATCATCAGATCAGCATTGTGTTGCGCTCATCAAGCCCTTTCATTTGATACCCATATCATTAAAAAGTTCCATGGAGCAGGTCCTTGACTCCATCATCAGATCAGCATTGTGTTTCGCTCATCAAACCCTTTCATTTGATACCCATGTTATTAAAAAGTTCCATAGAGCAGGTCCTGACTCCATCATCAGATCAGCATTGTGTTTCGCTCATCAAACCCTTTCATTTGATACCCATATCATTAAAAAGTTCCATGGAACAGGTCCTGACTCCATCATCAGATCAGCATTGTGTTGCGCTCATCAAGCCCTTTCATTTGATACCCATATCATTAAAAAGTTCCATGGAGCAGGTCCTTGACTCCATCATCAGATCAGCATTGTGTTGCGCTCATCAAGCCCTTTCATTTGATACCCATATCATTAAAAAGTTCCATGGAGCAGGTCCTTGACTCCATCATCAGATCAGCATTGTGTTTCGCTCATCAAACCCTTTCATTTGATACCCATGTTATTAAAAAGTTCCATAGAGCAGGTCCTGACTCCATCATCAGATCAGCATTGTGTTTCGCTCATCAAACCCTTTCATTTGATACCCATATCATTAAAAAGTTCCATGGAACAGGTCCTGACTCCATCATCAGATCAGCATTGTGTTGCGCTCATCAAGCCCTTTCATTTGATACCCATATCATTAAAAAGTTCCATGGAGCAGGTCCTGGCACCATCATCAGATCAGCATTGTGTTTCGCTCATCAAACCCTTTCATTTGATACCCATATCATTAAAAAGTTCCATGGAACAGGTCCTGACTCCATCATCAGATCAGCATTGTGTTGCGCTCATCAACCCTTTCATTTGATACCCATATTATTAAAAAGTTCCATAGAGCAGGTCCTGACTCCATCATCAGATCAGCATTGTGTTTCGCTCATCAAACCCTTTCATTTGATACCCATATCATTAAAAAGTTCCATGGAACAGGTCCTGACTCCATCATCAGATCAGCATTGTGTTGCGCTCATCAAGCCCTTTCATTTGATACCCATATCATTAAAAAGTTTCATGGAGCAGGTCCTGGCTCCATCATCAGATCAGCATTGTGTTGCGCTCATCAAGCCCTTTCATTTGATACCCATATCATTAAAAAGTTCCATGGAACAGGTCCTGACTCCATCGTCAAATGAGCTAGCTGTCACCATATTATTTCATTGTAGTCGGAACTTGACTGACATGCTGAGATCCAAGTTTCAACTCAATCGGACTATTTACTGAGGAGTTCTGTTGAAAAGCTCCTGACTCCATCAGATCAGCACAATATGGTTTATGGGACAAAGAAACAAACATTTATTTTTTGTAATTATTTGTATTCAAGGTGTAACTAACCCGACTTTGTTTTGTGTTATACCTATACCTACCTAAGTACCTAGGTACCCAAAAAGTATTTTTACTATCGCAAATAAATCAATCACATGAAAATTACCAAAATCGTTTAGTCTAAGAAACGGAGCGCTGTTCATCGGGTGTTAGAATTTAGCAACTTTTGTCCCTCCGAGCGCTGATTTTGTCGAGCGCAAAATTGTATAATGGCTCTTAATCTGCAATGAGACAAAACGTGAGTGTAGGACCCTTCTCTTTTCTCGCCCGAGAAATCCTTTGGCTCGGCCAAAAATACCGACACCGATCGGAGAACAGGCGAGCCAGAGAACGAGAAGGCGAGAAGCTCTTCACACTCACGCTTCTCGGGTGTTCTCGGGGGTTCTCTACGAGAGTCTGGAGGCCCTTTTAGGCATTTTTATAAGTAGTTTTTTAATGTTTCCAACTTGTGTCTGAAATTGATATTTGAAAGAATGAGAAAATCAATATTATGTTTTCGCAGAGTAGAAACCAAAGACAAAAATTTCAAGTTTAACTTAGATTGAAAATTTCTAAGACTAATAATAATTGTAGGTACACTAAATTAATTAAGTATAGTTTTAATATAACGTCGCTTTGGCTACACGCTGTTATGATGTTATGTTATATGTAATAAATAAATAAATAAAAATAAATAAATAATTTTGCCTATAATGGCCTGTGTTACTTAAGTCGGTGACTGTACCAAGCTAATCTGATTAGGGAGTGTCCACATTGCGTTTTCTGAAGCGCGTTTTTGCTACGCGTTGCGAACGCGCGTTTGTATCGATACAAACGCGCGTTCGCAACGCGTATTTTTCCATACAAAAGCGAACCGTGAGGGGCTGCGCGGGGGGCTGCGCGTTCGCATCGCGTTCGAATCGCGTTTGTATCGATACAAACGCGCTGCAAAAAACGCAATGTGGACACTCCCTTAGCGATGCGTCAATCCGCCCCAAAGAAGTTGATTTAATAAGAAGGGTTGGTTGTGCCTCACATCATAAAATAACCTGAGATCCGCCGAAATACATATCGGCTTGGTATTGCAGTAGGTATAGGTAAAACTTGGGATTTGAATGAATGAATGAATGAAAATACTTTACTGTACACAATTACAAAAAGAAACATATGAACTAGTAAACCTTAGCAACAAATTGTACAATGGGCGGTTGGGATATATTCCCAATTACCCCACTAATGCTGGGGCCACACTACCTTACCGTCTACCGGGCTGTTACCGCAATAATTATGACATTAAATTACCGTTTAAATTACTGCATGAACTGATGTGGTTACACTAGAGTTTACCTAGATATGTCAATAAATTAGGCGGTAAAAATATCACTTTTCAAGATGGAGGTTGAAGCTGCAGCTGTTGTGTTTTATGAGTGCCAATTATTTTTACATGAATCTTTATTTTTATTTACCTACTTATTATAAATTAATTTATACATATTAATCTTTATTTTTATTTATTATTTTTTATATTTATTTAGATTGTTTCGGTAATAATTCATCGAGGATTCTTTTTTCTTTTTCAAATCATCTAACGTACTTGGAAATGATAAATTTTGTTTGATCCGACGCCAGGCATCATTTTGTACACTGCGATTTTTATGGTTCTTCTGTCGGGTATCCCAAAGAGACGGTTCGGATTGGAATAATTCAAAAACTAGAGCGCTTTTTCATTTGATCACTCCATGTCGGTCGATACGTGCGTCGCCGGAGCTCATATTGCACACTGGACAAACGGTAGTGTGGCCACAAACGCATTAATTACTGCGGTAATCTTCTTTGATGTGCGAAAAAAGACCGCCGCCGGAGCTATTGTCTACCGCCGTTTGCCATATTGATTGGCATTGTAAAATTATGGCCATAAATCGTGGTTACACCTAGGTGTTGTTTAAGTTACGGCAATAATTATTGGCATATCACGGTAGTGTGGCCCCAGCATAACACACCCCACAAGTGGGGGCGTTGGGATTTTTTTGGGAAAACAATTCCCAATAAAGTACATACTTTTTAATTAAGATAGGAATATGAATAGTCAAAAATAGGAATAGGTAGTCCGAACTAAAAAGTTAGAACTTAAATAAAAAAAAATCATGACTGTATCCGCAGGGTGCGGTAGACATTATCCCAGATCTTTGAGCTTTTAAGATCCTTTATTAGATACAGATATTAGATAAATATTATTATCAAAGGGATAATTACCATGATTACCTAGTGAGTTTTCTTGCTTCCCGGTATTTCGACGCAGTAGCATGCGCTATGATCATCATCACGGGATAACTGATCCTTTCAAGATGTCTATGGGGTGGTCAGAGTTATATCCAAATGCATAAAGGTACAGGGTGAGTTTTTTTCAGGGCCACTTAGGAAAAGTCTGAAACCTCACTCAAAATAAATTTTGACTCTTAAATGCAAAACTTCAATTTCTTTCAACACGAGCCCGTAATTCCTAATGGTGCGTTTAAACGACGCGGGATATCACGAGCCTACGCGAGCCGAGCCGTCCGTGGAGGCGCGGCTCGGCTAGAGCCGAGCCGAGCGTAGCTGTTTAAACGGCGCGTGACTCGCCGAGCCAGGCTCGGCTCGCGTATTGGCGCGCCGTTTAAACGCCCCATAACATGACTTTTCGTATCTAGGTATTCCATCCATATGTTAGGTACGTGACGTCCACGTCCCACAGTTGCATGCCCATTATTATTAAGAAAAAAAATCTAAGTTTGATAAATAAAACACGTTTTAAGGGACTTTAGTGACAAAGAAAAGTACCTATAACTACCTATATACAGTAGGTAGGTACTGCATAGTTATTACGATCGATGTAACCTGCGGGCCGCGGTTCAGTTTACGGCCCATCTCGGCGTTTATCGGCAGGACGTGGAAATGCGAACGGCCCGCGATAATGCCATTCTATTCGACTACTAAGGTATTAAGATATTCAGGGAGACCGCAGAAGTGCAGACTTGAGATTTGTGCAAAATTGTACTAAGACCGGCCGCACTTTGGATGCGTTTTTTTTATCCTACGTAAACATACGTTATTGGATTTACGAATTGAACGCGCACACTGGTTGCGTGTTTCTCCGTCTAGGAACCGAGTGAAAATCCGTGCAAGTTGGGATTGATTTTCGTCGAAACTACGAAGATTGATTTCGTACGCGCGTACTCGCACGACTAGTTCGCAATGTTCGCTTAGATCGGGATCATTCGTGCCGTGTTCGTACGAGTAGAATTCGCACAAAAACGCAACTAAATCGTAGTTTCTACAGATAAATTGCAGTGTTTGCTCCACAAAAGTTAACTGCGGAGTGCGGTGTGGTGCTGCATATATCTATCTATAAAAAGTCAATCAAAGAATAATGAGTAGGTACCTAGAGTACTTAGTTGATAAATTTATAATAATCGGTATAGAAATGTTGTATTAACTAGTTTTTAAGTATGAAACCTTATTCTTACTCAGACTTCGGATATAGCATTGCAGTGTCTACCTACTCTAAAGTTTAGAAATTAGACTTTAAACCATAGTTTCTCAACCTTATTTTGCCCACCGCCCTTAGAGAATATAATATTTTTCAAGAGCCCCCCACCCCACTCCATATCTTAATGTGACATCTCAATGCCCCCTAATTTTCTCTGGGTCTTCTACTGCCCTCCCTGAAAGTCTCAAACGCCCACAAGTGGGCGTTATTGCCCACGTTGAGAACCTATTCTTTAAATATTGCAGTTTCCTAATACTTAATTTATCCCGCCATCCCGCCAAGTTTCTCAGCTCAGAAAATCACATTTTCGTCGACAATTTCAAGCGCCATACATTACAGTCTACATGTGGATATTATTAAAGTTATCACGTTAATAGTTAATACCGGTGACTACGTTTCCCCAATTACCAGTCACAGCTGAGGCGTTTCCGCTTTACAGTGCAATAAACTGACTTCAGTAAGCGCAGACACTTTCAAACGAGGCGATACTTTAGTAACGCTTAAGCGCCGTTTACATGGTGCGAGTTTTTTCCTCCAAGATGCGAGAAACTCGCTCCATGACAATTCAGTGACAAGCGTTTATCGAACGTATGATATCAATGTTTAGTTTACATTGTCATATTTTGACATTTGCTTTCGAAAATAGGGGCGAGAAATCGCACCATGTAAACGGCGCATCTTTAATATAAGTAGGTAGGTACTTACCTACCGCAAAATAATGCTAAGCTCCATAAACTTAAAGTTCAGTCGTAGAAATTATTCCGCAACTAAAAATTATCTTGTGTCGTAGTAAAAACTACTTCTTTTATTTCGTTTTTCTTCCTAGAAGCGCGTAGCGTAGCGCGTAAGTGCCAAGTAGCGCGTCGTGTGAAAGTAACTTTAAACTTAATTATTTAAGTATCAGACACTACATTCGTATAATAGTCTACTACAGACTTATTTTGTAATCAGGCGAGCGTTTCCACTCCATTAACAGAAAGTGTAGAGATTATTTCAATTTCATCAGATTTTATAGGTAGGTACCACCTAGCTTGTTTGTAGTTGTTTTATGAAACCCGCCGTAGTGAGGGATTCTAAAGAGTTTCAAGTGCTATCATAATAATTATGGTAAGTATGTGTATTATGAATATTATTCTCAGAATATTATTCTGAGGCTACTACTAATATAATAAATCCGAATGTTTGTATTTCCATAATCCATCATTACTTGTCCAGTGGGACTGATTTTGATGAAACTTGTGTCGATCTACACAAGTTTCATCAAAATCGGTCCCACTTCGTAGTCATATTCGTGGCCTGAATACTGTTAATTTGTACAATCTTGTACAATCACATCAATAATACCTACACAATTAAATTGATTACTTATCATTTAATGTGTGGTTAAACGAAATAAAAAGAAATCGTAAAGTGTTCCTACTTCTTAAAACTATAGGATCCAGTCTCAAGTGTTTCATAATGCATTGAAAAGCATTTGGACGTTTTAAGGGTGCCTTGCCCTTGATCGACCATAAAAACCATCATAAAAAAAACTCCAGAAGAGAATCATTTACAGAAAGATCCCATTTCTGATACCCTTGGCACTGGCAACACAGACATAAAATAGTCCCAAAGAAATAAAACCCGGGAATGATAGAAACTCGCTTATCTCACGATGCGGTTCCAATCATTGTAAAGAATAATATTTTTATTTAGTCATTAGCCTCATTCGCGGGTTGCGCTATAAAAGAAAGTGTTTCCTGCGTTTGCCGCCTCGGCATAATGTTATGACGCTGTTACGCAACCATAACAATAGAACAAAAAAAAAAGAAAAAGAGGCAATGTCCACTGAAGTATTCTTGAAAGGAAGGACCACAGATCACAGAACTATACGATATAGTTCTGTGGGAAGCTGGAAAGGACACTGCGGTAGAAGATTAAATTATTAAAGGCTATTAATACGGAAATAACAACTCATTAAAAACAATAAAACAAAATCTTTGATGGAAAATGAGAGGCTGTATATTTTATGGTCTATTTTCAACTGCCTGAAAAAAAAAACACAAAAATTGTGTCGTTATAATTATTGGGCGCCAATGAAGCAAATGTAGTAGACAAGAAACGCGAAGCTGTGATCGTAACATACTAAATGCTGCTGTAACAAAAAAAAATTCGCTCTCGCTTCATGATCGTAACAGTTTGATATTCGATACCTATGTAGGTAGTTTCAATAAAATCAATTTCACTTGCTCTGTCTGTTTGTACAGCTGTGGTTATTAAGGTAAGGTCAATAGGCAAATGTGTTGACTGCCATTTTCACATGGAAATTATAACCATTAGTTTTCGTTCTAAAAGTTATTTAGGTAACACATTTTGTTGCGGGCGTTCTAGCTTCCGTCAAAGGATTCTCAACTTCTCAAGCGCGTTGCCTGGGTAAAAATACCTAAGCAAGCATGCTTCAAGCTTCATATTTCAGGAGACGAACTATTTAGTCCCTAGATATAAAAACTACCTACCTAGTCTGCGCGCGGCACGGCGGCGTGATTGAAATAAAAACAATAGGTAACCTACTCAGAAACTGTTGTAAAAAATAAGACTATCCCAATAGTTTTTTCAACAAGTACCCAGGTACTTACCGACTACCGTACCTACATAATAATAAGTTTGGCAATTAGATACCTACATAAAGTAAGAAAAAAGTGCAAACACATCCAAGTTTAACAAACTTTGCCATTCAAACTAACTTCGACCAATTCCGTCCAAACAAAAGCTCGTCGCAAAAACGCTTCGGTGGAAAGCGGACCGTAGACTATAGAACGTAATTTGTCACGGGTCAGCTGACAATGTAAATGAGTGGGAACTGACAGAGGCGATAATCTGCAGAGCGAGTAATTTCATAGTTTCAAAGTGTTAGTTAACTCGTAAACTTACACGAACTACATAGTTAAAGCGACAGCAAGAAGCTTTTTGTTTGTCCCGGTTAGCTTAATCTAGTAAGGGTAGGTGTAGGTAGTACCTGCACCTATCCTTACTACAAGCAAAACAAATCTTATACTTAACTCTACATTATCAAAACGTCGTGGTGGGTGAGTGCCGTTTTGAGGAAATGCCAGGCTCTAACTAAAAAGATTATTTTTGGCCATTGTATTGTATTGCATTTTTGTGAATAAGTACTAGATTCTGTCACATTGATATTTAATTCACTAAATTATTCATATTACGTAATTACTTAATAAAATAAAAACCTACCTTTTATTAATTATAAATGCCAGCAAAATATTATCATAAGTAGGTAAATTTAATATGAGAAAGTGGTTCTGGCCATTGAGTTTTTAATATAGTATTTCAATGGTTCAGGCTCTTCGTCAAAGGATCTGAAACAATTTTTCAATTCAGTCATGATATTTTTGAATTTCTTCGAACTCGTAGTCCTTTATCAACGTTTCTCTTTGTTGCTTTTCAATCACTGTCGCCATCTAACATAATACAGTCTGTACATACTACCTCTTCGTCTCAGTTGAAACGGAAAATAGATTGTCATGCCATGCATGATTAAATTAAGCTTGAAGTACTTATTCAATTTTCTTCATGAGCTCTTTTGCAACATGAGTGGCAGGGAATGAAAAACAACGGCTCTAATTCATGAAAGTTACTATGTCGCTACCTACTTACCTACCGTTCAATCGTGATATCACAAATGTCATTATAATACTTATTACCTGTTGGTAGTTGGCTTGGAACTAAATGGTGCTACCATTTAGCCCAGTGATTCCCAAAGTGGTCCAGGTGGAACCCCAGGGGTCCACCGAAACTAGTCAAATTTTGAAAGGGGTCCATGAGAAAAAAAGTTTGGGAACCACTGATTTAGCCCATAGGTTCTCAACGTGGGTGATAACGCCCCTTTGTGGGCGTTTGAGACTTTCAGGGGAGCAGTAGAAGATCCAGAGAGAATTAGGGGGCATTGAGATGAAGCAAAGAGGACGAAAATGTAGTTTAAAAAGGCATCAAAAATACACCTTAATCACATACTAAAGTAAAGTTGAAATTAAAACAGAAAAACAACAGGGGAAAACCACATACCACCGTGCTTAAAAGTCTGTTTTAAATTCGCGATAGGTGGTAAGAAAAATAAAAATAGGTAAGATGGGGAGGGCTTTAGAGAAAAATATACCTACCTATATTTTCAAAGTGGGCGGTGGGCAAAATAAGGTTGAGAAACAATGATTTAACCAATCAATCGAAAAAAGCCAACGCTCAACGCGTATCTTTTACATATTTTGTCTACGGCTATTGAGTTATAAATGAGTTTTTGTGTCTAAAAATACAACAGGAAAATACAAGCCTATATTTTATTCCATCACAGATTCAACAGTAGCCATAGCTACATCATTCTGTATTCTAGAAATTTTATGATATGCGTCGAAGGACCAAACCGGCAGAGTTACGGCTCGAAAGACCATACGTTTCCATGTCACGTTTTACGCACACATCTTCATAAAAAATATTGTGGTGGAAGAGAATGAGAGTCTTTCAAAATTTATCAAGGTTTTACGGAAAGATAAAATGTATGACGCGTTACCAAGATCTAGTTTTATTAATTTAGGAATTTCATCAAATAAACTTTACTTTTTCTATCATCTATTTATCACTGTCTTAATTACGGAATCCTATCTATTTGTACAAATATGAATAGAATATTATAAATACATATGTATCCGGGTATTTATTACGTAAAGTAGGTACCTACCTTATTATTTTACCCAATAATAAGGTAAAATAATAAGGCAAAATAATAAAGTACTTTACGTGATAAATACCCGGATACTTAGATGTATTTTAAATAATGTGTTCCGAAAGTTTAAAAATGACTTAAGTAAATGAATAGCATAGAATTCTTTCAATTTATTCAAGAAAATCTATATATTTACAAAAATATACTTAGGTATTATTTTAGTAGGTAGGTACTTATAGCTCGTCACACACAGCAGTAGAAGACGTTAATTAATCGGGCCACGGAACAAGAAAAATGAAGCTGGTGAATATTTTCTTCGTATTTTTTTCGAGCGAGCAAAAAGTGAGCAGTATTTTAGCTGGATGGATTGGATACTGTAAAGAATGAACAAAAATTCGTATAAACGAAGAATCTTTTGAGTTCATTGTCAAAGTTTCTCTTGTTAGTATTTTTTTTTTGACTTGCTGTCGTTTCGGACAAAATATTTTGGGGCACAGTGTCCCAATTGACACTTTTGATTTTAATATTTTTGTTACTGTCGATTCGGACACCATTAAAAATAGCTGCATTGCACAGTCGGATAAAAAAACAGGTTTATACTGAGGCGCGGCGGAGGCACAGCTAGATGAACAAATAAATGCATAGCAAAGTCGACTTTACGTAAAAGATTTATTTGGACATACCTACCTCAGACTACCCCTTTTCAAAGGACTTTAAATGGCTAAAGATCTGATAGAAATGTCTGGGGAGACAGTCGCGTGATCATTTTCTTTTTTCATTTTACGTCAAAGATAACTTTTTTGCTACGTTTTTGTTCCTTCGTCAATTTTAAATTCTGAATTCATCAAACTCTTACCAACTGTCCTTAAAATGTTGAAAATGAAGTCTCAATATCAATAGGCTTTGGACCTTTCGACATGAAAGGTTAGATCTAGCTAGACGCCTAAGTTTTATTGCACTGTCTATTGGATTTAAAAAAAAACTTAATATCTTTGTTACAAAGTTTAACATTTTTTATTTAAAGAAAAAAAGGTTACGTTTCACTCACCTTTTCAAAATGCATTAATTAAAGGTAGGTATTATAACTTTTAATTACTTACCTACTTACTAACAAAGCTTATGTAATATCATGGCATGGATCAAATAAGTAATTTAATCCATGGTACATAATATGGTTTTTATTCACCACTTTCACCACCGCCTAAAGTCACAAATCAAATACTAGTCCATAGGATTGCATTCACAACTCTATTAAACTTATTCTTTATTTGAATTTCGACATCTCATTTGTTTATTTGAATTTAGAACGAACTAGTGATGAAGCTTTCAAAATTTTTGCCAACGTACAAGCAATTGTATCCCTTACTAGCATTCGAACAAGGATGAGTTTTCAGTGAATGAAACAGAGTAACCCCTCACAGGAAGTAGGATTTTTTCTGTACGTATGTTTCATTATTCGAGATTTGTGTTTATTTATGAAACGGCTCGGTTTCATGAGAACCGGATTTGGGAGCGGCTGTTCTTGTTACGGTGACATTCAACTTGTACGATAACTCGGATTTCCGAGAAACTCAGCAGGTGCTGAGAGAATGTGCACGAAATACCTAGGTAGGTGATGTACCTACCTAGTTGACATTCTTTTGTTTTAATATTAGCTTCCGCCCGCGGCTTAGCTCGCATGGTACCCGGATAAAAAGTAGCCTATGTCCTATTCCCGGTCATTATCTATTTTAAAAGCCAAATCGGGGCAGTGGTTGTCAAGTTATAGAGGAACAAACGTACATCCATCCGTTCTAACATCCAAACTTTCGCATTTATAATATATTTTAGTGTAATGATTAATCCTGTTACTCAATGGACTTCTAAGCTTATTAGAGGTCAAGTAACTGCTCATACTCTTCATAAAAGCATGCAATTTTTCATCAATGTGTTCTTATGACGCTGACGTTAACACGTAAAATAAGTAAGTACATTTAGTTTTTCAAAGGTAAAATTATGGCCCGTAAACTGACTTTACAGACAACCAGTTTTTTCAATAGAATAGGTGTTTAAAGGGTTCTGAAATAGAACAATCGATTGCCAACATTGCCACTGGCACTGGCCATCAATTTTTCACGAGTGTCTGCAAAGCGGCCGTGGCGCTCGCTGAAGACAACTAGATAATTAGTATAAATAGCTATGTTTTTAGTCTCATCAATATGTAAGTTCTTACGAGGTAGTTTAGTAGCCAATTTAGAAAAAGAAAAAAAAACTATTCTTTGCAAACGGGTAGATCAAAAACATATCTGATCCAAAACCTACCTAGATATTTCCCGATCGTATCGATTTCCGTGTAATTCTAGGAAGTGAAACTGTCGACTGGTTCGAGTTTGTAAAACAAAGTTCAGTTTGAATTCCCGGTCCAACGTCAGCAATCAGCGGAGACAGGGCAAGTTTTTCAAACTTGCCGCTTCAATCCAACCTATCTAAATAAAATTCCGTACTCGTCTCTATAAAAATGTGTAATTTAGTCGAAATAAAAGACTTTGATAAAGCCAATTTTCAGCAAAATTTAGTATGAGCTATTATTGTTTAGTCTGTGGTTGATATAAAAGCGTAAAGGGATGAAAACATGTACTTTACTCACATAAACAAGGTTATAACTGGGTTTTAAAAATCTCAACATACATTTTTCATTAATACGGAATGACTTACCTACCCTTAAAAGCTCAAAAAATTAAAAATAACGCCAAAAATTTGGACAGAAAAGTAATCGGCATAATCCGGCCCATTCCGCGCGCGCAAACAATTTTAAAAACTTTTAATTAAAAAAGGATGACTATGGTTTTGTATGCAGCTTGCATTCTTTGAAAATTCGAGATTCAAAAACTTATAAAAAATAATGTTTGGCAACTTCCTCTAAAGTTTTACTAGTATGCACAATGCACGACGACAACCAAACAAAACCAACGATCCTGTTAAAAGTTCCGCACTTTGAAAAGCGTGTCAATTTTTTATCTGAACGTAAATCTCTGTTAAAAATAGACGAAAGGGCCCTCGCTTCCCTGTTTGAAAGACTAGCTCTCCGGTTTTGTCCTCATTATATCGAACCGAGAGCTTTTTCGTAAACTTCCTTGTTAGATAATGAGATCAACTTTGGGATTATTATCGATGAATCCGTTTATCCTTCTCTACATTAATTTATGAGACATCGGTACATTTCCGAGATAGGAAGTTATCGAGTAGGTAAAGGCATCGTTAGATCTTTGAATGGAGTGGAAAATTTAACAGTAGGTAAGTAGGTAGGTACTTAAATTTTAATTTTGTGTAGATGCATGTAATTTTATTACAAAAATCAAAATCCATAGATAAGACTAAACACAGGATCGATACTGTTTCAAGACATGGTAGACTTTCTTAAAGCCGCCAACACGCTGGCGCAGGCTCACCGAGTAAACGCCAGTGCCAACGTGAGGGAGGACAGCACTACTTGCCTTGCCTTGCCATCGCTCGCCTAGCTGGCCGAGTGATTATACAAGCGCCAATTTTCATTGTTTTGCATAGACTCGCCAATCGTGTGGACGGTAGCACTCGCCTTGCATCAATTAGCCTTCGCTCGCGCTGGCTTAGGCTCGCCCAGCATGACATAGCATAGGCAGCATAAGATACAGACTCTTTGGAGGACATGAGCTGCAAAAAAGTTGTCATAGACGCGTCCAAATTTAACTTTTTTACTCCACCAAAGTTGCAATCCGCCTTAGAAATCTTTTATATTCGTTAAAAACTTCTAGTTAACTTGAACATTTTATTCAAAGAACGCAGACTTAGCTGGGCTTATCTAAATGGGTTCCAATTTACTCGACGCCTTCTAAAATTTAATAAAAGTTTGAACATAAAAATCTTATTGTATCGTCAGACAGATACTTAAGCTTACGTTTTATCTGAGTATTATGGGTAGAATATTGTGTTTCATTCAGCTGCTAAGAGGGTTTAGGACTTATGGTGTCTGGTGTAAGAAAGTAAGAAACTACTGTAAGAAAGTACTTATAAACATAAGTACTTTCTTACAGTAGTAATCTACTTTGTATGGGTTTTAATAATCGCTTATTTTAAAACAACATAAGTTTTCGCTTGGAAAATTATTGGCCATCTTATACGACATGACAGTTTCATTATGAACAGCATTGAAGGAAACGTGGAAGGAAGGAGAGGAAGAACACTGAGGATAAGCTACATGAGCCAAGTGAAGGAGAAGGTTGCTGTCGTGTCGTATTAGGAGATCAAGAAGGTTGCCCTGGAAAGAGCTTCATGGATAAGGAGAAATCAGTTAAGCCCCTTATATTAAAGAAGAAGGTAATAGTACTTAATCAATTTGTCTAAACTTTTTGATTTCTTAAATTTTTTTTTTAAATTATATGCATGACCAATTTATTCAGAACAATAAGATATACAGTAGCAAGAAATACAACTTGAGACGAATTTCGTTATTGCTTTTTCATAGAAACATAATGTGCAAAAGTGGCTCCAATTAATGTTATTAGCCGTAGACACCAACGACCATAGTTCTTCTCTATCACATCCATTAGTCAAAGCACTTATTCTCCAACGGCTGTGTGTATTGCAATCAACAAACATCGATAGAACTGTCTAATTTCGAAACCTCTGTGAATTCCCGCGCATTTCCCCATCCACAGTCAATTTGAGCGGCGATCGCGAGCACTTATCTCCATGTCCGACTGACAGACAAACGTTTATTATGCGGATAGGTCAGCGGCTGCTGAAAGATTAGTTAGCTTCACTCTCCGTGATTGCTTTCTGGCACTTCAGTCTTCGGCTTTTTATCTAAAAGTGGGATTAAATATTTATAAGGAGAGTTCTGCTCTTCACTTGCCAAGTTTATTTACCCGCAAGTTGATATATTGCCAATATATTCAGTTCTCGTTATTCACACATTTTCTCCATCCCCTAACACAATTTCGACACGTCCTTTCACTCGGAAAGGAAATAACAAATCGTTTCGAAGGGACGCTACGTCGGTCGCCATGACAGTTTTCCCGCGTTTTTTTCTTTTTTTTCCGATGTTCTGATTTATTGCGTCTACGGCCTCACAGGCCGTAACCCGCAACAGATGTTTGGGTGACTGGGGGTTTGTGAATCTTATTATATTCTAATGTTCCCCGCGATCTTTTATGCAAAGCAGCCTACCTACATGATGGCCCGGTTTGAAGGGTCTCTTGCGGAAAGGTGGTCGTTATGTAGGTATGAAGTATCGTTCAACTTTATGGTTTCCTTACCAACCTTGTTTTAACATTGATTTCTGTAGTGCTCTATTATAATTCTTACATGCTTAGCTCTATATTACTTCCCTTTACATCGTTTAAACCAAAGTTATCAATTCTAAATGAATATTATCACAATAAGACATTCAGAGATAAAAATCTTAGTTGAGAGGGTTATCATTATCATTGTAAAATAAGATAAAATCTAAACCTAGTGAAGTAGATGATAGGCTAATAATGATAAGTATCTATACTTACTTATCTTATAAGTACCTATCTCTAATGTTTACCTACATTGTGAGATAAGTCATGTCAAGGGCGAATAGTGAGCATCTCTTTACCCCATCAATTTATTGTTTATAAATTATAAAATACATATTTCAAGTCGGCAGCCATTTACCTACAAGATTTTTTTTATTTTAATCAATAGAAGCAAGAACCGTAGCTGGAGTAGGTAGGTAAGTACCTATCAATTAAAATAGATTTTCACGCTTCGTCCATTAGTGGTTGCGTAAAGTTGGCATTATGTTGATGTTCTCACTTCCGGCATCGTGAGTGATAGGAACGTTCTGATACTTTATTCAGACTTTTGCGAAGGAAATTAAACGCCTTTTTACAATAATATACTTATCAGCAGTTTATTTAGTTATTGTTATTGTTACCTAATACGGAAGATTTCAGTTTCTTAATAAAAAACATAAAAGAAAACAACTGTCAAAATACAAGTGACAGTGGCAGCTACGAACTGTAACACTGTTATGGCCGGCCAGGAAAATATGTTACTATATAAAAAGACATTTTAAACATTTATCTGCAGATAACTAACTAACTATGCTTCAAATTAAAGTTGGAGTGTTATTTCGAAAGTCACAGATTTTTTCCACTATTTTCTGTCTGGTGGACAAAGGCCAGGCCTGATATGAAACACCTCTTTTATAATAAATTCCCTCGTTAATTCATTAAATTAAATCACTGTTCATTAGCAATTTTAATATAAATTAATGTTAATTTAATTTTAATTTTTCTCTTAGAAAAAAAAACCATTTATGTTCAAATATGGACCTAGTTCAATAATTCAACAATGTAGGTAACTGTAAATATTATTCCAAAGTGAGCATGGAAATAAAATACTTATATAATTATTTTTAAATGTTTGACTTGTTAAAACGATTTAATCTCAATTCGATAACTTTGATTATGCCTCGCATACAAGTTAACTTCGCTCCATATTTTGTACGATTCGATAGTTTTTTTTTTACAAACTGGGGCACTTACCTACTGAACGCATTCTGCCAACGGAATTCTTGAGTTTTTATCGCGCTATTCAACGTATCTTGCAGAAAGGAGGGTAATGTAGTTGGCTTGTGTTTGTCACGTGTGGTGTGTCTAAGGTCAATGTATTTAGCTTTTAGAGTAGTTCACCTCATTTTCCTAGATTTGTTTAGCTTAGCTTAGTTAAAATATAGTAGGGAAGATGCATTTTGGAATACTTAATCTTATTGGCCTCTAATAATAAACTCGAATTAACTTCTGTCAAAGTTGCGCCACGGATTTAACTATTGCCATCCTTTTTTGTTAGACAGTGACAAATAAGGATGGCAATAGTTTAATCCGTGGCGCAACTTTGACAGAAGTTAATCCGAGTTTATTAATAGAGGCCATTAGAACCAATTTTTAGGGAATATGCACATTTTTTAAAATATTTTATACGATAGGTTTAGTAAGCTTACTTATATCGATAAAAATCCACCGCCGAAAAACTAAAATTTTGTACTTAACAAAAAATATTTTTAAAATTTACCAAAAACTACTTACGGGCTCTTGAAACACGCGTGACGTCATAGACCTTAGAAAAATAAAAAAATAACTTGAAAACTGTGCTGAAAACAATTAAAACCAAAATGTCAAGGGAATAAAGTAAATTTTTTACTAAGTAATTATTTTTTTAGCGAAAATGAAATATTAATAAGTATTAAAAATAATTACACACGTGTTAGTTCTGAAGCAATAATGTTCACAAAACAAAATATTTAACTCGCTTTTGAATCAGACGCATACTCCCTATTATGTTGTTTGTTATTAACTCCTAATAGGTAGTACTTTTAAAATTTTCTTTAGTTAGGTTCTTAAGTTAAAATAATTACCTAAATGGAATTGTTTAATGTTGAGAGATTTACCAAATTACGTAAGTTTAAAATAACCAACTTAACCACTCCCTTTCAAATAAATTCCTAAAACGTACCTAATTTAGACTCACCTAAATGGATCTCAGAGTTAAATAAGGACTCATTTCATTAGCCTTCGCAAGTCAGAAAGGACACTCGGCGAAGGGTCCCTTGCTATAAAGGATTCGCTAAGCGGAGCCTACATTGAAGCAACAATTCAATTGAACTGGAAATAATAACGTCGACCTGACTCGTTCTATTACGGTGAAGTGTGAAGGAACGGACTCAAACAATGACTCTCCATAGACTAGAGAATTGTTATGGGTGGGAGAACTACCGCACTCGACTCACAAGCTTTCCTATTTAAAGTTAAGGTCGAAAATCAAAGAGCGATAAAGAACGTACCTGTGACGTTGGAGCCATAGACTACAGACAGTTTCCGTCAGTAATCAGGTCACGTTCCTTTTTTGAAATGCGCGCGGTTGTGACGCGTTCTAGAGAAATTGTATGGCGCGATACGCTTTGTGCGCTCGTATGGGCTCGAAATAGATTTTATTGCAGATACGACGAAATGGAATGTGTCTAAATATACGGGCTAGGATCCTTTGGAGGAGCCATCCAATTTTCTGTTGTGGCTTTCACCTTAAAGCTTTATAGAATGTTCGTCTCCCATTTTCCGCGCCGCTGGTTCCGTTCAGTTGACTCTACAAAAGCGCGCGATTATGAATGATGAGTGGAACTTGGCGAGTATAATGGAGTCCTTGAGATGCTCTGGAAGTCTGGACGAACCTGATTCGGTAATTGTCTAAATTGGTCGTTTCCACGCGAGCCGCGTCTATAGTTCGAGCGATGGCATTATCTTGTAGGCACTTACCTAATGTCTCACAGACGTTTGAGTCTCATTGTCTGTCTGGATTACCAAGTTGAGAGTTCATTTCACTTGATAATGAAGTCACTTGTTAGCTATTCCCAATTTCTAAACCTTTTCTATTTAGCTTTAATGTTGTTTTCGTTTGTCTCGTTTCGTTTTATTTTAACCTTCCAGAATTTATGAAACGTTAAGGCTATTGCCTAGTACTAAGTATACAAAATGAGTTTTTTCGAGAACCTCCTCGAGAGACAGTAAATTTAAACGCTATTACATGTACCCACTTACGGTAGTTTTATGAGAATGTTATGAAGTTTTATTTACGAACTCGCAAAATACAACTAAGAAGTTCTCAGTTCTCAGTAATATAATAACGGTTTTAGTCAAAAATATAAAAAAGTACATACCTACTTAGGTACCTATTTACTCAAATAATATACAGCGTATAATATGAGATAACATACGAGCGAAAATAGAGCGTCTCAAGATTCTCAAAAAGTTAATATCGAGCTGCACCAATTGCTTTGCCGCAAATTGCATTTCAGGCCGCATTCTAAAGAGACTTGCTCCGTGCCTTCAAAACCGCAGCCTAGACGTCAAAACGGAAGACTGAATAAGACGTTTTAATTGCAATTCAGAGCGCTTTGGCGTTCCAAAACAGCTGACCCACTCAGTGGGTCCAACGACCCACTTTGCATTCCTGTACGTTTGAAAGTAACCGTCTGCGTTTTGACAAGTGCATATTTAGTGCTGGGTCGGTTTATGGGCTTTTTAAGTCTGAAATGTTCTGATGATTTACACTAGGTTTTTGTAGTAGTGAGTTTGTAAACAGCAGGTTGAATAAAACGCGTGGGTGCTTGGTAATAATGTTGACGGATAGATAGGACTAGAAGTAGGACTGTATGGAGACAAGATAAATCTTTTAGTATGAAATCTTAGAATTTTACAAAAATCTAACAAGAGCCGCAGGACACCGTAAAAATGCAAAAGACAACAAAAAAAAATGCCCATTTGCATGTCTGTTTGACCGCCCGCACCTGCATAAGTCTCTTTCAACCTTCTCCATTCCCACCTTTCCCTGGCCATTCTACCCCATGTTGTTTTGCCTGTATACATTATTATTATGTATTTCTACCAACGGCCTGTACTGTGCCACTTGCACATATTACTGGACCTTTTCTTTTCATGCATAACGAGGATGCAGTAAAAAGGTTGTGCGCTGCGGGCTTTAGAGACGTCTGGCATGGGAGCTTTTTTAGTTTTCTTTGCAAGCAAACGGTTGATTTTTTTAACAAACCTATCTTAAGTTAGTGAATGTTTGTTATTAACTACTTCCAAAATAAGGACGTGCTGCATGGAACTGCTAGACGACTAAATGCTTGGACGTGCCTCCGACTACCTTTCTAGAAGGATGTGGTTGTATTGAGATCTGCTGGGATATGCTGGGTTCGCATTCTGGTCGTGCATGAAGTTTTCCATGTCGAAAAAAGTAATGTTGAGGAAAAATAACGCTCATAAATAAATACCTACGCAACGTAGGTAGGTAATGCGGTTACCTGGTCGTTATAGATTTTCCAAATGATTTTTTTTAAACGAATTTGAACTGACAATCTTCGAATCGAAAGTACATTCCACTAATAACGTAATAAACTCATTTATTTGGGGTTTACAATTTATTTTATAGGATTCCTAAAGCGTAGATAACGCTTAATTTGAAAGAGACCTAACTCGAAATTAGACACTTTTCTTTTAGGGATTATTATAGTCCAGAAATAGTGCGCTGTGTGATTATTTATTTATTTATTTATCACACAAAATCCACAGCTCTTAGTAGTAACAAATCGACTTATTTATGTTTCTTAAGTGGGTACCTATTTCAGTTCCACAAAGTCTTAATCCTAAATAGTATTGTCTATTCCAGTTTTCTATCTGGTAGAGTGCGGTAGAGACTTGTCTATGGTAACGCAATATTCACGTGTCGCAAACTGCTGTGGCTTCATATCCTGAAACTTTATCCCACTGCACTGTCGTGTGTACACTCGGACAGTTTTTTTTTTATAAGTTATGGCTAAGTCTTACTTATGAAAGATATTTAAAGTTAAACACGGGTCAAACCACGTCCTGTCTTTATTTGTGGATAGTGACGAATAGAGACAGGACGTTGTATAACCAGTTTAATTTTTATTTTGTGTATTTTAAGAAGACTCTAAGTTACAAATAAACGCTTTATCTATCTATCTATCTATCAGTGTTCAACTTCAAACATCTTTCATAAGTAAGGGGGTAGGTACCTAAATGGGTGAGGCAAGCAAGCAAAAATTGGTAGGGATTGGAGTTTTGACAGAAATGGTGGATGACTTTCGTAGCTAAGTAGTTATGAAAATGGATCATGAAATGCCGCGCATTATAAAAATACTTATCCTATTATTAACAAGATGTTACATTTTTTTAAGTAGGTAAGATAATTTTGACTTTAATTTTATTGAAAGTTAAAGTCTGGACTATAACTCCAATCAAAATTCAAATTGTAATTTATTCGAATTTTTTTATTTAATTAAATTCGCACATAAATTAATATGGTTGACTGTACATAGCAATACACTTGCGGTCTAAACACATAGAAACTATAACTTGGTCTGTGGTGCAAACTGTTGTTTTGTCGTATAGTTTCTTGTTTTACGAAATATAAACCCACTAGATTACGGAACCAGGGTTTGTCCATGGTTACAGGAACTATCCGAATATACGGCTACTATTATAAGTATTTGGCAGTTTTCATCCAGATTTTATTGACCGAGCGAGCGAAGCGTCTCTGCTTCAGGTTGGACAAAAATGCTTTCGTTTGTCCGAATGTGTTCTCTTCTCATCTACAGCGGGCCTATATAGGTCACTATTGCAGAGTCGCAATATAGGAATTGAACTATTGCCATCTCTTTTCATTGACTGAGAGTGAAAAGAGACGGCATTATAGTTCATTTTATATTGTGATTCAGTTTTAACGACCTTTTTAAATCCGCAGGTCGCATTTCTCAACCAATAGGCATGGTGACAGTAATCAAGTTTCGCCAAAATATTTATCTGATCTAATGAAATAGGTTTCAAAGATTTTTAAAAATGTATTTATTCTCTTATTAATGTCGAGATTAATAATTTATTTGTTACAATAAATCTACAAAATACAACAATCCGCCATGATAGCTAAAACACCCATCAGAGCGAATTACGTCACGTCTCGGTAAATGTCATTTTGTTTCTATGTAGCTAAGTTGTCATCACTGGTTGATATACCGATCCGTGACGTAAAAACAGACGCCATGACACAGGCGAGCGTTTTGGCGTGAATTTGAAAATTTAAATTGAAATGTACTTTTATTGCACAAAAACCTTAATTTTCTACAGAAATATGATATATTTTAGACATAATAGATACTTCTGAATATCATAGAAGAGATTTTGAAAATTAGTCATCATGCCTATTCTCCTTTTCCTCTCCTTTTCCCCTAACTTATGAAAGATATGTTGTTTAAAGTTGAACACTGGTTAAACAACGTCCTGTCTCTATTCGTCACTATCCACAAATAAAGACAGGACGTTGTTTAATCAGTGTTCGACTTTAAACATCTTTCATAAGTAAGACCCTAGTGTTAATTACCACTGTAACGATCGGCTTATGATGTGACGATGAATTGAATAAGTAGCGGCCTTTTAGCCCGCGAGTCCCAAACTTATTTGAGTTTTAACATAAATTTTCATCAATTTATGAACGGCCCTAATTGGCTTACTTAAGGCAGTATACAAACGAGGATAGTATTAATCCATTAAGCGCAGTTCTTCCCCTTGTTTACAATTAATCACGTCTGTCGATAGCAAACAAATTGTCTGGGAAATATCCTGTTTGCATTTCCTCAGCTAATCTCAGTTCTTCCTGTTGCCTCCTACTACGGTCTTAGTAATAACTCACTAAGAGTGAGTTGGTTTAGTAAGACTATCTTAAGATAGTTAATTGATTCAGGCGTGTCTTTGCGGAAGTCCGTCTTCAGATTTTTGACAATCACAAAATATCTAGTCCTCCTCCGCCAATCTATACAAAAAAAAAATCTTTTTGTATGAAGATGTATTTTTCGTTTCGGAAAATTTTGTTAGGCTGAAAGCACGAGGTAATTCACCTAATCAAAGAAGAGTCTTGATTAGTTACTCCTTAAAGTTTTTTTAACTCTAGTTTTAAGTCTAAGTCGAAAAATCATGAATATAACACAAGCATCCAGTTAACCAATAAAAATGGGAGGATTTTGCTCAAATGGCCTATCAAAGCCATCTTTGTATCCACACAATGGCAGCGTAACAACGCAATATAAGTTGAGTGACCTCTCGGATTACGGAGGCCGCAAACCAACGGATAAGCTAGGGATACGACAAACTTATAAGGTAGAGTTCAGTCTTTGCGCGACTTGTGGCATTCTTAATGTTACCGACGCCAGCGGGGTTAAAAAGGCCGTTAAAGCAGAATCTGCCGGGGTCTGTATTTCCAGAAAAGTATAATTTGGGTATAGGTTCCTTCTAGGTAAGCGTGCTCAATCTTAGACCACACTGTTGCTTTACATCAGGCAGAGTGTGGTCAAACGCGAACCAATGTTAAAAAAAAAATCACAATAGAAATTGCACTCGCACAGCATTGCACAGAATATGCAGTCTTATTTCATAGACTGAGAGTGACAAGAACGGCATATTTTGCAATTCCTGTGGTGGTTCTGCTGTAGCGGCCTGGCATGATGACTAATTTTCAAAATCTCTTCTATGATATTCAGAAGTATCTATTATGTCTAAAATATATCATATTTCTGTAGAAAATTAAGGTTTTTGTGCAATAAAAGTGCATTTAAATTTAAATTTTCAAATTCACGCCAAAACGCTCGCCGGTGTCATGGCGTCTGTTTTTACGTCACGGGTCGGTATATCAACCAGTGATGACAACTTAGCTACATAGAAACAAAATGACATTTACCGAGACGTGACGTAATTCGCTCTGATGGGTGTTTTAGCTATCATGGCGGATTGTTGTATTTTGTAGATTTATTTTAACAAATAAATTATTAATCTCGACATTAATAAGAGAATAAATACATTTTTCAAAATCTTTGAATCCTATTTCATTAGATCAGATAAATATTTTGGCGATACTTGATTACTATCATCATGCCTATTGTAGTTTACTGGCTAGAATAACGGACTTTCTATGTCTTGAAATGTCGATTAAGATATTTATCACTCCTCGTGATCAGTCCCAGACTGAAAGGGAAATAAAGTTTTACCTCCTACATAAAAAAATATGGCGCCTCAAATAAACTGAATGAATGAAAACGCTTTATCACATTCGTTCAGTGATTGAACGAACCTCTTAACTGACAGCTGACCTAAATAGGACATTGTGTGTGACCGAAAACAAAGCTGTACACAGCAACAGAGCCTGGATACATAATAACTATTTGATAATCTGTGGCAGCCAGTGGATCCAGGATTTTGGTTGGGGGGGGGGGGGGGGGGGGCTTGATCCTTGATCCTTTCAAGGGTAGATTTTATTAACGTAGTTTTATCGTTTTTAAAGCGCTACTGATTTAGTTTGATTAAACGTTCTTGATACGATAGTAGAAGTTAAGTCACGTTCTGTCTGATAGGTGACCGCTAGTACCATTATAACTGCTGAGCGCTTCCATGCTTTGGAACTTTTGGAAGACACCTGAAACTGTCGGTCCCGGCTTTAATTTGTTAAGCCATGACTGAGGAACTCAGGTGGCCTCAAAAATCCGTCACCAGAGTTAGCCTAGAGCTAGCAGAGTTTGTTGGTTAGGTCATATTATGAAGATACAAACATAACAATGAACCTAAACATGAATTAAACACAAAATTACCTACATAAGGCCTTAGGGACTTATGAAAGACGTTTTAAGTTGAACATTGGTTAAACAACGTCCTGTCTTTATTTGTGGATAGTGACGAATAGAGACGGGACGTTGTTTAACCACTGTTCAACTTTAAACATCTTTCTTAAGTAAGGGGGATATTGTTTAATACATAGCGAGTGTCGTCAAATAACTTTTCGCGAATTCTTAATTACAAAATCAAGTTTAGTTTAAAATTTGTTACGTGATGATGTTTTTCGGGACTGGCTTGTGCCCCTAAGCCCTCCCTCCTGGGTCCACCCCTGTGTGACAGCAATACCCAACTCGGATTATCCTGCCTATTGACAGGTGGAATTTCATTACGTACTCATGCCGCAAGGATTTTGTTCGGGGCATTGGGCTTCCCTAAATTGATGTGTTTCTTTTAAATAGAATGATAACCGTTTTGGGCATTGATGTGGATATCCTATTCTATTAAACGAGAAATATTTGTTTGTTTGTCTGTATTCACGTTCTCGAAAACGGCTCTAACGATTTCGATGAAATTTGCGGTACGGAGGTTTAAGGGAGTGTCCACATTGCGTTTTCTGCAGCGCGTTTTTGAGCTGCGCGTTTGTATCGATACAAACGCGCGTTCGCAACGCGTATTTTTCCATACAAAAGCGAACCGGGAGGGGCTGCGCGGGGGGCTGCGCGTTCGCATCGCGTTCGAATCGCGTTTGTATCGATACAAACGCGCTGCAAAAAACGCAATGTGGACACTCCCTAAGGGGGTGAAAAATCGATCTAGTTAGGTCTCAAGGAAAATTCGTTTTCTCGGCATTTTCACGCAAATTGATTTACCAGTGCAATGTGGTTCGTAATTTCACAAAATTTGTTGAGACCAAAGTGGCCGAGTGGATTGGGTGTCCGCCTTTCAGCCGAAGGCTTCGAGTTCGAATCTCAGCCAGTAAAAGTTTAGTTTTTGTAAGTTTTTTTTCTTTTTCTTTTTAATATTTCTCTATTTGCACCCGAGCATAGCTCGGTCGCCCAGATATTAGCGATTATTTGATAAACTCAACAAACAGAAAATTTGGAAGTATTGTAAATTCATTTGTTGCTTAGATCATTTATGTATTTACCTACCTACAGTTAAAGTAGGTACTTAGAAGTAATGAGTCAAACAAATCACCGATAGGCTACCTACAGGGCTACAACGAACGTGCCACAATTTCGTAAACAGGAGAGACACTGCACGCACATTCCTGTCCCCTTATTCACTAAGAAGTCGGTACCGACTAACCTTAAAATAAAATGGTTAACTTACCTACTACATTTATCATCATTTTATCATCATTTCAGACCATCTCCACCCATTATTGGGTAGGTATAGGCCTCCTCTTTATCACGCCATTCTTTTCGATCCCTCGCGCGTCTCATCCACTGATTCCCAGTAGTCGACCCCACGTAATGTGTGACAAGGGTAGATGATGATGGTTAATGTTAAACAAAGACAGCAGGTTTTTTATACTTACTACTAACTAAGGTAGCAGACAAGCATACGGCCTACCTGATTGTAAGCGGTTACCGTATCCCATGGACGCCTGTGACACCGGAGGGGTCACAGATGCACTGCTGATCCTTTAAAAGAGGAATCATTGCGCCGACAACACAATGAACAAGACTAGTCCACCAGTTGTTCCTCGCAGCATTATGACGTCTTAACCATTCTCACTTCTTTAGATGACTGTTCTTTACGAATAAAGGGATTTACTTCCAAAGTTTCACTCCGTGCATAAACATAGACAACTCTCCATTACGCGTTTTACTCGAAAGGGGTGAAAGTAATTTTATTTAATTAAGACTACAGGAGAGTGCGTGTGACGTGACGTAAATCAATTAGATGTTTTATTAAGTTTCAAATGACATCACACTTACTCAGCCCTGATATAAAATAATACTTAAGTAAGTATGGGAGGTGGGGGCATAACCACATATCGTCGGTTGCAGGTTCAATTGGCGTAACTGACAAAACACGACTTTTCACTAGAGCCGTTTAAAGTTTTTTTTCGTGATAAATTTAACATAACTTTTTTTGTATGTGGCCTTTTTTGGATCTGCTTTGACAGAATAGCTTAAAATTCACTAAGCTTTCAGCCTAAATATGAAATTTGTTCATAAACTCTCTATTTTAGAAAATGAATGTCAGTTACACCAATTTTTTTTCAAACTTATGATAGTTACACCAATTTTGTTTTAAACTTATGACAGTTACACCAATTTGACCTCGAGACTTCTTCAAATATTTCATTTCGAAATGGTGTATGGCTTCTAAAATAACAAGTTACGGCAATTCAGTTTGATGTAAGAGACGGTGTATTACTTTGTTGTTTGATGTTACTATAGTTAAAATGCTTAAGAATGTAAAGAAAAATAAAGAAATAATCACCTAATGTCAGTTACGCTAATTTTACTGTTATTTTAAATTTATTTGTATAGGGTAAGAAGATTCAATAAAAGTCAATAATCTTAATTTCCACCACTTCCAAATAGTATTTTTAATTAGCTTACTCTTCTAATAAGTTTTATTTAGCGCAGACTGCACTACAACACACAACCTTTTTTTTAAAATGATTAAAAGAAAAAAAAAATCAACTTAATCATTGCTAAACGAAATTATATTTTTAGGTTTTACTCTTCTACTGAGTCTTCTTGATCAGTTTGGTTAAGAGTGTCTTTTACATCTTTGGTAAAGGGTAGGTTTAAATAATCACTATGGTATCTGTTAGGAATAACACCGTCATCGCACATCGCACAATTTTTTAAAATCTTTATACTTCACCTGTGATATAGCCAGTCTGCTTTTCTAAAGGGGTTCCAATCCTTCAAAACTTTTCTAACCTTTGTTTCAATTGCTCTTGTGGTTCATTGACAACCTCTTTTACTCTAGCCTTTCCTTTCCCTTTTCCTTTCCGCTTTAAATCTTCTTCATCAACCTTGATTTCATAAGTCGTTGCATTGGTTTTCATGGAATGTTTTGTTTTAAGTAATAGTTTTTATATCTTTTTTCTTAATTGTGGCAATCCTGACTTTCAACATCAGTAAATTGTTCGTGCTAGGAGGAAAACATACTTGCGTCACTGGATCCTAATCAATGAAATCTTTGTGCTCAAGGACAAATACCTTGTAGGGACGAGGATTTTTTCGTGCCGATTCCATGAATCTTGGCCATTGCGTAGGACTACATACAGTCAATTTACGCACTTCGCATTCTATTATAGAGTGCATACTATCTACCGGCATGTAACTATGGCCTGGCAGCAGGTAATTAATTTGGATGATCATTTTAATTTTGTCTCCTACACATAGGGTTGCTACTTTTTTTTACAATTAAAGTATATCACACTATCACACTAATCACACTATCACACTAATCACACTAATATCACACTAATATTATAAATGCGAAAGTTTGGATGTTTGGATGGATGTTTGGATGTATGTTTGTTCCTCTATAACTCGACAACAACTGAACCAATTTGACTAAAATTTGAAACACAGATAGATAATGACCGAGAATAGGACATAGGCTACTTTTTATCCCGAAAAAAATTCACGGTTCCCGTGGGATAAACAAAATAGTAGTACGTAGTAGCCGTACAATATTTTATTATAAAGTATGGGTGGCAACCCTACCTTCACATCTTAGGAGAAAGTACGATAGCAATAGTTTGAGCGTGCGCGATATGTGTAATCCACTGCAATTTGGTCGGATAATAGTTTTCAAATTGAGGTAAGAAGCAAACTATTATTTCATTCCCACGTACAAATTGGCGTAACTGACACCAAGCTTAAACCTAGTTTGAGTCAATTGACGCAACTGACCATTGGTGAAATAATGTTGATGACATTTTGGTGTATGCAATGTTAATTTTTTTTATTTGAATTATAATTGGTGTAAGAGTACATATTGTAACCTTAAATTTTTCGGGGCTACAGTTACACCAATTTGACTAGTGCAAATGGGTGACTTAATCAGTTACAGCATGATTTAGAAGGAAATCTGAAAAGTTTACAGCTGAAATTGTGATGTAACTGAAAATTTTTTAACGCTAGAATTTTTTTGAGTATACCATTCGATAGAGCAGAAAAAACTAAGTAAAACTGTATACTCAACTCATTTTACGTGTTTTGTCAGTTACGCCAATTGAACCTGCAACCGACGATATGGGGGCACAACCGTTTTCTATCATTTCGGGTGTTTTTTTGTTGAATAGCAAATTTCTTTTCGTAATGGTCACACCATAACAATGGTCGCTCTCTTCTATGTTTGTGTTAGTGTCGCTGGTTGTGAGAAGAAAAAGTTATGTGCATTTTTGTTAAATTTGGTTCAAGTTTTTTATAATTACCTACGTTACAATTTTAAAAATGTGATAGGTACACGGATTATTAGTTTTATGATTGAGTAATTTACTAAACTTGCGAGCTCTCTATTTGTGCTTTATTAACACGGTTTGTTCGTTACCTACCCTCAAAATACCAGACACAGCGAATGTCAATTTACAAAATCAGTACCTGGGGCAAAACCACATAGGGGCACAACCGCATAGGGTTCGGGTATGAAAAAATTAAAGTGGAAGAAAACACAAGCAGTGAATAAATCGATCAAGAAAGCTACACGCAACAGTGAAGATGAAGATACAGATGATGCAGATAAAGATAATGAATGCATATTTTGCTCGGAGATATACTCTAAATCTAAGTCAACAGTAGGATTAAATATACGAAGTGTCCTAGTTGGGCTCATGATGCTTGTGCAGGCATAGATGAAGAAGATGATCTCGATGATGTTTGTGATTTTTGCCAATAACGGCTAAAATCGGTTGTGTCCAATGGGGGACCATTGGAAATTGCTGGGTCGGTTGTGCCCCACTGTAGGGGCAAAACCGTTTTTTTATATTAATGCAATTTTTAGGTTATTACCACTTTTTATGATGACTTTGTGCGTAAAAAGTAATTCAAATGTGTGAAGTAATAGTACTATTACTTAATAAAGCCGTGAAAATTGCTAAATTGCTTTAATTTCTTTATATTTTAATTGACTGATTGTTATTGGGGCGGTTTTGCCCCCATCTCCCCTACCTACCTATATAAATTTTATCTGAAATACTTTAAGCAGCCCGACTGGGGAAGTACCTCCGCCTAACAGAATATCGCAGCTCAGCGAGGAAGCGCTGCGGTGACTACTGGTGGACCAGTTTCTATTGTGTTGTCGGCGCAGTGATTCCTTTTTTAAAGGGTCAGCAGTGTGACTCCACTGGTGTCGCAGGCGTCCATAGACTACGGTAACCGCTTACCATCAGGTGGTATGCTTGTCTGCTACCTTGGTAGTATAAAACCTGTCAAAGGAACTTTAATACCTAAAGCTCAACGTCTAACTTGCCTTTTTGATACAGGCGAGGTCTAATTTCATGTTCGTGCTAGTTTACGTTCCCTGCTAGCATCGTGTGAAAGTATCATCTAAGTCCCTACTATCCTCGTGCACACGCTATTCAATAGCGAATAGGATTAGCAGTAAAGGGGATGTGACAGTCGCATTAGTTTCTAATAAATGGGGAAGTAAGCTCGTCTTTATTAGATCTGGGTAGACGGAAAAGTTCTGTGGTTTCCGTTTTCATCTTCATTCATCATTCGTTTGTTTTGCTGGATGTTATTCTGGATTGATATACCTTTACGTATTTTTATTACATTTTTAATAAACGATGAAAAATATGTTTTATTTCGGACACATAATTATTCTGCTATTTTCTATCCTATATGTACCTACCTATAGTCGTATTTTTAATTATACGCACTAAAATTGAAGGGGAAAATGTCATTTTTCATATATTTTTAGTTCGTATAATGAGCAATCCGACTATATGTTAATAATTCACGATATCTCTTTCTACTTAGTATATAGTTTTGACGTTTGTGTCTTTATGGAACTCAAAATAGAAAGTCTGGCAACTTGAACGACCCAAATTCTCTTCTTCTGTCTGAAAAATCAACATAAGTACTTACCTAATAATTTGTATCTGAATTCTAAAATCTGTTTTTCCTGTAAACAAATATTGTTTTAGCTTACAAACGTTTTGTGTAGGTTGCGAATTCCGTGTCTATTTCTGTTATATCATTGATTACTTTGATGTTATAAGTGGGTAGATCTTGTTTGGAATACATAAAGGGATTGTATCACCATCCAAATAAAGTTCTGGATGGTTGCTTCCTAAATAGCGCTCGTAGCGTAGCGACGTTCTCAGCGGTTAAAATTTGGATGGGTGACCGCAAGTGGCATTAACAGTGGCGCTACCGAGCTTCGGAGGCTCGGTAAATTATCGGTCCCGGCTTTAAGTCGCTAAGCCATGATGGAGGCCTTCAGGGGCCAGAAAACCAGCATAACCATTAACCATACTCCGTCACCAGAGTTCCTCCGTGCTTCTGCGTGTAGAGTCGTAGATATAGACTAGTTAAAGTTCTGCTCGGATACCAATGCCTAAATAATCTATCTCAAAATAGACTTACGCAACAGTATATAAACAAGGGTATTGTTTCATTAAGCATTATGCATAAATGTACCTGTCTTTCCGCAGGGAATATTTCTTCCGAAAAATCAGGTCGAAAATCGGGAACGTTACTCGTAAATCAGTGCCCCTGGGCCTATCGTCCCTTAACGGCGTAGAACAGATACAGACCTTATTTCCGGTAGATAAATTGCTCCATCAACATGTTCACACAATCGAGACTATTACCTTGAACACCTTGTAGCTTACGCACTCTTTGGAGTTTTACCTTTTCAGAAGAATCCGGGGATCCCGAGATATAAAATTAATTTTGTATGTTTGTTCCTCTCTAACTCGACAACCACTGAACCGATTTACTTAAAATTTCAAATATAGATACCTAGATAATAACCAGGAATAGGACATAGGCTACTTTTTATCCGGGTACCATGCGAGCGAAGCCGCGGGCCAAAGCTAGTATTATAAATGCGAAAGTTTGGAT
The DNA here is from genome assembly GCA_958496255.1 of Camptogramma bilineatum. Lineage (NCBI taxonomy): Eukaryota > Metazoa > Arthropoda > Insecta > Lepidoptera > Geometridae > Camptogramma > Camptogramma bilineatum. The sequence goes on from OY292459.1 coordinate 15,847,393, forward strand.
GTTTGGATGGATGGATAGATAGATGTATGTTTGTTCCTCTATAACTCGAAAACCACTGAACCGATTTGGCTGACATTTAAAATATAGATACATAATGACCGGGAATAGGACATATACTTTTTATCCCGAAAAAATGCCGCGATTTTTATTCTCATGGGATAAAAAATCGAACCCACAACTTTATGTGTTTCAAGCGGGCCTTCGCCCACTGCGCCACAGGGGTCGTCAAAAGTCAAATTTCCAAAGACTTGAATTTAATATACAAAATTGACAGTTAAAGGATTACAATGTGATCCTATAATCTCGAAACTAAAAATGGTGGCCATTACAAATGTTGTCCCACTCTCACGAATTGGTATTCGAATGGTAAAACTCAATTAGTTTAGTGTTGAGAGCTTGTTACAACCCGAACCCACGTATTGTTTAATTCAAGTAAATTCGTAAAGAGCACATTACCCTACACTTAATTAGGTGGTGTCTGCTCCCTCGAGCCCTGACAGCTTGTAAGTGGGTGTTAGTTGCCTTTTAAAAGGTTTTGATGAAATGGAAAAGCATTTTAGAATTAGGTACCTATCTACAGCTCAAATTAATACTAATCGTAGATGAAACCGTGTTGATTGACTTTCACTGGAATATATTTTGGTGTTTATAAGGAACCAAATTAAAAATACTAAGTACCCTAAGTACATAATCCTTGATAAAAGTTCAATTTTTTATGTCCCAAATACTAATGGGTCATTTTGACAGAAAGTGATTTTTCATCCCCAATAAAAGTGAGGGGTGTTTTAAGTTTGTAGTGTGTAATTGTGTATCTCTGTGTCTGTGTATCTCTGTGTCTGTGTATCTGTCTGTGACAATATAGCTCTTGAACCGATTTTAGAAAGGTGTCTGTCGAAAATATTCTTAGCTGTTTCATAAAAAGGTGTTCAGCCGTTTGAACATCATAAGCTCTTTTCTCGTTTATGAAGGGATGTATACTGTATATTTTTCAATAAATTTAAAATTTAATTACTCACTGATAATATAACTATCCATAATACACAAATGACTCTTCTTCATAAGAATCGATCCTGTATACAAAGCTATACTCTGGTTCAACGTTCAAGGCTCTTCCACAATGTACGAGACATAATGAAGAGTCTCTGGGGTGCCTCGCGGATGTGCCGTGACGAGAATACGCAATGAGTGATCACGTTATTGATATCTTCACCTACGCGTGCACGTCACGGATTGATGTCTTTTTAGATGGATAAAAAAGTTGCTGCCATAATCTAACTTCACAAAAGAGAATTGTTTTTTTTTTCGTTTGAGATTTTCGAACAAACTAACTACCGGTTGAACCTTTTACCAAAAATTAACGTTTTTGATTTGGGATTTTAGAAAAAAAAAGCTTTTTTGTTAATTCGGGTTTTTGTTGATGGTATATGAAGCGCTCATGGCGTAGCTTGCTTATTTATGTTTTTGATAGATCGTATTAGTGTAGGTATTTGTTTTCTTTGTCGACGAATTTGTGAATACCGAGATCATCTTATTTTTAAAGTTTTTTTTAATTATGGTGGTAAATAAGGGTTAAGTATATAAATGACAACTAAAAATCCCTCGCGATGTAGGTATAAAAGAGTTTTTATTATGCCAACGAAATAAACAAAAAAAGATTGCCACTTCATGAATGAAGATCCTAACAATTTATGAATTTGGTTAGGATAATGAATACCAAAAGGATGTAGGGTAAACCACCCAGTGGTCAGCCTTTTAGTGAAAACTAAAATTTCATTCAACTGTATTTTAAATATTAGACACTATGAATAAAAACAATCGATGGTATCCGAAAGGTTGTTTATTATATTTGCTTAAAAAATTAACAAACTATTGTATTTATATTACAATAATAGATAAAATCAACATTAAATAAATTATGGCACTTTTTACCAGTAGTCAGCCTCATTTCTCTACAAGTCAGCCATGTCTTACCCAGTAGTCAGCCTCTCACTTATTCTTGCATTTTGGTATAGAAATTCTTTATTATATAAATTTTCATAATATTTATGGGGACAAAATATTATTTAGTATGTCCCCAGCGAATTCAGTACATTTCAAATGATACCATGCAGGCTAAAATGCCACATTGAATATTTCTTCTGTCATTAATTTGTGTCGCTACGCTAGTCAATTCCTTTTCACTGTTTTTGCATATTATTAAGTTTTATATTTGTTATTTTGTTAATATTTTTATGACATTAATTTAATATGTATTGTATATTTTTTATCTCTTGCTGTTACAAAACAAATTATTTTCATCATAAAATAACCATGCATAAATTTAACTCTAATTCAAAGGCTTTAAGGTGCTATTTTCAGCAACGAGACTAAAGGCTGACTACTGAATTTGTATACCCATTGGTCAGCCCCTGACATGCAACTACATTTGTACGGGGCTGACTACTGGTAAAATACACTAATCACCAAAAAACCAGTGGTCAGCCACTTATGGCTGAGTACTGGATCTCCCTTAAAAATTCAAAACCCAGTCGTCAGCCACCTAAATTACACCAATTAAACAAATAAAATGCATGAAATAGTTAATTTTATAACAAAATAAACATTTTATTGTCACACAGTATAAAAATCCACCACAATTTACAGCAAATACACACAAAAACTTACCGAAAACATGAACACGTTTCCTAAGAAAAAAATTGAAAATGCGACGCTTCGAGTCGTGTCTCTGGCGGCAGTGCAAATGAACGAGTGTAGCTCCTCAGCCTGATATGCTATTGGTTCGTAGGTTTGCATATTAGCCAATAAAAAGACACGGATTCGATTGAACGTTATTTTAAAGGTGTAAACCAATTTAAACACTATTTATATGGAAACAAAGTCTGTAAGGGCTGAGTACTGGAGAGGGGCTGGCCACTGGGTGTTTTACCCTAATTCTAAGTTTCCCTTGAAGAGTTCTTTCGGGTCACCTGTCACCGCAAATAAGTGTGACCTTTCCGTGACCTTTCCCACCCACGGCATAGACAATGTTTGGAGAGAGCATTAGTATCTTAAACCAATAAAGTAATTCGTAACAGTTATTCGTTTCGGTTATAACAAAATAATCCTGCAGGGATCCTGTTGGTCCTTGATTTAAGTTAGACAATTCGTAACTTGAAGTTGCTATAACGCCGGCTCCATACGTTGGGACCAACGTTGGTCCCAACGTTGGGGCCAAGATTTCGTGAACCATCCACACGTTGGCGATTCACCAGTCTTGTTCCGTCAGAGCCAACGTGCAGACGTCCGATGTCTGCGCGTCCGATACAGAAATTGAAATTTCTCGAAGTGATTTTACATTACTGAATACCAATTTTATCACAATCACATCACATCATGTCACTATCACACTTCACACAACACACTATATTATAAATGCGAAAGTTTGGATGTTTGGATGTATGTTTGTTCCTCTCTAACACGACAACCACTTAACCGATATTGGTGAAATTTAAAATATAGATAGATAATAACCGGAAATAGGACATAGGCTACTTTTTATCCCAAAAAATTGCACGGTTCCCGTAACATAAAAAAAATAGTAGACTCCATCATCAGATCAGCTCGCTGTCACCATATTATTACATTGTAGTCAGAACTTGACAAATATGCCGATTTTCAACTCAATCGGCTTATTTACTGAGGAGTTCTGTTGAACAGCTCTTGACTCCATCATCAGATCAGCTTGTTGATACCATAATATTTAATTGTCACCGAGAATCTATAAGTGTGCAAAATTTCAGCCCGATAGTTCTACAAACACAATAAATAAGGAATACGATGACATTCTCGCTCGTCAGTCGACACGTGCGCTCACGATGCGCGTCGAAACGGGACTGAGCATAGCGCCAACGTGTGGACGGATCCCCAACGTTGGCGCGCCAACTTCCTTTGATAAAACCGACACGGCACGGCCAAGCCCCAACGTTGGCGCCAAGCTATTTTGTCAGCACCACACGTTGGTGAGAGGCATTGGGACCAACGTTGGCCCCAACGTGTGGATGCGGGGTAAGGCTATAACTTACAGCGGTCGCTCGCCCTCGGGATCCTTTAAGGATTTAAGATAATCTTAATTATGTGGAATATAAACTATTCTTCAACATTTACACGAAACAGTAAGATTATCATTTTCTCTGTTGGAATATTCAAATACCGTAAAATTTACATTTTGTGTCTTGTTATTCAGTGCTTCATGCTAGCTTCCGCCCGCGACTTCGCTCTTGTGATAGATAAAAAGTAGGTAGCCTATGTGTTATTCCATTTCATAAACTATGTATATTCCAAGTTTCATTAAAATCCGTTCAGTAGTTTTTGCGTGAAAGAGTAACAAATATCCATATAACCTACACACTCCACTACCTCCACAAACTTTCGCATTTATAAGATAAAGTAAGTATCAGTATCCGGTCTCCTATCTCTGTCTCCCGTCTCAGTCTCCGGTGAACCACCAGCTTTAGAAATCTTCAAAGGAACTTGAAATCCATAAAGAAGTCTGTTGTACATTAGTACCTTGGGAATGTGACAGATATGTATATACGATATGAACTACGGGAGTTCAAGTTCAAAGATGTTTCAATACAGAAAAATGAATAGAAATCAGAGCAGTCGGTCGGACGTCCAGGCACCGAGTAACCAGAGAGACAAACTCAAACAACGCGCGATAATAGGTACTTCACTACATGCGCAACGTTGTGTGCGTGCGCGTTCACCGACAGGCTCACTTACGAGCGGCGCGGGCGGCCGCTTCGTGAGCTCTCGGCCAGTCTCGTCAAACTCCGGCGGCCGACCGGCGGCTATGCGGTAAGGGACGCTCGGAGGCCGCGAATGCTACGAGTATGCGGCGGCCGCGCGGGTTTGCTCAGTAACTATTAATAAATCTGTGGCGCGGTCTTTTTCGAGTTCATTTTCATTCAGCCAGTAGGTAAGGTGAGTAGGTACTAAGCTAGGCAAAGTCATGCAGAGAAAAATAAAAAGTTATTATTTTTCACATACCTACCTACTTACCTACTCAAAAAAACGTGACCGGTAAGTTTACGTACCTAGCTACCTACTACCATTTTATTGAAATATTATTGAAGTAATTTTCTGTAAGTACCTACCTACCTAATAAGTAGGTAATGGTACCTATTTACTAATATTTAAAGTCGATTTTAATCTAGGTAAGTAGGTACTTTTCATTGTCGTATCGATTTGAAAATTTGCATTTGTATGTAATTCGGATACCTAAACTTATAATAATTTGGTATTTTCGAGCTGATCATGAACTCCTCAGTAAATAAACCGATGGAGTTAAAACTCGACATGTCTGTCAAGTCCCGACTACACTGTAATTAGGTACCTACATGGTGACAACGAGCTGGTTTGATGATGGAGTCAGGAGCTGTTCAAAAGAACTCCTCCGTAAATTAGCCGATTGAATTGAAACTCGACATGTCTGCCAGAGTACCTACAGAGCAAATACCATCCGTCCGTCAGCAGTACCAGCTGTCCGTTTATTATTTTAACACTACGCGAGTGACACCGCGCGGCGCAGTTAGTTTATTTCCATAAGTGACAGCCCTACAAGAATAGGCTATTATAAAAGTCAATGTTAGACCGCTGTTTCTCTGTTCATTTCTCTGTGGTCCAGGTGCGAAGCCGCGCAAGTGCCACAAGTGGTCGTCAGGTCAAACGGTCATTACGGGATCAACGCTCTACACGGGATTGCTTTGTTCCTTGAAAAGTAACTATCTGACTAATACTAAGGCTAAGTTTCCACCTGAGCTCTGCGAGGATAAGCTTACTGAAACTGTGAAACGACGTGAGCGTTTCCACCAGATGTGCGAGCAAGTTGAGCTGCGCGAAGATGCGTAGCGGGTTCTTTTCAGCGGAATGCAAACGGAGAGGAAAATTGTCATTTAAATTGACGGTTCTCTGTCTTCTGCCTCTAACGCGCTCCCCTACAAAGCCTGTCTCTGGAGTCTAACTTGTCTCAAACCTCAAATTGGTCTCAAACTGTCAAAAAGATCACGCAGTATCTTTTGTCGCGGTCTCGTTGAGATGAGAGTGACAAAGCTTGGGCTATGTACTGTCATTATTTGACAGTTTGAGATCGATTTGGGTCGCTGTCGAAGATAAACAATTAGGAGGCTGGTCTCGGTTTCCGGTCTCGGTCTCGAACGAAAACCAGTTGGCTTTCGGCGATGGGCTTGCTGAATGAAAAAAAAGAACTCTAAGTCACATCTTATTCACAAAAAGAATTTAAGATTGTAATTCGAACTTTATTACACACACACTACGTGTTGAACTCTTTAGTCACGTCTCATTGTTATTCACAAGGAAACACCAGAATAAGCACAACATTGTACCCAATCGACTTTGGTATAACGTGTACGTTTGGCAGCGTGTTTGTTTATGCTAAACATGTGAGTCAGAGCCTATTTGCCTGCGTGGGCCTAAGGACGACCGGTCGAGTAAAGTTCGACTCGACTCGAAATCGCTTTATTCAATAATCGCTTTGGAATATTTTGAATCGACTTTTTATGTTGTTTGTTTTAGGTATTTTAAGACTAGTTGCAGTACCTAATACCTGCCTAGTTGTATTTCCGTTGCAAAGCTGCTCGGTGCAACAAATGGTGCACTTCGGACCCACCATACCTACCCCTGGCCATACTCCTGGGGGGTAGGTTGGGACGAAACCGTACCACTATAGTAGTGTTGGGAATTGAAAAAAATTAAATAGGTAGTGCATGTTTTTAGATCTAAACTTTGAAAGTGAGTAGTTTGTGTAGTTTGTTCTTGTTTATTGAGCTAACCTAATACTGACTAATAATATGGGATATGTAATAAAACAACCCGAACTATGTATGTAGGTAACTATATTGCACTGTATTACACTCGGATGTCCCTAATTTGCCAAAACGCAACGATAGCGCGTGCTAATCTTTCTGGTGGCGCCATCTAGTTCTGTTACGTTACGAAAAAGAGCAAAGGCTCGAACTGAGATTTACTTATGGAATTATGCTGTTTAAACATTCCGCCCACGAAGGACATTATTGAAATGTCCTTAACCTCACAATTTAAAACACTGTTAAACTAACACTTACATTGGTGAACACTGTGTGACTTAACTAAATTACTTTTTAACATTGACAACTTTAATAAAACTTTCAATTACACAGGTTGCTTTCTTACCTAACTATTCTACACAATAAATAACTCTTAGGACAAAAATTATGAGGCTGCTTATTAGGACGGAGAGTAAACAAGAGATTGGTATAAACTGGCAAAAATAAAACTTAAACACTTTGGTCTTTAAACTTGAAACACAATCACTGTTCATAAACTTATGCATTAAATAATGTCAAATTAACCAGGTATTCGTTCGACTATTGGGTTTTGGTTAAACCACTATAACTAAACTTAACAACCGAATTTAAGAACTCTATTTACTAACTGGTAACATATTCTACGTATTTCAAAATTGCTTTCTTGATCACACCTTTGCATGTCTGGTGTATGACCACACGGGTTATATTGTCCTGACCTGGAGGCTTTTATAAAACATCTCCTAGCGACCTGGCAGCAGATCGTCTTCTTTTATAAGTTTAAGTACTACATGTATGTTGGGCTCTAGTAACCAGTACGACCACTTGTACCGAGATCTTTGAATGTACTGCCACCTTGACAAAGAACTAAGGTTAAAATTTACGAACTTGTGATCTGAGACAGCGAGAAGTGGTTCATCTATCGGAAATTGGCCTGATGTTACTCTTACACGGATCTTCGCTACTTGTAATGGAGGGTAAATCTTCCTGGATGGTTTAAGAACTCGAAGATAGCTGACTGCTGCAAACGCTAACTTGGAGGCGTCACTAAAACCATGGAGCTCCACTTCATCATCATCGGACTTAGTACCCAGCCATCGAGGGATTCGCACTGCGGTAAGTTGAGTCAACTCTTGTCTATATGCATTCCATTCATTCAGTAAATCTGTAGGTACTGCTTCATCCCATTTTATCTTTGTAAGCCATAATCGCTGAATGTACATCTTAGCTATTTTCTCTGCAGGAACTATCCACCCTAAGAAATCTAATAGCTTTGCTATTTTAGTTACAGGTCCGGTTGTCCTCGTGGGAAGCTGTGCTGAGCAACGAAAGTAATCTTCGCTGCGGTTCCAGGTAAGTCCTAGTATTTTCTTAGCTTTATCTAATTTGAGCTCTACTTCTTTATCTTGTTCTAATTTGTTCTGCATAGCTTCGCTCTTTGCTTTGCTCTCATTCATGTTTGTTTGTTCTAATAGCTCTCTGTTGTTTCGACTTGGTGCATCATAAACCACTCGAAATTTCGTGGTTTCCTTGTCATTCCTTATCACAGCATGATGCGGTAAGTATTCAGCTTCTTTTTTCTTATTCGTTAATAAACCTTTTACTTCTACTTCTTCATTTTCACTGACAGCAACATGCATAGCTGATATTTTATTCGGTGTGCTTGCAGATGTCACTACTCCGGAGATGATCCAATCAAACCTTGTACTCTGTGCAACTAATTTTCCGTTTGAACTTTTCTTTATTCCCTGCTCCAAAACTTGGCTGTAAATTTCTGCATCTAACAGCATATCAATTTTTCGCGGTGTTGTGGTCTGAGGATCTGCTAACTGATTCGATTCTACGTCCATCCAATCTAAATTTTCAATTTGTTTTTCAGGTGAGTAGGATGTGATGTGATCTAAAACATACGCTTGAACTTCTATTTTGATCTCAGGATTAGTACGGGACTGAATGACGGTTTGTACTACGTGTTTCGCTTTTATCTTGGTTTCATTTCCTAATCCTGATATCATTCCTTCTTTTACAGGCATTTTCTTCAATCGCAACAATTGGACAGCTGACTCGGTGATGAAGCAAGCTTGAGCACCTTGATCCATCAATACACGTATGGTTTGACCTTCGCCTGAACTCGCGTTTGCCTGTACTAGTGCTGTTGGTAACAACACTTGTCGATTGACAGCTACTTGATCTGTTGCGAGACAAGCTACCACTGGTGTGCTCTCATCCGAACTGACACTCTGAACTGTGTCCTTCTTGGTCTCTTCTTTCTTAACGCTGGGTTCATATGTAACATGTAACAGAGTGTGATGTCTTCTCCTGCAAACGCGACATGTGGTAGGCTTTCGGCAGTTATATACGCTGTGATTGCCACCAAGACAGTTGAAACACATCCTGTTTTTTGCCACGAACTCTCGTCGTACGTCTGTGTTTTGATCTGCGAACTTTTTACAGAACGAGAGCTTGTGGTTTTCAGCACAGTACTCACAAGGCATTACTTGTACTGGGGCACTTTTCGGAGAATCAGTGCCTACGGCGACAAAAGACTTAGACGTGGGATAGGTTGAACCACCTCGCTGCACAGTACTTACCTCCTTCGAGGTTTCAATGAACTCTAACGCACGGAACCTACTCTCGATAAATGCTTGGAACTGAGCAAAGGATGGCAGTTCATTCTGATCTTGGTCGGGACTTGACACAGAAAATTCCCATTGTTTTCGCGTTTCCTGATCTAGCTTAGAACTGACAATGTGAATGACCATAATGTCCCATGTGCTCACATCAACTCCGAGACAACGCAAAGCGCTCAAACAATTAGTACTAATGTCAATTAATTCTTTTAAAGCCGACGCTGGCTCAACATTGAGCGATCGTTGCTTGAACAGCTTGTTCAAAATTGAATTCGACAAAAACTTCTTATTATTGTAACGATTATCTAAAAGTTCCCAGCAACGATCGTAATTTGCGTCTGCGATTGGTGTATGACGAATCAACTGTTCAGCTTCACCCGTAAGATGCGCTTTCAAATAATGAAGCCTTTGCACATTATCCAGTGAACTATTTTTATGCACTAGTGAAACGAATAGATCACGGAAGGTGGTCCATTCTTCATATTTTCCCGAAAACACGGGGATGGATATTTTTGGCAATTTGGCTACTGAATAACTAGCTGAACTATTGCTTGTCATGTTCGATTCGCTACTACCTTTATTCAATGTACTTTTCATAAGCGACTTACATAATGTATAATTCTCTTCAGTTTCCTCGTAAAGCTCACTTCGTACATACGATGACTTTTCAAGATCCTCCAATTCAAAATTTTCATAAATTCTACTATTCGTTTCTCTAAACAACAACCAATCACTTTCTAAAGTCTCTATCTTTACTTTGATATATTCTGTCGTCAACCTAGCCTTTGGACATTTCTTGAAATTAACAAGAGCTTTAGAAATAGAACTATTTAAATTCCTTTGATTATTAGTGAACTTTTCCATTTTTACGAAAAAATATTACAAGTGTAGCTTTGGAGAATATTGAAAATCAACGCAATGTACACAAGGAGAAACACAAAATTAACAACTCGCAAAATATAAGAGAATCTTGAAAATCACAGAAGGATAATAAAATAACATTCGCAAAATAATATCAATATGAAAAACCTTATAATATTAGAACTAGGTATTTTAATTAAAATTAACTGTCTATTTTCCCTGGCACAAACAATATCAAAGTACTTACAGTTTTTCACACACTATCCTTCTTCTCGATCTGATGACTCGGAGACGCTGACCGGGATTTATTCTTCGGTCAACGTTGATGCTCTGCACCACTGGACGCGAGGAGAGAGGGGTTCCTCTCGCCTCCGTTGGACTTCTTGCTTCGGGGCACGTGGAGGGGGGTAGTACTGTCCCCGCCACCAGCGCTGATCTGGGGGTCTAAAGTGGCCACTTTTGATGAATCAGATGTTGTATTATACAGACCATTTAATGTAGCATTCGCATCAAGGATGGCTTTCTGCTACGTTGGGAAAGACCGGAAGATCCTGGTCTTACGATAGCTCTGATTAAAGGTTTGGTTCACAAATCGATGGGCAATCAACAGTCAAAGAATATCACAGCAAGTACGTACCCAGGACTGCATCTACTGCCCGACGATGAAAATTCCACTGTCCTGATGATGGGAGGCTGCACTTCACAGATAGTCACACAATTACAAATTAAAGTCCTCAGTTGAGAGAAAGAATAGTTCAGGGTTTCCAAAAAAAGGTTGCTTGACGTGTGCGCGCGCGATGGAGGCTCGTGAAGTTGTGTCAGATGTTTCATAGATGAATCAGATGTTTCATAGATGCTTCATCTATGAAACATCTGATTTTTCATCAAATGCTTCATAAATGCTTCATATATGCTTCATATATGAAGCATCGATGCTTCATCGATGCTTCATATATGAAGCATCTATGAAACATCTATGAAACATCTATGAAGTAGCGATGGGCGAGTCGAGTTGGCTGATTCGAATAACTCGAATCAGAGTCTAAGCGAGTTGATTCGAATCAAGTTCATTCGCAACTCGAATCAACTCGCTTACCTACCTATCTACTAGAATGCGGATAACGAATGCGAGTTATGCGAATGCGAGTGCACGCGAGGTCGCGAGTCAGCGATTCGCCAACTCGAAACCGAAACTCGACTCAAGAATAAGAATACGAATACGGTGCATTCGACTCGACTCGCCGCGCCGATCCGTTTGGCGCGGATCCCATCCGGTTGATGCGAGTCGAGTTAGCGGCCGAGTCAACTCGAGTTATCCGAGTTGGAATAAAATCAACTCGTAACATCGCTACTATGAAGCATCTCACAAAACATCTTTTTTGACAGATCTATGTGCGAGGTTTTTTCTTTTTTTTTTCTTCTTTATTTTGGCTTCGCACGGGTTTTGCATTCAGCCATCCGTTTTCCATTCAACCTATATTTACTTTCTAAAAGTAAATTTAACCTCGCACATGGCTTTTTGGCGGGAATTTGAGAAGTCATGATTTCGTTTTGTTTTATTTTCCAAAACTTGTGTTTCTTCGAATGTTAATGTGTAATGATGGTGGATTATTAACCGTTATGTGTTCGTGAATGTGCATAAGTGTGGGCAAGTGAAACAGCTTTTTGACATCTAGCAAAAAGTCCGTGTTGATGTTTCAGTAAAGCCCCACCATCTTTACTGAGGCCAAGGGGAGGGGTGGAATATTATATTTATGTATATTTTGTAGGTATTTGTATATCTTATTTATCTATAAACTTGAAGAATATTAATTACTTGACACTGGCTGAATGCACAAGCCGTGCGAAGCCAAAATAAAGTAGAAGAAAAAAAGAAAAAACCTCGCACATAGATCTGTCAAAAAAGATGTTTTGTGAGATGCTTCATAGATGTTTCATATATGAAGCATCGATGAAGCATCGATGCTTCATATATGAAGCATATATGAAGCATTTATGAAGCATTTGATGAAAAATCAGATGTTTCATAGATGAAGCATCTATGAAACATCTGATTTTTCATCAAAAGTGGCCACTTTAGACCCCCTGATCTTCTTGAACGTGGAAGAGGGTAGTACTATCCCTCTCGCCGACGTCAATCTCCTCCTCTTCTTGGACTCACGGGGTGTTCCCGTGTATGGTCTTCAAGGTGGTGGAAAGTTTCCACCGCCCACGTTGAACTCTTCGAACTGGCACCGAACTCCACTGGTTAAGACGCTCACTGCAATCCTTCACTTGTACTAAGAGATACGGGGGCGTAGTTTAACCAGCCCGCACTCCTCACCTTGCCACTGCGATCCACAGTGAGTACCGTGGCTCCTTAACCACAATCCAAAATGGCACCAATCCGGCTCGAATACGGACCAATGTTTATTGAGCTAACCTAATACTGACTAATAATATGGGATATGTAATAAAACAACCCGAACTATGTATGTAGGTAACTATATTGCACTGTATTACACTCGGATGTCCCTAATTTGCCAAAACGCAACGATAGCGCGTGCTAATCTTTCTGGTGGCGCCATCTAGTTCTGTTACGTTACGAAAAAGAGCAAAGGCTCGAACTGAGATTTACTTATGGAATTATGCGGTTTAAACAGTTCTAAAGATCCAATTGTTACGAAAGGTTGTGTGCTAGAATTTTCATACACGCACCTACTTTTTTATAAAGATATTTTTAATCTTAGAAGACAAAACAAGTTATTGTTTAGGGCAAAAGTAGATTTTATTCTACAAGGAATTAACTTCGTTGAAACTGCCCCTCTGTGTCGATCTGGAGGTAGGTAGTTCTCTATCGTGGGACTTTGTGATGTACCTAATGTGAACAACAATGGCTCATCTTTAACCTGTTTCTACCTAAAAAATTGTAGATTAATTAACAGTCGTGTTCATCTGTTGAGAAATCTATAGGTACCTACCTAGATCGTTTTCCACGATCCTTAGATGACCAACTGGTTCTAATTTATTTTGTAAAGTTTTATACTTAGGTTATTTCTAAAAATGTCTAGAGTTTATTTGCACTTTTAATACTGCCTCTACTTTTGAATCGAAGGTCGTGAGTTCGAGTTTCGGCCGGGAATCAATGGATTTTTTATTCTTTGATAAACTCTTGGACAAACTCCATCGTGTGGAAGTTTTTAGCTTCATCAGCTCCACACAAATTATTCATCTATGTTTTTCTTACCTTACCTGTGGATATGGCCCGATTAGGCTGAGAAGATGGTTTAAATTCTGAGTAAGACTAATCTATCTCAAAATGTTCTAGGCACTATCATAGCGTTCTTTTGGGTCTACACTCAATGGGTCTTACTTAGGAAAGATGTTTAAAGTTGAACACTGGTTAAACATGGCCTGTCTTTGTGGATAGAGACGAATACAGACAGGACGTTGTTTAACCAGTGTTTAACTTTAAACATCTTTCATAATGGGGAATATGCCTATACCTACATAGCCTGCGTCTTGACGCTGTATAAACTCATCTATTAATAGTAAAGATGTAGGTAAAGGCCTAACTTTAAGCGATGAAAGATACTTATCGATCGCCACTTGGCAAAGTGTTCTGCCATCTATGATTTATATCACTGCAGCTAGAGAACTTATTTCTGTCTCTAGTCTCTACAAACTTGAGCATTACCTAATACATCCTGATTATAGAAAGTAGTCGAAAGTGGTTGCGGTCGACCAGACTCGTAAAATGGTACGTCGTATTGCTCATTATACGGACTAAAATTGAAGGAAAAAATGTCATTTTTCCTTCAATTTTGATTAGTTTTGATACGTTTTATGTCAAAATTGAAGGAAAAATGACATTTTTTCCTTCACTTTTAGTCCGTATAATGAGCAATACGACTATAGATGGATTGGGTTGTTGACTTTTACCACCTTTTACTGACGGACAAAAGGTTCAAATGGTGCAATGACCATTTGATATTGAAATATTACATTTTTTTGGTACCTACAGCGATTTTTAATTTCAGTCATGTAGGTAGAAAAATATAAATTTAGTAATGCAGCAAAAGTAAAATAGCTGACATTAACGGTCTTATGCATAAAAACTTAGTGCGGCGACCAGGCTCGCTAGAGCGCTATTTTGTTTTTGGAAACAACGCTATAAGCTTGGTCAGCGCACTACATAACACTAGGTAAGTACTTAAGTTTTATGCATAAGACAGTACCTACCTACATATTTACCTACCTAGGTACATCTAAAACGAATAAAACCAGTGAATGCAAATGAAACATGGAAGCATTTAGATTAGATGCTTCCATGTTCTATACTAGTTCTATGCTCTATATTTAGAAAATGAATTGATCTATATTATGCTATCTCTTCATAGACTGAGAGTGACTGACAAAAACGTCATAATCTTACCTACCTACTTATTGCAATTCCTATTGTGATTCGGCTATAGCGGCCATTTTAGCCGCGTTGGGAGCGACCTAATAACCTTAAATTTTAATAAAAATTTTACCACAAACTATAAAATACGTTATAGAAACTTTCAACATCAATTTTAAATAGATTCTGAATCAACGAACTCAATAATGGCCTCTATTTGTGTAAATTGGATTATATCTGAACTTTCGACACCTAATTTGAACTTTTAATACTCCAGTGCGAAGTGGCCGGGAAGTAATTAAACGTTAGGATAGGATTACATTGAGCTAAGTCGTGACTGACGTCAGTCAACAGTCGGAATTTTATCAGGTAGAGAAAAAATTTCATAAAAAGTTTTGTAAAGTCAAGAAGAACATTAATAAGAAATATTTAAGTTGTACTCACCTGAAATATTTCTCATGGAAATAATTAACATAGGCTTTCTTCAATAATTTACATCTACTGTAGATTATTATTTACGTCAAGAGACAATTATCTCATGCCAATAGTTAAAGGGCTGTACCATGAACGAAATCATGTATGACCAGGTGGCTCAAAGGACAAAGGTGGATTTGCGCGGTTGTCCAACACCTAAACTTTCCTCTCAGCTTAATCGGCTTTCCACAGGTAAGATATGCTCAAAACGTGGGGTGTGGAGCTATTATAGGTAGGTAATATGCAAAAACCCTAGGTGTAGGAGTAAAACAGAATGGCGTGTACAAAATAGCCGCTTTCGTTTTATTGGTATTGATAAGTACCAGATGCGAGCATAGATATATCGGCAAGACATAACAATGACATTACTACACGATAAAATGTTATACCTAACTACATTTACAAGCCTAATAAAATATTGGTAAGTATCTAAATGTAGAGGTATCGTGAGTAGGTATGCAGAATAAACTAAATGTTATGCAAATGTTATATTTAGGTATTACAGTATCGTAGTATCGTACCTACCTTTGTTTGCTGAAGGAAGATAGGTATTAGCCTTTCTAGAAGGTTTTAGAAAAAGTACCTTTTTTTTTTTTTTTTTTTTTATTTACAGCTTAAAAAAATCTGCATCCAGACTTCCAACTACGCCGAGGGACGTAATTGGGGTGTGTGAGGTTGACCAACACTGGCCGACTCACTAAAAACAAAGCTGGTGACCGGCCTCTCTGCAAGATGAGGGACTCCGGGATCTCCATACGGAACGCACCGGTGACCCTCCTGCAGCTTGCCTCGAGCACAGTCCCGGTAATGGCACCCACAGCCACGCCCGGCACCCGCGCACATGGCTGTGACACCACATGCGCGGAGCTCACGACGACACTGGCCAACCCGGTGTCGCCGCCCTCCCGGGATCTGCATAATGAGCAGCCAGAGCCCTCGCCCCGACAACCCGCAGACCCGAAAAGCCCCCTGTATGGCAGGGGGTACCACTCGCCCCCTCACGGGGCAGGCGGATAGGGCTGATGTTGCCACCAACCCGTTGCCGCCCCCATCCCGAGCGGGTTCGGCCTCGCTCCGAACCCACTCAGCGGCCGGTGTCCTGCCGCCAGTTGTAATTTTTTAAAGAGGTTTTCTTCCTCCTACAACCCAGCTAAGGGCTCGTCGCATCACACAGGTGTGCTCAGCAACTTGCCCTTCCACTCGGCTGCGTTGAGCGGGACCGGCTCGCACCGACCCCACTCAGCAGCTTCTTCCTCCAGACATACGGGACGGGCACAAGGCTTGGCCGGCCTGCCGATGGGCATGACCGACCACCAACCGACCGCCACCAAGATGCCCAGTCCCAACGTCGGAGGTTTCCGCCACCAGAAGTAATTTTTTAAAGAGGTTTTCTTCCTCATGCAGCCCACAGGCTCGTTCTAGAAGCACAACCCTTGCGGGTGCGCCGCACGACTCGCCTTTCATTGGGCCGCTAGAAGGGGACCGGCCTCGCTCCGTTCCCCCTCAGCAGCTTCTTCCCCCAGACAGTTAAGAGACTGGTGGCAAGGCAAGTCAGTCGACCTTGACCTGGCCTGAAGGTCCACCACGACCGAGTCACCAAGCCACCCACATCCCAAAACCATCGGAGGACGTCCGCCAGGGTAATTTTTTAGAGAGGTTGTCTTCCTCGCAGCCCGGGTGGCCATAAGGCCAGCCTAGGCCCTCAGTTCCTCAAGGCCCTAGGGACCCTTCGGAGTTCCGAGCTCGGGACGCTGGCACGGAAGAACCCACTCCCGATGCCTACTCGGCGGCCGTGAGGAAGCACGCCAAGCACGTCCCAGCCTCATCCACTGCGCCCTCTGCTATTCAGAGGGACGCGCGGAGATGCTACCCCCCCTGTCAGACCATTGGTTATCCGACAATAAGATCCCGGGATGAGAGAAGTTATTGTCGGACTTAACAGGGCACACCGTCCCTCAGCTGCCGTTCCCCCCGGATCCCCCAAAGAGTAGCAGCTCGATGGGGAGGGATGGATCCAAAAGGGACAAGCAACTTTGGGCTCGCGTGAAGGTTGTCTGACCTGGTGCCCCAGAAAAAAAAAAAAAAAAAAAAAAAAAGTACCTAAACTAACTGCGTGTTGGTTGAGTTGCGCATCCTGACAAAAAACACATACTTACCTACCTAAAAATCATAACACACTTGACGCTTTTTTATTATGCTGCTACATTTTATAAATGCCAATTGCAAGGATTGAACCACACAAAGCAAGATAACTTACTTATAATAATATTAGAATAGGATGTTTGCCTTAAGTCAGTCAATTTTTGATTGATCGATCATTGACGCAACTGACGACTGACGTCGGTGGCTGACGTCAGTCGTTGACTCAATTTAACACAATGTTTACGAGTTCTTTACCCTGTAACTATATAGCGCTGTAACAAGAGGAAAAAATTACTGGGTGCTTTGTCTGCTGCTCTGATATTTTTAGAACTTCACAACAAACAAGTTTTAAAATGGTTTCTCTTGATTAGGTGATGCCTCATAAATAGGAAACTAAAAATTACCTATACTTATCTCTTCCATCCATCTGACTCTTAGCTAGTTCCCCAAAATTTAATTTATTTGATAAAATCTAGTTCCCCAAAAAGCCTATGCCTGAAAGTTGTGCCTTTTTTTTCGCGCGGCCATCAACCAAACATTGAAATATAAATAGGAGTATAACAACCAATATTTGTGAGAACAGTATACTTACATCTACACTCAGCCAGGACCGAGTTATACAGGTGATTTTTTCAAGAGTACCTCTGAGGCCAAATCTGAAACTATTAGAAATAGCGAAAAACACTCAAAGGAGTCTCGTAACCGATTTTGATAAAAGTAAAACTGCGTATTAGATTTTAGACAAACTTTTTGTTTTATTCTACCATCCGATAGTGTCACTACACTAATATTATAAGTAGACTCATAATTACACTTGGGGATCTCTAAAATTTTTATAATGCATCCATGCTTTATTGAATTCTCCTTGAACCAATTCCACTTGTAGATAGGTACCTATCTCAAAAATTGGACCCAGATTTGCAATTAAGAGGTTTCCGTTCCGAGTCGCAAAAAATGCAATTTTTGGAATTAATTAATGCATGTGTAAGTATTTTCATTATAGGTAATTCACGAATTGCACAATTCAATTGAAAAGTGCGAAATGCCAAAAGCAGTTCATTTAATTTGTTTATTGAATGGAAAGCTACGGTTCAACTGACGCGTAATTAATAATTTTACAATTAAATTAAGGTTAATAAAAATTGTCTCTATCAAAATATTTACTTATCTCAAATAATTATTAATCTATGGCTCATTCAATTAATTTATTTTCAAAGTACCTAGGTTTACTGCCAATTTTACATTACGATGAAAAGATAAAAACTTAACACATTGTGAGATAAAGGTAGGTATACCAAGAGAACAAAACCTATGAAATAACTTCACCGCAATCCACAAAGAAATATGAAACCAATACCTACCTTCACATCAATGATGCGCCATTCTTCGAAAGTATTCCCATTAAATCCATATTCGATCCCACAGAGTCCGGGAATGAAATATCTTCCGAAATAACTTAACCCTATAATTGGCACCGTGCACTGAGAGATACGTTAAACTTTAGAATCGTTTTACGGCTATAGGGAATTTAATTGTCAAAAATAAACTTTTCTAAATGTTAGATATTTTTATAGTCTATTGGTAAAAAAATAGTGTCAGGTTGCTGGCACCTTCAAATTGTCAGTAGATTGCAAGATAACAGATTGGGTGCATGCGTCAATTTCTCGCATCGTAAAAAAACAAGATTTATGCTAAAACTTCGTTGTAATTTTTTCAAAAAAGTTTTATATCTAAAAGATAGTAAGTTTTTCTGTACCAAAAAGCTGTTTTTCATCTGAAAACATTTTCAGTTTGCATGCTATAAACATGTTTTTGTGGTAGTATCTACAGGTGCACATTGCCAGCTTGCCTACAAATTTGAGTTTTATTGTTTGGTGTCTGTGTGGATACACTGCCAGATATGTATTGAAATTGAAAACCAATTATTAGTAGTAATTTTTACTGATGGTAGTGGGTAATTTTGAATTTTTTGTAACTTTTATTATGGGAATTACTGTTTGGATAACAATCATCATTATCATTTCAGTCTCACTATCAGAACGAATTCCACTACTGAACATAGCCACCCTCAAATAATGCCAATGACCGGTCAATGGCCGGTCAATGACCCGCCAATGCCTACTAATTATTCTTATAATAATAGGCTTATACTTAAATGAGATTAGGACCGGGATGATGTTGAAAAAACAGAGAAAATGAAGATAATAAATCATCATAATGATAATATCACTACCACTGCTTTGCGAACTCAACACGGATAGCAGCTTGGCATCTCCCTCCAGCATTAGGTACCATCCTCGCAGGAAAATTTAAATATTTTCGATTCGTATAAGAATGATGAATGTGGTTCTGGAGTCAACTTTATTGCAAACCTTTCAGTCTTCGTCAGTGAATGAGGGGGACAAAGTAATTACCACCACCTACGTACAACTGCAACATCAGAAGAGCTGCAGGTGCGTTATTGGCTTTAGAAGTAGGAGTAGGCTCTTTTCTTGAAGGCCTCTAAGTCTTATCAGTCCGGAAATACCACCGGCAACAGCTGTTTCTACATGGCTGTTGTGTGAGGCAGACATCGGCACGTAAACCACACAGCTGTGGACTTCCAACCATCCACATGATGCGGATGGTATGTGTATTGCTGTCACTGTGTGCGATGGTGGAAATCAGCAGCTGGAATTAATTTAAACAATTCCTCTGAGTTTTTCGCATTGTATTATGTAATGCATAATGCAAAGGGTTGCAAGGTCTTTGCAGAGCCAATGACTAAAACCTATCGAAAATGATTTGTGCGTTGACGTTGTTGCGTTGAGTGACTTTTCGTTGTAATACGATGAAAAGGAGCTGGTATTGAGGTGTCCCGGCCCAAAGATGAGAACAGTATTCCATGTGTGGCCGCACTTGTACCTTATACCTCAAAACTAGGATCTATGACAAAGGGAAAGTGGTCTCCACGTGTAGTACATCAATGTTGCTGTTGGATAAATTGTAACTATCATCTCTTGCGCCATCACTTCGAACCATACCTTCTATTGAACCATATTGCAGCTGATTCGTCAATTAGATTGTCATTAGATCACCAAAGAAGAAGACTTAAGACTGAGCTGAAAAACAAATCTCGACCTATTAGTAGTAGATAGTTTAAAGAGAGGTGCTAGGTATGGGTTTATTATGGTTTATTATTATGATTTGGGTTTTGTGAATTATAAGGAATGGTTTTTGTCCAACATTTCAGTATTAACTACAATTTTCCATTTAAAATTATGATTTTGTTTAGATTTTATTGAGGGGTCCAGACTTGGCAGTGTGTCCTCTAGGATACTATATTTTTTACCTTGAAAATACGGCAAACTTGGCAATGTGTCCCATGGGATACTATTAATAAAAGCGAAATTATAACAATAAGATTTTTTTTAATTACTAAATCCTGTTTTATATACCCCTAGGAACACACTTAACTGAAAAAAATATAATATTTCATGTTTTATTTTTCTTGCCAAGTATAGGGTTAAATAACCTAATCTCCGCACTTATTGAGTATCGAAAAGGTAAAAAGGCGGGAACAAACAAAATGCCATTGTGGAAATAAAATGGTCGCCGTATATTTGCCGTTTTCATTCATATTTTGCCCGTTCCAACGATTTGAACGTGGAACGTGGTTTCTTTTTTCGCGGCAATTTGGGCGGCATTCGGCGTGGACTTTTTGCGGCCAGTTTTAATCGGTGTTGCCATTTCAAAGGGAGCTTTTCATTTGCCTGACGTTTATGTCGTTTTTGTGTAATTTAGCCGTTTTGTACAACGTAAACCCACCCCACATGAAGCGTTGTTAGCAGTTATTTTTATGACGCTTGCTTGCATGCAGATATTTGTTTATTACAACAGCCGTGTCGGTCGCAGGTATGTGGGCATGGCCGGGTGCTCGAACGAGCTACGCTGATAAAATATTTGCAGCATTTTATTTCAGGCAAAACAAATCCCAGAAATTCACTTTTATATTTAACATTTTTTTCCTTCTTTGCAGATTCCATTGAACGCAAAAATGGTGGGATGACGTGAAAGCGATGCTGCTGCAGCAGGCGTCTTCGTCGCCTGGTCCCAGCGGCACGGCCAGTCCTAAGATACCCCAGAGCCCTAGACCCAACCTCAGTCCCTGCTTCGGCCCCAGACTTACTGGTAGTCCAAGTTTGAGCGATGGCGCGTCAAGTTCGAACAGCCCCAGGTTGGGCGCCAGTCCGAAGTATGGAAGCCCGAGATTGGGGACTGGAAGCCCTAAACTGGGGAAGTCGGCGGTGGAAGATGAAGCGGCGCTGGAGAGGGTTCAAACAGAGCTGAAGGAAGGATGGACGGTGCACACGGGGAGGGATAGCAGACTGTATTATTGCAAGTAAGTTATTTTTATCTTGTCTTAGCCGAGCTATTTTTGCAAACTAGATATTCTTTTAAAAAGCAAAATATCAGGCGAATAAAAGTGCTTTTTTGTATTTTCATCCAAGAAAATGCAGCAAAAAATATTATTTTACTTTCATAATAGAAACGAGAATAATCAGTGGCTTGCTCCGAACTGAGATCTCGCAAGGTCGGCGTTTTATAGAAGTAGATAGGTACCTACTTTACTTGGTTTTTAGTGGCTACTGTGATTTATGTTGTCAGAAGTAGGTAGATATAATGTAAATAATAATAAATTTTCCCAATAAATAAATAAATAAATAATAACTTTATTGAGGACACAATTTCACAATATAATCTAATCTAATGTAGACTGTTTTTCGAATTACAATGTCCTACAATCGGCGGTATTATCGCTTGTGGCGATTTCTTCCAGACAACCGTAAAACTATACTAAATACTAAAGTTAGATGGGGTGTCAAACAACATAGAATGATGTCCAGCGCGTTTGGTATTCAACTATTCACCAGCCCCCGAACTAGTTAAGTAAGATTTTGCTTATTACACACAAATGTTGTCTAATGAATCTACAGATCCAGCATCAACGGCAAAATGTGTGATTCCACTTTGTACGTACGACTTGTATAGAACTTCCTCATCGGAACCGTACCTACCTCTCTTCGTATCCATTGTTACCTGCCAAATAGCTTCGGTACAAGGTATTTCAATGCTAGAGGTCATTCCCGTCGCGACGCGGCATCTTATCCATCTTGTTTTCTATAAGAGAGCATAAAACATTCAAATATCAGTCTTACGCTTCCTCTGTCATTTTATAGCTCGCTTGGCTCACTCAATCAATAAATTACGTAGTTATCTTTCGGTAAACACTTGGAATTGAATGTTTAATTGAACAGTGTCTCAGTAAGCCTCATGATAATTATTGGATCATGTTAAACAAAGCTGTTAATGCGGTAATGTGCGTAATGATGGTAAATACATACTCGAAGCTTCTTAATTGTTTGCTGCTGTCGGTAGCTAGGGCTTTTGATGGTGATAATACGAGTAGTTAGATGAATCTAAATATTTCAGAATGATTAATTGGTTATAAAATTATAGCTAATAGGATAATATTTTTTTATGTTGAATGAAAAATGGTGAGTGCTAAGAATGACGACTGACAGAGGGAAATGGCAGAGGAAGACATATTGTGTCGAAAACACAAAGTTGACACAAGGGCAGTAAGAAGAAAAAAAAATCAAATAATTTATATGGTAGGTAAGTATTATTATTTGTCTATTCTATGCCACAAATATTGCAAAAGATGATCATCCTTCACCCACGTCCTATAGCAAAGAAAAGTAGCTAAAAAAAAGAAAACAGACAAAAAATCACATTTAAAAAGAATTCAACTGTTCGTGTCCAAGGAATTTCGCTTTTAACCATTGTTTCTGAAATAAAGCTCGATACCCAAGATCAATCACATCGGCCTCCGTCGCAAAAGCAAATGAAAAAGATTTTTCTTCGACAAATCGTTTACCATTGATCAACCGAGTTCAATATTGACTCGCCTCCCCTCATTCCATCACTTTCTAAGGATATTTATTACTGGCAACATTTTTATAGCACCTTCACCCTTAAAACGAGCTTTGTCGACAACGATATACTGGCATTGTAATAAATTTCGTGCAGAATATAAAAATGATAAATACTTACGTAGTTTTTGTAACCCTCACTGATACAAAGTTAGCGAGCTTGTATGAAGAATGTAATGAGTGAATGATAAGAGAAGAGGTGTGTCACGATCACAACAAGCGGAAATCCTCTGCAGACGATTCTGCCTACACATATGGGAACATGGCGTGATTTTGTGTATGAAATCTCGCTAAAACAAAGCCATAAACCAAAACGAATAGTTTTACCCCATAAATGTCAATTTGAACTAGAATGTTGCCATACCAAAATCGTTTCCCGCGTAAAAAAACACAGTATGCGTCTATGTCTGTCGCGCTTTTTATACCTAGTCTCCGTCATTGTTTGCTTGGCATTGCGTTGATTATAATGAAAAGCCCGGCATCTGTTGCAAACGCGACAATAGAGGACAAACTGCGGCTTCGCTCGTTCGGAACATTCGCGCTGACGTCAATATTTTCCCGCCATTGTCTGACGAGGGCTGTCACTGTATCGTTTTAATTAAAAGGCGTCCCGGTGATGTCGGGAATTAATTTTGTATTTACATAAATTTAATAAAATATTGTCTCTTCATTTTTGTATTAAATTTTAAATTAAAACAAATTATTCGAAATTGTTTTTTACTTACTCATTTGTTAAATTAAAAGTCTACATAATTACCTACTTTATTTGCAACTTTACGACATCTTCGTGCGGTTAAAAAGATACAGTGTATCAGCTCGATTCAACGCTTATCGAAAGTTTCTGGGTAAATATTAAATTAGATTTAGGTAAGTACATAATTATTAATTTCGGTTAATTATTTTGACCTAGCAACCCTGAATCCAACATGGCGGCACATCACTCACTATTCCCGCCTTCATTACACGGATTGAACCGAGACAATGTAGAGATATCCGCTTGTAAATTACACTCGGATCCGCACCCATGCCACAGAATAAATGAGTACTTCACTCACCGGCTGTTACTGTGGCACGTTGTGGGAATTACAGAACTTTAAGTTTTCTATGCAAAACTTCCTGCATTCGGTGATTTCTGGCGAATCTTTAATTAGACTTGCAAATTCTGTGACTGTAACTGTAAATGTTTAAAATGTCAAACTTTGTTTCAGCAGAATTGAGAGAAAAATGTCGTGTGAAGGTAATAATAAAACGGTCTGAGACAATGTTTCCAATTTGCCATAACAACAGCCGGGTACTATACATAGGTATTTCTATTTGACAACTATATTACGTTCCCTTCGATAATCGTAAATATTGCTGGTTTCTATTCTCTTCGAAAAGTAAAATATTATAAGTTAACTTTAATTTTAATCTCATGCATAGTATTCTACGTATCCTGGTAAAACAGGTGCTGACAAAATATTTAGAAAATAAACAAAACGGCAAGCCATTCCAATTCCATAAAACACCTGTACAAAACTTTCAACTTCAATAACACTGCAAGAACAAATTAATTACCAAAGTTTGTGCGCCGCCTACTTCGCGCCACCTACCTCGCCTTGAGATAATTTATATTCCGATTTTGAGAATGAACATTATTTTGGGAAAATTAACAGGCTCTTTGTGGCAACATACAACAGGCAACACTGAGCAGAGATTTGGAGGAAATTAACTAACATGGAACTAATTTGTGTTTCGTTCCCGGAAGCTTTACCTATTCATGGAAAACTAAAGACGTTTTGATGATTCGATATGGAAAATTATTTTGTTGGTGTCATCTTCGCCGCTTGGTTTAACTTAAATTAAAAGTTATGGAAAAAATAAGCTTATAAAAAAAATATGATGCGAATGCGATTATCGCCTAGCTAGAGAGTATTGCCTACGATACCTACTCGCACTCGCCCGTTTTGGGACGACAAACTCAAACTAATATAAACGGCGCATAATAAATTCATCTTGTCAAAATTCGAACAGTTGGAAATTTCGAAAATGGTATTAACTCATCGCATCGGTAGTAGCCGGTGAGTGACGTAACTCATTCGGATGCAAATTTGAACGTGTTAGCCGGATTTCAATTTTATATGTATAACCTAGTAGATAGGTAGGTACCTAATGAATTTAAATCGAGCAATGTTACTCTTCTTCAACTCCCGAAATGAAGAGGCTGCACCCCTGCCGGACGCCGGTATATCAAATTATCAAATTATCAATGACAATATCTTCAAAGCATCTTATTATAAGTACCTACCGAAACAACGTGGAAAACATCTACCGTATATCAGTCGTGACTTCGTGAGCCTCTTTTTTTTTAATAAATTGAAATCCTTATGTTTAATCTCGTAATAAAATTTATTTGACTATTTTGCCAAGATTCTTAATTAGTAAAAAAAAAAAAAAAACGGAATGCTTTTTAATTTAGGTACCTACTAGGTATTCTTATGATGCCTGAAATAAAGTTTTATAAGTATTTTAAATTATTTATTTATTACTTACTTACCTACTTATTATAAATTTCAGGAACATTACCTACCTATTCGTGACCTAGTGCGATGTGGCTTAAAATCGACAGTCCCTGAGTTCTTTGAATGAACTTAATTTGTCGAAATAAAGGAAGCCTTAATAAGAGTTTTTCTTTTCCCGTTATAATAAGTATCCCTCGGAAAACACAAACACGAGGGGGAGCTCCTCCAATGTTAATTAAATTAGTTACAGAGTAAGAAAATAAATAGAGTTAATTAATGTTTGCCTTGTAGTTTATAAGAATTCCCTGAAAAGTTGGGAACGTTATTTTGCGTTGGGCACATTAAAAAATAAAAAAATTGAAAAATTGTGTTGCGTGCGCATTTTGTAAGTTTGAGAGGAGAATAATCTCTGGACCACTGTATCTTTTTGAAAAAAAAATATTTCGGCCTTTTAGCTGATCTCAGAATATTCACAACATGAATAACAAAAAAGCTATAAGTAAGTACTTACAAGCTATAAGCTCGTCACTCAATGGGTGCCAGAAGACAGTCGGAGACGACGTGGCAGACCCAAGAAAAGATGGCGAGACGATCTGGATGCGTTCGAGCCAGACTGGCAAACGGTGGCCTTGGAGCGTGATGTGTGAAAGTTGAAGGGGGAGACCTTTGCCCAGCAGTGGAACATGATAGGTTGACTAAAAAAAAAAAGGGCTTAAAGTACTTACTTACTTACAAACTTTGTGATTCTTCATGGTTTGGTCGTGGAAAAACTTTAATAAAATCACCCTAGTTCTTAAACAATTCATAGTCTCAGCGATTTATTCAATAATGTCTGTCGAATTTAGCTTCGACTATCATGATAGCCCAAGTTTATTTGTATGTAGGCTTTTATTAGATTATTCAAAGGGATGATAAGATTTTTAAACAGAATGTTATTATGACGGACTAAGGTTTCTGGAAACTGAAGTTTAGCAAGCATTGCAAGCCATGCTTGTAATGTTCTGTTTAATAAAGTCAACATGCTGTCTCGATTTGCTTATTAAATTGTTGACTAGCTGTAAACAACATTGTTAAAAGTTAATAAATAAAACTGGGTTCCTTTCTCTATCTCTAAGTAGTATTTTATAATACTCACGTACCTAAAGTTATTGTCGATAATGTATAGAGAAATAAATAAATTTTATATATTTGCCGACCAAATACATTAACTGACCAAAACCTAAATGTTTTGCCTTCATAATTACTCCCGTAAAATTACCTATTATTATCGTCGATATTTATGAATAGAGAAATAACTAAACTTAATAAAAGTACCTTTTTGCCGACAAAATACATTTTTTACTGAACAAAACCTAAATATTTTGCTGACTGTTCAAAAACACCCTTTCAACCGATAAATCGACGCTCATCTCTACTTCCGTATAATAACCGTATCGACCTTTGAACAATTTGTGCCAAGTTGAGCGTTAGGCACAAAACTATTCTCAAATCCTCATCAATATGTCATCCCACGTCAGCTCCCACGGTTTACGCAATAACTCCTTCAGAAGACTCAACTACATGCTCGTAAATCAAAAACTTGATAGTATGAAAGCTTCTACGCATGAACTATTTCCAATGTCACGCGATTTTTTCTTAGATACAAGAAAAGATTAGATTGATAATAATTCATTAGTAATAAGGTAGTTATTTATAGAGAAATTAAAGGCTTTTTATTAATTTATTTATTTATTACAAGAAAAAATTAAGGATTGCTCCATCCTGTATACTCGTAGAGATTTTATATATTGGGCTAGATAATATTCTTAAGCTTTGAATTCGACTGCCGCAGAACCGGAGGAAGTGGCGGTATTGTAATTAGGAGGTATATACCCAGCAGAGGATGGGCTGAAATAGATAGAAAGAGAATATTGGCCGATAGAGATGAAGGCCTGAAAATGACCCTAATACTTTGAATTGGTGGTGTTGTTAAAAAATACTCGTTTTAATGGGGAACAATCACTCACAAAAGACTCAAATAAACTCAACTAACTCAAAAGTAAAACTCATAAAATATAGAAAATACGTCTTAAACTCAATCTAGGTTTAGTCTTAAACTAAGACGTTTGGAAAATCCCTTATTCTTAACTCAAAAGTTTTGGCATTAAGACTTAAGAGTTTTCCAAACTTGATTAAGTAATCACCCTGCTTTATTAAAATATTTGTTAAAAAAAATTACACCAAATAATATAGGTACGGATGTCAACTATGATTAGAATTAAATTACCTGATTAATTATGTTGAATGAATTACGTAACTTTGTTAGCTATAATTTTATTTTAATGAATTTGACTTCACAGCTCCTGATTCTCGTTCTCATTGATTCGCTCGATCGCGTGTGAAATTTATGATTGAAAATTACTGAAACCATTAATTTGAATATGTAATTAATTTCTTTTTTCCATAAACAAACAATCGTTGTTTACTTCACGTCTAGAATACTTAATTATCTGTCGTTAGAAAACAATCTAGTTGACTAATTGAATTTTGATTAAGAAGCATACCCTAGCTTGTGCAATACTTGTGCTATTTTAAGTTTATTTTTACATAAACCATTTCTAATCGCATATTCCTTGAAGGCTGGATATTGGCCACCAAAGAATCTGATATCAAGACAGTATCAGCATTCCCGATTTGAAACCCGCGCCGTATTAGATAATGGAAACGCGCCCGTTGACAGATGTGGGTCGCCGGAGCAATATCGATAGTGAAATGAAAAGATGTTGTAAGCTTGTGGGCTATTGTACCATTTGCTACCAATACACTTTGATGTTCCCGATATTTCGGCTATTTTGTACCGACACGTGAATATTTTGTCGGATATAGAGGAATTGGAAACGCGATTTAGCAAAGCTTAGTAACTTTTTGTGTTATTTGTGAAGAAGTGATATGGGATTACGAAATCCTAGTTGAAATATAACCTGACGGTTCTCTGTCTCGTGTCACTTTCGCACGCTCCTACAAACCTGTCGGTCTCGGTCTCCTGTCTCGGTCTGGAGCCGAACCACCACCATTAGATACAACCAGGAACATAACTGTCACGAAATTTTGAACTTTATTTCTAGCACAGGCGGTTCAACTTTCTCTGCATCAGTTATTAAATGTTGTTAAAACTGCTCCATTTATTTCAGGATTGATTGGAACAGAATTCTGATTTCTCATCAGATTGGAAGGCTCTTAATTATTCAGGCGCTTGAAATCGCTGACGTTATTGTGACCCGCGCTATCTATAGCCCGCACTCCAGTGGCGAACTTTGGGCTATTCATTCGAAGCTCTCGGACTATAGCCTCAGAATATTCTGTGCTATAGCTGTGTTTTGGTTTTTCTGAAGTTGGAGACCGTCTAATGATTGATGTCAATTATTTCTTGCACATTGGATACTTGAAATGGCAATTGCTTGTGAAATGATCACGTGGAGTCTTAAACCTCGTCCGCATTGGGCACCAGTCGCTAAATCATCTATTCGTCCTCAATACGACATCTATACGACATCTTTACTACCTCTATCTATACGACAACTATACGTGTCGTGTATCTTTATTTAAGTAGGTATCTGAAATTCGTCATTCAGATAGTTTATTTTAAACGTTTTAGGTTATCATCTTAATTACAAACATCATAAAACTGTCTCCGCTTTTTAGAAAGCCGTAGTATCTGTCTGCGTTCTGCTTTACAAATAACTTGGACCTTTGCCTCCAAATGGAATGTGTGCGAAGTTTGAGTGGGTGCTCGATGCGTCACTCATAAACTTACATAGTTAGGTACAACGTAGACCTATACCGATAATCTACTTATAGATTTCTATACTACATTATACAGAGGAAATGTTTGTAAGTAGCAGAAATTATTTCACGTGTGGAAAGCTATAAGTGCAGTAATTCTGAGTGACATTAGCGGCTTTTACACGGTAGAGTTTTAACCGCGCATCTGTAGGCCTAACATGTGCAACGTCGAGAGTCGAGAAAAGAGACTTCTAGATCGGTTAAACTGCTCTTACGTATGCGTTAGAGCAGTTCGACCGATCGAGATATCTCTCTCTCCCTACAGCCGACGCTCCGCGCGCGCTCGCTATTCTAGGCAACGAATCATTCTACAGCGACACCTCAATGAGAGCAAGCCCCTTCACCCCCTTCGAAATCTGTATGATCGCAAAAAATAATATCGCGCCAAAAACTAGCACCGATCTATACGGTCTGTCGGCTAAATTGCTAAAGTCAGCGATAGGACCCCTAGCGGGCATTTTATGCCATACATTTAATGGGTGCATCCGCGAGGGCATCTACCCCTTAGCACTAAAGAAAGTCAAAATAAGCCCTCTTTACAAGGGGAAAGGGAAAAGGGAGGATATAAAGTCATATCGTCCTATCTCGCTCGTTCCAGCGATAAGCAAAATATTCGAGGTAGGCATCAACATCAGACTTCTCGCGTTCATAGGGAGTCGCGACGTGTTGAGCAACAGACAGTATGCATATCGTGCGGGACGCGCGACCATAGACCTGGTTCGCGAGGTAGTATGGCGCGTTCTGAGCGCGCGGGAGGCAGGCCAGCACGTTGCGTTGTTATGCTGCGATCTCTCACGCGCGTTCGACACCGCCAACCACGGCCTTATCACAGACAAGCTGAGCCACTACGGCGTGCGGGGACCAACACTATCCTTGATCACATCCTTCATGTCAAAGAGAACGCAAGTAGTAGTAGGGGACGGGGGACGGGAGGTCTCTGCAGAACTGGAAAACATCATGGGGGTTCCTCAAGGCTCTTGTCTATCTAACACCCTTTTTAGTCTGCTGCTAAACGATCTACCAGGTTCCATCGATAAAGCAGACATATATATGTACGCAGATGATGTGGCCGCAGTGATCACTGCTCCCTCGCGCGCACAACTGCAACATAACTTAAACGCTGTGGTATATGACTTTGAGTGTTGGTTTAAATCGAATGGGCTTGCTCTAAATAGGGAAAAAACGTGTTTCCTTGCTTTCAGCCTGAACGGAAATGCGTCGCAGTCGTTTACGATTGGTTCAAGCGGCGGCGGCGCCGGCGCCGCGATAACACAAGTCGCTAGTACAAAACTACTAGGATTCCAAATTGATAGCGCTCTCGTATGGGACGCGCACATTGATGGTCTGTGTGGTAGGTTGGGTCGCGCGTGCTTCGCGCTACGCCGGCTTGCGATGACCGCGTCCCGTACCGTAGTGCGCTCGTGCTACTTTGCGACAGTCCACAGCGCCCTCATATACGGATTGGAGCTCTGGGGTCTGGCCGCGGACTGGCACAGAGCGTTCGTGATGCAGAAACGGGCAGTGCGTGCGATCGTTGGGGCTCGTGACGACGTCTCATGTAGAAACCTGTTCAAGGAGTTGAAGATCCTCCCCCTGCCGTGCGAACTAGCCTACCAAATTGCCCTTTTTACCCACACAAATCTGCATAAGTTCCAGCGGAGGGGTACCAATCCAACGCGAGCGATGCGGAGTAACAAACATAAAGATCGCCTTGTCGTACCTACACACAGACTAGCTAAGTCCGAAAGATCCGTATATATAGTAGGTCCCTGTGTATACAATAAATTACCCGACACGATACGGAATGCACCTTCCATCGGCTCCTTCAAGTCACGGCTAAAAAAGTGGCTAATGGACTGTTCATTTTATGAATTAGATGAACTCATAGATCTACCTGATAAAATTATCTAAATTAATATCTACATAATAGATATCTTATTAAAATAATCTAATATAATCATAATTATTGTGTGAAACCTTAAACTTATGACTTGTAACTATGGAGTTATTAATAAATGTATTGTATTGTATTGTATTGATGTTGCACATGTTAGGCCGGCTGGACTGCGTTCCGAACCGCGGATAAATCAGCAGGCCTAACATGTGCATCATCGACAGTCGAGAAACCAGGTTTCTCGATCGGTTAAACTGCTCTAACGTATGTGTTAGAGCGGTTCAACCGATCGAGATATCTCTCTCGATGTTGCACATGTTAGGCCGGCTGTGCAGTTTTAACCGCGGATAAAACTGTCGTGCTAATTACTGTCACAGTTTAGACTGGCGCGTGGTACGATTATGAACGGTGATGCGTGCAAAAAACTCTCACAAAAACTGTCTGTCGACATGCCAGATCGAACTGTCAGGCCTCGCGCATCTATCTACACGTAAGGTTTTGGAGCGAAGGATGGAATGGCGCGTGCTATTTCCCGCGGTTAAACTTTACGTGTAAAAGCCTCTATTGGCGGTATAGGTCGCGTCATGTAAGGGTGTGTGTTTTGTCTCATGTTTGCGCATGGGTTACCTATTCACAAACATGAGACAAACGCACCCTCTCCACTTTCTTCCAGCGTTTTTTTTACAAGACGCGACCTCTACCTGTGCCTCTACCACGTGAGCAAAGCTGTGGGCGGGCAGCTAGTATTATTTGTAATAAAATGATTAATTGTGACTTTCTCTTACATTAACGAGTGCTTTGTTTTATGTGATTTATTATTATTAGACATTGATGAATTTTAATACACCTACACCTGTGGCCATAATTTACGTCTAGATTTTATTACGAAATGGTGAATTATGACTTTGTTATAATAATAGGTAATTACTATTCTTGTGATTCGTGAGCCTATTTTCATACCATGGTTATCAAAAAATAAAAGGCTTTTTAAATGTCTGACAGTAATCTCTCCCCTGGGCCTACCTTCCTGTTCCAATTCAGTAAGGGCACTAAATCGATGACCTTCATCGATTCTCCAGGGAAATTCGATCTATGAATTAAATTAACAGTAAGTACTTGTTTAGAAACACGAATAGGAAGAATCGCGTTTGC
This sequence comes from Camptogramma bilineatum, assembly GCA_958496255.1. Classification (NCBI taxonomy): domain Eukaryota; kingdom Metazoa; phylum Arthropoda; class Insecta; order Lepidoptera; family Geometridae; genus Camptogramma; species Camptogramma bilineatum. The sequence goes on from OY292459.1 coordinate 15,880,067, forward strand.
GTTAAACTAATGGCTGTGTGGAATCACAAATGTAGTAGGTAAACTGCAATCGTGTTGAACCCATTTTGTATACTTATACAAAAAGTATGTCACCGAAAAGAGTGTTAGGCCCCAAACCGTGTTTGTTGCCCTGGTTCTTCACGGTCTTGGTCGCGAAGGAACAGGAGTAGAATCACCTAGCTCTTAGGACGATTCAAAGTGGTACACAAAGTGATCTTATTGAATAAATGAATTTGAGTTTGAGTTTGTGTAGAAACACGAAGAGGTAGAATCGCGTTTGCGTTAAAATAACGGCTGTGTGGAATCACGAATGTAGTAAACTGCAGTTGTGTTGAACCCATTTTGTGTAGGAACACGAATAGGAAGAATCGCATACTTAACTATTTTCTCTTTATTTTACAGAAAATTATATATTCGATAAGACAAACCATATTATTCGAATAGAACAAGCCGTTACTATATTGTGAACTTCTACATTACCCACACATTTATGATCAAGTTATATCAGAACGACACTTAAGTTGAGTCGTGTCTATTTGATCTCAGATATCTCTCTACCAACTGGCAAAATATTGATACTTGAGACAAGCTTAAGCATCTACTCGTATCATATATTATAAGCATCGGTACAGTTGTCACAATGGATCTAAGCATTCGTGATGTTTAAAGTTTAGAAAATTTTGTATAAAAAGTTGCACTGTGCCATGTGCATCGAAACTGCTAACTTCACGAATGCCAAGATCCGTTGGAAGAAGTGTATTTGATACTAGGTACATAATGTTCAGTACAATTTAATATTCCGTAGAGTTCAAGTTGTAAAGGTGGAAGCATTGGATTCGACTACAGGATCAGATAAAATTGAAAATGAGGATGCCTAAACTCAGCAGTGGGATGTATGTGGGCCGATTAGAAAGATGGAGTTAACAATTTCAAGATTTTAACTAAAGCGCCCATTCCATTATCCAATTTCCGGGATGCTAAGTTACTGTGCTAGCGCTCTGTCATGTTCTTTGGCCTAAGAATCGCGTATTGTGCATCCTACTCTATTACTGTGCTAACTGACTGAAGTTACAAGTTAGCAACAGTTAAATCAACACTCGCTCTTTGGCCTAAGAATTGCGTATTGTGTATCCTACTTTCTGCAATTGTGCGGACCTATATATTGTACAACTAGTCTATCTGACTGTAGTATGTGGTCTATTGTGCTTGTAGAGTTCAATGCACTCTAAGAAACAACAATTAGACGTCATGATGGCTTAACAATTAATCCCCCTCTCGACTTGCGTAATTGGCTCCATTGCGTAATTATATAATCGAGAAGTGCTTGTAGTCACCTGTCTAATCCACACACTGACATAATACAAACTGTTCCACGTACTAGACTCTAGTAGGTATGTAGAACAATTTGTAGTTCAGTCACTAGTAACTAGAGATACTTAGACTGAACTTGTACTAAGTAACTGTAATTAAGTCATCAGAGAGCGAAGCGAGCCTCGGAATGCTTTGAGTTAAAAAAACAACAGATTAAAAATTGAAAATCCACATAAGAATGGTAACCATGGAACAAGCTACAGATACCTATTTTCACACAGCTATTTAAGTTTTCTGTTTTCAGGCATTTTACTTTCATGATCTCTGCTCGTGGTGGACGAATCCGTTAGGTTAGGAAAGATGATTGCATGATCTCATCATGACCTCATCATGATCTGAAGCTATTTCGGGTCTGGATGTTGTGGTAGGTACCTACCTACCTACTTGTATGCGCTGCTGGTATGGTACATAATTAACTTAATGTTATTATATTTCACATAACAGTTTTGATTTGTTGCGTCGTTTTGTTTGATGAACCCAGCGAGAGAAGCGAGCCACAAAATGAGTTAGGCTGTTGGCACAAAACTGTCGACAGTAATGCTATTCTTAGCATACATAATCGATGAGTTCTATTATAAGAATGTGCAGGATCTAGCGACCATTTCTCTAGGGACAAAACTAATAATTCAGCTTTATGCTCGGGTAGCTTTCCACGATTTTTGGGAGAACCCTTTTCTACGTGACGTGCTCCACTGGTTCGTAACTTTGTTTCAAATTATATTTTTGCGAGCAATCAATCGCTGATTCACTCTACTAGCAAATATTAGGTCTTTACCTATGAAATTGCCGTTTTTTATGAAAAATTTTAACGTCATTTTTTTTCTATATTTTTTATTTCTATTAATCAAAGTAATCACCCATGCAATCGATAGATCTTTGCCAATGCCGTGGCAGTTTATTATGCCCTTCTTGAAGAAATCAGCTGGACAGGAGGCAACAAATTCTTCAAAGGCATTTTGTACTGCCTCTCGGGAATTCAATTTTTTTACCACCAAGAAGTTATCCAAATTCTGGAAAAAGTGGAAGTCTATAGGCGCAAGGTCTGGTGAGTACGGTAGATGACAGAGAGCTTCCAACCCTAGCTCTTGTAACTTGGAGACCGTCTACTATGCAGTATGAGGTCGCGCGTTGTCGTGCAGGAGCATCGGTGACGAGCGATTGATCAAAGATGATTGGAGATTGCAAGCTTCTCCACCATTGTGTTCAGTTATTCAAATTACACATTTGCAGTAATGCTTATCCCGTTTGTTAAAAAGCTGTGATGAACTCCACAATCGCCTTTAATTCGTCATTGTCAACCAAAGTTTTCGGATGAGTACGGGGTTCATTTTCAGGTCGAAATTTCCAGAATGGAAGCTGGCAAACCAATAACAGGTGATTCGTTCGTTTGTACTGTTCGCTCCGTAAACGTCGTTGATGTTGCGTGCCGCTTGTGGCGCGTTGCTGCCACGACGGGACTCATATTCCATAATTACTCGAATTTTTAACGTATCCACGATGACGAAAAAGATTCAAATGCGATGAAAACATAACGCTAATCAATAAACAAACAACTAATTTTGAAAGAAGAATCCCATGTTTTTAACATAACATTAATTTGAAATTTTAATTCGTAGCCAAACCACAAAATATTTTTATTTGAAATGACCAGTACCGAAAAACGGCAATTTCATAGGTAAAGACCTATTATTAGGACTGAAAATGTGACAAGCCCCTCGAAAATATCAGACATTCATTGCTCTTGACTTTTGAATAAAATACATGTCGGAGTTGGAGCCAAAAACAGGACCGTCAGGGGCGTAGCTATATCTTTGTTAAGGGGGGGGTCCAAAGGTTCCAAAATACAAAGAGCATTGTTAAGGGGGGGTCCAAGGGTTCCAAAATACAAAAATTGACTAGGTTTCCTCCGAACTCAATGGGCTAAGGGGCGGGTCCGGACCCCCTAAACCCCCCCTTATATACGTCCATGAGGACCGTTAATTGACTCGAGATACTCCGGTTAACCCTACTATGCGAATTAAAGCCATGAGCCGAGTTATACATCAAGTCAATATAGTTGCCTCTATCTGGAAACTGTGAAGCTTCCATCCAGCTTCCGTTAATAGGCCAGTCACTTCCATTTAGGGCTGATGGCGGTACGCGACAACAAACGCGTCGTCGTCCGTCACTGGTGACGCCATGGCTTCAACTGGCTGCACTATCAAGCAAACTTGCCGGTAAACTTGATCGCGTGTGTTCTATATGGACGAACTGCAAACTGGACGCCGCATCAAGTCCGCTGCAAACTTAACGGTGAACTTGATCGTGGGTGGCTGGCAGTAGAAGGATTGCAGTCAACTCCGCATCCAAACCGCACCGCTTCGCCTTTCCGCGTTCACTTGTTCCTTTACTTTTGGCTTGCGATGCGGCGATCCGATGACGATACGAAGTTGATGTAGTGAGCTGGTCCATAGAATTCTATACAAAGAATACCTAGGCGAGGCGGTGAGGTTCTGGTGCGGAGTAGACTGGTCAGCTACCTTAACTTCCTTAACTGTCTTTATCTGGCTCCGAGTCCAGCATACATAAATATTTACAAGATTTTATCTATAGATGCTCAACTGATTCAAGTCACTACTCACTACCAGTCGGAAGTGCTTAAAACGCTGGCTCTACCTCATTTAATGGCAAAGCTGATCCGTTCAGCCAAATATGTATAGTTTGACCAAAACCGCTGTACCGCGCCTTAGGTATGCGCGCGGCGAGACGGGGTAGAAATATCGGCCATCCGTAGTACTATATATTATCTATTCTATGCCATCAGTCTGCTGTCAACGCTTACTTTTCCTCACTTTTCCTCGGCCCCCACCTCGCCGCACTTCACAAGGAGCGGTACAGCGGTTTCGGCCAAACTATACCAGCTACTTCACGCTTTCGCTAGAATGGTCATTAGGCATTACAAATGATTAGATATCAAGTATCTATAAAACGATTTGAGTGGACAACCCAGAACGGCCCAATCGAAACTAATTGACGTTATCTAATCGGGAGGTAGCTGTCCGTTTTGGCCCACTTCAACGATCTTCCGTTTGTTCCTCGTTGGAAACTTGGATGGCTTTGATTATTATCTTTATCTCAATCTTAGCGTTAGGTACCTATTCCAGAAGGATTATGGGGGTTAAGATTGCCTATATTTGCAAAGTTTCCACTTGATGACTAAAGTCCAGTTTCAATATTTTGTCTATCTGCTAGATAAAGGCGATATTTGACATTACTTCTATCTAAGTAAGTAATACAAAAAAAAATAGCAAACATGAGCAAAGCCATAGGTATATTATTATAATTATAAAGTGTTGTAAAGGATATTGTAAATTTTTTATTTAAATTTTCCATGGTACAGTCAGCGTCATCAATCGGTATCCCCCTATTGATTTGAACAAAGACTCTTCATTTCAACCTTGGATTTCAGTCGGGTATCATATCAGCTATTTTTGTTTAGGAACTCGAGCGAAATAAGATATCCATAAGTAAGCAAGGATGTAAAAGTTTTTACAAAAGTTGAGATCAACGGCTTGCAAACCGACCTCTTACTAGGGGGATACCAATTAATGACGCTTTCTGTATCTACCTACAGTTTTACAGTTGCAAGCAGCGTGAAACCTAGCTGATATTATTATAATAAAATAGATACCTAGAGGTACCTACATGAATGAAATAGGTCAGTCAGTATTATGAAGCATCAATATTACTATCAACGGGATAATTACCATAATTATTGAGTAGATTATTGATTATTAAGAGTAATTATCCCGTTGAGAATAATATTGATGTTCTTCGTAACCATGAAGTTAGGTACTTATAATGAAGCATGTTTATAGATGTTTCACTCTAGATTCTAGAGTCTAGAACTATACGTGAAGGGTTAGGTTTGTAATGTGCTGCTAATACCAATATAAGCTTAATCTAATCCACCTTTACTAAGCTATTGGATACTGTGTGTGAATAATTGGTTAAAATTTTTAATTTAAACTTTTTCAAAAACATTAATTCACTGGTACCCTAATATGAGTATCTTTTTCTCAAGTGAAACATCCATAAATACATACCTAGGGATTCGATTCATGAAGCCGACATTAGACAATGCTCAATTTAGGGTGCGAACTGCTTGTTCATTCATAAATTAGCCCTCTGTCTCGCTCATTGGCCTAAGAATTGCGTATTGTGCTTCCTACTTTTACTGAGAACTGGTGCTAACTTCAGTCAGTTAGCATCGGTAAAAGAAGAATGGACAATACGCAATTCTTAGGCCAAAGAGCGAGACAGAGTACTTCTACAGAGGCTTGAGCCTTCAAACCAAAAGTACCTTATCACCACACCAGTGATCGGAATTAGGCGGGCTAAAATACCTAAAGTTCAATGAACAGAGGCAAAAAAGGGGAGACTTCCTTACTACAAGAATTTTATTTTTTATTGAAAGTTGGCACAATTTTCACAGTGAGTAAGTACCACATTTAAAATTAATTTTAATAATATTGTGAACTAATTCAAATAATTTTTCTATTTGAACGACGGAAAAAAGTTTTTTATCCTTATAATTTACATTTTAGTTTTTGTTATTAACTCAGGTAAAAAAATTATGTTAGATGTTACTAATTAATGTCCCGGAAACGGAAATAATTGGGTAGAAAAATATTTAGCCATAAGGCGTTTCCATTTCTCTGTTATTTTTCGAACTTTAGGTATTTTAGCCCGCCTCATTCCGATCACTGCTTATCACCCATGAAGCCTAGTCTCACAAACTCTATAGTCTCATACTTCTCTTATGTAGGTATATCGACTTTAATCAATTCACCACACGGTTCTTAGTGCACTCCAGTAATAGATGTACTGATGTACCTAACTAGGTTCGTATATCTAGGACCCGGCGTGGAGTGGCTTGTATTCATTAGCTGGCGGCCTGGACGATACACACGGGTTATGCTAGCGACGCAAATCGAATGCCCATAGTTTCTAAACCTTATTTTGCCCATCGCCCACTTTGCGAATATATTTTTTCAAGAGTCCCCCCTCCCCATATCTTAATGAGCCATCTCACTCAATGCCCCCTAATTTTCTCTGGGTCCTCTACTGCCCCCCTGAAAGTCTCAAACGCCCACAGGAGGGCGTTCTCGCCCACGTTGAGAACCTATGCTTCAGCCAATCTGTGTTTTTCTAACACGATGTCAAAGTTGATGGTACAGACCCTTTAGGTAGGTACACAATCCTTTGACACATAAGTACCTACCTACAGTAGTGTCAAAATATAGAATACGTAAACGCGAAATATATGTTTTATTCATACAATCATCATGGTGTCATACTATTTCACTAAACATAGCAGTAGAGATCGCGTCATGTAAAAAGAAAGCTGGAAGAAAGTAGAGGGGGTGTGTTTGTCTTATGTTTGCGAATAGGGAACCCATGCGCAAACATGAGATCAAACACACACCCTCCACTTTCTTCCAGCGTTCTTTTTACATGACGCGTAGCCGTACCATGAACTCTTAGAGCAATGTTAAAACAAGCTTGAAACATGACAACGAATGTCATTTCTAAAGGTTCAACCACACGCTGGCCCAGACACGCCGAGTGAACACGAGCGCCAACTTACATTGGTTTGCATAGACTCACCAAGCGTGTGGACGGTCGCACTCGCCTTGCGTCGACTCGCCTTTGCTCGCGCTGGCTTAGGCTGGCCCAGCGTGTGGTTGAGCCTTTAAGCAGTAGGACTGTTTTAAGCTTGTTTCAACATTGCTCTAAGAGTTCACGGTATGGCCCGCGACCTCTAACCAAGTTTTGATTTTGATAAAAGGATGACTACTTACAAACAGCTTCACTTCAGACTTATTCAAGTAAAATCTGACTTCATAATCACTCATATAAAACGTCTATTTCTGTTATATAACTTGTTATATTTTAACTATTTCTGTTTTCAAACTCCAATCGACAAACGAATGAATTATGCAGATAATCGAATAATGTGCGCGTCATCCGCCGCGATCGTGTGTGGCGCACTCGCGCCTTTAATCTAAAGGCTGGTTCAGACAGAATCAGTTGTCTGTAGAGCACGTGCCAATTACCTGTTTGTATAGGTTGACTTTATCAACAGGAAGTCAAAGTCAAAGTCAAAAGAATTTGTTACTTCACTTTGAAATTCCACTTCTATTCTCTCACATATAGAAAAATCAAGACAACGAACACGGTTTGGAACCTGGATTTCTTTTCAGTGATCTATATTATTATTATGTTCTAATATTTATAAGTTAAATAAAAAAAAAAAATAGCAATTCTTTTTCTTTTCTTTGGAAAACTCTATGGTTTCGAAAATAGTTATATAAAAGTACCCACGACACAATCAGTTGAGCATAGTAGTTGTGCCTTGGGTCCGGAAGGATATTATTATACAATACTCTTATTTAAAATAGTTTGTATATACTTAATATAAATACCTATAAAATACGTTTAAATACACGTGTAAGATGTCGGAAGCTTGTTCAAATACATTCGTCATTTTAACCGGTAATCTTGTCTGAACCAACCCTTGCCCCACCCCTTATCCACCCTTCTTATTACCTGTTACAGGTTCAAAAAGAATTTTCACAGTATTATAAATTCGATAAACTTTTAAAGGGCTCGTAAAAAGCAAATTGGTTCGTGGTTCGCTTCAAAATTGTTTTTAACAGTTTTCGTTTAGGAAAAGGTTGAGGCAATGAGACTGAGTTAAAGCAGCTATTTTCGTTGAAATTAGTTCATTAATTGTTATAAGTAGGTTAGGCACCTACTTACCAAAAATATCGCTGTAAAAAAAACTTTACGTAAGTAAGTAACTACTTACCTAATTGTTTTTTTTTTACATTCTTTAACACAAATGAATAAATGAACTTTGGTTACCTATTTGAAAAAATAATTTAAAAAAGGTAGGTAGGTACCTACTTACTTAAGTACCTAAGTAAGTAAGTAGGTAGGTACTTACTTATTTTTAAAGTTTTTCCTCACAAACAGGAAAAACTAAAATACTTTTTCCTGTGTCATTTTTGTATCGACTCGTAGACAGGACAAGGTTAGTTACGTCAGCAGGATATAAAAACTAACATTTATTTTAGGACAAATTTCATGAAAGACAACACTCATAAATATTACTGGAATTCAATAAAAATGTTGTCACGATAAGGCACTGGCGCGAAAAACCTCGAAGAATCTTAATAAAAACTCACCTGGTGCCATCGTCTCCCGCCAAAACCCTCTAATTTAATTTGGGCTTTTGCCCGTCCTGTGGTAACGAGAGATTGAATAATTTGCATTACGTTTAGCATTATTTTGCGTTTTACCTCGATGTTTATGAGATTTTCTTTTGGGGATATGATCCGGGAGAGTTTTAGGTGTTTCGAAATAAAACTGTTTTTTCTGTTTTACTATTTTTGCTAGGTTTTAATTTAATTTATTTCTTCAGACACTAAATTATCTTTCAAAGAAGACGACACACCTGTCTCTTGGCTACCCCTAATTTACAATGTCTTTAAAAACGTCTAGTAACAAAACTACAACAGCAAGTCGGCCTACTTAAACAAAACAAGTGAAGCGTTTAAGATAAGCGCACACTCCCCTCGCCACGTTCTTACTTACCGTGGCAATGTAGTGTGTGCTTAGCCTTATGTTTGTGTGCCAAACTTTGTACGGATGCCAAATAAATTGATGATTTGCATCGAACACTAGGCAATTGCGGGTTTAAAATGGCCGCTATTGCAGAATCGCAATAGTAATTTAACTATTTACCATCTCTTTTCATTGACTGAGCTGAGAGTGAAAAAAGACTGCATTATAGTTCATTTCATATTGTGATTCTGCTTTAGCGACCTTTTTAAGCCTAGGTAATCTCAGTTTCTCTGAAAGTTACCACGGTAATAAATAGTGACAGTGTAATAGTGATAGTCCAAATATTTCTTAAGCTCCCCTTAATTTGGTTGCCATTTATGAACCTATGATTATCTATGATTAAAACCGTTACTCTTTACAAAATACCACCCACTTCCATGTTGTCCTTTTCACTCATTAGAGAAACAATTCCTTGTCCTGCTCAGCGTTCTTGTTATTCGTCAGCGTTATTTGTTGTTATAGAAATAAAACATCGGGAATCGGAATTACTCACGTAGAAATATCGTCGATTTAATTACTGACAATGTTTCGTTTCATTACGGAGAGTCTTCAGGAACTCACGGTCTTCCAGGAGTTCCAATCTTCCGTGTGTTATTATTAAAATGGTATTTGCAACTCCTGAAAGTTTTGGAAGGGAAATGATTTATTTGTTTTGTTTCAGGTACGTATCTCTAGCAAAGCTTACACAAACCAGCGTACTATAGGTAAGTGAAGAGACGTTAAAGTTTGGCTTTGTGAGTTTGTATGTAAGTTTGAGCATAGATAACTCTAGATAGAGTTCTAGAGTTCTTTGGACACATTGCCAGAAAGACAGGAGACAATCTAGAAAAACTGATCACTGGCTCTGTGGAAGGAAGGAGGGGAAGAGGCCGCAGCCCAACACGATGGTCCGACCAGGTTCGGAAATCTCTTTCCATCCGTAGTTCAGCTTATATTGGTCGAATGTTCCGAATTATGCTTCCACCAACTTAGGCTGAACTACGATAATTGGCACGATATCGCCGTCCCCGGGGAACAAAATGATAACTGCCATTATCTTAGTTTTAGTGTTATGCCATTTTTGTTATCTTTGGGTGCTAATACATCTGCTCAATTTTTTTCGTAACTTTCATACAGTTATTCGCGAAGTTACAAAATATTACAATACTATTCCACGATTCGACCCATGCCTGAACTTACAAGAATAAAGTTGTACTATAATCTTATCAAATTGTATTTACACCTGTTAATATGACAAACAATCATTATCATTATGTTCTCGTGAAAAATATTCGTCTAGATAATGATAACCGCATGTTATCATTTTATTCTCGTCAAAACTCGTCCTTGCATTTCGTATAATACACTATTATCATAATCGCTTCCACCCTGGTAAAGCGTCGAATAACATGATAGAATAGTGGTACAATATTAGATTTTGCCTAGAAAATACGAGGAATAAAATGATAATCGACATTATAGAACTTAGACGGTGATTGATTTTGGATAACTTCTTATTTTAGAAATATCTCTATTTTGGTATGTCTTACGCGTGTGTCATTAAAACATTCGGAATGCACAAAAAATCAGCATTGCTTAAAGCTAACAATCATCTGTCTACGTCAATTAGATAAGAAGTTATTAACGAAAACATGTTTTTTGCTTCTCCTGAAAAGTTACGTTTTTGTAGTTATCATTTTGTTCTCCGGGGACGGCGATATATTGTTTTTAGCGATGGGAGTAGGCCTACAGATCCACGATGCCATAGAAGCCGCAAGAGATCAGATTGGCTGGAGAGCAATAATTCGCGAAAATGTGATCCTTGGAGGTCACGCACGACCCTCAGTAATGAGGAGAACGATGCATGGAGGGAGGAGGAACTCTCGAAGCGTTGATAAGACCTGCATGGTCTTTCTATCTAGCTATGCCTACCTGCTCACGCGAACTGACCTCTCGACGATGTAACAACATTTCACTTTGCGAACTACTAGTCAGAATTCAAGCAATATTTCGTCCTGAAGTAGTCTGTTTTGCAAACTGTCCTCATATCCGAAACAAACACGCGCGACGTGTCTCGTCTTGTTTTGTGTCAAGTCCCACTTGTCCCGAGGCCGACTTGTCCGGATATTCGGGACCTCTGGACCGGCCCAGATATGGGCAAGTAGCTTTTATCTGATTTAGATACAGGGTAGATTTAGAAGGGAATTAAAACGAGGAAATTAATGAATTCTAATTTCAAATACGTATTTAGGTATTTGTATAGTTACAGATGGTAAGATAATATAATTTTCAAGTAAATAAGACAAGTCATCGAAAATAGGAAGGTTTATAAATATTATAGACTATACGTCTTTAGAAGATCCGTATGATAGGTACACCAGTATAGTTTAATTACTTCGACAAAATGAATTAAAAAAAAATTAAGATAAAAACTTGCAAAAGGTTTTATATGTTTGTACGTGGGAAGTAATCTCTGAAACTATTTACTGATTCAATTTTTGTTCATGTGTGGAAAGCTATAGTATCTGTCATCTCTCTTAGCTTACACTTAGCTTACACTTAGCTTTAAATCATTGTGTCACAAAATAATTTCTGTAACATCCTGTATATGGACAGTCTACATCTTTATCAACCGTTTAAATCTGATGAAATAAAAAAGGTCAAGACTTCTTGCAAACCAAAAGCCAGCCATGGATGTTATTATACTTTCAAGGAGTTTTCGGGAACCGGATCAAACCTACGTAGTAAGGCTTTTTATTTGTACCCTTGAGATGTTCTTAAGGACGGTAAAGTAGGTAGATATTACATATAACATAGTGACTTAGTAGAGAAAGGGGAGCACTTTTCAAACCGAAGGGCATTCATATAAATTTATAATGCCCCTCCAGCCGCTTTTCATAATCATTTTGTACTATTCATTCTGTTACGTTCTGCACCCAATAAACTCTATTATGTATATACAATAGGATTAGCTGACCTCATAAAATCAAACTCGAACATAATAAAGTTCAATGCGAAAACTTTGTCTTGATACATGAAAATCGGTACCATTTCCCAATGTTGTTATAACTCGGCAAGTTAGCACACCAACTGTGTGCCAAATCAAACAAGTCTGGGGTCTGCAGACCTACGTCTCTAAGAATTGGGGTACGATGTAAAGTGAACTCTATTGTGATGACAATAAAAGCGACTGATTAAATCTGTGGTATAACTATAAGCAATTGTTGAGTATTTAAAGATATCTAGCTAGTCTAACTCGCGTGCGTGACGATCATTAATTAAATGTTCTTTTATCACAGTTTGAGCAACAAGTAGTACAACTTTGTGAGTGTTGTATGAATTCAATAGTAGGTAAGTATAAGACTTTCGTGTTTTTCATCTCGATTTTACATGATCTTATCTGGCCTATTTTCTTCATCTATATATTTCTACGCAAGTCCTATTCTGCATACATAACTGTTGTTTATTCTATGAATCAGACCGTATTCTCAAATCATTTGCCAAATTTCGGAGCAACGGTTGCGAGTGTAAAATTAATCTTACTTGACATTCACACCAAGCGCCGCCGCCGTCGCCAATACAATATTATATGGATTTAAGCACCAGTTTCTGGCTGTATACAATTCGTCCCAAATATCAATCAGTCAGAATAGAATTTCGAATCGAAGATGATCAATGGATAGCGATTATAGTAATAGTTAGTGGTTTTAGTTATCGAAACTTAACATGATCTCTAAACGGTGAGAAAGACATTGTAAGGAAAATAATTAGTTTTCTGATAGACCGATGAGTTTGCAATTGCAACACGTGACAAAAATGCGTTTGTGCCTTGGCGGGGTAGCCAAACAATTCCAAAAGATTTTGAATGTCTAGGAAATCTGACAGAATGTCTACTGTGCCTTGAATACTTTGCTCGTGCTTAAGCAACCTAAAAAATAGAATAGGATCTGATTTACAGTAACGGCAAAAATTGATAAAACATTCTTTCATAAATTCTGGGACCTGAATTATTTCCAACAAACTGTCATTGAAAGTCGACACACAAAATTACAAAACATTCCTTTACCGGGGGTTTTTTCCCACAAACAATTTTACACGAAACCGCCAGTCCATGCACAAATTCACAAAACATTCCTTCATGAATCCTAGGGTTAGCTTTCGCGGCAAAGCTTGCTTAGATGTTCTTGATGTTGAAGTTAAGCTATGTTTCGAGTGGTCACAATTTGGATGGGTGTGTGATGATCTCAAGTGGCATTCACAACTGAACGTTTCCGTTTTTTGGAGAGTACCTACGTTGAATTGTCAGTACAGGCTTTTAAGTTAAGCCATGATGAAGGCTTTCAGGGCCTAAAACCTCTGTCACCAGAGTCAGCCACAAAAGGCCTTACTTGTAAACTTGAACACTGGTCAAGATTTGCCCTGTCACTATCTAACATTACCTAACAAAAAAGGATGGCAATTGTTTAAACGGTGTTTCAATTTTTACAGAATTTTATAGTAGAGGAGGGGTAGCTCATACGAACATGTACGTCGTACAATTCAAAATTCAAAACTCAAATACATATCATTTATTCAGTAGGACCGCTATGACCACTTTGAAACGTCTTAAGTTAAGAGCTAGGTGATTCTACTCCAGTTCTTTTGCGACCAACACCGTGAAGAATCAGGGCAACAAACACGGTACTGCCCAAATTATACCACCAAGCCATAGAACCATAGGAGTTTAGTTGCGACAGAGCTATAAGGCAAGTGTCGGAGGTGGAAAGCTATCACCATAGATTGAGTTAAGGCCGGCGTGTGTTTGGACACTCTCCGCTCCACTCCGCCCTCTTGCACACAGCTATGTGTAACAATGGTTCATACAAATCTTTGGCTTTGAGTGTGGTGTGAATTTCGTTAGCTATCTCCACGTTTCAATTTAGAATTCAATCTGATTCTAGTTGCTTGTGAAACTCGTAAGACTTGGATGGTTGATGAAGTAATGTGTTCCTCTTCACATAAACCTTTTCATAAAGGCTTCTTTCATTATTGCAAAAGTTTGTGATTTTGGGTGCTTGCAGTAGATCTTAGAATTTAGAAATGAGCTGCTGAAACATAATTTATAGTTTTAATTAGGTTCAGTGATATTCAGAAAGAAAGAAATGCTTCTTGGTTACTTACATGGTATTACCGCAGTACTACTCAGTAGTGACGTAAGTATAGAAAAATACATACCAGGGGCTAAAATGGACAATGTTGCAGAATCACAATAGGAATTGCAATATATGCCGTTCTTGTTACTCTCAGTCTATGAACAGAGACAGCATATAGTCCAATTCCTATTATAATTCTGCTATAACGGCCTTTTTAACCCCGCAGTTTTTATTCTCATTTCGAAATGTCTAACTTTTAATTGATAACTTTACCTACACACTACCAACATCCGTTTAATATAAAACCTGTTAATAAAAATACTATTACAGAATACAACAGCAGGTAACACCTACTATCTCCTTGAGTCCCGACTGGCTGTCTCGTTACCACAGCATCTTCAATTTCACGGGATCTGCCTCGCAGATTTTAATTCTAGATCTGAAAAATCGTATTCAAATAAACTCACAGAGCAAGTAATGTTAAATTGGGCTGAAGAATATACAAGGTAAGAAATTTTATGTACAAGTATCGAGACGAGACCTCCATTTTATAATATTCTAGTACCGTTAAATACTTGCAGCGCTGTTCTGTTACATTACTTCCCGCTTTTTACGTTGTTCGAGACAGAAAGAAAAAAGTATTTTTTCTTAGAAAAAAGTCCTAAGTAAGTAAGGTACATACCTGATTTTCCCGTCGTAATTGAAAATTTTGATAAAATTTTTCATTTTCAAAAATCATTAAGTAAGTTTTGAAGTAGACAAAGAATTGACAGCAATCTTCAAATCGTAAATCAAGGATGCGGATTGCGTACACCAATGCACTACAAAATCCAACTGAAAAACAGTCCGAACATTTTATAAGTTAAGGCTCATTTACAGGTGCGAGATTCTCGAATGCGAAAGGCGATTATCGTCATCAATGTCAAATTAATGACCATTCAGTAACAAGCTATTACCGACGTAGTAAAATGACGTCAGATACGTCTAAAATGACTGTAAGCGGACGTCAAACTGACGTAAAATTCCTACCTGGGTATCGGCCTTCCATTCCACGTATGATTTCAATGTTTAGTTTACATTGTCATTATTTTGACATAGATGACGATAATCGCCTCTTGCATTCGAGAAACTCGCACCATGTAAATGAGCCTTTAGTCTTGAAGTTCTCATCAACTTTTAGAGCACAGTAATTTACGTATATTACGTCTGCGCTTCACAAAGGCTATGCCGTGGCTTCTCGGGTTAGCGTCGGTTGGCAGCTCGCCAGCGAGTCGCAGGTTCGATGCCCGCCTATGATATGTTTGCGGTATTACATTACCGTTGCTTTGATTTACTGCCGTTTTGTTTTGCCTCGGAATGCCGAAGTTCATGCACGCTATTGGACTGAAAATGAAGGCTTTTATGGACTCTGCAATATCAATAGTTTGTTGAGTGCTCGTAATCGACCGATCTTGACAAGATATTAAAATAATTGAATGTATAAGTAACTTTTTGATTAAATTCAACATCAGTCAGGTCCTAGGAAGAACGAAGAGTAAATAGTGAAATTGCTGAGGCTTGGTATCTTTTGAGATGAGAGTATCTTCTAATCTGCCAATACCTGTGAAGCTGTCTACGCCATGGGTCCCGTTCATTCACGATTCCTATTTAACCGACTTAAAAAAAAAAGTAGGAGGTTCTCAATTCGTCGAAATCTTTTTTGTTGCTTTTTTATGTATGTTCAGTCAAAGAAGCCTGGACCGATTTGGTAAATTCTTTTTATGTTTGAAATTGGTGCAACCAAAATTTGGTGAGGATCTGACTAGGATGTTTGGAGTTGTGAAGAGAAATGCACCTCGAGAGTACAAAAAATTGCTCAGTGCAAAAATTTTAAAAAACCGACTTCAATGATATAAGTCATTGAAGTCGGTTTTTTAAAATTTTTAATTTAACCACTTATTAAGCTTAACTCTTGCTAACGCGCATTTGTTTTTCTTAACGACATCAAGAATCTGATCGAAAATTGTGATGCATTACTCGGTCGCATGGTTCCAAATTACTGCTGTTTTTAATGCAGCTATAATGCCTAGATTCGGTGCAGCTTTGTTCTGGAGCGTTGCCAAGGTTTGTGGCCAACAATCACTTAATACTTGATGTGGAAACCATGTAACTACCGGCTCACTTATTATACTTTGTTCTCCTGTGCCTTTTATGCGTTTAGAAAAATGAAACATTATATGATGTTTATGACTGCTGTTTGTTTCAGAGATGATGAATGGTTTTTGTAATTTCTATGTGTCATAAGCATAAACCTTAGTGCGCCGACCAACTAGCTAGCCTGGTCGGCGCAAAGTCTCATGCATAAGACCGTATAGTTCTGAAGTATTTATGTTTAAAAATATTAAAATGTTTATTAATTTTTGGGAGCTGACTGTACCTGCCCTGAATATAAATCACTTACGAACATTGATAAAATTATTGAGATAAAGCTGCCCATAAAAGACACATCCGAATTTCAAAGAAGTTTAAGTACCTACCCAGTCTTTCAACATTACGTTTCTAAGTTCAAGTTAAATAAATTCGTTACACAGGTACGCCTCCCAGTGCTAGTGACAAATAGTGTGCAGTTTAAGTTTTTCCCGCGGGCAACACAAGTTTAAACGGGTCTGGAGTGTTGCCAGCTAATTATCAGGAGCGGGTTCCTGCAAAAACTCCTATTTTGGGACTGTGTTGGATAGATTAAGCACAAACGGTTTAGGATTAAATAAAGACAATTACAAAGTTTGGGGGAATTTAAATGTTTTTGTTGGTAGAATGAAATACCAACACTGCAGCCACTGGTTAGTTTTTTATGGCTGCTACTGGAATGAGCTTGCTTGTGGTAGGTTGAAATATAGACAAGACTAATGACGGACGGGAGGATAAATACCTACATCAAAGATGACAGATCTTCAGCAGGCTGATTGTCTAACTTGTCTCAAGACTTTCTGTTTTGCGATCTAGCTGCGACGTCGCTCGTTGATAGCCTAGTGATTGTGATTGTCTATCTTTTTGTTTGCAAATAGGCAATATGCGTCTGATTCAAAAGCGGGTTAAACATATTTTTCTATGAACATTATGGCTTTAGAATTATGTGTGTGTAATTATTTTCTAATATTATTTCATTTTCGCTTAGAAATTAATAATTAAAAAGTGCAAAAATATAGTGGGAATTTCATAAGACTTGAAACGCAACGCTATTTGTCACATGTGTTATGACGTCACACTCCTTCAAATTCTATGATAAATGACAGAAAGTTTTTTTTTCTACCTACAAGCGCGTGTAACTGCCGTGGATTGTGACGTCACGTCCGTTTCAAGTGCATGAAAATGTTGGTAAATTTTAAAAATTATTTTTGTTATAAAATTTTAGTTTTTCGGCGCTGGAATTTTTATTACGGTTATTTGACGATATAACCTATCGTATAAAATCATTAAAAAAAATTGTGGGAGTTCCCTATTGCAATCGTGTCATATTTGACGGTTAGGATCGATTTGTACTGTCATTTTTGACAGATTTCTATCAATTTGAGTGCGATCCTGACCTCTCGGAATGTATTCCGAATTCAGAAAGTGACGTTTCTTCGCTGAAAAAACGTCAACTTTCCGAAGGAAATCATCGAATAAGATGCATTTTCAGAAGTCTGAATCGCACTGCTGATATCCAAAAATCTTTGAAAAAAATTGTTCTATTTAAAATCTTTCAATCGTGGGGGAAACTGAAAGTATTTCCAAAATGTCCAAATGTTATTTATTATTTGATAGTGTTTAATAAAAAAAATTACACACACACTTGTAACATCTAACGTTCTTGAGAAAGGACTAAACAGTCAGAGGAACAGTCAACCAAGTGATTCTGTGAGGGTTCTATTATTTCCTTTGAATACGGAACCCTAAAAACAATCCTGATATAAGTTATTTTGTTTACTCAAAGGGTGTTTCGTAACGCCCGGACTCAGCTGGACTTTGGGGTGAAAATAGGACCTTTGAGGGTGAAACGTAAGTGGATTTGTCTATTGTTTTGCTGAAAAACTATGGAACAAAGAACAAGGGATCGCTTTGTTCTTTCTGTGTATTGATGGATAAACAACGATTAAAAATGGAATCATATGTCGTATAAACGACTGTCATCACCATCATCATCATTGGCTTTTAAACATCTCTTGCAGATGATTTTGGTGGCATCAGTCAAGTTACAGAACAGAAATATCGAACATTTTCGTTCGTGGCTAAAAAGGCCTACTTATGCGGGCAGCCACGACCACATTTTCTACATAATTATAAAAGTCCCTGGATGTGTTTTTTTTTAATTTTTTTTTACTTATTGACCCACTAAACAAATGATCAAGCCAGGCTGTATAGACTGTACCGCCAAAAAAAAAAAAAAATTACGAAACGTAAAATACATCGATGGCTGGAATTTGAGACCACAAAGTTGTGGCACTATCGTACTCATAACATCACACTAAAAACAATATTATACACCTCTAAAACCGAATGTAATTTAACTGGCTCCTATCTTACGGTTGTTATTCCACGTATCCTTTATGTCCCGAACGGGGTAATGAAAGCATAACAACGGTCGTCGGTCAGTGGCAGAACTGTCACCTGTCACGTTGACGGAGCCACACCTGACCACTTCCGACGTCAAAGAGCGGGACACTAGTGTGAAAGAGATAGTTATACTTAGCTTTTTTTTGGTTTTTCTACAGGCTTTTTCTTTTGTTGGCGTTTTGCTGTTTTGCATTCATCGCGACCTCAGTTTCTAGAATATTTAAACACATTAAAAAACTTAGGCCTTTACCTACATCTTTTACTTGATGATTAGGTAATAGTATAGTGTCAGGAGGCAGTCTTTGCCTACACTTAACGGGACACTGTAGTGCCTGGGATATTGTTGAGATGGAGTAGGCTTGCGCTGCACCTAAACCATCCTATCAGCTTAACAGGCCATATCCACAGGAAAGACATGGTCAATATGTGTGGGGCTGACTAAGCTGCGGGGTTCCTCACGATTTCTTCCTTCACCGTTTAGAGTTCGTGTAAATGCACATTAACACAAACTGTAAATGGTAATGGAACCCAAGACCTTCGGGTCGAAAGTTGAATTACTAACCCACTCGGCCATCTCAGTCAGAATGAAAAAAAAAATTATGACCCATGGCTTTGCTAAATTGATTTTGAATTCTTAAACTGAACTGGACAGAATGATCTTTAGTTAGTGTTCAAATTCATTTTACCTTCATAAAAAATAACATTTATTGAAGTTCTTTTCACAAATATTGGGTTGACTATTGACATTCAAAGAGAATACCAAGCATAGGTACCATTTAAAACGATCGCTCTCGCAATTCCACGTCGCAGTTCCTCTATTTACCTAGAAATTGAAAAGCCCATTGAGGAATCGGTGTCCTTTGTCAATGTTTGAGAGAAATGCTTTGAAATAATGGGACTGAATCTGTTCTGTTTGTAAATCGATTTTTATGCTAATAAGCGCTCGTGGCGTAGCTTGCTTAGACGTTCTTGATTGATCGTTGAAGTTAAGCAGCGTTGTGCGCGGTCATAATTTGGATGGGTGACCGCAAGTGGCATTACGAGCTGAGCAAAAATTTATATGCACATTAACAGGAGCTCTGAAACCCGCGGCTTGTTCAGCCCCACACGTATTGACGATGACAGGATGGTGTAAGTGCTGGGCAAGCCTATCCATCTCAAACAATGTCCCAGGACAGTGTCCCGTTAAGTGTAGGCAAAGATTGCCTCCTGACACTGTATAAATCATCTAGTAAAGACGTAAAGGCATTCATATACAAAAGAATCTGAAGCCCGATTGAAGTTTGCGCAAAATCAGCAAAAAGGGTTCCAGTAAACGGGGTTAAGAGCTGAAAGTAATAAGTACATCACACATCGGGGTATAAACCCTTACGACCCCTTGTATCTAACTTCATTACTCCACAGATTAAATACTACGTGTGGCTTCATTAAAGCGGAGACCGATATATCACATACGTAACATTTGGTACTTCATTGACGTCTATTCATCGCTAGTTTGTTCTGCCCCTTGATTGTCTATCTTTGATAGCGACCAAAATCTGTCTCAAAAGCTCAAAATGACAGTTCAGTGGACCACACAAGCAGCTCTGTCACACTCATCTCAACGAGACCGAACGCGACAAAAGATACCCACGCGATTGTTTTGACAGTTTGAGACCAATTTGAGATTTGAGACAAGTTAGACTGCTGGTTTCACGACAAACTCTCTCGTTAGGTAGGAATGTTTTTTCCAGCTACTTTAGGGCTACTTTTCAGAAAGGCAACGAATTTGCTTTTAATGCTTCCAAAATGGGATAATTCGAATATGGAGTGGTGGTATTCCGATTCACTGCAGCGTTGAGTCTGGCTTTATTTAGATCTGGATATCAATTGGGCGCGATTCAACACTTCTCGGCATATATTCCGAAGTCTGAAAGTTCGAGGAAAAAACGTCAACTTTCTGAAGAAAATCTTCGAATCGGATGCATTCTGAGTGTGAATCGCACGGCAGGACGCACGTAAAACATTACAACATGTAAACATTACCCCCCTTACTTATGAAAGATGTTTAAAGTTGAACACTGGTTGAACAACGTCCTGTCTCTGTTTGTCACTATCCACAAATAAAGACAGGACGTTGTTTAACCAGTGTTTCACTATAAACAGCTTTCATAAGTAAGGCCCTACATCTTCATGGAAAATGGCTTAGGTCAATTGCGTGAAATGATTGACCATTAAATCGTTGTCATCGACAATAACTGTTTTTATTATTTAATTCATCACCACCGCTCTTCTCTTCGAAATATACAATTGGCGTAAGGTTGAAAACCAACAAAGCGTCACTCGAGAATACAAAGCTTATCTTTGTCAAATAAGGGTTCACACAATTCTTAGCGAAATCCTGCGCTGTTGTATCAAATAAAAGTGTTAAGAGTACGACATACTTAAGGCTCATTAATATTGTGCGAGTTTCTTACCTCTAAGATGCGAGAAACTAGCTCCATGACAATTCAGTGACAAGCTATTATCGTCCTACCACGTATGATTTCAATATTTAGTTTACATTGTCATTATTTTGACATTGATGACGATAATCGCCTCTTCGGGGCGAGAAATTCGCACCATGTAAATGAGCTTTTAAGAGCAAAAATCGCTCTAAATATTTTCTACTCAGATTGATTTGCCATGACAAAATAAAACTTGAAAATTATATTCCATTGTTATAATCGCAACTCCGAAGCATGTTAGTATAGAGAATGGTAGTTGTCTTTTTTTGCACCACATATTCTTTAATGAAAACTGAGTTATAAATATATAGGTAACCTGAGACACAATTCGAACCTCAAGTTATTTTCGCATTATTCTTCTTTCAGAATATTTCAAATGATAGAAATTTTAAAGTTACTTACTAATACTATTACGTCTGTCATTTTCTAGGAAGTCCAAAAAATCTGTGAGAGGTTAACCCTAAACGCTGGAGACTTAAGAGTACTATCACTAACAAAAACATGAATTTATAAGGGTCCCAGGTAACCCTAATTACGTAACCCGCAGGGTGGTACAATTTAAATATTTACAGAGGGAGGGAGCTGCCTACACTGATTACGCACTCCAAATTTCCGCTTTTCGTCACTGTACGCCTTCGCATACAAAGCTACATTTATATCAAAAACTGGTGTATTGGCTGACGAGCCGATTTGTACGATTTACTATGACAAAGTTGTGCTATTGAGACTTATGAATCGTCTCATAATACTTAAAACAAGAATAGGATAATACTTACATAAGTGCAGGTGTTGTAGCATAACTTGAAGATCTTCGAAGCTCTCTGCAAAAATAATGAGATCATTCGTGAATCGTAAGTGCGACAGAGAGACACCATTGATGTTTATACCAAGGTTTTCCCATTCA
The DNA here is from genome assembly GCA_958496255.1 of Camptogramma bilineatum. Taxonomy (NCBI): domain Eukaryota; kingdom Metazoa; phylum Arthropoda; class Insecta; order Lepidoptera; family Geometridae; genus Camptogramma; species Camptogramma bilineatum. The sequence goes on from OY292459.1 coordinate 15,902,182, forward strand.
AGCGTTTTTACCACAGTTTCTAAAGCGGCTGTAAAAAGCTTGGGTGATATAGTATCTCCCTGTTTCACTCCCCGCTTAATCGGAAAATCCTCTAGTCAGTGAAAATTCAAGTTTTTCTAGCTTTTCTGAAGTTACAGGTGGGTCGAAAGAGCCCGTGGCTCGTGAAAAGACTGTGGGCTCGATTGGCGAGGGCACTGCCGGCCGTGCCCCCAGATATTATTATTGTACCATGCTTTAGAAAAAGAAAGTTCAATTCTCCAATTTCTTAAAAAAAAAGCTTGTCCTGATAACCAGCTGTCTATGTAATTGCGTCCACAGTAACACATGTAGAAGCGGAATTACGCTTCAAAGTTGCTCTGCGTGATTTTGAGAGGAAAAAACAATTTTAGCGGCTTCCCTAGGGAACTTCTTTTTACATTTAAATATACCTAGCTACATACGCAATATATAAACAAATCCTAATAATATTGATGCGAATGCGGTTTGAATGTTTGTGTTACCACAGAATAAGTAAGAATTATATTTTTTGATTAATTACGTTCAAAAAACCTGCCCACCAAGCTTTCGCTATGTCAACAACGTCCCAGACCCAACAAACATTTGATAGGTCGCCACGACACGCCGCCGACCGACCGACGTGCTGATTCTAACTCTACAACTATATCATCCCGTTGCGTTTAGTTATGAGTTGACATTCCAGAGCGCTTCCGTGCTTCGGAGGACACGTAAAATTGTCTGTCCCGGCTCTTAAGTCGTTAAGCCATGAGGAAGGGGTCTAAAAACTCCGTCACCAGAGTTAGGCAGTAGCAAACATACGAGTACCTACATAATAAAATCATATTATAGATTTTGTCATATAACAAGAAAAATAATAGAGACTTGATAAATTGACAGCTGAATATATACAACTGGGCATATATAAAGCAAGAAAAGACAAAGGAAGCCCATAGTCTCTCACACGTTATGTGTAAAGCGTACAAAATGGTTTGTTTGTGAGTGATGCCCTGGGGTGTCGGGCGTTTGTCATGCTGATACACCCTGTCTGCGCATTGATGTTTCAGGATATTCATTGTCTTTATACAAGGCGTCTACTATGTATATTATAGTGACGACTTCTGTGGCGCAGCAGGAGGTTGCGGGTTCGATCCCCGCCGCGGGACAAATATTTGTATGATCTGGAAATATTTGTCTTTTACGACTGATTAGTGATTATATCTACAGACACGTAGCGTGCCAGACATCGACAGACAACGACAGACATCGTCGGTCGCGGCCGCTCTCAAACAAAAGACTGAGAGAGAAGCATTGCACGGTCCCGTTACGATTCTCTATTTCCGGCAGCTAGAGTAACGTAGCCGATCAGACACGGACAGACACGCACCGTGCAGATAAAATTCTTTGCGTGAATACTGTGTCTGTCCGTGTCTATGTCTATGCGGCTACATTACTTTAGAAATGAATACGTTCATTCATACAAACTGTATGGAAGAATATTGTTTTGTCTGCCACGCTAAGTGTCTGTTACGCTCAATGTTTTAGATATAAACAGTCCTTGACACACGGTGTTGGCCGCAACAGGAGTAGATTCACCTAGCTCTTAAGACGTTTCGAAATGATCCTAGTGGTCCTACTGATATTTGAATTTTTAATTCTTTTGACTCAAAACATTGTCAGTAGGTACCTATCCGCTATATTTTTACATCAATAAGTAAGTTGTTATTACAGTAGAGATAGAGTTGGCTATCACAAAAAACTTACCATTTCGCATCCTGAATTCCAAAGCACTATTTGAATAAGATAACAGGGACCAGGAAATTGTGCTTTTTGCTGACCCTCGAGACTGCCAGGGGCTGAGCTAGATTATCCCACGGTCGCTGACTGCATAGATAGACCAAGACAAAGGGGGTTATAATATCAGTCGGTATTATGTTGCCAGACTTGGTTGATTCTAAGTAAATATAGAGCGCTTCCTGTTTCGAAAGGCATGATTTATGGATGGATTTTGGGCGGCTCAAAACTTCAACAATAGTCGGCTCTCATAAGAACTAGCACATGTGTATTATTTTTAACTTCATATTAATAATTTTGAGCCTTGTCGGCCGAGGGACTTCGACTTTCGATCCAAAGTCGTTGGGTTGGAACACTGGCCTGGATTTTTCGTTTCAAAAAAATTTATATGCGCATTAACACGAGCTCTAAACGGTGAAGGAAAATATCGTGAGGAAACCCGCGGCTTAGTCAGCCCCACCCTATTGACCATGTCTTTCCTGTGGATATGGCCGGTTAAGTTGAGAGGATTTTAGGTGCTGTGGGCAAGCCTACTCCATCTCAGTCAGACAAGTAGTTAGTACATTTTATATTTTGAGTCTCTGTAACAGTGATCGCAGAATGACCAAGAAAGAACCAATGTTCTACGAGGTCGCACAAACTTCGTCTAAGTAATTTTACTCCGTCATAGATCGAGTTGCTAGTGGTTCCTGTAGCCATTGATAATGTTTGTAGCAACTATTTCAATTTAATTTTACTAGTTTGCAACTCGGCGAAGAAAGTAATTTGAACTTTTATATAAGTTTTTATTGGACTACTGGTCTAGTGAGATTCTTTTGGATCAGATGGTGAGTGACCGTAAATCTTTTGATTCTTTGTAAACAAAAAAGAAAATAGGCCCAATAAAAAAATAGTAAGTTCGTATGAGCAAGTAGCCAACTCTGGTGACAGAGTTTTTAGGCCGCTAAAGGCCTAATGGCTTAACGACTTAAAAGCCGGGACCGACAATTTAACGTGCCCTCCGAAGCACGAAAGCGCTCAGCTCGTAATGCTACTTGCGGGGCTTGAGCGCATTTTACGGACCTTTGTGTATTGCAGCCAAATTTTTATGATAGAAAGGTAGTGACCTGGAAGGGCTTCCTGCAAAGTTTCATTTTGTAAGGCCTCCTAGTTTTTCTGAAATTAATTTTTGAAATTTTAAAATATTTTGAAAAATTTTGCCTTGGATCACTTATTGAACGCATTTTTGACACTTGATTAGACGTTTTTGACGTAATTACACCATTTTGAGTTGTCACTGTCAATAAAAAGCGCGGAATTTTGTGTTGTCAATGTCAAGAATTACTATTCTCAGTCTTATTTAATTTCCTAGTGTAGCGAGTAGGTACATTCAATTGACAGATCACCCCGACTTGAGTAGGTTAGGTTCTAAATGAGTGACAGATCTGACACAGAGCACCCCGACTTGAGTAGGTTAGGTTCTAAATGAGTGACAGATCCGACACAGAGCACCCCGACTTGAGTAGGTTAGGTTCTAAATGAGTGACAGATCCGACACAGAGCACCCCGACCCCACGTGGTCTTGTGCGTCACACCCCTAGAGTGTATATAAAAAACGCGGAGCCAGAAGCTCGCGTGGGAGGTTCTGAGTGGAGCAAGCCCTCTCAACCGAGCTAAGCGAAGGGGGGAGGTGGCGAGCGAAGCGAGCCGGCGACCTCCGTAGCGCAGCGAAGGTTGAGGGGGCTTGCTCCACTCAGAGGCGACTTCGCGAGAGTTCTGGCGGGAGCCCATCCCAGAAAGGCTTGAGTAGGTTAGGTTCAAAATAAGTGACAGATTCGATACAGAGCACTTTATTTTTCCAATTAAGTACAATTCTATTTTACAATTCTTCAAGTTAGGGGGGGTGGACCCCCTTTCAGCTACCCCACCCCTCAAAAAAACCTTAATTAATAAAAAAAAATTAATAAATTTTTTTTTTTTTTTTTTTTTTTTTTCACCAATACAACCCCCTCCCCCGGGGGGGTCCTACCCCTGCAGGATTTTTTATGATTTCATAAACTTTGGAAAATAAGTACTGGGGCCCTAGCCATATTACACGATCTATCGTCGCTGTAGAACGATCTATCGTCGCTGTAGAATAGAACACTTCAAAATGTATAGGAATTGACGTTCTGACCACGTGACTCATCTACTTGAAACGTCAAATCCTATACATTTTGAAGTGTTTCTATTCTATCGCGACGATAGATAGTGTAATATGGCTAGGGGGGCTGGTTACACGCTCGTTTCGAAATACTCAATGATTATTTAACTTCTGAACGAAAGGCAAGGCAATATCTACTAGACACGGCAATATATAATTTAAATTATTATTCCTCTGGGCCTCACTTCCTCTAATTTACAACGTCAACTATTCCGGTATCATTACCGCTGTGTTTTGTTTCGTTCTCCAAAATGACAATTTGCTAAACCTCATTGGTAATTTGTTTCAAAACGTCATCACAGCAGAGTAACCTAACCTCATTGGTCATTATTAGATTATGAAACAAAACGAAATAGTTGACGTTTGTCTTTGGTTGTGAAAGAGTTTTTTAATAGAATCGAGGGGCATAAATTCGTACGACTCAAAAGACCACAAACCGAACTACGCTCCATTTTATTTCAATAAAAATGTTGTAAAAACAAAGTTAAATTAAATACCAACTCCGTTAGAACTTTATTAATTCAATGGTAACTTGGATTAATATTCAACATAATGTATTCATCAGTACCTACCTACCTATGAAATCAAAATCGCAAATTCAGTTTCGCTGCCTACCTAATTTACATTTTGGTCTAGCATGATTTGGTTTGTTTTGCTCAGGTAGCCTAATTTATTTATAATGGTTCGTACTAGTCGTATAAAGGGTTCTATATTTGAAAGGAAAACACGGTACCTATCTACTATTATAGAATGACTTGTTTGTACGTCTGTTCCTGTCTGTCAGTCCGTCTGTCAAGACTTTGTTAAAGTTGAGATATTATACCAAATACGTCTACGGTCTCTCGAACTTTTATTTTTATTCATTATTTAGCATATTATTTAGCACTTTTATTTTTCATCAGCAGTGCAATTCACTCTTCCCCAAATGCATCCGATTCGAAGATTTTCTTCGGAAAGCTGACATTTTTCAGCGAAGAAGCTTTCCGAATTCGGAATACTTACCTACATTCCGAGAATTGCTGAAATGTCCTGCAGGAGAGTCAAAATATCAACTAATGGTGTTTCAGTCTTTGGGGAAAGCTATCATGCTTGGACTCTTGGGGGGCAAGTTGTTACCACTTTCATTGCCACCATGATTTTCTAGTAGTTCCCAGCGATGCCGCCCTATAAAAGAACGCGATAACGCCAGGCGCGCTCTCGGCACTGCAAGATGAAATTGCATGATTGACAGCAATTTTCGTAAATTGATCAGAGAATCTCAACCTTTTGTTAGGTAGGTACTTTTTCTCCAACATGCTACGATATACGACCGTAATATCTTACACATCCATCTTTGGGATAAATCGTTTTCGCACTAGTGGGTCCAAAAGTGTCCAGCAATTTCTTATCTGGTGTGCTCGACTGCCGCTCGAGCAGACCAGATAAGAAATTGCTGGACACTCTCTTGAATGTTGGTTTTTTGTTTTCTTGTTGTTTTTGCTGTTTGTTTTTTGTTGTTGTATTTCCTATTTTTTTATTTGGTTTTTTGTTTGATATGTTATTTTTTTTGTTGGTTTTGTTTTTTTGTTATGTTTTTGTGTTTTTTTTGTTAGTTTTTCTTTTTTAATTGCATGTTTGAGACTTTTAAAACCGAACATGTATTTATTGTCGTTGTCGTTGTTTTTTTTTTGTAGTTTTTTGTTTCCCAGGTATTTATTGTTTTTGTTTGGGTTTTTTTGGATTTTTGTTCTTTTTTTGTGGTTTAGTTTTTTGCAAGTTCTTTTTTTATGTAGTTTATGGTTTTAGTTGTTTTTTTTTTGTAGTTTTTGGTTTTTATGGATTATTTTTGTTTTTGTTTTTTTTATTTGCTTATTTTGTTGTTTTTTGTTTTTAAAGTAGTTTTTAAATGAGTTATTTTGGTTTTTTGTTTTTTTTTTGTGTGGTTTTAGTCTGTTTGTTAGTTTTTTTTTGTTTTTTCTTGTAGTTTTTTAAGTTTTTGGATTTTAATTGTTTTCTTTGTTTTTTGTGTAGGTAGTTTTTGGTTTTTATGGTATTTTTTAGTTTGTTTTTGTTTTTTTTGATAATTTTTTTTGTCTTTGAGGTATTTTTTGGTTTTTATTTTTTTGTGTGTTTTAAGTCTTTTTGTTTTTTTTATGTAAGTTTTGGTTGTTAGTTGTTTTTGGTTTTTATGGTATTTTTTTGTTTTTGTCGTTTTTTTTGTTTTTTTTTATTTCTTTGTTGTTTTTTTGTTTTTTTATTGTAGGTTTGTTTTTTTATTTTGTTGTTTTGGTTTTTTTGTGGTTTTGTTTTTTGTAGTTTTATTTTTTTTTGTTTTTTGTGTCATTTTTTGTTTGTGTTTGTGTTGTTTTGGTTTTTATTTTTTTTTGTGGTTTTAGTTTTTTTGTTAGTTCTTTTTGTTTTTTTTTTATGAAGTTTTTGGTTTTTAGTTGTTTTTATTGTCATTTTTGGTTTAAATTGTTATTTTTGTTTTTGTTTTTATTAGTTTTTTGTTTTCGAGGTGTTTTGTTTTGTTTGTGTTTTTTTTTCGTGGTTTTAGTTTTTTGTTGGTTGTTTTAGTTTTGTTTTTTTTTTGTTTTTTTTTGTTTTAGAGGTATTTTCTGTTTTTCTGGTTATTATGGTATTTTATTTGTTTTTTTGGTAATTTTTTTTTTTTTTTTTTTCTTTTTTTTTTGTAGTTTTTGTTTGTTTTTTAGTAGTGTTAGTTTTTTTTTGTTGTTTTTGTTTTTTGTTAGGTTTGTTTTGTTTTCTGTTTTTGAGGTCGTTTTTTTTTTTTAATTTTTTTTTTGTGGTTTTAGTATTTTGTAATTTTTTTCGTTATTTTTGATTTTTTTTTGTATTTTGTTTTTGAGGTATTTGTTGTTTCTGTTGTTTTTTTTGTAATGGTATTTTTTTGTTTTTTTGGTTATTGTTTTATTTTCGTTGTTTAAGTTTTTTCTTTTTTGTTGGTTCTTTTTAGTTTTTGTTTGAGGTTTTTTTTTCGTTTTTTGTTGTTTTTTGTTTTTGTTTTTTAGTAGTTTTAGGTTTTTTTTGTTGTTTTTGTTTTTTGTTAGGTTTGTTATTGTTTTCTGTTTTTGAGGTCGTTTTTTGATTGTTTTTTTTTTTTGAGTTAGGTATTTCTTTGTTTCATGTTTTTGTTTTTTTTGTGGTTTTAGTAATTTTGTTAATTCTTTTTCGTTTTTTTTATTGTTTTTTGTTTGTTTTTGAGGTTTTTTTTTGTTTTTAGTTTTTTTTTATGGTATTTTTTTTTGTTATTGTTTTTTTTTTTCATTTTTTTCATTTTTTTGTAAGTTTTTGTTTTTTAGTGGTTTAAGTTTTTTTTGTTTTTTTATGTAGTTTTTAGTTGTTTTTTTGTGTTTTTTTGTATTAAGAAAACAAAACACCTCAAAAACAAAACAAAAAAACTAATAAAAAACAAAAACAAAAAATACAATTAAAACCAAACATCACAAAAAAACAACTAAAAACCAAAAACTACATAAAAAAACTAACAAAAAAAACTAAAACCACAAAAAAAACAAAAAACCAAAACAACAAACAAAAAAAAATCCGACACAAAAAACAATTACAAACAAAAACACCAAAAAAAAAAAACAAAAAAATATAACAAATCAAACACAAAACCAAATAAAAAAAAATAGAAAAACAGCAAAAAACGAAACCCACAAAAATAAACAAACAACAAAAACAACATGAAAACCAAAAAACCTAAAAACAACAAAAAAAAACGACACGACAACAACAAAAAACAACATGTTCGGGTTTGAAAAATTCGTTTTATTTCTAAATTCATTGCGGTAGGTATTCATTTTGGTAGGTACGGAACCCTCGGCGCACGAGTTCGACTCGCACTTAACCTTTTTTTTACGTCTCGTGTCATTTTGGACATCTGCTGTCATTCATCATTGAACTTAAATATTTTATGAAGTTTGTAATTTTTTTGTACTGTATGTTCTTGCCATTGACCGTACCTACCCTACCCACCTATAACAAAAAAAAAACCATTTTGTGTATGTTTGGCCGGCACGCTCCCTGGGAATCTACTAGGTACTCCATAAATGTTGAGAACCCCTGGTAGTTGAACTCGCCTGGCATGTTCGCGGCATTACATAATTACTTTTTTTTGATAACATAAAAAAATTGTTAGAACTTGCGGGCCACTTCAAAACTCATTAGCTTAGGGCATGAGGATTATGCTCTCCGCTTTCTGATAGAAAATATACCCAAATCTTTGAATTATCCATGAAAAACCGAGAACGCGCCTGGCGAGTTCGCGGCATGGCGATATGGAATCGTGAGAACGCGCCCGGCGAGTCGTCGGCAACGAAAGTGTTAATATGGATAGTGGGAAAAGTATCTATGAATTTTAATTGCAAAATGCGTTTAATGTGCTACGACGAGGCCTTGACCACGTCCAAATGCTTGATCGGTCACGGTCAAGCAATTCATGTGAGTGTACTTTGATTTCATTGCATTTGGTTACATTTTTTTAATCTCTAGGGGGGCAACTGCCCCTCCGTGCTCTCCCCTTGCTTGGCCTTGCTCTATAAGATATAATTATTCGAAATGAGGAAATCCGTAGGCTACCGCTACAGGTTTTAATTATCAGCAAGTTTTAAAAAAATTTAGGGGTAGACAACCAGTTTTTCATTAATCACGGCCCAATATCTTTATGTATACAGGCAGGGTTCTGTCACATTTCCCGCCATTTTCCGGCAAAGCCGACGTTCCGTGGCGTTCCGTCTCGGGGCATCCCCGTCGCGTCTTAAATTTAATTAATGCCCTTCTCACGTAAATTAGTTGGGGGCTTATAACGGACGTGCTCCACTGGAATAGAGGGATGAGTGTTTTATAGAATCATAACTGATTTTCGAAGTGGAATCCACTTTGAACGGTCTTTGTTGGTTCTGTAGATCTACCTGTTTGGAAAATAATTAGTATTGTAATAATATTAAGAAGTGCAAGGAGATGGGGAGACCTTTGTCCAGTAGTTGGACGCATTAAAGAATAATAAAATATCTTGTTAAATTAATATTAATAATAAGGCACGGAACTCTAAAACCGAAACGAGATCGGTAAAAATAATCTTAGATCTTTAGACACACAAAATAATTAAGGATGTGTTATAAGACGGGTATTTTTGGTAATTCCCTACTGACCCCTTAAAGGGATAGCCCAATAAAGCCGAATTATACCGTAACAAACAATCGCACGAATTAGCTAATTAAGTGTAGTGTAGGACGAACTGTCCCCTTTCACACGATACAATTAACTAATTGGCTATCTCGTTCTCTGGAGTGAAAACACAAAGGAAATAGAAACTAGTTTTAAATTGGACTCATGAAAAACAGACGATACGATTTGTTACGACTTCTTTGGCGATAACAAATTTTTAGCTATGACGTAAACGAAACGAATGCGTTTAGGGTGCGAGGTTGTTTGTGTTAAATGTCTCCATTATTATAATTTTTTTTATTATTATAAGTACCTATTTTTTTTTTATTATTAAGCGCCGTTTACATGGTGCGAGTTCTTTGCTTCGAAGATGCGAGTAAATCGCTCCATGACTATTTATATTTGTAGGTGTAGGTAGGTATTGTAATTTTTTATTGCGTTGGTTTTCCCTTGTGTGTGTTTTAATTATGCTTTTTATATGGACATTGTACCTAAATTATAATCGTATTTAATTTATTATGTTGTCTGAAATAAATGAATTTAATTGAATTTATTGACAAGCCATTATCTACCTTCCACGTTTGATTATAATAATGATTCGTCCGGAGAAAAAATTAAATCGAGACATGATTAGCAGCTAAATCGAATTTCTACGTGATTCCCGACTGTCATACAATATCTAGCACAACTCACGAAAGTATAAAAGTGAAATAGTTTTCTAGGTTCGCATAATTATGCCAATGCAATGACGTTGCTTCCTCATTACCCGTGTCTTGCAAACACGTCACGTTCTAGACACGATCTGGATTGAACCGGATGGATGGTAGACTGGGTTCCGGTATTGATGCAGTTTTGTCTGCTTAACTACAATGCAGTCAGCGGCAATGATACCGGAATGGTTGACGTTGTAAAATAGAGGAATTGGGGCCCAGTTTTAAAAGCTTGTAAGTTTCATGATGGTCCGCCACGTCCACTTTGGTCAATAATAATTGCCTTGTAAATTTTTTTTTGAGCTATTAATTTATAAAAAAAAAAAAATCTTGTCATACCGATGTAATAGATACCTATACTTACTTTAAGTTATTTTCTATAGTTATTTTTAAACTATAGTATACTTACATGCGGGAATTTATTAGCTGACTGCTGGTGTTCACAATCGAAATGTCGAGACTGAAATAAATGAACTAAATAACATGAAAAATCCCCTCTCTATTTCTTTTTATGCTTCCTATCAGCTATTTGGTCAATTTCGGGACACGCAGTATCGATAGATTTATCGATATCGAATCTGTAACATCGATGCGTGCTATGAAATGAAGAGTTCAAGCGCTTGAATCTTGATATGGCGATAAGTTGCGAACATCGGAGTGGGAGCCGGGGCTAGTGTTGTGACTGTGTCGATAACTATTACTCAATTCATATTTTAAATATACTTATAACTTTAAATTCGTACATAATTAAAAAAAAAAAATGTTGTCCTAACAAGAGCCCCGCTGGGCACTATAATATTATTATTTAGTAACAGCCTAACAGCCATTTGAGTCCCACTGCCACACCCCTCATAAGTTTAGAGAGCTAGTCCTTATTATATTTAAAAGTCACAATTAACGGCGTATTTAAAAATTGTGCTGCTAATTACTAATGCTAGTGTATGTAAAGGGTAAAACAATGGTAAAACTTAGGTATATGCGTAACGAAAATTGAATGCCTGATTTAAGAGAATGGACATATTTACCATTTAGTTTATTTTTGCGAATTAAGAATTTAATTTTAATTTACTGCTCTAATCATCATTGCTAAAACCAGGCCTGTCTCACTTCTCACTTTAGGTATTTATCGGACGCGCGCCGCCTGAGGCGGCGCGCGACATAGGTTGCCACTTGCCGCTCGCTCGGCTCGCAGACTAGCATTGTGCGTAATTATCGTGATCTCGTATACATAGTTTCTTGTGATTTTTGCACGATGACTAAACGATCTAATCCGTATAAAAGATACTGCTGTGTCTACGGGTGTCTAAACAAAAGGAAAAGCGTAAAAAATGGACATTAACATTCCTCAAAATTCCGGAAGATATTGAAAGGGTGGTAGGTACCTACTAAGCTTTTCTATAATTAGTTGTAAGTACCTATTTAAATAAATCATCAATAAATACCTAGGTAGGTACTTACTTTTACTCTGTAACTGTAGGTGCATAATGAAAACGAGATTTTATAGGTACCTACCTATTCGATTCCTTTTTGATTGAATAGGTACCTGTTTACAAATAAACAAATATAATACACCTACAAAACTACCTACCTACAAAACTGTAGGTAGGTAGGTACCTACAGTTTTGTTTATTTACATATGTACCTAACTGTAACTTATCCATTAAGTAGGTACCTAACCTACTTAATAATATAATTATTGTAAGTGTTTAGAAGTTACATTACATTCATAGAGCCATGTTGGTCGAAGTGATTAGTACCTCAACTTTCGAGACGAAGGTCGTGGGTTCGAGTCCTGGCCGTGCATTAAATTGCAAATGTGATTGCAAACCTAACATTAAAAGGGTGATTATCGGATAACGGCTCCCGGTCTAGTTGTGTGATGATGATGATTGTGTGTGTCTGATCGATGTCTAGGTAGGTATGAAGGTATAGATATTTTGAAATGCAATTGTTTACAAAACGAACGAGATAATAATGTATCTACCTACTTCACCTACCTACGTACAATACGTATAACCTACTTACTATTATTTATTCTGTGGTAACGGTAGATTAAATTATATTTAGGCCTACTTATTTTAGAACTTAAGTAGGTACTGTTTTTGTGACAGATAAAATAAATTAATTTATTTGTGTTGTCGCAAGCGAAAATTCGACAACCCTTACGAGTCGCGTCACACCGCGCCAGACAGTGACACAGTTATGCATTAGAGCAGGATGGGAATGTTTAGGCAAATATCTCGATAGGTAATAGGCCCATAGGCGAGTTGAATTGCACTTTATAGCTTCGCCGCGAGAGTCTCTATTTAAACAAATTTACTCGCGAAGTGACCCTTCTGTACGTAGTACCAGGCCTGTCTCACTTCTCACTTTAGGTATTTATCGGACGCGCGCCGCCTCAGGCGGCGCGCGACATAGGTTGCCACTTGCCGCTCGCTCGGCTTGCGGACTAGACGCATTGTGCGTAATTATCGTGATCTCGTATACACATCGTTTCTTGTGATTTTTGCACGATAACTAAACGATCTAATCCGTATAAAAGATACTGCTGTGTCTACGGGTGTCTAAACAAAAGGAAAAGCAATGAATGGACATTAACATTCCACAAAATTCCGGAAGATATTGAAAGGTTGGTAGGTACCTACTAAGCTTTTCTATAATTTGTTGTAAGTACCTATTTAAATAAATCATCAATAAATACCTAGGTAGGTACTTACTTTTACTCTGTAACTGTAGGTGCATAATGAAAACGAGATTTTATAGGTACCTATTCGATTCCTTTTTGATTGAATAGGTACCTGTTTACAAATAAACAAACATAATACACCTACAAAACTGTAGGTAGGTAGGTACCTACAGTTTTGTTTATTTACATTATGTACCTAAAAGTAACTTATCCATTAAGTACCTAGGTACCTAACCTACTTAATATAATAATTGTAAGTGTTTAGAAGTTACATTATATTCATAGAGCCATGTTGGTCGAAGTGATTAGTACCTCAACTTTCGAGACGAAGGTCGTGGGTTCGAGTCCTGGCCGTGCATTAAATTGCAAATGTGTTTGCAAACCTAACATTAAAAGGGTGATTATCGGATAACGGCTCCTGGTCTAGTTGTGTGATGATGATGATTGTGTGTGTCTGATCGATGTCTAGGTAGGTATGAAGGTATAGATATTTTGAAATGCAATTGTTTACAAAACGAACGAGATAATAATGTATCTACTTCACCTACCTACTTCACCTACCTACGTACAATACGTAGTACCTACTTACTATTATTTATTCTGTGGTAACGGTAGATTAAATTATATTTAGGCCTACTTATTTTAGAACTTAAGTAGGTACTGTTTTTGTGACAGATAAAATAAATAAATTTATTTGTGTTGTCGCAAGCGAAAATTCGACAACCCTTACGAGTCGCGTCACACCGCGCCAGACAGTGACACAGTTACGCATTAGAGCAGGATGGGAATGTTTAGGCAAATATCTCGATAGGTAATAGGCCCATAGGCGAGTTGAATTGCACTTTATAGCTTCGCCGCGAGAGTCTCTATTTAAACAAATTTACTCGCGAAGTGACCCTTCTGTACGTAGTACTAGTATTCTGTGGTAGTACTAGTATTCTGTGCTAAAACTGAGGTTTTATTGTCTTTTAGTTGTATTTTTTTTGTCAGTGGTTTTTTATTTTTGTGAATGAAATGGTGTTTACTTTGTTGGTGTAACTTATCAATAAATAAATTAATCCATAAATTATAACACTTTGCGCACACGTCATCATCTTTCATTTCTTTTTAAATATTAATCTCAACATTCTCAACACTTTAAACTGTCGTTAGTTCACTGCAGTTGAAAATCGATTATCGATACGTCCCATCCCTACAATAGCATAGTGCTGACGAAGTTTCGAGAGGCAAAAGTTGTTTGAAACAAAATTGGCTCCGAGAGGAGTGCGAACAGAATTGAGAACTATCGATTACTATTGAATATCTGTCCTATATCAAGTTGAATAGATGACCTAGTAAAGTCAGTGCAGTTATAGCAAGTAAGTTAGGTTATAATGAGGGCAAAAGGTGGGCAAGTAGGATAAAATTAAGAAATGGATCAATGATAATTTCAGCACTTATTCGAAATTATTATAAAGACACAGAAAGCTTTAGCTGTCTTTGTCGATTTGAATGTGGTCTTTAGACGACAATAAATAGGTATTACCTATAGAAAGAAAGAAATAAATCATTTATTTTAAACACACATTACCTACACAGAGAACGCAAAACACATAACCAAGTAAAAATAACAACAAATAAAGACAAAGTAAAAAAAAAAAACAGAGAAACAACATGATTAATTTGGTAGAGTTAGGTGCAAATAAATCCCCTGTGTGTCGTGTGAAAGAAATAGGCCCCATATTCTGCTCCACACATTCATGGGAAGCAGAGCTGGTTTTCAGACAGGGCCTACTAAGGATGACCCCCACAAACGCAAAAAAAATCGAAGATGAGAAAAATATATGCAAAGTTTAATGTATGACTAAGGTTTGAGGCTCTCGGTCCCGCTGTCCCCAGCGTGAGCCAAAATGTCCCGTTTTTGCAAACAAACCAAAGGACACGGACAAAAATGGTATTTTATACCGGAGAAATTGGAGATTAGAGACCCATTCCCTGCCTCAGCTCTGCGGTGCTCTCCCAAGGAGAGGGCCGCAGGACGTCCGGAGCCCGGGGCACTTGTGCGTTATGGGCACTGAATGCGTTAATCTAGAGCCGTGTTGACAATGTGGAATAGTTCCTCTACACGCGACCATACTGGCTGTAAGTCATCCAAAACGTCGAGGTAAATAAAATAAGTTCAAACCCGAATTTTATTATTTTATGAATGTGAAGGCTATACCTAGTTGCTTTTATATACGATACCTACCTACCTAGGTAGTGGCTTCCACTCAAAACTAAGAACATAATCCGACTTATTTCACGACAATTTCAAAGAAAATAGATCATGCTTACATTAACACGACAAAAGTTTGGGTAAAAGCTTGAAAAACTTTGATATTTCCGACCCCAGGTCGTAAAGATAAGTAATGCGCGATTGTGCCCGCGCCGCCATAAAACAGGCTCATCCGACCCAGCTGTCGTGACCTGTTGATTCTTGTAGTTTACACGTCTTAACACGTTGCCGTCCAATATTTGGGAAAGGAGAACGGACAAATGTATTGAGATCTGTAGGCCTAGTATGCGCCAAGTTACAAAATTTTCTCGACTCATTTTCTCGTGCAAAATTGAGTTATCTCGTTACCTATGTAAACATGCACTAACCCCGCATCCACACGTTGGGGCCAACGTTGGTCCCAATGCCTCTCACCAACGTGTGGTGCTGACAAAATAGCTTGGCGCCAACGTTGGGGCCAACGTTGGGGCTTGGCCGTGCCGTGTCGGTTTTATCAAAGGAAGTTGGCGCGCCAACGTTGGGGATCCGTCCACACGTTGGCGCTATGCTCAGTCCCGTTTCGACGCGCATCGTGAGCGCACGTGTCGACTGACGAGCGAGAATGTCATCGTATTCCTTATTTATTGTGTTTGTAGGACTATCGGGCTGAAATTTTGCACACTTATAGATTCTCGGTGACAATGAAATATTATGGTATCAACAAGCTGATCTGATGATGGAGTCAAGAGCTGTTCAACAGAACTCCTCAGTAAATAAGCCGATTGAGTTGAAACTCGGCATATTTGTCAAGTTCTGACTACAATGTAATAATATGGTGACAGCGAGCTGATCTGATGATGGAGTCTACTATTTTTTTTTATGTTACGGGAACCGTGCAATTTTTTGGGATAAAAAGTAGCCTATGTCCTATTTCCGGTTATTATCTATCTATATTTTAAATATCACCCATATCGGTTAAGTGGTTGTCGTGTTAGAGAGGAACAAACATACATCCAAACATCCAAACTTTCGCATTTATAATATAGTGTGTTGTGTGAAGTGTGATAGTGACATGATGTGATGTGATTGTGATAAAATTGGTATTCAGTAATGTAAAATCACTTAGAGAAATTTCAATTTCTGTATCGGACGCGCAGACATCGGACGTCTGCACGTTGGCTCTGACGGAACAAGACTGGTGTATCGCCAACGTGTGGATGGTTCACGAAATCTTGGTCCCAACGTTGGGACCAACGTTGGCCCCAACGTATGGAGCCGGCGTAACACGACAGCATAAAGAACGTATGACACGACAGTTTCATTAAGAACATCATTGAAGGAAAAGTGGAAGGAAGGAGAGGAAGAGGAAGACCGAGGATAAGCTACACGAGCCAAGTGAAAGAGAAGGTTGCTGTCATGTCGTATAAGGAGGTGAAGGAGGCTGCCCTGGAAAGAGCTTCGTGAAGAAGGAGGCATCAGTTATACTGACAAAGGGCAACCCCTTAAATTAAATAAGAAGTCCTAACCAAGTTTTGAAGATTTTCTATTTGATTGTTTGACTGGGTACTCGTACTCGTATATTCTGATAACCACGACACAGAGAATATTGTGGGATCAGCCATTTGTGATGGTTGGGTATTATTTCGATTTTATGACACCAGCGGACCGGAAAATTGAGCGATATCAGGAACTACAAATAGGTTAATATGATGGCATTATGCGAAGGGAATCTAGTTCATATTAGATAATACAATTTTGAATATGAACATTATTTTTACATACTAGGTATTTATATTTTCTTACTGTTGGAAAAATGTCTCCTTCAATACTTCCGTTTTTCTGTTTCTAGCCACGAGCCTGAATCAAAGAGAAAATAATATCTGGGAACGAACTCTCAATGGCAATATTGCCTTATGAATTCGTTCTTCCTTATCTCTTAAAAAATGTTATCACCGCAATTTCGTGGGAATCGTCCTCTACAAACCTTAATATTTTACGATAGTAAATTATCATAAAACGAATCAAAGAAGAGTCGAAAGGATCGTATAATTCCCGTTACTTTCAGGACACGTAGCAAAGCGTAGAAAGCTTCTGTGACGGTCGCCGGGAAATTACAGTTAAGGAAAGCCAGCAATACTGACGCGAAATGTGAGACTTCACACCACGGTCCAATTCTTAAGAGAGTAGTGTCTCAAAGAAAATCTGTTCTAAGGCGATTTCAGATTAGCGTTTTGCGTCATCATCTCGTACGAGAGCGTAGACGAAACGGCTTGACTAACTTTTTGAGTCACGAGTGACTCAAAAAGTGTGACAACAATCAGAATCACCTTCTTAGCTATAGGACCCGAAAGGAAACGCTGTTTCGAGATTTCGTTCTTTTATGTTTTGACCTTTTTTTTTTGTTTTGCTTGTCTGTGACTAGTGTGTAGTCTCTGTGGTAGGACAATGTCTGCCTCCATCAACTTGTTTCTTCCTAGTAATTTAATAAGATATAGGTAAGCATTTCTAACGAAAGGTTTAATAATATTTGTTATTTATTACTTAATATAGAAAACTGACTTGAGTTTAGTCAGCCCCACACGTAATAACCACGTCTTTCCTATGGATTCCGTGGTTTAGGTGCTGGGCAAGCCTACTCCATCTCAATAGTCCCAGGCAATACAGTGTCCCGTGTAAGTGTAAGCAAAGATCCTGGCACTTTGAAATAATCATCTAGTACCTACTTAAAGATGTAAAGGCCTTAGTTTTTTTTTATTAATGAAATTCCGAGATTTGTCGCTATCATCTCCTATCTTCCACCATTCTGTGAAGTGTTACTTCGCGACTCCCCAAGGGCCGTAAAAGGCTTCCTCGGCTCGTAATGAATAAAATTCAACGTATTTAATGGCACCCAGTTAATGATGGCCGAAACATCTTTCCCTTTGAAGTGCTCCGGAAACAAGAGCCAGAAATGGCGATGGTTAATGAAATTTTTGTGTAATTCAGCAGAGAAGTTGGATTCTTGAATGGAAGGACGTTTCGGTTTAATTATTTTAGATAAGTAAGTACTTATTCGTTTTTTATTTCGACTAAATGACGATTTTGAAATTATAACCAGTGACTTAGGACATGCTTTCGACTATGAGTGACTTGGATCAATGGAGTTATTAGGCTATTGCTACGATCCTTAAAAAGTGTCACTTGTTCTAATGTGTTAAAATATTGGTAAAAATGAATCTATGTAAAAAAACATCGAAATTTATTCTAATAAATTGTAAGGTTTTTTTCTGAGGCTGTGTGGCTAAATTGATGATGATAATTTATTTAAAAAAAAATACTGAAAATAAGCAATGATTTGAGAAAACAAATGCTACGACAAACATCAACACTTGTATTCAAATTGCCGTCAAAACGACCTCGCTCTGAATCCCAAAACGATTCCTGTAACTTTATTTACTCCGACTTTCTGTTAAAGGGAATCTATTATTCTTGTTTATTGTTTATAGCTAATGGCCTAAAACGGTTCGCCACAAAACATCAACAAATTGGCCCCCAACTTGTCCGGAATAAATCAATTCAGTTACAAAGTTTACGCCGCGTCATTAGTTACCGGCCAACTTTAAAGAGTCAATTTAAGTTTGCAAGTGCTCTTTAGACGTGATTTTATTGGAATATTTTATGTGAATTTCAATAAAACATTCCAGGAAATTTGGGAAGGACAAATACTTTGAAGTGCTTTTGACTTGTTACCTGACAACGGAGTCATGCTTTAAACAGTGGCCTATTAAAGGTATTTAAGATTGTATGAGCAATACTTTGTTGGCTTCGAGCTTATTTTGTTGGTCGAAGTAAAACACATTTCATTTTATTTCATTTCATTTCAAAAGCCTCTTTTTTTATTTAACCTGTAGAAACTCGATGCTCGCAAATGCTCAGTTGTCTTAATTGATTAGGCACAAAGCGAAATCAGACTTTAGCGCAGCGCGTGGTGCCCTCTAGGCGTTCACAATACCGCGCGGTGTCGCGCGGTCTAAATGTGTCGCTCTCACCCATTGCATCGAAAAGGATGATAGGTAGGGGACGGGGACACCGTTTTGTGAACTTGTCATAAGGTGGACATAACCTGAAAGGGGACAGATTACAAACAGTCCTTCAGAGACATCAACCTGTAATAACCTCAAAGGTGAATGGACAAGCCGTGCGAAGCCAAAATAAAGAAAAAAAAGGGTTAACAATTTTTAAAAGGTTTTTAAATAAAACTGCAATTTACATTGAATTCGTATTGCAAATAGTATTCAAATGAACATAAAATGCTTTATCTGGCATTGTTTGATCGTCCCGTATTGATACGTACTCAAGCGCCAATCAGCAAAGGTTCAATTTGCATGCGTAAACAAAAATGTAAAATGGCGGCAATACACAGATATTTTTGAAAACCCCTAATTTTAGTATCGGTGTCGGGTGCTTGTATATAACTGTGGTGTGCTGCAAGTGGTGATTTATTAACTTATTTTAAAGAATGAAAAAAAAATCGGTTTTATTTAAGTATTGACATTTGGATGAAATCTCGAAGGATAAAGATTGATGGAGAGATTATGTGGAAGACCTTTTTCTTTCCTAATTTTAGTATCGGTGTTGGGGTGCTTGTATACATATAACTGTGGTGTGCTGCAAGTGGTGATTTATTTACTTATTTTAAAGAATGAAAAAAAAAATCGGTTTTATTTAAGTATTGACATTTGGATGAAATCTCGAAGGATAAAGATTGATGGAGAGATTATGTGAAAGATCTTTGCCCGCCAGTGGAACGACATAGGTTAAATAAATAAAAATATTTTTTGGGTTTTTTTTAAAACCATTTCATATTAAGGCTTGTTAAAACCATAGACAGTTCTTTGCCTAAAATATGGTATGAAAACGTTCTGAAATTAAAATAGAATTCAACTTACACCACACTTTTTACAAGAGCTGAGAGCTTCCGTGCTTCGAAGGGCTCGTTAAATTGTCGGACCCGAATTTTAAGTCGTTAAGCCATGATGAGGTCTTTAGGCGGCTTAAAAACTCCGTCACCAGAGTTGGCCACTTGTATACGAACGTACCACAGTTCTTTACAACAACTCATGAGAGTTTAAAACTTATCTTGTATATATCTTATTTTTTATATAAGTAAGTAGGTACCTAGTTGGTAACAAACTGGGTTATAAACAAAAAAATATCTTAGTTTAGCCTAACGGCTAGGCCTTTTGTCATGTCAGACATATATGCGAAAAAAAAATACGTTTATTTTGATACTACAGAAATAGAATGAGTAACCTTTCACAATGCGGCACGTCTCGTATTAAATGCGTAGTGTGTAAACACCGGGTATTAATCACGCTCATTTATAACCGGGTATTTTTATCCAGATCTACCTCGGAGGATGAATTATCACTTTATCCGGGCTGGACCCGATGCTTTTAATTATTTTCCCCAACTAATAGCCCTTCGCTGCTAATAGGCAATTTTGAGCGGTGATCGTCATCTTTCGTTTATTTAGTTAAGCCCGTTTTATTAATATTCTGAGAGGTGATCTAAAATTAAGTGGAGCGTAGAATGTAAAAATACTGCCCATATTTCGACATAATTTCAACATTTTAAAAATTTCAGCTCGTTTGCACTGTTGGGTATGGGCCCTTCATTACGTCCTTTTTTCGGACCCTTATTACGAGTGTCATTCGGTGATTTGAATTTTTATTGTGTAACAATTTGAACCAGTTTTTAATAAGTAAAATGAAATGATTTATTTGTAACATAAACACACACAGTACTTTACTAAGTAATAGTAGTACCTACCTACAAAGCTTATGTTACAATGGTGCTGACTCAGCACTATGTTGTGTTTGTAAAAACACAACGCTGATCTTCCGTCAGAACCACACTATATGAGAAAACAATATGTCCAAGAGAAACAAAAATACAATAGATAAATCAACCTAGGTACATTCTTGAAAATTGACAGAAAAAGTACGCAAAAATAAAATGAAACAAAAATTGCTCTAGCTAGATTAAGCTGAAGTACCTGCATAACTTTTTTTTTCTCTATAGAAACTAAGTAACTTAATTTTTTTGGGAGCTTACAATAATCGTGTTCATACCTAGAAGAATCTTATCTTAGCCTATTTATGGACCTAAACCAATCGGGCCCTCGATCTTTTAGAAATTGAGTATCCGCCGTCAAAAGATGCGATATCATTGAAACGTTTCATTCTATGCATATAATTTATTTCACACACACGTTTACAAAAACGTTTATTTTACTTAATGTCAGTGTTGAATGAGAACTGCAAGTCAGTGTACTCTTCTTCTGGATACAGCAATACCAATCTGAAAAGAAATCACAGTCAGTTGAGCAGAAAAAATATGAGGATTGCCCCCTAATAGGAAGGTACTCCCCCTTTACGGTGTTACCAACTGGTGTTACCAAAATTGCATGTAAACCTTAAAAGAACAAGGACTCAAGTGGGTCGCGCAAGACCAAGAAGTATGAGTTTGATTTTGGGATAAAACAATATTTTCTTATCAACATTTTTCACTGAATTTTTTTCGCGCCTCCGTGCTTCGGAGGGCACGTTAAATTGTCGGTCCCGGCTTTTAAGTCGTTAAGCCATGACGGAGGCCTTTAGGCGGCCCAAAAACTCCGTTACCAGAGTTGGCCACTTACTCATACGAACTTACTTACGGAATTTTTGGGAAAACTTGAAATGCAATGCTGTAATATTCAATTTTATTTAATTTGCCTACTTTATCCACGTTCACGAACACTCAACAGTTGCATTATTACACACTGACATTCGAAGAGACACAAGTTTTGGAATAAAAAACAAAATGCCTGGATATAAAAGAGATAAAAGATTACAGAATTACAGATAAAAGAAAGATTTTTCATTTTTTTCAAGATAACAGGTGTGCGAGGGACAAGCGAGGGATTATAGACTCTGGTTATTATTTTGGATAATCAAAGCTTAGACTTTAGAAAATGTTTTTCTTGTCACTCTAATGTCAAAGAAAAGAGATGGCAACATATTTAGCTGCCGATTGAGTTACAAACCTATAGCCGGGTCGACACGATTCAAGTACACTTGGACCAAGTCTAGCTTGGATGACTCTGATTGGACGCCGTCGTCCGAGTGAGTCACGTGTGTCCGACGGCGTCCACTCAGAGTCATCCATGTTGACTTGGATCGTGTCAACCCGGCATAGAAGAAGCAATTGGTACAAGGTTACTTCTCAATAGGAACTCTCTCCATGAGCTGCCTCATCTGTCCTGTGTAGGGCAGGAAGCAGTGCTGGGCCACATCCACGTGCTGGATCATGTCGAACGCCCATTCCGACCACTCAAAAAGCTTCGCTGAAAAAGGAGAAGGATTTCATTAAACTTTATGCCCTAAGTCTCAGTTTCGAGATTGGCCTAAAAATGCTTTTGTCCGTCTGTCAGTCTGTCTGTTCTCCTCTCTTCTACAGATCACAATCTCAACCGATGATTTAACTACTAGGTAGGGATTGATGGAGCACCTGGACCGTTTTCGTTTTCTCATCACCAAAACTAGAGAATTGTGAACATTTATTCTGTTTTAAGCTATGCAAACACAGAGGGTATTACTTATGAAAGATGTTTAAAGATGAACACTGGTTAAACAACGTTGTCTTTGTTTGTGGATAGTGACAAACAGAGACAGGACGTTGTTCAACTAGTGTTCAATTTAAACATCTTTCATAAGTAAGGGGGAGACTCGCTAGGTCTACAGCTCACAGAGCCACTAGTAATATTTGTATAGATCTGTGATTCAGAATCATGTTGACTGTTATCAATAACACGACCTCTAAGCTACTTCGAAATAGCACCCTTTTAGTAAATCCATCCGTCTATTTTTGGCAAAGTAAACCTCTTGGGAAACTTAGCCCCAACTTGGCACTTAGCTGGATATTCCGTTGAACTTTGGCAAATGTTTACAAATTGCAAATCGCATGTCTAATAGTTTGTGTTTGATTTTGAGATGTGGATGCAAGCACTATATTTGAGGACTATGTAGAGTTCGTTAGTGAAGGAAAACATCGAAAGAGCCGGCTTAGTCAGCCACACTCGTTGTAAGTGGTAATGAAAAGACTAAGTGAATTTTATTCTTAAAATCGATTACATTTATTCCAACGGATCTTGGCATTCGTGAAGTTAGCCGTTTCGATGCGCAATGCAACTTTTTATACAAAATTTTCTACTGCGCTACGAAAAGCCTGCACGAATGCCTAGATGCATTGTGACAACTGTAAGTATGTAAGTAATACATGCTTATAGTATAGGAGTTAGGATACCCACAAATTCTAATCAAAACTTAGTCACTTTGTAATAAAACAGTGTTATTGTAAGTTCGTTTTTATATTTTAAACAATTTTGCAACTGAATTTACGAGCTGATAGGTATTTAAAAAACCGGATTAGTTTAATAGGTAATCAAAATTATTATTTTTATACCTAGTGGACATTTTGAATTATCTTTAAGCTTTTACTCAGAAACATAAGCTTCTGTTACTTGGAAGGTTTCTTTTCCATGTTTCTTTGAGTTTGACAAGTTTCAAAGTAAAAGTTTGAGGAGGGTTATGTTCGTGACCAATGTTCGAGTTTGTTTATTTTATTCTGCTACTTACCCTTTTGTACAGCATTAACTTATAGTTTTCAAGAACTATTACTAAAGAGGGGAATAGGCAAAGAATACCCCGAATTAATAATCAAGAATCTTATACTAAACTGCCGTAGTTTAAACCACCGAAAAAAATATTTTCCAAAATGTTACCAATTTGCGCGCCAACACAAATTGGTAAAATTTTGGTAACATTTTTTTGAAGTAGCAGCAATAACTTGATACTAAAAATTCCTAATATCGCAATAAGCAAAACCACATTAGATTTACAGTGAAACTAATCGGTTGTTATATATAGGAACTTACTTTTATTGAAACTGACCGTAACGCAACTCAAAGTTAAGTGGAGCTCTGTAATATAAGCCAGAAAAATCCTAATCATGTTGAGTAGTCCCCAAATGCAATTTCGTAACTTAATACAAGTTCCAAATGAAGCGTGCTCTCAATTTGTCCGCCATAATTGTTTTGGACGCACGACCACCATCGATCACTCGCTAAATAACAAAATGTTGTGTTGTTTGTTTGTAGAGCTGGGATTTCAAAGCTATGTGGAAATTACTGTTATTTATGTAGATTTTTATCCCCTCGTTAACAGTTATTATATTTTTACAGTAGTAATACTGAATCACATTACCTAGAGTATTTTTTCTTGTTTTAGGAGGATGCTACGATATTTTGCTTGTTGCTTATATTAATGCAAACATATAGCTTAGTTAGAGGATTATAATAAAAAATGGTTGTCTGTAAAGTCGGTTTACGGACGTTAATTTTACGTAAATAACGTCAGAAGAAAACATTGATGAAAAATTGTCAAATATATTAAATTTATTTAAATTTTCTTACGTGAAAATTATAAAACCGGAATGTTTTATAATTTTGACGTCAGAAAATTTAGTCAGATTAATTACCAAAATAAATTATGTACTTCGTAGCTACGAGAACCGTAGCTCTGGCTACGTCTCGTAGCAGCACTACGTCTCGTAGGCGGAATGTGATGCTTTTCGTGCGTGCAGCTGGCGTTCATCGATTTATAAGACGTCAATATGCCAAAAATGATGGTGAACAAAATGTCTTAGGGGGCAGTCAATGTCAAAGGGTTACTCAGAGGCATGTCCTAAGACATAATTATTAAGATATGCCTAATACATATATGTATTAGGATGTGCCTCACTCCCAAATTAATCTACATTTTGCAGAACTTATATGAATGTATGAATAAATGAAAAGCGATATGAATAAACAGGCTTACATTCAAGTTCGCTCTCTCGGTCGTACTGACTGATGTCGGGGATATCCAGTACCACGTCCAAGTTCTCTTCATCCAAAATCATGTGGATCTTGCCTTTCTTCTTCTGCAAGTTATAGGGATAGGTGACTGTGACGGTCGCTGAAAGAAAGATATACTTACAATCACACCTTTCTCGGATAGGCAGAGAGCACAGATTTTCACTTGCACGATACACCTCTTTCGTCTCATTATCTCTTATTCTTAGATTATAGGTATATCTCTCATTACATTTTTCATACAAGCTCGCCGGTTTACGTTTGACCTGACCCTTCTCCAAAATGTCATCTATTTATTCCAAGTGTTCTAGTTTTCCTCTTCTAACTGCACCTATCGCTGTAATCCCTCTCTACATGGCCAATGTCTTTTTAAAAAGATGTATTAAGAACTAACTATCGTGTCATATAACTTATAAGCAATACACATAAGCAATATTGTGCACTGATCAACGAGAAGAAATTATTAAGATTTCAAATAGCTCATGACTCCATCATCAGGCCAATACGCTGTTACTAGTAGTATTGCATAGTCACCAAAAATCAAAGTCTGCCTTTCAAGCCAATCTATTTGAAGGTTTCTTCAAAACTACTAAAACGAACCTTGAAGATTGTTTAAAACTACTAAAACAAACCTAAAGTTTAACAAAATGGTTAGGTTTGCAAACTGTTCAATAAAACCACAATAAGTTAGAAAGCTCTAAAACCACAGAGAAAATTCACAGACAAGTTTTGTAAATCGGTAACCTTTAAAATCTCCGAAAATAACTGTTTATCTCCGTAATTGATTTTAGAAGTTGGGGAAATGAAGTTCGTGGACTCCTGTTACACGCACTTAAGATAAT
The DNA here is from genome assembly GCA_958496255.1 of Camptogramma bilineatum. NCBI lineage: Eukaryota > Metazoa > Arthropoda > Insecta > Lepidoptera > Geometridae > Camptogramma > Camptogramma bilineatum. Next base: position 15,927,729 of record OY292459.1, read on the forward strand.
GTAGGTACGAATATTTGTTACAAAACATCGTATCAACTTTGCTTTGTTTACCGCGAGCTTCGAAAATAACCAAAGCAATAATTTTAAATGTAGAGTCGGGGCGTCAGCACTACGGCAAAAGCGGGAACTAATTGTTTTATTTACTTTAATATGCTCTTTGTCACGGTCGTTCAGTTGTTCTGGTGTGTAGAATTAAAGAACATACAAACTTACATAAATATTATTATTCAAGCCTTATTTGGACAATTAGTAATTAGGGTTCCGTACCTTAAAAGGTAAAAAAAGGAACCCTTATAAGATCACTTTCTTGTCCGTCTGTCCGTCTGTCCGTCTGTCTGTCTGTCCGTCTGTCCGTCTGTCCGTGTGTCACCATCGATTATCTCAGGAACGGGTGGTGCTAGCAAGTTGAAATTTATACCATGTACTGAGGTCTATAGTCCCTATTGTGAGTATAAAAATCAAGGTCCTGAGTCAACACTATAAAAAGATATAGGCAAATTTAGGTTTTCATGAAAACTTGCAAGTACCAAAACTTACCTTAATTATCAACTTTTTTTATTTTTCGGAATTTTTCCTTTACTTGTGCTGTAAGACCTTGCTTGTAACCAAATTTGACAATTCTATGTCAACCGGAAGTACCCTAGAGGTTTTGGGTTGAAAACCTAAATGGTAGTTCCCGTTGACCTCGAATCACGAAATTTGGCAAAAAGCAAGGTCTATCTAGCACAAATAAAGGAAAAATTCCAAAAAATTAAAAAAGTTGAAAATTAAAGGGTGTTCCCATACATACATAGTTGACGCCAATTAAGATTGTCCTCTGAGTTGTATGGGCGCTCATACAAATAAGCGGGCTACAATAACATAATGGGTATAATGGGTAGGTACGGAACCCTCGGCGTACGAGTTCTACTCGCACTTGACCGGTTTTTTTTAACCTAACCTCGTAGTTCTGCGATAGCAGCGCTGCGCCTATCGGACTTCAGTGCTGACGCCGACTTTAGGTTTAAATAATCTATATCTATCTATAGGTACAGTTGGGCCGACGGATCTAGGCGTACGTGAAGTCAGGCTCTGCGCTGCGCAGTAGAAAATTTTGTATGAAAAAGTTGCACTGCGCATCGAAACGGCTAATTTCACGCACGCCGAGATCCGTTGGCCGTACTGTATCTATACTTAATTATTATTTGGACAATTAGTAATTTTTTACCTAACCTAGTTCTGGGATAGCAGCGGTGCGTCTATCGGACTTCAATGCTGACGCCGACTTTAGGTTTAAATAATCTAGGTAAGTATATCTATATCTATACTTCTATACTATCTATATCTATACTTCTACACTAATCTACACCAGTCGGATTTGAAAAATTGTTTCTGCACTTGATAGCTAAACTCTTGGGAAGGTTATAGGCTACTTTCATCATAATCATCACCATAAACTATCACTATGGGGCAACGCTGCGAGGGCGCTGCTAGTAATAAGAGTATAATAGTGTCATAAAAATCCTGTCCCATTATTGTGGGGGTGTTATTAGGTAGGTACCGATCCAGATTAGGTTCGTACAAGAAATCTCCCTTTATGATTATTACATGGGATCGGCTAAATCGTGTATTTTTTTGGCTCACTTTTACTTCCAAAAGTAGTTAAAAAGTGTTTTATTCATGAGTGTTTTTATTTTGTTTCAGGTAAGTGAAGACACAGTTTATAGCTACAGTGAAAAAGGGAATATTCTGACTACGACAGTCCTGCAAGTATTATAATGACACGTCACAATCATTGTAGGTATAGTACGTTCGAATCCCGGCCTCGCATCTAATATAGATGATTATACAGCGAAAGGCTTGCTGTAAGAAAACTCTTTTAGGGTTAAGCTCGCCTTTGTATATCACCTTTTTAAAATCTATGTTTGTAAACTCTAGTTTTTGTGTGCAATAAAGAATTTAAGAAAGGCACCTATGCCTGCATGTTTTAGGCATTACAAATTCACGTTGTAGGGCCTAGGATCACGTTCTTGATTGATCGTTGAAGTTAAGCAGTTTGTGCAGTTGTGCGCGGTCACTTTTAGGATGGGTGACCGCATGTGATATTACGAGCTGAGCGCTTCCGTGCTTCGGAGGGCACGTTAATTGTCGGTCCCGGCTTTTAAGTCGTTAAGCCATGACGGAGGCCTTTAGGCGGCCTAAAAACTCCGTCACAAGAGTTGACCACTTTCTCATACGAAAAAAGAAGAAGAAGTGCCTAGGACATTGTTGAGATGACTTCCCCACCTAAACCATCTCGGCCTTATCCACTAGAAAGACATATGCAAAGAGTTTTGTTATTATGTTTTCCTTCACTATCAAAGTTTGGCGAAAAGAAAAATCTGTACTTAATGTAATGTGAGATCGACAATTTAATTAGCTCTCTGAAGCACCTATTCTCGCAAATGCCAATAATGATCACCCATTCATTATCGTAGTGCAGGTTTGATTATAAAGTACAATGTATATAGTTCCTATTGGTCAAGCTGAATGCATTCTCCGATTATTGTGCGCCTATACGACACCGTACTAATTGCTCGCGACTCAATGGACATCTTGCCGTACTAATAACACACTTATAGGGAACTATACAGGGTGAATTTTTGAGATGGGGCAGTAAGGGCAGCTACCTTAACCATTGTAGCTAGAGGAAAACGTTCTTAGGAGACTATCCTTAATTTTTGAAGGTAATAGGACTTGCATTCACAGATTTTGAAAAAAATGTACAGTTAGCGAGAAAATGGGCACTTTACACAAAAACTTTTTTGATGCCAATCGATCCTGTTTCATCTAAGGATTAAAAGGCTCTTTCAGACCAACTGGGGTTGGAGTACTAGAAAAGTCAGAAAACGCTAAAATGTATTTCTGATACAAGACAGTAAGGGCTACCTTAACCGTTGTTGGTAGAGGAAAACGTTCTTAGGAGACTGTCCTTGACTTTTGAAGATATTTCGACCTGTGTCCACAGATTTAAAAAAAATGTACAGTCAGCGAGAAAATGGGCAATTTACACAAAAACTTTTTTTGATGACAATCAATCCTGTTTCATCTAAGGATTAAAAGACTCTATGGGACCAACTGAGGCAAGAGTACTACAAAAGTCAGAAAACGCAAAAAACCTTAATTATACATTTCGTACGAAATCATTTTGTCATTTGTCATAATTTTTCATCATTTTGTCGAAATATCTTCAAAAGTAAGGGTAGTCTCCTAAGAACGTTTTCCTGTAGCTACAACGGTTAAGGTAGCTGCCCTTACTCCTCCGTCTCAAAAATACATTTTACCAATTTCTGACTTTTCTAGTACTCTTACCTGAGTTGGTCCGATAGAGCCTTTTAATCCTTAGCTGAAACAGGATCGATTGGCATCAACAATAGTTTTTGTGTAAATTACCCATTTTCTCGCTGACTGTACATTTTTTTTTAAATCTGTGAATGCAAGTCTTAATACCTTCCAAAATTAAGGATAGTCTCGTAAGAACGTTTTCCTCTAGCTACAACGGTTAAGGTATCCCTTACTGTCTTGTATCAGAAATACATTTTAGCGTTTTCTGACTTATCTAGTACTCTAACCCCAGTTGGTCTGAAAGAGCCTTTTAATCCTTAGATGAAACAGGATCGATTAGCATCAAAAAAAGTTTTTGTGTAAAGTGCCCATTTTCTCGCTGACTGTACATTTTTTTCAAAATCTGTGAATGCAAGTCTTAATACCTTCAAAAATTAAGGATAGTCTCCTAAGAACGTTTTCCTCTAGCTACAACGGTTAAGGTAGCTGCCCTTACTGCCCCATCTCAAAAATTCACCCTGTATAGGTACTATACCCATTTATGTAAAGTAAATTACATAGTTGGAAATCAAAAGTGTGAATGAGAGAAAATAATGTTGTTGCATATAAAGCAACAGGTAGATAAGTTAGTTTTAAGATAAAAAAAAAATGTATGTATTCCTTTATAACCGGTCAAACAAGTTTTTTTTTTTTTGAGTATGTACACCGATATCTCCGTCAATTGTGGACCGATTTTAATGATAATTTTTTTGGTTTAAAATCTGTACTTCCAATGTATTCCCATAAAAATTTGGTGAGGATCTGACGAGGATCATTTCTTAATTTTGTCACTTGTAAAGTCAATAAAAAACGTAGTTTTACGCCAACTTGGCTGAGCTTGCTAACTTTACGGTGTTTATTTTTGTTAGAAATTTTAGATATGACAATTCAATTGCTTACCGTTTCCGGAGAACTTCTTCAAGGCGCCTGCAAAAGAAAAACTACCATTAACTCGCTTTGAAAATGTCTGTCGGTTTGAATGAAGTTCTCCTAATTTTTTGTTAAAACTTAAGTTTGAAGTCCAGCAATGCGATTCAGACTTCCGAAACTGCATCCGATTCGATGATTTTCTTCGGAAAGTTGGTGTTTTTTCAGCGAAGAAATGTCACTTTCCGAATTCGGAACACATTCCAAGAAGGTCTGAATCGCACTGCTGAAGTTTTGTTATTTCTACGTATCAATTAACTTACCTTTGTGAAGGCCGATTTTTCCAAACTCTGCAAAGAAATCATTTCAGTTTAATTTTTGTTTAATACTTTTTAAATTTTACTATCAGAAAAGCTGTTTAGAGTTCTCTCTAAAGCTCAAATCAACTGTCTGAAAAGAAAAATCCATAGATGCAAGACCTTCGGATTGAAAGTGGAGACTAGACCGCAGACTGTATTTTGCCCTGGTTCTTCACCGTATTGATCACAAAGGAACAGGAGCTCTCAATATAATCCCAGAAGTCTTACTGAGTTACCTAAATGATTTTGAACTTATACCACTATAGCTATTACGGAATTACAACAAAAATAAACGTGATATTTATTGTTAAGAAAACTATATCGATAATAAAGACCCCTTGCAGACTGACTGAGAGGGCACACGACGTTTTCTGAAGCGCGTTTTTGAGCTGCACGCTCGCATCGCCTTTGAATCCATACAAACGCGAACCGGGACATTTGTATCGATACAAACGCGCTGCAGAAAACGCAATGTGCCCACTTCCTTAGACATACTTTTATCAGGCTTATCACATGATGCTGAGCCTTTAATTTGCCGGATCTTGATGGGCAGCTCCAGAACTATGGAGTACTCCTTTTTGTTGCTGTTTATGCTGTAATAGAAAAAATTACCCATTATTTATGGATTTTTCGTTTCAAAAAAATATATATGCGCATTAACACGAGCTCTAAACGGTGAAGGAAAACATCGTGAGGAAACCCGCGTCTTAGTCAGCCCCCCACGTATTGACCATGTCTTTCCTGTGGATATGGTTAAGCTGAGAGGATGATTTAGGTGCTGGGCAAGCCTACTCCATCTCAGACAACGTCCCAGGCACTACAGTGTCTTGCAGTGTAGGCAAAGTTTGCCACCTGACACTATATAAATCATCTAGTAAAGATGTAAAGGCCTAAGTTTTTTATATCTAAGTGTGATGACACGTGCTCGTACCAAAAAATCCATAAAATCTTAATACTAAATTTCTTTTGCAATGTATAATTTTTACTTTCACTCAAGTTCTAGTTTTTAGGGTAATTTTAATCTTAATCTTGCAACACTAACTCTTACATGTTCGCATATATTGATTACGAATCTAGAACAATTCGATTTGAATTCATAAATATAAGCGCTATACCGATTGTAATCTGCTTTGTGAACTTTAAATAAATAAATAAAATAAATAAATAAAATAAATAAAATCGCAGCGTCATCAAAAATGTACAGTTGAAGACTGTACAATTTCTTTGATACATGACAAAAATACACAGGTCTTAATACCTAATACCAACTAGCTCGCTGTCCTCCACACCAGTGATCTTCACACAAGTGCCGGAGTCTCCGTATCTGAAGACATAGGACTCATACATGTTGATGGCGAGCTTATCATTGCCCAGAAGGACGTTGTTCCTGAGGGAAAGGTACTGACGCTTGAAGCATTCGAAGTCGGTGGTGTGGCATGCGATGAGGCAACGGTCTGAGGGGAAAAAAAAATGAAATTTAATCACGACTGTATCCCCAAGGCACTATAGACATTCGCTCAGATCTTTTTTTAGGCATTTTTAAGATCCTTCGAGTCTAAGGGGGTAATCAGAGGTATGTCCAAATACATATTTGGTACATGCCCACGTTTTGCAGAAGTAAGCATTCCATACGTGACAGGTTGCAAGCCCATCGACGCTATTAGAAAGCTAACTGGTTTCCTCACGATGTTTTCCTTCACCGTTTAAAGCTCGTGTTCGGTCTGAGGGAGATGAAAGGAAAGATAAATAAATGAAAATTTGTTATACTTAAGACAGTCCGCACCGATTTCGCAGGGGCTTATGTCTATGTGCCAGGAATTAAATTAAAACCACGATAACGACATGATACTGCTAAGGTAGCAGACAAGCGGCCCACCTGATGGTAAGCGGTTACCGCAGCCTATGGAGTATGGACGCCTGTGACACTAGAAGAGTCACACTCGTGCTACTGACACTTTAAAAGAGGAATCACTGCGCCGACAACACAATGGACAAGACTGATTTACCATTGTCACCGCAGCGCTTCCTCGCAGAGCTCTGGCAACCTTACTCACCGCAGGAGCACAACACCATTCGAGAAGAATGATGTTATTTGGCTGCGATATTCTGTAAGTCGGAGGTACTTTCCCAGTCGGGTTGCTCGAATATAGAGTGAGAAAATTTATGTATTCTACGCCGAAAAAATAGCCCATAAAAGAACCGATCCAAACTAAACAACAGCCCATGGTAATTTGCAAATATTATGTGGTTTAACCGCGCCTCAATGTCTGATCGATATTGAATTTCAGAATAGTTATAAAACGTGACTTGGCATAATAGGAAATGCAACTTATCCGTGTACCACACTAGAAAGCCTAGTAGATATGTAATTAAACTCATCGGTGGAAATACAAGCAAAGTTACCCACTTTACCAGATACGACATTACTAATTAAAAACTGACGCTATAATTATATGACATATTAATTATTGACAATTATAAATGTGAAAGTGTGTTTGTTTGTTTGTTTGTCCTGCTTTCACGTCAAAACGGAGAGACGGATTGACGTGATTTTTTGTATGGAGATAGTTGGAGGGCTGGAGAGACAGGCTACTTTTTATCCGAGTACCACGCGAGCGAAGCCGCGGTCTGAAGCTAGTAGAAATGTTAAATGTGAAAAGGTCACGATTCCACAAGACCGTAGCTTGGTTGCTAAAGCCTTTCATTGTTACGGGATTTTACGTGCCACAGAGTATAGAGAATTTAGCTAGAACGTACACTCTTAACTTTATTGAATAAAAATTTTATGTGTGTGATTTTTCTTAGTAAATTTCCGCATTGTTTTTTTTCTTTTTTGTACTTACCTATTGTTTGTGTGTGAGCTAAATAAATGTTGCTATGTTTATGTCTATGAATAAGCTCCAACTTCAATTATGAAGAACGTTGTGCGCAGTCACAATTTGGATGGGTGACCGCAAGTGGCATTACGAGCTCCGCGCTTCCGTGCTTCGGAGGGCACGTTAAATTGTCGGTCCCGGCTTTTATGTCGTCAAGCCATGACGGAGGCCTTTAGGCGGCCACACCAGAGTTGGCCACTAGATCATACGAACTTACTTACTTATCTAGAATGCCTAATAAGATCTAAGAAAATGTCTAACGTGCTTTAGGACCTATCATTTTGTTTTTCAAGAAACCTAAAGTCTTTTACATTGTTCTTTTAATGTTATGATTGATTAATTATTTAATCACTTTGTTACAAGGTAAAATTGTTTTCCTGTTGTTAAAAGCTCGTCTCGCTACGCGGGGTCTACGAAACTGCTACGAAAGTTGAACAAGTCTTCAGTAACTCAGTAGGACTTCCTACTATAATAATATATCTCTGATAGTTTTTGAGTATATTTGTGTTTCAATCACGCCTTAAACGGTGAACCTGTTGTAATTTTGATGGAACTTAAAATAGTTCTGCACCGTGGCCGGAAATACCATAAAATCTGAGCGAAGCCGCGGGCTAGAAATATACTGTTAACAAAGAGATTGTTCTACGATGTGGTACCGGCTCATACATATTTATTGCTGTAGAATTTTCGATGTGTTTCTATTGTCGAGGAATGGGAAACACCCCCAAAATATAATCTCATGAATTTTAAATTATTTTCGGGTTGTTTACCAAACAATATTTTCATTTAAAATAACGCAAACAAACCTTGTCAAAATATAAAGCAAGAAAGTTAATCGAACAAAAAAGATACATGCCTACCAAAACATTAGATTTTTTTAATTCGGCGCCCTGATTACGTAAGACTTGCAATGGCAATGCGACAGCAATCACAACGCGACCGGTCGAAAAATATCACTAAAAATCGCATTAGGGAAGCCAATCGCACGTCTATTGCAAAATATCACTAAAAATCGCATTAGGGAAGCCAATCGCACGTCTATTGCTCGCCTGTGTCAAAATTCACATAGGCCATAGTGCATTTTGCGACAATACGATTTTTAGTGCTATTTTTCGACCGGTCGCGTTGTGATTGCTGTCGCATTGCTATTGCAAGTCTTACGCAATCAGCAGAGGCATTTTGTACTAGACTCACTTCGAATTCACTCAAGTGACCGAGCTCACTAAATACGCAAGAATGTATTGTAAGTGTTTGTAGTAAGATTCAAATTTCAAATACGATATTTGAAATCTCACAGCGGATTCAGCTCTTCGACGTTCGAAGTGAGTTTACAGAATGACTCTGCAGGGCGCCATTTTATTGTTTTGAAGTCGGTATAGCATCATAGAATGTAGTGTAGTAGCAATGATAACGCCATATTCGAAATAGCTAAGATAATGGTAATCATAGTTTATTTCAAAACCACAATCTACCACGTTACCCACAGCTCGTCCCACAGCCACGGTGGCAATTTTATGAAAAGAACAATGTCCCCAGTAAAGTCTACCGACGAAGGGCCAGGTGCTTATGCAAACGACGCCCTACAGTCCTGAGTTTGAATATTTACAAGGATCACAGTGCGGGGAAACCAAAGAGTTGGGCAAAAATACCGTAGATAACATGTCCGGATAAATGACTTGAGCTTAGACGAACTCGGCTTGGCGACTGCTAACACAACAAGTGGGGCTAACTTGAGCCTAACTGGTCTTCTCAAAGGCCCTAAGAAACTTTTACTGAATCTTGAAATCTGCGAAAATTCATGTAGTGATTCAGTAAAAGTTTCTTAGGGCCTTTGAGAAGATTGATTGGGTATTTGAGAATGTTAATCTTTTTGTTATGAGGAATTATATGGTGGTCATTTCAAGTTGTAGTAGTCGTAGCCGTTACAAAGTGATTCTATGTGGTATACCTCGATGCGATCTCGAAAGTACTATTTTAAGTAAGAATCAGTAATAGACGGAAAATTTGACTGAGATTATTTTATTTAAGTACTTAAATAACATTTTCGCACTGCGGCACAAAATTATAAAGCATATAAAACTTTATGGTGTCTTTATGGCTGCCTTTTTAAAAAATACTACGAATCGCCTTGCTTACTAAAGAGTATTACTTTATTTTGCTTTAAAATTTCGGCTTTTGTAATATTGTTTGAAAAATATGGCCGATTGCCATGTTTGATACAAAAGTGTGATACTGAGAGTGCCTAGTTTCATGCAAAAAAGTTTTTACTATTTTTTTTAATATCTCCGGCTTTTGTATTGGTAATAATACAGGTACTTCCCTAATCTGGATAATCTCGTTGTGAGCGGATCTCACACGGCCCATTTACACTCCATTACGTATTACGTCGTTTAGGAGAATTGTTTCAACTTCAGTAACCCAGGTGTTTTCTGAACGGATTCTTTTGAACGGACGTCTTATTGAGTTATTTATAGGTCAAAATTGGTGGAAAACTCAGGTGGAAAAGTAACCTTTGTAAAATGAAATAAAAAATGAATTTATTTCTTATTCGTAAAAATGTTTCTGTTTTCAGTAAACGTTCAGTGAAGTTTTTTTACATAATTTGATCGCGTTCCTGTTAACTGATGTTTGTAAAGTTTAACATTATACCTAATGCAAGCTATGCCTTGACTACCCTTTACTTTATCATGTTACAGAAGAGAAATTTACATTTTGTTAAGTACCTATTTATTTATCACCTATAACAAGAAAAAACTAATAATATATCAAATGAAATAATAAATCATAATAATAAAACACCAGTTATAAATCAGTGCAATACATTTTCAGAAACAAATTAAAATTACTCAAATTCGCTGTGTTTTGTTTTATTTTTTTTGACGATAAAATAATAATTCCTTACCCAGTTTATTTGCGTAATCCTTTGCGGAAATTATCCCGAAAATGCTGAAGAAGCATATTAGTAAATTCATTATGTTATAGATACTCCGACTAACTTGTAGTTATGCAATTAGTGTCAGCATTAGTCACAGCCTTGCTCGAATGACTGCACATCAAGTGTCTGACTAAAACTAAATCATTCGACACTAAAACTTCGAACTTATGCCGTTTTAGATATGAAAATAAAAATTATGTTTATAGCAAATATGAATACGTAATATCATCAATAACATAATTATTTATTGGAACCATAACCACAGATTCGTAACCATAACGTACTTTTGCCCTATAAATAGTACGTTATGGTAAACATTGAATAGCTCACTTGAAATAAGGAACTTGATATACGGAGACACATTACGAGTACCTAATAATTTTCAAGAAAAACATGGACAACTTGATTTCCACGACATCTTAATTTCCAAGCGATTAAAAAAAATGTTTTTTAAGTGTAAGTATATTAGGTACTAAAAACTTTAATTTAAAAATACAGTTTCTCAGAAAAAATCCTTTCAAAACTTGGATGAAATGCTATTTTCTTAGATGAAATACCATATAGCCTCGGGTGTGCAAGAGCTTCTTAAATTCAAGGATAAATTACCTCGGAAATTCACATTTGCCCCTTATGTAAAATGGAGACATGACACAATCTCCTGTCCTAAGACAGCCTTCATACCCAATCCTCGAGGAGTGCGTTGAATAGGCAAATAGCTTCGTCTAAGGCTTTGAAGGAATAGGGTTATCTAATGGTAAGTTCGTGGGTCCGAAAAACTTAGGCCTTTTACATCTTTTACTAAGATGTTTTATACAGTGTCATCAGGCAATCTTTGCCTGCACTTAACGGGACACTGTAGTGCCTGGGACATTGTTTGAGATGAAATAGGCTTGTCCAGCACCTAAACCATTCTCTCAGCTTAACCGGCCATATCCATAGGAAAGACATGGTCAAGACGAGTGGGGCTGACTAAGCCGCGGGTTTCCTTACAATGTTTTCCTTCACCGTTTAGAGTTTAGAGCTCGTGTTAATGCGTGTCAGTTCGTCATTTCATCTTTTTTTGGGTTTTCCGTACAGTCTTCGACTATCATCTCATGTTTTATTTTAGTAAGATAAATTACAAGAACAATAACGAACACGAACAAACAGACAAACATGATTATTATCTTATCAGTAGTCTTACTTAAGCGGTAAGTTACATAATCTATTATCCTGACACGCTTCGAATATCTACTTGATCTTGAGGAGTGAGTTGAATAGACAAGTAGCTTCGTCTACTGATCCCCTTTATGAGGTCAGCGTAAGGGAGTGTCCACATTGCGTTTTTTGCAGCGCGTTTGTATCGATACAAACGCGATTCGAACGCGATGCGAACGCGCAGCCCCCCGCGCAGCCCCTCCCGGTTCGCTTTTGTATGGAAAAATACGCGTTGCGAACGCGCGTTTGTATCGATACAAACGCGCAGCTCAAAAACGCGCTTCAGAAAACGCAATGTGGACACTCCCTAAGTTGTTTAGATAATGTAACACGTACTTATTAGCAATTGATTTACAAGCATCGAAGGAGCTTCAGAATTACTGTACCGCGAATATCTCCCTCTTGCCAAAATGAATATTCTATTTAATAAATTTCTATTTAAAAGCATCGAAAGAGGGTGAAAGTTGAGACGTGAGCGCGGAGAGTGACCGTACCCTCTTACCCAAATGAAGTTCTTTGGATGAATTGAAATATTGCCGGATTTGACGTTATCATGTCGTTAGGTGAGTAAATATTAGTATAGGTAATGTCTAGTAACTATTCAATAACGTTTTTAAAATAAGTAATCAATAAGAAAAATCTACTCATGAGGATTAGAATTACCTATCTCTTAAGACGATTCAAAGTGGTACACAAAGGATCTTTTTGAATAAAATAAGTATTTTTTTTTTCCAAAATTACCCAAGTCTTAACATTATGAAGTCATTCTTGTTGTTGGATAGAAGAAAACAATAATACTGATCGAATGTTTGAACAAGTGAATACTTTCAGCGCCTACGAATATCTATATATCACATATTATAAATGTGAAAGTGTGTTTGTTTGTTTGTCCTGTTTCACATTAAAACAGAGAGACGGATTGACGTGATTTTTTGTGTGGAGTTAGTTGGAGGGGTGGAGAGTGACATAGGCTACTTTTTATACCGAAAAAATGCATATTTCCCGTGTGATAAAAAAGTAGTAGTCCACGCGGGCGAAGCCGCGGGCGTCCGCTAGTTGTAAATGTAATAATGACTGACAATAACTGACATTCATAACAAACAAAAAAAAATAACCTTTCATTCTAATTGTTGTGAGCTACTGGTTCTTTCTTAGTTTGTCTTTCTTTGTTTGGAGCATAACAACTTGCAACAAAAGAATTGAGAAAAATACACTTAGCAAATTAGCATTATTACATTTATCTACACAACATTATTGAAATACAATAGGAACCAGTTGAGCTATCTAAGGATCGTTGTAAACGATATATTGGTAGGGGAGTGGACACACTACGTTTCTTGCAGCGCGTTTGTATTGATACAAACGCAGTGAAAACGTCATGTGCCTACTCTCTAGCTCAACTGATCCAAGTCACTGCCAGTCGACAGCGTGCTCAAGACACTGGCAGCATTGCAGCGCTGGATAGCAATGCAATCAGTTCTCAGCAGTGCTATCCAGCATTGAGCAAAATATGTGCCAGACTTAAGGTCAAGCGTTCTAAAATAATTTTAAAAACGCGATGGGCCCCGGTACCTCGCGAACCCAGATTCAAACATTATCGCACACCTAGATGTATACCCCGGTAACTCAAAATTTGCCCAAATGGAATTAGTTGCGTTTTCGAATTCCTAAATTGAATACTGTGACACAATGAGTTAATTGAACAAGCTTGAAAAAATGTTATCTTTCATGAATTTAATATTACTTAATTAAATTACTTAATTTTTCATAGTCTGTCATAGATTTGTAAATCAGTTTTTTGTCATTTTTGAAAAAGTAGGTTTTTCGAGCTAGCGGGGGTTTTCATTTTAGATAAACTTTGAATTGCTCTCAATCAACTTACATCCATTCAGTTATGTAAATAAGGATGTACGACTTCAAGCCGAAATTGCTACTTGAAGTAAGACAAATACTAAACCGCAACACAGTTTAGTCAAGTTGTAGACCAGTTAAGTTTCAACTTAGCGAACTTAGTCAACAGGTAAGCTAAGTTACGAGTTTAACACTTAAGTGTGAAGCCATCTACTCTGCAAATCTTAGGGTGTTTGAAGTTTGTTTCAAGTTTTGTGTAATAAACCATTTCTGACTCTGTTATGTAAATTAGTTCGTGTTATAGGTCCTAAGTTTCAAGTGAGTTTCTAGCCAGCCTAAGATGTGACCTAAGTAACAAAGGTCCCCTCACTCATTAGTTAGGTATATAAAATAACTAGGTACTTATTTTGAAAAAAACACAAAAACAGGTCGCCGACGCAACATGGCTCAAAAGGCAACGAAGCTTAAGTGGTAAGTGGCAAGTCTGTTGCATGCCGGACGAACTGTGGGCCAAAACCACCACTGAATAGAGGCCTGAGACAGTGAGACCACGCAAGCGATGGCGAGACGAGCTAGACACCTCCAGCGACTATCAGTGGCAGGCAATGGCGTTGGACCGAACTACCTGGAAAACTCGAGGGGCGGCCTTTGCCCAGCAGTGGGACAGTGAGGGCTGAAAACAAACAAACTTATTTGAATTCATACTATTTCATTTGGGTTCCAATTTTTTGAAATGATTACTATTACTACTTACTAACCCATACTGTTCGAGCAAAGCTAACAGAAAGCTGGTGTATTTTAATCTTTCGAATTTCAATAGGTTCTCAGTCTGTCGAGTTTTCATCTGGAACAGCGATTATATTGAACAAGTCAGATAGTTTCTTTGAGAACCAGCGGAGTGAGATATCTATTCTTATGAGCTCGATCTTTGAGCGAAATGTTGAAGCGCCTTTTCAAGACAGCATAGACACGGCTCTCGCTTTGCAACGTGCGGCAAAGATAATGCAGTATGTATGTAGATTATGAAGTTTTGAACAGACGAAATTAGAAGACTAGGGTTGATACTTGGGCACAGAACAGATAATACTACGTATAGAATGGACACTGTGAGTTTGAGCTGGCGGAGAGCTGACTTTGAGCACGGAACGCGCCACACGCGCAGACGAGACCGAGACCACAGTGTACATTATTCATACTGTGTACAAAACTAACATCGGTCATTCTCAGGCGCAGCATTTTTTTCGGTGGCACAATTTTTTTTAGAATTTGGATGTTTTGACATGAATCTATATTTAATTTAGTAATTATTAGTACAAGAGGGAACTCTTAAAGCCTAACGGTTAAAAAGTTATTTGATTTTGAAAAATTGGTGCCCACCGAAGTCAATATTCTAATCACCGAAATCAAATACATTAAACTTTGGTTAAAAAGTCAACAGTCTTTAGTTCGATCTATAATTATTACATAAAAAATTAGGTATTTGTTGATAAAAAATCATTTCTAAAAGGGGTTACAGCATTAAACCCCTTTAAGGAGTTAAATTATCTTTCAAAGTTTGTATGGCGATTTAATACTAGTAGTTCTCTCCGAACTCAGATCTCGCGCATCGTAGATGGCTTACATTTGGACTTTCTTCTGACTACCCCTATACTTTCAAGTGCTACTACTGCCGAGTATGCCTATTGCGCTAGCTCGTCATGGTAAAATTACTGGCATGCATGCAATACATAATGTCGTGTCTAATTTTTCATTCATTTCATATTTATTACGAATTCTCGTCGTATTTAAAAAAGTATACGCCCTAGAATAAAAATAATAACTATTTTGGAATTTACAAATAAAGACCTTTCATTTTACTCAACTCAATATATTTGTTTAACTTTTTTTTACCCCCCTTGGGAACCCAATATCCACCCATGATTGGATGGTAAACGATTCCGGCTGTCCAAAAGTCAAGAGCTAGGAACACGTCCTGGCTGGCATCCACCCGAGCATACTCGTATACTACTTAAAGTTAGTCTCTCTTGCAGAATCCAGCCGCTTCAAACCTTGTACTAGGTACTACTACAGGTGGCTGCCTGATTCGGCATCAGCTCCTCTCATTCACATACTGACGGATGCTTTCCTCACTAGTTGTCGGGTCTAGTTGGGATATATTATAAGCCGATGGTCGTTTCAACAGCCTGCAGGGCGAACCTGGCAGAGCGGAGGGCTATCCCACGTCAGTTGGGGGAAGGCTTCGGCCGATGCTTCTTATCTACGAGAAAAAAATCCATCCGCGTCAGTCCTCTCACATCACAAATGGGTATTTCCTGTTGTGTCAGAATTTTCTGTCGCTTTCACCGCGTCAGGTGCCGCTTTAACGCTTGGCACCTGACGCGGTAGCAGTCTGGCGGAACAATCAGTGGACTCCCGTTTCCGCATTTGGACTCGATGGTGGTCCTTGATGCGTGGGGATAACCTGGCTCGTCAGGTACGTAGCCAACCTAGCTCTCCTAGAAGCACAACAGCTTCCTGGGGTCTTCACCGGCTTAGAGGAGCGACCTCGGGATACTGAAGATTTGTTGCCATTGTGTTGCTACTCCCGCGCATTCCAGGACTACGTGAGCAGCTGATTCTTCTTCGCTTAGACATCCCCTGCAGAGTGGACTGTCCGTGGCACCAATGTTGTACAGATGTGTGTTGAGGGTACAGTGTCCTGTCAATGTCCCTAAGATTATTTCGAGGTCTTTTCTTTGTAGGTTCATCAGACGACGCTCTGAAGTGTCGGATTGTCTGTCTCCAGCGATAGTTGTGTAGGTTTTGGGTATGTTGCCGCATCCAGAAAAGTAGTTGGGAAAAGGGCGTAGGCAAGAATGAGGTTGGGCTCTAACTCTTTAGGTTGAAAGCTGCAATTGAGCTGTTCTTTTATTTTTTAAAGATGCCGACACTAATCTGGGGCACCTTTTTTATGCCAGCTTTCTCTATGATTCAATACAATTATCATAAATCAGGAAACAGCACTGTAAGTGCTATGAAACTGTCTTTACCCTTCATATATTTCCACGGAAAACACTGAAATCAATACCACCGGAATCAAAATTATGAGCAAAATCCTAGATATTTTTAAAAGTAACCAAAATTTTGAATATTAGTCTGCATAATGGAAATCTTGTACCGCTTAGATACACTTTTGTTATAATTCGAAAATAATTGCTTGAATGGATTTGAAAAAAATGAATACACCGAACTCATCTTGGAGGGTATACCAAGCCACCGAAAACGATTTTGTTCCTCAATAAAAGAGACACACAGAGACCCACAGACCTGGTTGTCCTCTCCACCAATGCGGAGGGGCTGATAGTTATTCTTACTCTAACAACTGTTCTTGCAACTATTAGAGAACAGGGTATATGCGTAGATCGGTGCGCGCCACCGATATCAATTCAAAACTTCGGACGCGACTAAAACTACTTGTAACTTATCAACGAAAGCCTAATATTTATTGAGAATATTATAAAATAAGCTAGTAATTATCTGGTTTTTTGTGAATACATTCAAAGTAGCGCCACGCTTTATAGAGAAAAAGATAAAAAATAATTTACATCGCAAAATGTGCTTGGGACATGCCACCGAGGCTCAAATTTCAGCGGTTTTTATTTTTTTTAACTATTTTAAATTTATTTTATCTAAAAGAAAACATAGACTTCTTCTAGTATTTGATCATAACTATCATACAAAAAAGAATCAAGCTTTTAGAAATCTATTTAATAGAGGTTTTTAGCCCGGACGTTTTTTTTGAGCCGTTTGCGAATGGCCCACATTGTGTAGTGTAAATATAGGTAGTTAGACGGCGCTTTTGCATAGAAATTTCGTCAAGTGTGGGGGGTGTGACTTGGGTAAAATAAGAAATGTAATTTAGTCCGTCAGACAGATAGTAACCCTTACCCCAATTCATGCGATTGAAAGGACATCGGACAGAAATTACTCGAAATAAAGTAATACACACGAAAAATCAGTGAAAAATAACTTTAACAACACTGAGTGTAACAACACAACAATGAGTGGGCCGTGGGTTTCCTCATGAAGTTTTCCTTCATCACTTAAAGCTTGTATCAAGTGCAAATGTATTTTTTTGAGATGAAAAGGTAATTAATTTGATTGACGATCAGGATTCGAACTCACGACCGTCGGATTGAAAGAGGTACTTTTCCACTAGGCCAACACTGCACACTAAATTAAAAGATCTAATAAAATAAAAAATAAAGGACAGCGTCCAATTCTGGCCTACCGCCTTTTTTGAAATGCATGGTACTAATCAAATAAATTCTTAGCTCAAGAAAATTTAAATGAGTTCTGCTCGAAATAAACGTATTTTATTTATTTTAAAACGTCGCTTAGTTAATTCCACAAGTTAGTTAAAGTATTCACAATGAAGCCCTGAAGGAAAAACGTGGGCCCCAGCAACAATAACCTAAGGACTCGGTGAAATTGTGTTTTCTTATGGGCCGGTAATAAAAGGCTGGGGTACACGATCAGTTTATACTTACTGTACTGACTGACTGACTGACGTGGATTAAACTGTCATAAAGGTTGAAAAAACTATTTTTTTTTTAATTTAAATTTCGCCTTTAATTAAAAATTTAGACAAACGACTAGTGTGGGATCAGGACTAAGATTACAAAATATATTAGGTATGTTATAGTTCTTACAAAATCCACACCAATATTTTAAATTCGAAAGTAGGTAACTCTGTTTATCTGTCTGTCTGTTACTTTTTCACGCCAAAACCACTGAATAGGGAATTTTAATTTTGTTATAGAGATAGATTGAACTTTGAAAAAGGACATGGGCTACTTTTTATCCCGGAAATAATCAAATTTCTGCGATAAAGGGTTCCTACGCGGGCGACACGCCGCGGGCGACATCCAGTATATTATTAAAACCACTATTATGCCAGTCTCTTTATCACTATTACTTTAAATCTGATCAGTTTAAACCAAACTGACCGTCAGTACGCAGCCTTATTCGCAATAAAGTTAGCAATTACAGTAACCAGCTATATTATAAACCCTTTGTTTTAGCCCTTATTAACTTCAATTTCGCCTTGATTACATCCCGGGAATGTTTTGTTTCAAATTATTAGCTTGGTATGCTTTGAATTCTGACCCTCGTTTTGAAAGTACCCTACACAAATATCCTGTTATGTCTGTCTAGTCATCCACTTTACCTTTAGGCGACACAGTAAAGATAACAAGTTTTCGGTACGTAGATTTTATTGAGGGATTAAATACTTTAGTAACATAATGAAGCGTAAATTCATTGATTAATTTACCTTTTTCTATGTCCCGAAGTTTCTACTTGTTCAAAATTCAAATTATTTGTTCAGTAGGACCACTAGGATCCCTTTGAAACGTCATAAGAGCTAGGTGATTCTACTCCTGTTCTTTCGCTTTAAATGACTATTGACATATCCACTATACAATTCCACAAAACAGAATGTGACAGAAGTGCACGTTTTGCAACTAACTTGCTTTTCTTAAAAATGACATTGATATTTGTTTGCGATAAAGTTGAAATTGTGAGTCATTTGCATTTCCAAATTACTTTTTGTCAATCGTTTTTGTAATTTTATACGATTGTTTCCGATGTTTTCCGATACCCATTATTTATCTGGTAGTTCTATACTGTATTAAATTCAGCAAAACAATACCCTTTATTATGAGTGTCAATGCCACGCGAAATGCTATTACACCGAACGTGATAATAATGAACAAAACTACGTGACGAGCGAAAACAATTCGATTTGTGTTCCCGTAATCCTCACACGGATTTTCTGATCGCACTCATTCCAAAACAAACCATATTATTACTCTGTTATGGTACAAGTTTCAGATACATGTTGATAGTAAGCTCAGATAGAAAATAGACAAGCTTACAACGAACTCACTCTATTTTGTTGGTGGTAGGTTGAATATCGCGCGAGTTTGTAAAGCGAATAGTCCAAAAAGTTCGTCGCTTACAAAACTTTGTTAGTTTTGGGAAAGCTACATGTTCTTTGTTTAGTTTTCTAAACTGTTGTTTAAGGCTGTCCTGTGATGAAAAAAGTTTTTAATTGGAGTTTTGTTCCATTTGTAACGCTTCATAAATTGCTGGGTTTATTATTAGTCGACCTTTTTAGGGGCAGCGTAATTTTGGAGAGCTTTTTCTGGTTATTAAAAACTTTACTTGCTTACATAAAAGACTGTAAGTAAATATTATTATTATGAGCCCGTGACGTCCCACTGTAGGGCAAAGGTCTTTGTAATGATACTAAATGTTTACATAGGTAGGTAAAAATTTGTATTTGAATTTCAAATGTTGTTCTGTACATGTAGTAAATGTATTAATATTAAGATACTGATCTTTGTTTTTTTTTTTACCGAAAATATGTTCGCATTTGACCACACCCTGCCTGATGTAAAGCAACAGTGTGGTCTAAGATGGAGCACGCTTACCTAGAAGGAACCTATTGACTCTCGATTTGAAGATACCCAAATTATACTTTTTTGGAAATACAGATCCCGGCAAGGAGTTCCACATTTTCGCCGTGCGTATGAAAAATGTAGACTCAAAGCGCTTAGTACGAACACTGGGAATATCAACCATGTACAAATTTTAAATGATTTTGGTATTACCTACGTTTGTATGGATATTTTTCTGTCGCAGGCCCCTTAACCATTTTTCCCTAAGTTTTCGGTAAAGTTGGGAACATTACTCACCGTCCAAGAGTCCAGAATCGAGGTCCCATCCATCACGTGACTGGTCGAATCCGTGACCCACGTCAAACTAACTGCGATTGTACTTTTAATAATAGGTAGGTACCGGCATAGATTAAGTGATTTTATTCAATTGCCGCACCTTCATGCAAAAGGCCCCGAGTAGAGATGTTTGGCGGTTCTCACGCCCAGCAGTGGGTTACTAAAGGCTGACCAAGATTTACTCTCTCTCATTTCAACTTATAAAATGAATTTGAAATGATATGTGATTTCCGTGACCATTAATTATTAAAAACTTCTAGTGCAGTCTAAAAGTTTATTCAATATTAAATTATTATCAACTATAAACGGTCATACTGACTGTCGGTCTATTGAATATCAAACCCCGTCAAAGCTTGACTAGCCAACATTTTAAAGCGTTGAAATTAATAGTTGTTTGTTTAGGATAGGCTAGACTTTGGTAGTTATGACCTGTTGATCTAGTCAAAAGCCCTAACGAATCCAATTATTGGACCTTGTGGAACTAATTGATTGTAGAGAAGCTTGTATTAAAATTAGGCTCGTGGGTTCAAGTTCTTCTATTTATTTTCTACTAAGTAGATGTCGCTACTCAAAGTTGAATCCTAGATCGCGCAGCCGAAAATGCGCGGCACAGAATATCTTCCAGAAACAGACATCGAAAAGTTATAGTTCTACCATAGAATAGATAATAATACTACGTATAGAATGGCCATTGTTTTTTTTAATTCTAAACATGAGCTTGTTTAGTTGAGCATGTGCATCAAAATTTAGAGAAGCTTAACTGAGATAGGTAGGTAACCTTATTTTTTCGAGGCACACCAACTAATCAGGGACGTAGCTATAGCTTTGTTAAGGGGGGGGTCCAAAGGTTCCAATATACCAAAGATCTTTGTTAAGGGGGGGGGTCCAAGGGTTCCAAAATACAAAAATTGACTAGGTTTCCTCCGAACTTAATGGGCTGAGGGGGGGGTCCGGACCCCCTAAACCCCCCCCTTATATACGTCCCTGCAACTAATGACCACGGTACACCAGTGTGCCACGTCACGCCCATTGCGGAACACTGATCTAAGAATCGTTGTAAATGATCAATAGATTGCTCAACTGATCCAAGTCACTGCCAGTCGACAGTACCTATACCCGAGACAAGGATCTCGGATCGCCTCATAAGATACGAACAAAGTCACAGGTGTTACTAGTGTGTAAGTACAATAGCGTGTTTCCTTGCAGTAAAGGTAATGTAATGGATTTCACGGAAAATGAATCAATAGTTACTGCCATGGTAATAGTTGTACGTTGCGACAGTACTATATAATTCTAGGGTACGGACTTGAAAACGTTTATTGAAATTGCAAGGAGTCATAATTCATAGCCCTAGAATGCTTTATTCGACTTCAAAAAAGAAGGAGGTTCTCATCGGTTTTTTTATGTAATATGTTCATCGATTACTCAAAGACGCCTAAACCGATTTGAGAAATTATTTTTTTTGTTTTAAAGTTTTTCACTTTCTGATTGGTGAGGATCTGTCAACAATTCTCGGAGTTATAAACAGAAATGCACCTGGAGAGTGCAGAAAATTACTCAGCCTAGAACAATAAAGTCGTTTTTTTAAGTTTTGATTTAGGTCTATTCGGTTCAATAATTCACAATAACAGAATAAAATAAGTACCTACTTACCTATAAATAAACATTTAAGCACTCGGCTTAAATATATCCATAGTATCAATAGGTCCAATAATAAATAGGACAATAGGTCCATACTATCAATATCATTAGGACAATCTGCCGCGCAGAGTATGGAGTGCGCGTCATGAATAAAATATGCGCTAATAATGCGGTGTGCACGTAGCTTTAGTGAATAGATGGTAAAATTGTGGATACTGCAATATTTTCTATTGTTTTTATGTACCTACTAAGGTTTATTCACAGAAAAAAAAATTACACAACTCATCACCGTTGAGACACAGGATCGTGGCAAATGACTTCTAAGTTATCTTCTCAGTCATTCATATTTTGATGTTTAAAAATGATTTTTTTTCTCTAATTAATAAATTTAAGAACGACAAAAAAACTCTATTTATCGATATTTTATTGAAAAGACATATACTGTATCATAAAAAAAAACTGGATGTCTGTAATGTCGGTTTCGGACGATAATTTTACGTGTTAACGTCATAGAAAAATTGCATACTTTTGTGAATTAATATCTCATAAAAGACTTGACTGAGAGTTAAATATTTTGACATAACACTGATCATTTTAAAGTCTTTGTATGTGTAAAATAATAAAAAGCCTTGAAAACATAACTTTAATTGTTACAACGTTCTGGTCTGCCGGTCCGTTTAACCTCAATCAAAACACCATCGTACTGACCTCAGTAGCAAAACTATAATTGTTGATGACGGGGTTTTGATGTTATATTTGATGTTAGCGTTTCGCGAAACAAAATGGCTTACGAGGATAAACGCCTATATGTGAAAAGGCTCTAAAAAAAACTTAGGCCTTTACATCTTTACTAGATGATTTATAAAGTAAAGTCAAGAGGCAATCTATGTCTACGCTTAACGGGACACTGTAGTGCCTGGGACATTGTTGAGATGGAGTAGGCTTTCCCAGCACCTACACCTTCCTCTCAGCTTAACCGGCCATATCCACAGGAAAGACATGGTCAATACGTGTGGGGCTGACTAAGCCGCGGGTTTCCTCGCGATGTTTTCCTTCTGGGCTCTAAAAGTAGGTGTCATATTCATAGCATTAAAATTAAATAAATAAGTTATTGCACTTACGTGTCTATAATTTAATAACTTTGTCATTGAACTACTAACCTGACTAACGTGTGTTTTTATGGTTTTGAAATAATTAGATACTGTCACGAACTTACCATGTAAAACTAGGACGTAATTATTGAAAATTCGTAAAACTTAAACAAGCTTACTACGGTTTTTTGACGTGATAACGTCTTATAAATCGATAAACGCCTGCTGCACGCACGAAAAAGCATGACTGTCACGTTCCGCCTGAGCCGAGCGTACCAGCAAGAGTGCGGAACAAGCGATAGAGAGGCACGATCGTTCATCAATGTTTTCTTATGACGTTACCACGTAAAATTATCGTCCGTAAACCGACTTTACAGACAACCGTAATTTTTTATCGACCTTTTTGTAACACATCTTTGGTCTCTCATTACATGTGCGTGCATAGCTGTGCTTAAACCAAAGGTATATAACAATGTATATAACAGCTTAAAGTCAGTAAGTAGAGCTTAAGCACCGTTA
Source organism: Camptogramma bilineatum (assembly GCA_958496255.1). NCBI lineage: Eukaryota > Metazoa > Arthropoda > Insecta > Lepidoptera > Geometridae > Camptogramma > Camptogramma bilineatum. Next base: position 15,951,186 of record OY292459.1, read on the forward strand.
ATACGACGGTTAATTTCGAGGGTTTAATAGCTTTTCAGTGTGATATGGTTGTTTTCTTACGGCAGAGGTGCGAAACGATCGCGTAATCTCAGTTAAATTGCTTTCAATTTCACGCAAAATAAAGGCCTTTTGAAGTTATTAAACAATATTTAGATATTATGATAGATTATTAAATCACGTTGAATTCAGCTGTCTAAACATAAGCATATTTTCCTAGTAAGTACATACACGGATTTGGTCCCAAAAAATTAGAAATGTAAATTGGTGTGCTTTCGTTGCAACAATTCACTTTCCCCGACAATGTTCTTACAAATTGGTTCGGTAAGAAGCCCCGATAAAGCCCCAGGCAATAATTCCCGAAGGCTCCTCAATGGAATCAATAAACTTGTGGCCGAAGCGAGCCACTGGATCCAATAAAAAGAACTAACCAGGTACTGTCGGCTTGGTACTGTGGGAAAATTCTAGTTTGAAAGCAGCAAGAGAAAACAAAAACATAGAAGTGCCATTTCTTATGATTATGACTCTAACTTTTTACTCTTTTTTTCGTAATTGTTTCAGTTTATCAGCTTAGGATACGAATATACAATAGGCAAGTAATGTAAAGGTTACAAGTTTAACATTATTTTTGGACTTCGGATTTCCAAAAATTATGTTTTTTAGGGTTCCGTACCTTAAAAGGTAAAAAAAGGAACCCTTATAAGATCACTTTCTTGTCCGTCTGTCCGTCTGTCCGTCTGTCCGTCTGTCCGTCTGTCCGTCTGTCCGTCTGTCTGTCCGTCTGTCCGTGTGTCACCATCGATTATCTCAGGAACGGGTAGAGCTAGCAAGTTGAAATTTATACCATATACTAAGGTCTATAGCCCCTACTGTGAGTATAAAAATCAAGGTCCTGAGTCAACACTATAAAAAGATATAGGCAAATTTAGGTTTTCGTGAAAACTTGTGAGTACCAAAACTTACCTTAATTATCAACTTTTTTTATTTTTCGGAATTTTTCCTTTACTTGTGCTGGAAGACCTTGCTTGTAACCAAAATTGACAATTCTAGGTCAACCGGAAGTACCCTAGAGGTTTTGGGTCGAAAACCTAAATGGTAGTTCCCGTTGACCTAGAATAACGAAATTTGGCAAAAAGCAAGGTCTTATAGCACAAATAAAGGAAAAATTCCAAAAAGTTAAAAAAGTTGAAAATTAAAGGGTGTTCCCATACATACATAGTTGACGCCAATTAAAATTGTCCTCCGAGTTGTATGGGCGCTCATACAATTAAGCGGACTAGCTTAATTGGCACCATGGCTAGGCACGGAACCCTCGGCGTACGAGTTCGACTCGCACTTGACCGGTTTTTTTTTGTTTTCGTTACTTATCAATGTCAATGCAGATGAGACGAAAAAGTAAGCCAAGACGGCTGTATTAGAATACAAATCAGCCTTAGGTACAATAACTTACTTGTTGTATCCTACAAGCACATTCTTTAAGATCTCTGTTTTTCGAGGTTTTAAATAATACCGATTCATTTGTCTGACTGTAGCACTCCTTGTTATTGCATCTATTGAACATAGCTCCTCTGTGTAACAAAGATTGAAATCTTGTAGATGCCCTTGTAGTGTTCTTGTTAGATATTGACTAACAATTGAGTGCGTGATCCAAGAGCTATCAGCGTGGTAATGTTGCCCAGAATCTTGGGCATGCTTCCGACATGCCTAAGTACATGTTTGGCGAGCTTAGACCAACGCGAGCGAAGGCCAACGTGTAGACAGCTGCCTTGACTTGCCATCGCTTGCCTGGCCGAGTGAATACAAGCATCGTTTGCATTGGTTTGCATAGACTTGCCAAACGGCTCGCGTTGGCCTAGGCTCGCCAAGTATAGGCAGCTTTAGGTCAATTTCAACTTCAAATTCTTTGTGGCTACTGTGACTAGGGTTGTCACAATTCTGCCAGGACTTTAGGTCAGTTGAGCTATCTAAGATCGTTTGCATCGATCCTTATATAACTCAACTGGTTTTAATGTATTTTGTTAAGTTATAGAAATATGTTCTTATAGTTTCTGTAAATAAATGTAACTTGTGCTTACAATTTAATAATCAATAATTTATCTTTTCCAGGTAAGTTTGGTGTTGAGGCTTGGTGTTGAAGGTAAAATACGAATTTAAAAAATATAAAAGTTTGTGAATATGTTTGTACTTATGTATTTCATTCACACCAGTAGACTGAGTTGGAAACAAGTTCCTAATTTACATTTTTTAAACCGACCTCAATGTAGCTGAGTAATTTTCTGCACTCTCGAGGTTCATTTCCGTTCATAACTCCGGAGATCTTTGACAGATCCTCACCAAATTATTATGGCACTAATCGGAAAGTATTCCCCTTACAAATAAAAAACAATGTTCCAAATCGGTCTAAGGTAAAGGCTCCTAACTCCGATGGTTTCTGAAAATGGACGGTAATTGCGAGGTATATAGAAAATCGTTAGTTTCAAGCTATTTACAAACCCTTTTTAACTGCAGGATACATTTCTCAATTAATAATATATCTGGTCGTGCTTACGCGAACAAAGGAGTGCTTTAGTGTGTTTACTTTTTACAATAATCGGTTAGTTTCGTGCCAGCAGCTGTGCCGAACGGTCGCTCCATACATTTTGGACCCTGTGCACGTGAGTACTACGGTTTACTAAATAGTGATTTTGTCTTTAATTTGGTACTGTGTGTGTTTTTCTTTAGGTTGTAATATTGAAAGGAGTATATTTGTAAGCGGAATCACTTAAAAATTCTGTATTTTTCTTCATAGATTAGTTAAAAATACGTTTTGAAAATACATCGGCATTAGCTGCCCAATATTTTAGGTGGTTCCTAATTTCCGATGTATACCGCGGAATTACGATTTCGTAGACCTCGTGTTATTTGAATTTTTTTAAGCTGGTTTTGTAGTTACGCACTTGTTGTTTTGGATTTGACTACATAAAATGTCAATTCAAATTAAAATCTAAATCCGAGGTACGTTTTGACGTCGCATTTACTAATTATACCATATCAAAGATTATCAATTTGGGTAGTAAGACAATTAAGTTCTTGACGTATTTCGATACAATCTTGAATAGAATTGTACATGTTTTTGAAGGTATTGCATTGAAGCATTAAATTGTTTATGCGTTTTTGAAAAATCAATTACTTTTTAACCCTCGGAATTAGAAAATGTGTTTGGTATGAAAATTTTCAATTCCGATGTATTTACCTCGGAATTAGATCCTCATAGAATCTAATTCCGATGTATTGACACAAGTAACATACAGAGTGTTCATTATTTTACGCAGCTTGTCACTCAGTTTGAATGATTTTAAAAACACAAATAATCAGTATCCTATTATTTACCCTCAAAAATAACTTTAATTACAATGTAGGTAGGTCCCTACCTATGTAGATATTTAGTAAGATACGTTTATGAATAAAATTAATACTTACACAAATAAAGTCTATCAATAGTTTCACATAATTGACCGAGCGAGCAAAGCGAGCGCAGCATCTCTACTTCAGCTTGGACAAAATTGCTTTCGTTTGTTCGGATGTCTGTTTGTCTGTATGTTCTCATCTACAGGTCGCATTTCTCAACTAATTCTCGTGAAATTTTGTGAGCAGGTCCGATGATTTATAGAATTACTAGCTGACGCCCGCGGCTTCGCCCGCGTGGACTACTATTTGGTTTATCCCACGGGAACCGTGCATTTTTCCTATACTAATAATAATATAGGTAAATATAAATATAGGTAAATATAGGTAATAATAATAGGTACTGTTTGATAATAAAATGTAATAATTTTTGAACACCATGTATCATTCCTTCCATCCGTTCTCCTTTGTATTTTGTACACTCGGAATTAGGATCCAAATACATCGGAATTAGAATTTTTACATCGGAATTAGGAGCTTCCGACTTTTTCACATTTTAAATTATTTTAGATGCTAAATCAAATTTAAAACAACAAACTTTTTGTATATTTCAAGAGTAAAAACAATAACGTTTCTGATAAAAATAGCCAATTTCACAAAAATGCATTGTAAATGCTTAATTTTTAATGTCCTTTCTAGTTTTGGTGAAAATAACGCGGAATTAGGAGCCTTTACCTTAGGCGTCTTCGAGTAATCGGTGAACATACTTAGAAAAGCACAAAAAAAAGATTCCGATGACTTGAGAACCCCCTCCTTTTTTTGAAGTCAGACCTAGATGATGGCCTGGCAACGAAGATACATAATAGCCCAGAGCTTGTTTTATCTTAGCGTCCACATGGAATAAACCCGAGTGGAATAAATCAATGCTATCCACAGCATTATGCAAATCTAAGGATTTACACAAGCAGCCGTCACTTGCATTCATTGTACATTGCAATGGAGTTATTGTAGGCAAAGCAACAACGGGTCATCGGTCTACTCTATTGCCAATTAAAGGGCTATTTACACAAAAAGAACTTAGGCCTTTACACCTTTACTAGATGATTTATACAGTGTCAGGAGGCAATCTTTGCCTACACTTAACGGGACACTGTTGTGCCTGGGACAATGTTGAGATGGCTTGCCCAGCACCTGAACCATTTATTATTTTTTTATACTACTAAGGTAGCAGACAAGCATACGGCCCACAGAACAGAGAAACGCATTCTGTGATACGGCCCACCTGATGGTAAGCGGTTACCGTAGCCTATGGACGCCTGTGACACCAGAGGAGTCACACGCGCGCTGCTGACTATTTAAAAATTTCAAATTTCATATCCACAGGAAAGACATGGTCAATACGTGTGGGGCTGATTAAGCCGCGGGTTTCCTCACGATGTTTTATTTTATTTAGAGCTCATGTTAATGCGAATACACATTTTTCGAAACGAAAAATCCATTGGTCTCTCGGCCTCACACGGCTCACTATTTACAAAACTTAAAAGAATTGTAATGTCATTTTGCAAGGGAGTAAAAATAACTAAATTACATGCTCGTAATGTAAAGAAAAGATTTTGTCTCATTTCCTTCATTATTACACGCATGATAAGCCTGGGCGGGCAACGAAAAAACCTAAAAATAAAACTGCAAAATAACAGGTTTTGGATTCCTAACTACTTAACACTGGAACTGGATATCCACTGACTATTTTAAACTCAATTTTTCTTCATCCAATTCCCGTGTGGGTATTTTAAAAGCCATTTTCACCTTTCCATCTATCACGTTCCATTTTCCACGATAGTTTTCCTGGAATGCGACCACAAACCCCTTCGCTGGGAGTCATTAACACTTTGTAATTAGAGCAAAGTTGCTCTAATTACAAACTCATTACTCAGTAAATGAGTTCTCATTTACTGAACTCCGGAACTGACCTTAAAGTGAGGGTCAAAGTTTTCTGCTTTTCAACTGTCATTTTAACTTAATAATCGCGACGTTTTGATTTGACAGTTTAAAGTTTAAACCGCAGTGCGATCATCTTCTCGGAATGTGTTCCGAGTTCGGATAGTGACGTTCTTCGCTGGAAAAACGTAAATTTTCTGAAGAAAACCATCGAATCGGTGTATTTTCCATTTTACGTTTTTATTACGATTTTTTTATAATTCATAGAGGTTTTTAGAGTCAAAAACCCTTGCGGGTTAACATTTATTTTTATTTATATAGATAAGTAGGATTCATAGTGACAGCCCAAAAAACTTAAGAATTAAGTTTCCTTTTTCTTCTTCTTTCGTATGAGCAAGTGGCCAAATCTGGTGACGGAGTTTTTAAGCCGCCTAAACGCCTCTAAAAAACTTAATACATCCCAAAAGCGTTACCCCCTTTTTGCAGTCAGGTAAAAACAGCCGATAAAAGCAGCAGTGCGATTCAGACTTTCGAAAATGCATCCGATTCGATGATTTTCTTCGGAAAGTTGACATTTTTTCAGTGAAAGGAACATCACTTTTCCGAATTCTTAAGGGCTCGGCGAACGTATCTACTTACTTAGGAACGTAATACCAAAATAATTTAAAATTTGAGCATATTTTTATCACTTTACGTTATTATTTGGATAAAGGCAGTATTTATCTAGGTTCCTGTTAAACTTTTTTTTCAAAAAACTTACTGTAGAACAAATGAAAAGAAAAAATGCCATTTTTGGTGTACCTACAAAGATTTCAATTCAATTGGCTTACATTTCTTTTTAGGTAAGTTTTTCGGAACAAAAGTTTAACAAGAACCTAGATAAATACCTACTCTCCTAATCTAACAACATAAACTGATATAAACATGCTTACATTTTAAATGATTTCGGTATTACGTTTTTTATGGAAATTCGCCGGTCGCAGCCCTCTTAATACATTCTGAGGAGGTCTGAATCACACTGCAGAACTCAATAAATACCTAATCAGATTTCACGATACATTTCACGATACACTACCCACACAAAACTAAGTAGTACATTACATTTTCTTAGCATTTCACAACTCTACTTTATAAACTTATTTCTAGAAACCCTGAATTCAGAGCTAGCAAATTACTCTCCGTGACTTTAGCTTTTTACAAGTAAAGTTCGGTCCCGACGGGAAACTTCGTTACATTCTCTTTCTTGTGTCGGTTGAACTTTACTGGCTAGAACAACTTCCTGTACATTTCAATGATTTAAAAGAAAAGTGTTAAAATAATTTTGAATCAATTTACTTATAAATCACATCTAGGTACCTATACCAAGTCAAGGTGTAATTGTATCACAAACATACAAACATCCAATGTCTAAATCATCCACAAACTTTCAGATTAAGTCGCCTAAAGGCCTCCGTCATGGCTTAACGACTTAAAAGCCAGAACCGACAACTTAACGTGCCCTCCGAAGCACGGAAGCGCTCAGCTCGTGTTGCCACTTGCGGTCACCCATCCAAATTGTGACCGCGCACAACGCTGCTTAACTTCAACGATCAATCAAGAACGTCTAAGCAAGCTACGCCACGAGCAAACTTTCAGATTCATAATATTAGTGGGAAGTAGACTAGAAACCCAGGTAGTTAGTATCAGATGAACATAACTTAACAGATGATGCCAGAGCCGCTACTACACGCTGGCGCAGGCTCACCAAGTGAACGCCAATGCCAACGCGTGGACAGCACCATTTGCCTTGCCTTGCTATCGCTCGCCTAGCTGGCAGAGTGAATACAAGCGCCAATTTGCATTGGTTTGCATAGACTCGCCATATGTCTGAATGGTAGTACTCACCTTGCATCAATTCGTCTTCGCTCGCTCTGGCTTGGGCTCACCCAATAAGTCGCCGGCATAATATCTAAAAAAAGTCTTAAAAAAGTTTACGTGTATCTATAGACATTGCGAGGCTGCCTCGCGAGGTATGCCGCCCCGCGGTGTGGACACGCGTTTGCCTCGCGAGACAATTTGAACGTTGCCTTTACGGCTCAAACGAGCAGTCTTACGAGCAGCCTCGCGAGGCAGACTCGCAATATTGATACACGCCTCAATCTATGCTCGCCCAGTACCGGTACTTTCTGTCGGTATCGGTAATAAGCTCGGTACTTTCTGCCGCCTTTACCCAGAGTATCTCACGAAGTATATCTAACCGGATATATCCGGCGCGAATTGCTTTTAGCCGGTTTTCACCGGATCTAGGAGCGAAGAGGAATCTATTTTGTTCGCAAAAAGTTTTCCAGTCCATTGAGTTTTGGTGGATAGGTGTGAATTTTGAAATAATAATTAATAGCGCTTGTTTCATATCCAAGTTTTGATTAATGGTAACCAAAAGAATCGTGCAGGCATAGTGGGTTACTGCCTCAATCTGAAGGTCGAGGGTACGAACCCGGCCGTGCATTCGTTTCGAAAAATGTATATGCGCATTAACACAAGCTCTAATCGTTGAAGGAAAACATCGCGAGGAAACCAGTTGGCTTTTTAATAGCGTCGATGGGCTTGCAACCTGTCACGTAGGTATGTAATGCTACTATCATCTGCAAAATGTGGGCATGTACTTACCAAATATGTATTTGGAAATACCTCTGACTACCCCCTTCGACATCCTCAAAGGATCTTAAATACCCAAAGATCTGAGAGAATTAAAAAAAAAACTCTGGTCTCAACAATTTCCTTGAAATTACGGACCACATTGCACTAATAAATCTTTTAGCGTGAAAATGACGAGAAAACGAATTTCCCCAGATATGAGACTTAGCTAGATCGATTTTTCCCCCTAGTTTCGCCCCCGTAAAACCCTGTACCGCAAATTTCATCGAAATCATTATAGCCGTTTTCGAGAACGTCAGTACAAACAAACAAACAAATATTGTTCCTTTAACAAAATAGGATTAGTTACCTACGGTACGTAATTAGTTACCGTGCCATTAAACTGGTTTATAAGAGAACAAACAAAACAATACTGTTCCCAGAACTGCAGAGTCAACTTCATCTCACTTCCATAACATACACCGTTTATTTTTGGTCAGTTTAAAGCCGGCGCCTACGTAATCTATATCGATAACCTTACTCAAAAATAATAATAAAAATGAGATCTATTTTTTTGCAATTAATAATATCACGAAACATAGGCAGGATAAATCACGGAGATACGTGCTCTGTGCTCAGCTGTTGCTACGGCGTAGAGTCTATGCTACGTCGTAGTCATACATACATACCTAGGTCATTAGCTCTGAGCGCCTACGACACCTTACCAAGTGTTTTCCTCACTTTTGTTGATCTTTTCAACTATTTAGTTTCGTATGAAATTCTTATCAAATTCAAAAACTAAACCAACGACTCGAATACGATTAAGTAATACAAGCAGTGGGTGCTGGCTTTAAACTGACCCAGAATTAACGGTGTATATTTATGAAAACTAAACAGACATTTCCTTTAAAGGTAACAACACAACATGCTCGGATAACGAAAACCCAACAGAAATAAGGTCTGATATTCGGAATAGCGTCGGACGTTAATGTCAGACGTAATTTATTGAAGTGACACTCAAAACAAGAATAGTTTTACATTATTTTAACACATGGGAATTACTCTCGTGAAAATATCGTCGATGTAGATACCGACAATGTTTCGATTCATCCGGAGAATCTTCATCTGGGTAAGGATGGAGTGTTAAAATAATGTCTAGTACAACTCACTAAAGTGTTGAAAGTGAAAATGAATAATTTTATAAAAAAAAACTGCTACCAACAAAATGAATACAGCTGTAGTATTTTTTTTTGTTGGTGGCGCGACTGTGGTGGATGGCGCCACTATGGAGTCCTAGTGAGATAAACAGCGGTGACGTGTAAAAAACAACGTTACGTCTTCGTTGTAAGGTTAAAAATCCATTACCATTTTGTTATGGTGACTATTTTGAGGAAACAAGGACTTAATATGAAAGCTTGATAGTCTCGACATTTAATATCCTGCGGAAGTAGCTTTGTATTCATTTAAAGTGTACTTACTACATTATTTATTTATATATTAACAACTAGCTGCTGCCCGCGGCTTCGCTCGCGTGGTACCCGGTTAAAAAGTAGCCTATGTTACTCTCCAGCTCTCCAACTATCTCCACACAAAAAATCACGTCAATCCGTCACTCTGTTTTGACGTGAAAGCAAGACAAATAAACACACTTTCACATTTATAAATGGGTACGGATGTCCTCTGCCTCTGAAAAAAATTCACAGATTTCGTGCCTCACACGACTATCGAGCATATTGGAAATTAATCTACGGAATTCGAAAAAAGTCGTTCTGACTTTTAGACTTTTTTCAAAAAGATTACGCTACAGGGCGAACCCTTAACCCGATCGTCCTTGTTTTAAGCTCAAATTGTAGCTGACTAAATTGTCCAGAAGAGTTTTTCTCAAAATTTTGATATCATTCTTCGTTTCCAAAATATCGAGCGCCAAAATAAAAAAAATCGGAAGAAATCGATCAGAAACCGTGACTGAAGCTTTAATAGCCTGAAATCATATAGACCTACCTTTTTTTATAATACAAAAACTAATATATAAGTCTGTGAGGCGATCAAAGCCTATATAGTATAATATATAATTTAGCAATGTATGCGACAAGTGATATGACATGGTAGGGTTGTTACTGCCCTGTCAAACACAGGCTCTTCCCCCTCATTCAAGAACAGATGATTCGACTGACTTATCCACCCATTCCTATGAGTACAATGCTAACTTTGTACGTTTTGAAAACTAGTTTACAAAGTTTTGGTTTCAGGGTGGCAATTCTACTACAAAACTTTTTATGAACCACAAGCAAAACCTCAACTAAACCTTAGATTTTCGACGGTTTCCTATTCTACTAATGACAAACGACTCAGTTGTGGTGACATTTTAGCTAAGGTTTGGACTTTGGCAGAACAAATTTTTGAAAAGCCATTCATATTCACCAAATGGCTGACATTTGAGAGGTCGAAATAAAACGCGGCGGAATGATTGACGTTGTCATCTAGTTGAATTGCCACCCAGATTATAGTTGTGTACTAAATCTGAAACCGAATTGCATCCACTGAAATGGACACCGTATTGCCTGGGATATTGTTGAGATGGAGTTGGCTTGCCCAACAATACGTGTGGGACTGACTAAGCCGCGGATTCTTTCACGATGTTTTCGTTTACTGTTTAGGTAGGGCTTTATCCCACAGGCATATGCCTTTTTAAACCGACTTAAAAAAAGGAGGAGGTTCTCAATTCGTCGGAATATTTTTTTTTTGCTTATCTTATGTACCGATTACTCGGAGATGCCTCGACCGATTAGGAAATTTATTATTTTTTTGTTTGAAACCTATACTTTCCGATTGGTGCCGCAAAAATTTGGTGAGGATCTGTCGAGGATCTTCGGAGTTATGAACAGAAATGCTAATCGAGAGTGCAGAAATTTGCTAAACGTATAACATTGAAGTCGGTTTTTTTTTACTTTTTTAATTTAGCCACTTGTATATTTTAAATTAGATGATTATTACAAAGGCAGGAGGCTATCAATGCCTACAATTACATAGTTGAGGTAGAGTAAGCTAGCCAAGCACCTAATCGTCTCAGCTTGATTGGCTATATCCACAGGAAATAATGTAGAAGTAAATATAAATACAGTTGTCACAATGGATGTAGGCATTCGTGAAGTTAGGCTCTCCGCTGCGCAGTGGAAAATTTTGGATGAAAAGTTGCACTGCGCATTAAAACGGCTAACTTCACGAATGCCAAGCTGGTTAATTCTACTAGATGACAACGTCAGTCATTCCGCTGCGGTTTGTTTCGATCTCTTAAATGGCAGCCATTTAGTCAATAGTAGAATAGCTTTTCAAAGTTCAAATAGCTAAAACCTCACCACAACTGAGTCGTTGGTCACTAGTAGAATAGGAAACAGTCGAAAATCTGAGGTTTAGTTGAGGTTTTGCTTGAGGTTGATAAAAAGTTTGGTACTAGAATTGGCACCAAGATCCGTTGGAAGAATTGTTCTTGTGAAAGTGGCTAAGCCGGAGATTTTCTTACAATTAGCTCTTTTCAGTGCGCTTATAAAACGAAACGAAAAATGTTAGTACAAAAGTCAAAAGTCAAATTCATTTATTCAATAAGATCACAAGTGTACCACTTTGAAACGTCTTAAGAGCTAGGTGATTCTACTCCTGTTCCTTCGCGACCAAGACCGTGAAGAACCAGGGCAACAAACACGGTACGAGATTCGAACCCATGAAAGTTGAGGTAATTTACTATTACATATATATAGCTGCTGCCCGCGGCTTCGCTCGCGTGGTACCCGGATAAAAATTAGCCTATGTTACTCTCCAGCCCTCTATCTCGACACAAAAAATCACGTCAATCCGTCGCTCTGTTTCGACGTGAAAGCAGGACAAATAAACACACTTTCACATTTATAATATGGGTACTTACGAATTACTCCAATAAACGCATGAGTATCATCGCGAATTTTATTAAAATTCTTTGAGTCCCGTTTCCGTGCAACCCTTTCAAAAGAATTTCTCATTTAGTTGGCGTACTCAAGCAAAATGTATGTTGCTTTTATTAAAACGAGCTCTAACGTAGAGATGTCTGGGCGTCTGACATCAACGAATATTTTTAGGTACCTACCTAAATAAGAATGGGAAACTCCCATTCTTATTTAGGTATTTTTAGGTACCTACCTAAATAAAAATATTATGACTGAATAGGTTCCGAAACTACTAGACCGATTTCAAAGAATCTTTCACCAATAGAAAGCTACATTATCAGGAAATAACATAGGCTATAATTTAATTTCAAAAAAACTAGGGATCCGTAAGAATGTTTCAATATTGTAATGTATAAATATAAAAAAATAGGGCGGTACGAAGTTCGCGGTCAGCTAGTTACAATGTAAAATCGTATGAAACGTCGCACATGTGCCCGCGTCGAAGCGTCCGATTCGTCTTAACCTGGCAGGTGTGCATATTCATTATAAAGAATTCTAAAATTCGTTTCTGTCGATTCGTTCGGCTCTGATAAGTATGCGTTCACCTTAATAAGGAATTGTCTTTTTTTGTTAGCTTTGATCTGAAAAGTTTGCCGACCCCTGACCTAGCCTAAATTGAAATGTTGAGCTGTTGGCGGGGCGTCAAACCATCGTGACATTGGGAGGTCGACCGCGGGCGTCCAATTTCCGATCCACAGTCAAGTTAATTGTTGAATGTAGGTCTGTGGGCTTATGGATTTTGGACCCTCATCATAAGGTACCTACCCTATATATTATCTGTCCTATGTTCTAAAATAAAATAGGATCTTAATTGAAAATCTTTTAAAAGTGTCTGGGGTAGAAGGGGTATACAACAAGTGGCTAAATTAAAAATTTTTAAAAACCGACTTCAATACAAATTGTTATTGGGTAAGGCTAAGGGTGAGCTGTATAAAATGAGCCCAAACATGGATTTTCCACTGTTATTCACTGAGAAGTTCCATTGAACAGCTCCTGACTTCATCATCAGATCAGCTAGCTGTCACCATTTATTACATTGTAGTCGGAACTTGACCGACATGCTGAGTTCCAAGTTTCAACTCGATCAGACTATTTACTGAGGAGTTCTGTTGAACAGCTCCTGACTCCATCCTCAGATCAGCTCGTTGTGACCATATTATTACATTGTAGTTGGAACTTGACAGACGTGCCGAGTTTCAACTCGATCGGCTTATTTACAGAGGAGTTCTGTTGAACAGCTCCTGACTCCATCATCAGATCAGCTCAATGTTACCATAATATTGCATTATCACCGATAACCTATAAAGCTTTTAGAATATACCCTAATCGGTTCTAGTGTGCCTATAAAATTTGAAGAGTTACCTCGATTTCTCCAAGATCCCATCATCAGATCCTGACCTGATGACCAAAAGGACCAATTGGAAAGTGTACCCTTTCAAACAAAAAAAAGAATTTTTGAAATCGGTCGACGCGTCTTCGAGTAATCGGTGAACATACATAAAAAAAAAAGCACAAAAAAAAAAAAAGATTCCGACGAACTGAGAACCTCCTCCTTTTTTCGAAGTCGGTTAAAAATATACTGGATTTTTATACTGGATTTTGTACTGCTTATATTTCGATCCCAAAGTTTCGTCTATGTTAGTTTTGTTAGTTTACAACAGGATTTGAAATAAGTACATTCTATTCATGAATTCCCGCGTAAGTAATAGAAAGACTAAAGCTTTTTGTATTCTTACACCTGAATACCGACGCTACTTAGTTTAATTAAGTGATGCTTATCATAGACATTAACTGTCATTTGTATACGATTCTGAAGAGTAAGAACGGCTCAAATAGATAAGTACGTCACAAATATTTAAATGACGTTTAAGTTTCGGGCATTGATATGAAAATGAAAAGCTCTCTCAAAAATATAAGAAGTGATTTTCCAAAAAGATTTTCAAAGGTAATCTTAGTAAAGTAACGATAGGGTGTGTTTCACAGCCCATCAACTTCTTACAAGGAAGTCCCGTCATCCACAGGGGGAGTCCCCCGACGCACTCCAATACCGTCGATGCTAGAGATGTTATTGGGTTTAGCCGGAAAACTGGTCGGAAAATAAAGCCGAAAGCCGAGAGCCGAATGACTAGATTTAGGACGTCTTAGACCACATTCTTAATTGTATTTAGGCTAGCATACACGTAATTTTATGCGTTTAGGTTAGCTAAATACAATTAAGAATCGTGGTGCAAAACCCCCTTAGTAACCGGATAGGCGCAGGAAGATCGTTTGATGTAATTTTGATAAGGTACGATTATAATAATTAAATGAATTGTGGTGTGACCTAATAACGTAATTTCAATTCAAGAAAGACCGGATTTAGTAAAGGATAACGGATAGGCTATCCTTGGAAGTGACCTTCACCTGTAGAAAAGTTCTAGCAGAAGAATCTAACGAAGATTAAAACGATAGTGAATAAAAACACAAAGGTACATAATACATTATTTAAAAACACTTGTCTAATGGTAAGCAAAACAAACAAGAAATATAAATGCTTTTTATTTTATTATTGTAACGGATGAGCACTGGAAATAAAATTATGATGTGATTTTGGAATTAAATGGATTTGTGGCGTGACTTACTAACGTTAATTGCAATAATTATACACGTCGTAACTATCTTTGTCTCAGTTACCATCATCAGTATAGTGATATTGTCAGGAATAAAATTGTTTATTTTACGTGTTTATTTACAAATTCAAGTACCGTAAACTAACTAAAACCCTGTCTTATGTTATTACTAGCGGACGCCCGCGGCTTCGCCCGCGTTGGCTATTTTGTATCCCACGAGAACAGTGCATCTTTTCGGGATAAAAAGTAGCCTATGTCCTATTCCCGGTCTTTATTTATATTTAAAATTTCAGGCAAATCGGTTCAGTGGTTGTCGAGTTTAATAGGAACAAACATACATTCAAACATGCAAACTTTCGCATTTATAATATTATTGTGATTTATTTAGCTGGGTATCAGCATAAAATCATCCTGCCAAATCGGCGCATCCGGCTATTTATGCGCCACCGGTGGCGCAAAAATAGCCGGATGCGCCGGACTGTTGGACTGTCAGATATCCGTTGCATCCCTAGCTGATACCCCGGGGGCTATGTCATTTTCATAATTTAAATTGTGTGAAAATATCATGTCTGAAAATGAGTTTGATATCCACTGAGGAGCTGTTTTGTGTGGACTTATCTAAATGGGAAAATTGACATTTACGTTTCGAAATTGTATTCTGTTATTTTGATTTTCGATCGAGCGAGCGAAGCGAGCGAAGATCTTAGTGGTAAGTTGGGCGATTTTGCTTTGTATGTTTGTATGTTTGTATGTTTCACGAATTGTTGTTCGAGCATAACTGTCGAACCGTTCATCCAATCTGCATGAAACTTGGTAGGTCAATAGGTTGTGGTAAGGAAATTTACGGTGGAGCATATGAGCTTAATCGATGAAGGGGTTGTGAAGATATTGGGTTCCCAAGGGGGTAAAAAATTATGAAAGTTACACAAATATATTGAGTGGGGTGTCATACGAAAGGGCTTATTTTGTACATTCCAAAATGGTTTTTATTTTTAATCTAGGATGTATAGTTTTTGAAATACGACCAAAGACCAAAAACTACGAAACCAGAGCTGCAAGAGCTCCCGTTTCATAGAGTTTCGATGTCTTCGTAGCTCATTGACTGGTCGGTCTTAAAAAGAGAGTGGCATCGTTGCGGTTTGGTTTGCAATGATTTTAGATGCTACTTGATTTATTTTCATGATAAAAAAATTTTGATAAAAAATGAAAATAATTGGGGTAAAAAAAGTTAAGTAAACAAATATATTGAGTGCGGTGTCAAATGAAAGGTCTTTATTTGTACATTCTAAAATAGTTATTATTTTTATTCTAGGACGTATACTTTTAAAAATACGACGAGAATTCATAAATATGAAATAAATGAAAAATTAGACACGAAATTATGTATTGCATGCATGCTAATATTTTTTACCATGAAGAGCTAGCGCAATAGGCATACCCGGCAGTAGTAGCACTTGAAATTATAGGGGTAGTCAGAAGAAAGTCCAAATGTTGGCCATCTGCGGTGCGCGAGATCTCAGTTCGGGGCGAACTACTAGTTTATTAGGTTGAAACAGAAACACCTTTTCAAGATTAGTAGGTACGAGTAGGTATTGTATGTACCTACTTATGTATGTAGATCTTAGGAACCAAAATTACACCAAAATGAGAAATCAAATACCTACGTTTTGCATTTTATTTACCCCAGAGCATGATGGTACATGACCGTTGTAATGAAAGCTTTACTTTACTCTGAGTTCTGGCCTGGCTTAAACGAGGATTCCGGGGGGTACTAGTCCAAAGGGCAGACTATTTTTAGTGTTTGTTTGTTTGTGTAACATAATGGATGTTTAATTTTTCGTCATGGCTTGAAATAATATTTTTTAATTTAAAACCATGGGACCAACCTGAAGCCGAAAAACTTCGTTCCACAGTTGACACTTTCTCGTTCAGACTAACAATCCGTTTGCTTCATTTTATCGATATTCATGCTTGGCATCGTAATATATTGCAAAGGTATTTTCCTTCTAATGTTCTGTAAAGATAATATAACGCTACTGGGTGGGGCAGATGAAATGAATAATAAGTAAATAAATATTTTTTCATTCCATCTATTCGAAAAGGACGACTTTGTTCGCCTTTAAGTGCGCCTAAAGTAGATGATTCCTCTTCAAGGAACTTTTAGCGGGCAGTAATGAGTTTTTAATCCTCTTTATAAGTTTAGCGGGCAGTAATGAGTTTTTAATCCCCTTTAAGTGCGCCGGAATTATCTATGAATTATCTTTGCCGCGCACTTTTGAGGTACAACTACTTTCCACATTCATCTCAAATCTACCAAGATGAATGAGGGAGGACTCTTCCAAAAACACCACAGTTGTAATCACATTTAGAGATTTGTTACTCTGCAGTTTTCTATCCATACATAATTGTAATTCCAACCTGATAAAATCCTGTGCGTTTTCGTCAGCGCGATCTAGAAAGACGGTCTACTGGCGCCATCTAGTTTGTTTTCGTGGAACTATTGAGCAATTCTAGCGGAAGAGATTTTTTGTTTGAACGCGCTAATCTCACAAAACAGGTTTTTATAATACCTACCTACAACGTTTTTAATATTCATTATTCTGTATATTTATTTAGCTATTTATTTATATTTATTTTGTTTGTGAGAGAAATAAATAAATAAATGAAATGAAATGAAATCTCAGGAACTACCAGTCGGATTTGAAAAATTATTTCTGTATTTGATAGCTAAACTCTTGAGGAAGGTTATAGGCTACTTTTCATCATCATTATCATCATCATCACCATAAAGTTTATGGTTTATGGTTTATGGCATAAACCATCACTACGGGGGCAACGCCGCGAGGGCGCTGCTAGTATCGGATAAACATACCGCCCACCATTCAGCCGGCGCGCGGCCACTGTCTGAATAAAAAAAATTTAATCCCCGATTACTCTTCTCAAGTGGAACTTCGATGATTTAACACATTCCTTTCTCCTCCCTTTTATTTTCTCATAGATTGTAATGAAAAGTAGAGTGTATCACTCGGGCGCAAAATATATTTTTGGCTCGGGCGACGTACTTTAAATCCCTCGCTTCGTTCAGGATTCTACTAAAGAATCCCTCGCTACGCTCGGGATTCTACTCTAGAATCCTTCACTTCGCTCTGGATTCAAAAAAGCGCCCTCGCCGTAAAAATATTATTTTCCCCCCATATAATACAATCTACTATTTAATACGGTTGCTCAAAAAGTGGCGTATTGCAGGGACGTAGGTATAGCGTTCGGGAAGTGGGCTATTACACGCTCGTGCTTTTTTTTTACCTTTCCCGAACTCGTGCGTTCTCTTTCCCAACTGTCAAAATAATGTCTATTAAAAATAAAAACCAACCATGAAGTTTTTACTAAAAAATCATAGAAGTTTTTATGATTCATACAAATACGTATATTTCTAAAAAGAAGCTACTAATTTGTTGAAAATATCAGATTTAATGATTTGATTGAATGAGTTAGGTTAGGTTTCATTTCATTTCATCTCATTAAATTTCATTTTCATTTCATATCAATAAAAAAATTCTACTGAAGACTTGTCTGTATGGGCATAGTTCCCTTTGCCTACCAGAATCGGTGAAAAAAAAAATCTCTTCTTATATTCTACGGTTGGCGCCATTTTCTAGATTAAATTGCTTCATTTTTTCGCAACTGTATTAAAATAGTCGTTCAGTACACGTACGGAACCGTCATTGCAACTTGTTCCGACTGTCAACCCTCGCCTTCGGCTGCGCCTCGGCTCGGGTAGACATTTGTCGGAACTCTTTGCAATGACAGCCTTTCCGAACTTGTACTGAAATATACTATATTATGGATGGCTGGACATTTCACACAGCATCATCTAACCCCAAACTAAGCAAAGCTTGTACTATGGGAACCAGAAAGGAAACTGATAGAATACATTCTATAAAAAAACGTATATTCAATAAATACATACATAGAATCACACTATCACACTATCACACTAATATCATCACACTAATATTATAAATGCGAAAGTTTGGATGTTTGGATGGATGTTTGGATGGATGTATGTTTGTTCCTCTATAACTCGACAACCACTGAACCGATTTGGCTGAAATTTGAAACATAGATAGATAATGACCGGGAATAGGACATAGGCTACTTTTTATCCCGAAAAAATGCATGGTTCCCTTGGGATAAACAAAATAGTAGTCCACGCAGGCGCAGCCGCGGGCGTCAGCTAGTACTTTATAACACTCAGACACAGAACAAACATCTATGTTCATGACACAAAATCAACTGCACAAAATGTTTGTCCTGAGTGGGAATCGAACTCGCGACCTACAGCGCGAAAGGCAGAGCTACTACCAACTGAGCTAAGAGGCCAGATGAAATGAAACAATTTCAGTAAACAAATAAGCTTAACATATTCTTAAAATTACCATAAAAGTAATAAAGGTGTGAGTAGAATAATAAGCAGCAGGTATTAAAACCTCATGAAGTCATGACAGGTGGCTCTTGTCACGAAAATAATATGACATTGTCATTGTAACGTCTAATGAGGGGTGTTTACCTGTTTAGACTTCTTAATGTCACCTTTGTATACCTTTTCTGATTACTTGATTGTATTTCATTCGTACTTAAAGGTGGAATCAGACGGTTCACTCAAGTGAAATATCACTCGAATGATTGCTGCGGTTTTCTATGACACTTTTCTTTCATTTTATGTTCAGATGTGTCACTTTGAGCGAAAGCTGCCGAATGTAGCTCAGAAATGAATAAAAAGTGAACCGTCGTACTTACTTCATTCGTGAGTTTTACCAGACATTGTAATAACACACGTGAACTACCCACGTAATAAAAGTAGAAATAGTCTCTTTTATGAAATTTTGTTATTTTTCTTGGGTTGAATTCACGAGCCTTTTCGTTATTATCAATGGTTTTGTTTCGTGTTGTTATTCTTCTTGTTAATTATAGATGCCTTCGCTCGCGCTGGCTTAGGCTCGCCCAACATGTACCTATACGCGTCGTATTTTATTCACCACGCACGATCTACGTTCATCCATCGGTAAGTGAGAAGTAATAGCTGGTGTTGGAATGGCGTTCTAGAACGGGATACAAAAGCTTCGGTTGTCCACAAGTGCAATCGGCTGACGACATAGCTGACGACTTGGATGAGGTTTCAGCGGAACGTCGAGATTAGCACACGCAAAGGGAGGCCTAAACCCAGAAGCGCGCGTGTCGTAGCTTGCTGAGATGTTTGATTGATCGTTGAAGTTAAGCAACGGTGTGCGCGGTCACAATTTGGATGGGTGCTTCGGAGGGCACGTTAAATTGTCGGTCCAGGCTTTTAAGTTGTTAAACCATGAAGGCGGCCTAAAAACTCCGTCTCCAGAGTTGGCCACTTGCTCATACGAACTTACTTACTTACCCAGCAGACCCAGCAGTGGGTGAAGTCGGGCTACAGATGATACGTTTATCCAAATTGGTCCAATAGTTGAGACATATACAACAAATATACAAACAACTACCTAAAGCGTATTTTAAATAACTTTGAAGCTTAAAAGCCCATCGAATGACCTACAAATCTAGACCAGTATTTGTTTTCCAGCGCATATCCATGGCCTAGATTCAACTAAGTCCATTTGAATGAGTAACAAAGTTGTGAGCTTTGAACACTTTCCATTGCATTGTAGTACTTCAACAAAAGTCCTTTACATCTCTTCTTTTACGGGGATTTATTCCAGTGTCAGGAAGCAATATATGCCTACACTTATATGTGTTACTAGCTGACGCCCGCGGCTTCGTCCGCGTGGACTACTATTTTGTTTATCCCACGGGAACCTTGCATTTTTTCGGGATAAAAAGTAGCCTATGTCCTATTCCCGGTCATTATCTATTTGTTATGTTTTAAATTTCAGCCAAATCGGTTTTGTGGTTGTTGAGTTATATAGGAACAAACATACATCCAAACATCCATCCAAACATCCAAACTTTCGCATTTATAATATTAGTGTGATAGTGTGATTAGTGTGATAGTGTGATTAGTGTGATGTGATAGTGTGATGTGATAGTGTGATTAGTGTGATAGTGTGATGATTATGTATGTATTTACAAAAAAAAAGTATGTACACAGTAAAAAAGTATGTAAACAGTCATGTGGTCCCTATAACACAAGCTCTGCTTACTTTGGGGTACGTGATACCGTGTGAAATGTCCTGAATTATTGATGTTGGTAGTGCCGGCGACATTGTTGAAAAATGGAGGCTTCTCCAACACCTAAACCAGTTCAACCTGGCTAGTTCAAAGAGGCTACTTGGGCCTATGGCTGTCCATGCTTAGATCTTCCACGCCTTCCACGATCTATGAAGATCGTCAAAGCAAGCTACGTGACAAGCTACGCGACATGCTACGCGACAAGCTACGCTATGAGGGTGACAAATCAACATCGAGCTATGCTGCGCTGTACTGCGCTGCGCTATGTTTGGTCAACTCGCTTGTTGGAGACAAATCGTATCTCCCGCCACCACTGCAACAGGACAGCGGCCAGCGGGGAGCGGGGGACGAGGCGCCGAGAGGCGCTCTGGCGAAACTTCATTCATTCAACATTCATACAACTCATACACAAATCACGGACCAAGGCGCGCGTTCTTTTATGTCCTCAATATACCAGTCTATTACAGTCCGCTAGTTTTATTAAAAATACCTCGAAGAATCCTCAACACGCTCGTCTAATATTTCAATGACGTTACAAACAAACCATGCTGTGCTGCGCTGTGTGAGGCTACGCTCTGTTTACGACGTTTTGTTTGACGTAACCATAGCACAGCACAGTACAGCGCAGCATAGCTCGATGTAGATTTGTCACCCTGAGCGCTTTGGCTAGGGTTATGCATAAGAGAACAAACAGCAGTGTAATTCAGACTTCCGAAAATACATTCGATTCAATGATTTTCTAAGGAAAGTTGACATTTTTTCAGCCAAGAAATATCACTTCCTGAATTCGGAATATTTATTTATTTATTTATTTATTAGAGATGCAACAGCTTTCTTACACTAGGAAATAACAGCGAATTAGCTATAGGAAGCCAATTAAAGGTTCTCTCGGAATATATTTTGAGAAGGTCTGAATCGCACTGCAGAACTCATACTTTGAAATGTATACTTACCCGGTAAAATCCTAAAATATTTCAAATTATTATATATATATCTAGAGATAAGAAAAGTAAGTTCCTATGAGTGTGACGTTATATAATTATAGGGATAATGATGATACTATGCTACTATAGATACTCTACATGCACATAGAAAACACCGTAAACACACAGACAGTACTCAAAAGATGAAAAACAGCGTCAAAAGTAAATTACCAAACCTTTCCATCTCGTAGTCGGAAAAATTCATTCACATGCTTTGAGAGTAACCTAGTTGGAGAGATGGGGTAGTTAAGCATGGGGTACACTGTACGTAAGAGCGCTTTCACATATAGGCGTTTCAGTAGCGCGACTGCAGCGCGATTGCCGCCGCGCATCTTTAGCGCGATCGTGAAAGGCGAACGTCCGAAAGAAAAAAACCGAGCAAGTTGGGATTGATTTTGGACGTCGGAACCTATACGCACGTACACGCACGACTAGTTCCATAGAGTATGCGAGGCTCCGTACTACTCGGTGTTGGGATCGTTCGTGCGTGTTCGTACGAGGAAAATTCAGACAAAAACGCATCCAAAGTGCGGTCGGCCTAATAAGGTCCTGCAAATATAAGAAGAAGTGGAACTGCCGGTGTGTGTGTGCCCTAGTTCACAACGACTTGAGAAATAAAATAAAAGTAACGGAAAGCAACTCGTTAGGCTTGCCAGGGATGTGGGGAAAATTATGTTAGTTATAGCTTACATTTTGAGGACTAAAGTAATTGTAAATGTAGAATTGTAAAATGTAGTTCATATGGCATCTCTAGAAGAAACCCCCGGTAACTCAATTTTTTTCCAAATGGAGTTAATTGCGTTTTCCAATTCCTAAACTGAAAACCCATACAGTGATACAAACGAGTTAATTGAACAAGCTTGATAAAATGTTACCTACGTGAATATAATATTACATTTTTCATAGTACCTATGTCATAGATTTTTAAATCAGTTTTTTGTCATTTCTGAAAAAGTAGGTTTTTCGAGTTACCAGGATTTTTATCTAGGGGTGCGATATATATTTCTTCAATAGTGTATAATACCTTCCCTGCCCCGCCTCTGCAAAGGAGACTGCGTGCTTTCCGAAGAAGAGGGCCGCAGTCCAGCCTGCCTGAACGACATTTGCTTCGCTAATCAGATTGTTATGAAACTTTAGTAGAATCTTCTGAGGACTCCCGCGAGGGTTTCTGGACCAAAAAATATAAGTACTTAAACAGAATTACTCCCAAACACTTTTTACGTGGCATTGCAATGCAACGCACGCAGGGCGTAGGTACTACTAGTTAAGGTGGAATCAGACGGTTCACTCAAGTGAAAGATCACTGTGAGTCCGAGGCGTCACTGTGAGTCAAAGGCGCCTTGTCCATCAAAGTGGTTCTACCGCGGGGCACCGCGAGAAGTCGCGGCCTCCGGCGTCCTTGCACGTAGTGGTCGGGCACGCACAAGCCAATTTTCTATAATATGCTCTAATTAATGACTTTTCCTCGGAGCACTCTCACTACATACAAAATCATCGCCAAATCCCGTCGTGTTTCCAGTTTGTTGTACCCAACCATGCCCAGAACAAGGTTGGATACATCAATGGATAAAAAGGATAAGTATAAGTATATATCTTTTCCAATACAAGTACCGGACGAACTTGTTCTGTATGCGCTCCATCATGAGACTGTATTTAATCTCATGAGGAGCCCTCGCAGCAACATTGCACTCCAGCTGACTCCTGACTAATGCATCGTACATGCTCGAGTAGTGCAACTTTCTATTCGTGTTTGTTGCCAGTTGCACGTATACATATCACGTTTTTGTGGGTTAAACAATCTACAGATCGATATCATGGATAGCTTTCGCGGAACTTGAAGCTTGTATTTTCTGCGTAGGTTTATCCAACTTTACGGAGTTTAAGGTAAATGTTGTTGTAAGTGAAATTAGCTTTATTCCACCCAAGTTCTATTGGGTTGTAATAATTTTATGTAGAAGTGTACTTGTTTTAAACAACTTATTTACCCTGAAGGTTCAAAGTTTAAATTATAAAGTTTATAAAGCTTCACTGATTATAAAGCTATGCCAGACGGAGCGTTGTGGCGCCGGAGTGAAGTTTCAAGCTACATGCAATTAAATTAAAAATTTAATGAAAAACGACATTCATTAACTAGAAATGATTTGATGACCTTAGTTGAACCTCGTTACCTATAGCTAAGAAGTAAAAAGTTTGATAAAAAGTAGCCTATGTCCAATTCCCGGTCATTATCTATCTAAATTTTAAATTTCAGACAAATCGTTTTTTTTAAGTGGTTGTCGAGTTATAGAGGAACAAACTTACATCCAAACATCCAAACTTTCACATTTATAATATTAGCGTAATAATAGTGGATAAAATGTGTTGTCACCTTTTTACGTTGCCCAAGTTTTTCATAAACTAGAAAAGAGCTGGTGATGATCATGACGGCTGAACCGATTTAGATAAAACATATCTAAGAACCATCGCTAAAAAATCTGCCTTCAAATAAAAAAAACACAATTAAATCGGTTCACCCGTTTAGGAGCTACGGTGCCACAGACAGACACACATAGCGGTCATACTTATAGCATCCCTCTTTTTGAGTCGAGGGTTAAAAATAAAACAACTGTACTATGCGCTTCACATGAGCCATTTGTTATTGCAAGAAAGCACATGAGAGTGAGTCACATCGCATTGGTGTGCCACATAACATGTTTTATGACCCCGCATTTTATTTATTTATTTATTTAATAAAAAGTTACATAAGGTTCTGTTCTAAGTATCCAAAAAACTTATATTAAGTTTGTCCAGGACACTGTGTTCTCGTTATACATAAAAAGAAGGTAACATACATTAATAATAGAAACTAAGAAAAATAACGAGGTAGTTACCTATTAAAACATACAGGTAAAAAACGCGTTCAGCGAACGCACACAGAGACAAATATTCCGCCTGCAGCAAGATTGTATGTAGTTGCAAAGTAGGTATTTAACATACCTACCATCAAACTACAATTTTCTTTTAGAAATTAAGCACCTTTTATACTAGGTATAGTTTTGGAGTCAAATAAATTTGATTGAATTGATTGAATTGAAAAAACTTTGTAGTGTTCAAATGTTTATGTCGCTGACTGTACCTCTCTCAGTATCACTGCATTGTTTGTAAGTTGGCGAGGAACTAATCCCATGCCGTTACGGCTTGAGCATAACTTTTGAGGAAGGCTTGAGATAAGGAACTTGAGCTAAGTATTCAGCCTATTGTATTTACAGACATCGCGTTTGTAGTGCAGCTTAAGGGACCGGCGAACGTATCTACGTACGTAGGAAAGTAATACCAAAATAATTGAAATTTGAGCATATTTTTATCACTTTATGTTATTATTTGGATAAAGGCAGTATTTATCTAGGTTCCTGTTACACTTTTGTTCCAAAAAACTTACTATAGAACAAATGAAAAGAAAAAAATGCAATTTTTGGTGTAGGTACCTACGAAGATTTCAATTCAATTTGCTAACATTTCTTTTTAGGTAAGTTTTTCGGAACAAAAGTGTAATAGGAACCTAGATAAATACCTACTCTCTTAATCTAACAACATAAACTGATAAAAATATGCTTAGATTTTAAATGATTTCGGTATTACGTTTTTATGGAAATTCGCCAGTCGCAGGCCTCTTAAGTCGTTCTTATAGATAGTCTTTTATATAAATAAATAAAGCTTTATTTCCCATACCCTGTTTACATAAAATTTACTTAATTAAATAAAAAACACAACGTATTATTAAATGCTGAGTAGGTATTTAGTGTATAGGACCACCTAACGTGGTAAAAGCCTTTTCCAAGTTCTTCCATTTATCCTTTTCTCTTGCTAATCTGGGCCATAACTTTCCAGCTACCTTTATTATGTCGTCATTCCATCTTTGCAGCGGTCGTCCTCGCTTACGTTTTTTGTCTCTTGGGATCCAGTTCGTAGCTATTTGAGACCATCTGTTTGGATCTATTCTCTGAAGATCATCCCCACTTTCAACCTCCATGTCTTGTGAATGGCTGAACCGATTTTCATATAACTTACTGTTTTGTAATGTACACATCATGCCCTTTCATTTGATACCCCATTTAGGTAAATTCGAAAATATCCGATTTTTCATCCCCACTTTCACCCCCCCATATCTTGTAAATGGCTGAACCGATTTTGATGAAACATGTCTAAGAACCGTCACTAGGTAATTAACAATACTGCATTCAAATCGGTTCATCCGTTTATGAGCTACGGTGCCACAGACACATACAGACACACATAGCGGTCAAACTTTTAATATACTTACTCTCAATATTGCTGTGTTGATAAAGGATCAACACAGCAATATTGAGAAATGGAAACGGACTATACCCCCTTTATTGTATTGCCACGTCCCTCTCACGCCATTTCTCCAAATAACTCGATTACTGAAATTGATACGTGTAGGTGTTACTCACCTTTCTCTAGCTTTCAAAGGGATTTGACCTGCCCTTTGACCTCCAGGTTTTCATTGACGGCTGGGGTCACTGTAGTCGTAGTAATATGGAATGGACTAATAGCTGTAGGTAAATACAAATATAAAATACTAGCTGCTGCCCGCGGCTTCGCTCGCGTGGTACCCGGATAAAAAGTAGCCTATGTTACTCTCCAGCCCTCCAACTATCTCCACACAAAAAATCTCGTCAATCCGTAGCTCTATTTTGACGTGAAAACAGAACAAATACAAACATAGACACACTTCTCATTTATGATATGGGTACGGACTAGCAGCGCCCTCGCGGCGTTGCCCCCGTAGCATGGTCGACGGCAGAAAGCGGAAATGTCGTATCTTGAAAATTGGCCTAAATGACTTATAAAAATGTATTGTTGATAAAGCAAAAAAGCCGCGTCGAATGGTCTATTTCTCGTCTTTCTACGATGAAAAAAAAAAATATTATAAGTACACTCTTGATTTTTTGCAAGTTTTTGTAGATTAGGAGTTATGATTTTTTTTAAATAATTTCTTGACTCTGGTGTAAAATTGGATATTTCGAGATACGACATTTCCGCTTTTTGTCGTCGTGATGATGATGATAATGATAAAGAGTAGCCTATAACCTTCCTCAAGAAATTAGCTATCAAATACAGAGAGAATTTCTAAAATCCGACTGGTAGTTCCTGAGATTAGCGCGCTCAAACAAACAAACTCTTCCGCTTTATATGATCCTTTGAAGATTATGGGGTCTAAGGGGGTAGTCAGAGGTATGTCCAAATATTTAGTACAAGCCCACATTTCGCAGAAGTTAGCCTTCCGTAAGGATGGTTGCAAGCCCATCGACTATTAGAAAACTGACTTGTTTCCTATGTTTTCCTTCGCCGTTTAGAGCTCGTGTTAATGTGAATATAAATTTTTCGAACAAAAAATTCATTGATGCGCGACCGGGATTCGAACCCACCAACCTCCGGGTCGAAAGTCGAGGCTCTATCTTACTCGGCCAACACGGCTCTTAAAAGGATTTGACCTGCCCTTTGACCCCTGATTTCTCATTGACGTCTGAGGTCATTCTGTAGACTAATAGCTGTAGGTCCTGAACGGAATAACTACACTGACGAAATATTTCTGAAATCTGCAGATTGAGTGTATTGATTTGATCGTGTTAAAGAATTTGTAACCGACTTAAAAAAAGGAGGTTCTCAAGTCGTAGGACTGAATATTTTTTTTTTGTTCTTGTTTTTTAGGTATGTTCACCGATTACTCGAAGACGCCCGGACCGATTTGGAAAATTCTTTTTTTGTTTGAAAGAGTAAGTATTTACTTTCCGATTGGTGCCACAAAAATTGATACGAACAGAAATGCACCTCGACTCGAGGGAGCAGAAAATTGCTAGCCTAGCTTTTCAAACAAAAAAAAAGTTTTTTTACAAATCGATCCAGGCGTCTTCGAGTAATCGGTAAACATACTCGTAAGTACATAAAAAAAGCACAAAAGAAAAAAGATTCCGATGAATTTGAGAACTTCCTCCTTTTTTTGAAGTCGATTAAAAATGTATGAATACATGCTGTACCTACCGATTTCATAGAATGTGAAACTTATTTAACGCCAGGATAATTATAAAAGAAAACCAACAAACTCCGGACGTGACGCTCTGTGTTATTGCAAAACTCCAGCAATCCTCAGAATATTTAGCACAATCCAGCAATCAGCTCCCCTAATCCAGTTCCCGGATTTAATTCGACAAATAAACAATTAATTTGGACAACAAACATCAAACACCAATTTACCCGCTGCTCGCTGATCCGATCCCAAGTTATCAAAGTTTCCCGAAGTCGGTGTGTGATTTGAATGACCGATTTGTATTGTGAATGGTTGTATTTGTTTATCAAATCAAACAATATACCTACCTAGGTATATTGTAGATTTAATTACATTTATTTACTGAATCTAATCTACTATACATTTATATTACTTTCCATTGGACTACGAAAATGACTTTGCGAAACCTGATGGAAAACTCTGGTGACGGAGTTTTTAGGCCGCCTAAAGGCCTCCGTCATGGCTTAGCGACTTAAAAGCCGGGACCGACAATTAACGTACCCTCCGAGGCACAGAAGCGTTTAGCTCGTAACACCACTTGCGGTCATCCATCTTAAAAGTGACCGCGCACAACGTTGCTTAACTTCAACGATCAATCAAGAACGTCCAAGCAAGCTACGCGACGAGCGTTTCATCAAGGATTATACTATAACAGTTACAGAGAAAGGTTTTACTGAATGCTCTGATTCAGGGTTACTCAAAGTGGGGTACGCGAACCCCTAGGGGTTCGCCATTGGACGGCAGGGGGTTCGCGACAAGATTTACGTAATGGTGGCTTGATGCCTAGCAGCTAGTTTGCTTAGCTAGTTTGAGTAATAGGCAACCGGAGTCATTATTAGAAATGTCCGTAGATGAAACACTTCAAGCTGATTTAATAAGGATGTCTGAAAGATTTCAATGGGGTTCAAAGAGGGTTCAATTCGTTACTGGGTTCGCTGTCACCTGGAAACTTTAACAGGGGTTCGTGAAACCGAAAGTTTGAGAAACCCTGCTCTGATTGAATAAATCTGAATGGTTCGGGCTTTTTATAAATCCATGTTTATGTGGGGTAAAATGCTTATAAGTGTAAATTCACTAAGATAATTAATTTATAACAGAATGAAGCTCGGAGCCATGTTAGCTTTCCTCTGCGTGTTTGCTCAGGCGAATTATGTAGGTATTCGGTAATGTCTGTTACGTCAGCCACAAAGCGCCCGCAATACCGCCTCGGCACGTGGCCACCTCAAGCGGTATTTAATATTACAAAGGTATCCTACTTATTTCTGTGCCAGCAGGTTGTAATGTAGGTTCAGTAACGTTTTGACCGAGAAGTAGTAGGTAGTACCTTGAGTTTCTATTCGAATGAGGCAAGTCGAATCCTGGCAGTGCATCAAAAATAATAATAACTTATTGAAAATCTTTCACCCTTACTTATGAAATATGTTTAACGTTGAACACTGGTTAAACAACGTCCTGTCTCTATTCGTCACTATCCACAAGTAAGACCCTTTGTAGTTTGCACTTCTGTAAACTCGCTATATCACAATTTTTAAAAGAGTAAAAAAATTGGTTTATCTACTCTGTGGTCCACTGCTCGATGACTCCTCCATGTATACCTACTGTCACTGTCAATATGTAAAGTACTTAAATAAAAATATATTGAAAATCTTAAAAAGTACCTACTTGTTTACTTGTTGTTACTACAATGGATTTTTCGTTTAGAAAATTTTAATTTAAAATGAACTCTAAAAGCGACTAAGGAAACTTCAATATTTCTGAATACGTGTGCAGAAAAATTACTAACTTTCGCTTAATATTAAGTTTAAAAATTGATCCAGCAGGTTAATTTAGGAGAAAAGTATAATGAAAAGTGCACAGTCATTTCCTGTTTGAAGGAAAATTGAACTGTCATCCGGTTAATGACGTATTTATTTTACGCCAAATTATATTAGCATTATGCTTTCGTCATATAAAGGTTTGTACACAAACGAGACGCAAATAAATAACAGTTTATTTCACGGTTATTCAACTAATAACGTTAGAATGTACAAATACAATTAAGTGCAAGGGAACAAGCAAGCATAATTAGTTATTTAAAATACTGTAGATTACTTTCTGTAATGTATTTTCTAAATTGGTAAGTGAATTTTGTAGTAAAGTAAAATATTGTAATTAATTTATTCTAAATTCAACAACTACTTAAAAATACGCAAAATATTTCAGTGTTAAATCACTTTTCGTTATGATTTTAAAGTTAAAATAATAATCACGGCAGGTGAAAGGGCCTTTAGTTATTTATCCGATAATGTGTTTTCAATGTACGGTGACTGAAAGCCACGTTATGAACGACAGTAATGTGAGTGAATTATCGTGTATCTATAAAACTCTTACTAGTGATAGTCAACATTTCAATACAAATATGAGACGGTAAGGTTTTAAGTTAATAAATTCTAAGCTATGAGGCTGGATTCGACCAAACTGGATTGTCTTTACTCGAGAGTAAACTACTGTTTGTTTGAATATTTTTTGACATTGTAAAGTTGACACCTGAAAACCAGGATAATTTGTATGCACATAATAATGTTCGGTTGCGCTTTCTAAACAATTGTACTTATTTCAAATTATGTCGGCTAGTTACTCTGGAGTAGGATGACTTTTGGTCGAATCCAGCCTAAGTTAAGTTAATCTTTGAAACTTCTCATTCGATGTTAAAGAATTTTTCACGAGTGGAAAGCTATAATTTTCCTGAGTGTCATCACATCACAATATCACAATAATCACACTAATATTATAAATGTGAAAGTTCGGATGTTTGTATGTATGTTTGTTCCTCTATAACTCGACAACCACCGAACCGATTCAGCTTCTTAAATATAAATAGGTAATGACCGGATTGACCGGGAATAGGACATATGCTACTTTTTATCCGGGTAACAAGCGAGCGAAGCCGCGGGTGGAAGGTAGTAGTAGTTAAAAGCCAAAGTGAACCAACCCTGACTTCAATAATTTAGTTAGAGTGCCATGAGGACGAGTGCTATAACCGCGTATTGATTAACTGCTTTTACCAGTTTTTTAAATCTTTTTTACCGGTTTTTTATCCGGATTCAGTTAACATTTGATTTTCAGGAGGTCGGATGGTTACATTTTTGAAGGCCTTAGTTGTTAAAAATGTATATGTACGTACGTAGGTATATGTAAGTGGCCTAATCTGTTGATGGAGTTTTTAGGCCTCCGTCATGGCTTAACGACTTAAAGCCGGGACCGACAATTTAACGTGCCCTCCGAAGCACGGAAAGGTAATCTTGAAATAGAACTTTCATATAAATCTGAAACTGGAACTGATTGTAGCTTTATGTACTAAATAAGTATGTTCGTTTCATCTTTAAGTAAAACTACTTAGGTAGGTAGGTACATGAAAAAATAATGTTTTTTCTTAGTTTTTATGCGGGTTTTCATATTTTGGTGATGTTCCTAAACAAAGTCTAAGGAGTGTTCTCACAAATAATTAGATTACAAGTAAGTTTTCCGTGTAGCTCGTTAATGGAAGTAACTTTGTGTACAAACTACTTACATAGCTCACCGCTGAGCTAACTTACAAGTGCCCGGTACACTTGCCTACACTGGCGGTAGGTATAACTTTTAAATGTTGAGAATTCGGCAAGAGCATTAAATAAACGGTTTTTCCCGAATTTTCCAATATTGCAGTTTTTCCCGAATTTTTCAATATTACAAATTTTTCAAGACATAAAGTGATTCGCTTACCAAGGAACTCCATTTCATTGTTATTTACTGGCTTCAAAAAACCGGGTTCTCAATTCATTCAATTCATCGGAACCTTTTTTTATGTATGTTGACCGATTACTCAAGGACGACTGAACCGATTTGAAAAATTCTTTTTGTGTTTGAAAGGGTATACTTTCCGATTGGTGCAACAAAAAATTGGTGAGGATCTGTTGAGGACCTTCGGAGTTATGATCAGAAATGCACCTCGAGAGTGCAGAAAAATGCTCAGCTCGAAAATTGTAGTTGGTTTTTTAAAATTTTTAATTTAGCTACTAGGTTCGGGAAAGCGTGTTTTTTTTTAATTTAGCCACTTGTCAAATCTATCAAGACGTTCTTTCATATAAAATAAAAAATAAGTAAATTAAATATTGCTTGACATTTCACACAGCGCCATCTAGCCCCAAACTAAGCAAAGCTTGTATAGAATACTTATTTACTTTTTTTGTATATACATAGGTAGCTTGTACATAGAATACTTTCATGTATTCGGCAATTGCATATAAAGATGTGAACTGCTAACGTCGCAAAACTGGAGCTTCGATTAGGAGCCCACACGAGCCGTATCGGCCGGTTCCGGCCCATTTGCTCCATTCCGGTGCCGTATGACATCCGGATAGCAACACTTATTAACACGATCAGTTAGGGCCGGATTTATTACCGGAAGTGAACTGATTTTACGATGTAGCACCTTTTAGTGTCTCTAAGATAGTAATGTATCCGGATGTGGAGAAACACATGGATACGGGATTTTATCAAGATCTTGGTGGAAACATCAGATTTTTCTTTTCTCAGACTTTAAATCTAGAATAGATTAAAATTACTATTCGAGCAATACGAATTCATAAAAATATATTTTTATTATTTAAGGTTTGCAAACGTCTTCAAAAGCATCTACTTGAAGATGCTTTAAAACCACTTTTTACAAAACAAAACGAGGGAAACAATAGGATTATATTCCTAAAGGATTTTGTTTAATTTCTAAAGCGGACTGCATGTGGGCGATAAACACACGGAAAAAGCTTCGGCTGAGTTAAGCTGTAATCTCCACGGAAACAATGTCTGGAATATTCCGGAATAGCGGGAACACTCGCGGAAATTCCGCCATTGTTCAATTTGTAATTAAAATTGACTTAGGGAGTGCAACGGCCTGGAAAGCCTCCTATTAGGGATACATTTTAAATTCAAAATTCAGATATAATTTATTCAGACCACTAGGATCACTTTGAAGAGCTAGGTGATTCTACTAATGTTCCTTCGCGACCAACACCGTGAAGAATCAGGGCAACAAACACGGTATGAGGCCTTGCTTTCTTTTCGGTGAAATCATACGAAAGATACCTAATCGTAGAATAACCTAGATAAAAATTAAGACCTAACAATAAGTGTGAAGACTTCATTGATATGGTGGAATACTTGGCTAATATCAAAGAGGTGCGAGTTCGAAGTTTGAAGTAAGTATAAAAAAACTACTAAAAACTTATTTGATTGACAAGAAGCTTAAAAATTTATTAATTTAAAATTGTGTTCAAGTCGCGAAAGTTTAAAATATTATGTAAGAAAGCGTAGGACTGAATGTGATCGATCTGTTTCAAACAGAGTTCAAATAGGTGTAAAAAAAGTTTAAAAAACGACAAACCAGTTAAAAGTTCATAAAAGATCAAACTTTTTTATCATGTCTTAAATCCTATCCAGACAAAAAATATGAATAGTATGAGAGCAAAAATCTAGGTATTTTTTTTGAAAAAAATCTAGTTTTTTTTGCTAAAAGTAATAAAATTCCAGCCACATTCGTATGCAAATCCGGCTGAAGTCGGATTGCAATATCCAGTCCGCGCCATCCGAATAAACCAGAGATTAGATTTCATAGCTCAAATGGAGTTACAATAACAGGACTTTGTAAGTATTAAAGTTAAGTACTTAAACAAAAAAATCTGTTCACTATTGAAAACCCATTCTTGTTTGTCTCCGAATTTAAAATCAGGGACAGGTAGGAATTCGGGGACAAACAGGAATAACCCGAAACTTTTCGGCCTTTACATCTTTAGTAGAGGATTTATAATGTCAGGAGGCAATCTTTGCCTACACTTAACACTGTAGTGTCTGGGACATTATTTGAGATGGAGTCTTGCCCAGCACCTAACCCATCCTCTCAGATTAACCGACCATATCCACAGGAAATACATGGTCAATACGTGTGGGGCTGACTAAGCCGCGGGTTTCCTCATGATGTTTTCCTTCACATATAAATTTTCGAAACGATCCATTGATGCCCGGCCAGGATTCAAACCCACGACATTAAGTTGACATCGAAAGTTGAGGTAGGTACTAATCCACTCGGGCAACACGGGTCACTATTGAAACGGAACACACATTTCTAGATATTTCTATTATAAAATACCGTTCTATATAAATCAGAACCGTTGACAACCGTTTCTTCGCCGCGGCCAATCGGACCCCGACGGCTTCCGGCAAGACGAGCGCCTATTGAGACTTATGAGGGCGAAGAATCCCGGCGGATTCTTCTATAATACTTTTAATCTAAAATTTTACCTTTTTGAGCACTTTTTTATACTTACTTAAGTATTTTTAATGCGCACGATTTACTGCTGGTTTCTTGCAACTAACTTCATGTTGGTGTTGACCAATGATAATGACGATTATAATGCCACAGACAAAACAAAAAAACTCGTACAGATTACGAAATAAGCCTAGGTGGCCAAGGTAAATCAATGGACGAGATTCAACAAATTTACTTACCTTTAGAACCAATGTCAAAAATTGGGTTAAATTGGATAATATAATATTTCTTAAATAGATTTAATTAGGTACTTATATAAACAGTGAAAATTTTCCGACACCATTTTCAGTTAAATTTGAAAAAATGCTTATATTGTAAGTAGGTAAGTCTTCGATTTTAAGATTTTAGACATAAACACGATCAAAACACACCTGTACCAGCTGAACATTTACCTCTAAAATTCGATTTCTATCTCTCAATAAACTCGAAAAACTTCCAAATGCCAGCGCTCCGTTCGTAATTGTCGGTCACACGTCCGCCCGGCCCCGGAAGCCGGCCAATTCTCGGTGTCCCCTGTGGGAGGGGGAAGAGGGGGGTAAATCTAAAATTGCACTAAAATAGTACATTGCCTTCTCCATTCATGAACTCAAATAAAATATGAATGAGTTGGGATTATCGGACTTTACTACAGAATTACTATTTCTTACACCCACTTGCAACAGATCAATGATCAGATGGCATCTTCTTGTGTGATCAGATGCAACCACAAACGGATCATATGATCAAATGGGAACTACTCTTTCTTACTAAAGTTTTACTACAAAAATATTTTCTCATTTCAGTCGTGGCAATTTTACTTCTGAGATGCGGAAAAGGCCACATTTAATTTGGTGACCACGTAGGTAGAAAGTCGCTTAACTTAATTAAACAAGCATTTTGAAAAGTTATATGAAAATTCTAGAATAATGAAGTGGCACAGTGCTCTTATATGAATGTTAGTTTATTAAATTTATTTTGTAATCTCACTATTTTCAAGTTTCCTATCAATCAATCCCCAGAAAAATCGAAAACATCTTCCGCCTGTAAAAGTAAGTAGGTATTCCTTGCAATCGTAAAACGATTAAACTCCAATCATACAAGTTTTTCCTTTTGTGGGTTCGGTACCGTTTGTATTGATTTATGCGGTACCCCCGCGTTGACATCGACATCTCTCCTAATTGAATTCCTGTGAAAGAATTTAAAACTAATATTCTGCACGATCTATTAATATGAATGCTTTTCTAACTAGATTTTTATTGAGTTGAATGGGACTTCATGGACTATTTTTGACGGAGAAATAGCGTTTTGTATTTTTCATGGAAAATTCGATCAACGATATCGTGTATTTTACGTGGAGGAATTTTGTATAAAGTAGGTAATATTGAAAAGGTAGGTAAGTACGCTTTGTAGATACTAACAAAGCGTCAACCCTAGATCCTACCTACTTTCTAACCCAGGTAAATTTTCGGTTCAAAATTTGTTGATGCATTAGTGTACCGGCGAAGGAAAACATCGTAGTATGGAAACTCGCAGGGTTTGACATATAGACAGACAGATAGATACTTCACCAAGTACCTACCTACTTATAAATAAAAAAAATAAAAGATTTGGGACAATAAAACAAAGGGTTCTGTTTATTCTTTTAGAGCACGGAACCCTAAAAATTATTCACCTTTATCCCCTTAATCACCGTTATAACCTGAAGTAAAGCCACAATAAAACCCACAATCAGAGTAAAGAGGCGTTTTGCAGAACCGCCGTAATTTTTCCCCTAATTACGCAAATGCGCCCAAACTTTTTATTTATCTTTCCTGAATGTTCCCGAATAGCAAGCAACACTAGAGAGCTTTGCGGTTACACTCGCCTGAAGTAGAGCAGGGATTACAAACAGTAAACATACGTCCTACTTTTTACCCGGCTGACTGTCAAGTCAGACAGGGTTATGTAGATCGCGCGTTTCTATGTATGTTCGTGGGTATGTAAGTAATATTCTTTATTACCACGTTACTCCTAAACGGCTGGATGGATTTTGATGAATGAGGTATCGTTAGAATCGTCTCCATCTCGATTGTGCTCTAGGATACTTTTTATTTCGATAAATCAAATAGTGCGGCTAGAAAATGCAACAATGTGTGAATTTTCAAAATGAAAATCACGCCATCATATCAAAATCCATGTCAAAATCAAGAAGTTGGTGGATTGATATCAAATATATTTTAAAAAAAAATCTAACATGACGTCTTCGAAGACTAAATCGAGTCTCAAAATTTTTGAAAATCTATTTTTCGCCCTAACGAGAATTGCTAAACAAAATGCATACTAAAACTTTATATTTAGTCACACGCAACGTTTAGAACAACCTGCATCGAAATTGGTTCAGCCATTTAGGAGATATCTCATATTTAAGAAATATCTTACACGCTTTTAATTTTACACACAGAGCCATCTGTGTGTCAACTGTCACAACAACGTTTAGAAAAATGCGCACGGCATCGAACCCTAGATACCTACCTGTTAATAAAATTGTAATTTAATTTTGTGATTGATAAGATAATGCTGTTTCCAACTTTTCAGTTCAGCCGGGTTTTTTTATTTTTGAATAAATTGCTTGTTAATGTAGAGGAGCGACTAAATTAAAATAAAAGATTGTACCTACAATTAGGTTTTAATTAGGTATGCTTACGGTTTAGGTAGGTACCTACTAGGCCTACTAGGTAGGTGTCTACAAGGAATTTGTATACTAAACGAACTTCCTTGGGTAGGTATAGTTCGCGTCATGTAAAAAGAACGCTGGCTGTCAAGCTGCGCAGTAAGAAATTTATAAAAATTAGGCAAATTACTACCATAATACCATCGTGCATAATTTGAATTACGAAATGGGTTTCCATAGAAAAAACAAACAAAAAAAAAAACAAATTATTCTTAGGTATGTTTTTTTTTAAATCAAAATGATTGAATGTTACATGCCGTGCTTTTTGCTCGCTTCTTTTTGAAGTCAGTTTTGAGTTTTGCTACAAAATACTAGACTGATACTGTCAGTCCTTCAAAAATACTATTTATATTAATGTCAGTACAACTGTTGTGTAATCCGTGGCTTAATGTGAGACATTTACACCAGGTGGAAAATGGAAGATATAAAGTCTTGTAAGCACTGTTGCCCGAAAAAGCTCGCAAAAATACGAATTTTGAGGGTCTTAATGTGTCCGAAACTTTTTGTGCAATAAGTGGTGTTGTATAATTTACAAGATGCTAAAAGTTTGACCGCTTTGATATTCTTAAAGGAATATATAAGTAATTTTCGGTAATCTATGGTATTCAGGAATAGTGTAGTTTTCTGTCTGTGAAATATTTTATGGAATCGGATGGGTGTAACTCTTACAAACGTAAATAAACTTCTATTGTAGTGTCATCTTTATTTACCAAGTTATTATTGTAAATCTCTCTCATTGTTGTTTAAATATTAAATCTTAATGAAACTAATATTATCGGGTTGCCGCGCTGCTATGTAAGTTTTTATTGGGCGTTTTTAGAATAGCCCGGCACGGCACCGGCACGGGTACCGGCACCGGCGCCGGTACCGGTGCCGGTACCGGTATAATGTATGAAAATGTACTGCTCGTTTTTCCACTTGCCGGCGCCGGCACTGGCAAGATTTCATACATTTTTGTATCCCCACCACCGGCGCCGGTGCCGGTGCCGGTGCCGTGCCGGCGAGTGGAAAAACGCCCATTAGGTATAGTTGGTCGAAGTATAGTTGATTGGTAGAATCACTGACCTGTATCTATACACGTACTTGTATATTACAGGTCAGTGGGTAGAATAGAAAACTGATTGATGTCAAAACTTAGAAGGAAAAAGAGCGGCAACAAGATGGAGGGATGACGAAAACTGAAAGACAAAAAGGATTGTAAAAATTGTGAATTTGAAAAAGAGAAAGGAATTAATATTTCAAGAGTATTTTGTGGTTTTATAATGTAGTTTCTCAACTCCATGATCAAAATAGGGTACTTAGTTAATAATAGTAAAGGTACTTAGCAGAGTTTATTTTAATTTGCGAATAGGTTCAGTGTGTGCGTCCACATGATAAGAGAGACACAAAAATACAAATATTTAGGTAAGTAGGTATGCGTTTTAAGTAAGTACCTACTTTACATGTCCGTGAACTTAGCATATCATTTCCCAGCATATCACATTTTTATGTAAGTTCTCTTCGCATGCACATGAGTTCTATAGTTCCTGATACTTTTTAGCAATAGTTCTGGCAATTTTACCTGAAAAAAAGTCGATTGAAAAAATGATATGCTAACTTCCCGTAGCATATCATTTTACAGCAAATAAAAAAAAAATGTTAGTTCTTATCGCATGCGGATGAGTTCTATAGTTCCTGATACTTTTTAGCGATAGTTCTGGCGTTTTTACCCAAAAAAAAAATATTTGTCAAAATAATATTCCTTCTGAAAATACGAAAATTTTTATTTTAACTGTTTCAAACACTTCTTGCAAGCTAGAACTCTTACGTTTAATACGCATACGTAACAGAACTTTAACCTGCAACTCGATTGAAGTTTAGAAGTATCACTAAAGTGCCAGCATATCATGGTCAAGTAGTTGAAAAGACGAAACAAATTATTTTGATAGTGTATACAAATTTTAGAAGCTAGAACTATCACGTTTCATATGCGTTCGTAACAGAGCTATAGCCTACCACTCGATTTGAGTCTAGAACTATCACTAAAGTACCAGCATATCATGGTAGACTTGTAAAAAAGTCGAATAATTTTTTTTTTTATAGTGTATACACTTCAAAGTAGCTAGTGAATGATATGCTGTATTATGATAATGCTAGTAATGATAACTAAATGATAGGCTAAGTTCATGGACATCACAACAACATTAATTTAAGTTTACCTGTGAATAAGATTTCAACGCGCACCTAGTGCTACGAATTAGCTACGAAACATAGGTTCTTTTCATGGTTGAGTAGTTCAAAAGAAAAAAAATATTATGATGATAGTGTATAAACTTCTAAGAAGCTAGAACTATCACATTTCATATGCATCCATAACAGAACTATAGCCTACATTTCAATTTGAGTCTATAACTATCACTAAAGTGCCAGCATATCATGGTTGAGTAGTTGAAAAGACTAAAAAAATATTTTGATAGTGAGTACACTTCTTAAAAGCTAGAACTATCACGTTTCATATGCCTACGCGTAAAAAAACTATAGCCTACATTTCGATTTGAGTCTAGAATTATCACTAAAGCGCCAGCATATCATGGTTAAGTCGTTGAAAAGACGAAAATAAATATTTTGATAGTGCATACACTTCTTAGAAGCTAGAACTATCATGTTTCGTATGCATCCGTAACAGACCTATAGCGTGCAACTCGATTGGAGTCCAGAACTATCACTGAAGTGCCAGCATATCATGGTTGAGTAAAACTGTCATAAAAAATTATTTGTATAGTGTGTACACTTCTTAAAAGCTAGAACTATCACGTTTCATATGCAAAAGTAACAGAACTACAGTTTATAACTCGATTGCAGTATAGAAATATCACTAAAGTGCCAGCATATCATGGTAGAGTTATTAAAAGAGAAAAAAGAATTTTAATAGTATGTAGACTTCTAAAAGGCTAGAACTATCACGTTTCATATGCATCCGTAGCAGAACTATGGTCTACAACTTGATTCGAGTCTAGAACTATCATTAAAGTGCCAGCATATCATGGTCGAGTAGTTGAAAAGACGAAAAAAATTATTTTGATAGTGTATACAAATTTTAGAAGCTAGAACTATCACGTTTCTGATGCGTCCGTAACAGAGCTATAGCCTACCACTCGATTTGAGTCCAGAACTATCACTAAAGTACCAGCATATCATGGTAGACTTGTAAAAAAGTCGAATAATTTTTTTTTTAGTGTATACACTTCAAAGTAGCTAGTGAATGATATGCTGTATAATGATAATGCTAGTAATGATAACTAAATGATAGGCTAAGTTCATGGACATCACAACAACATTAATTTAAGTTTACCTGTGAATAAGATTTCAACGCGCACCTAGTGCTACGAATAAGCTACGAAACATAGGTTCATTTCATGGTTGAGTAGTTCAAAAGAAAAAAAATATTATGATGATAGTGTATAAACTTCTAAGAAGCTAGAACTATCACATTTTATATGCATCCGTAACAGAACTATAGCCTACATTTCAATTTGAGTCTATAACTATCACTAAAGTGCCAGCATATCATGGTTGAGTAGTTGAAAAGACTAAAAAACATATTTTGATAGTGAGTACACTTCTTAAAAGCTAGAACTATCACGTTTCATATACCTCCGTAAAAAAACTATAGTCTACATTTCGATTTGAGTCTAGAATTATCACTAAAGCGCCAGCACATCATGGTTAAGTCGTTGAAAAGACGAAAATAAATATTTTGATAGTGCATACACTTCTTAGAAGCTAGAACTATCATGTTTCGTATGCATCCGTAACAGACCTATAGCGTGCAACTCGATTGGAGTCCAGAACTATCACTGAAGTGCCAGCATATCATGGTTGAGTAAAACTGTCATAAAAAATTATTTGTATAGTGTGTACACTTCTTAAAAGCTAGAACTATCACGTTTCATATGCAAAAGTAACAGAACTACAGTTTATAACTCGATTGCAGTATAGAAATATCACTAAAGTGCCAGCATATCATGGTAGAGTTATTAAAAGAGAAAAAAGAATTTTAATAGTATGTAGACTTCTAAAAGGCTAGAACTATCACGTTTCATATGCATCCGTAGCAGAACTATGGTCTACAACTTGATTCGAGTCTAGAACTATCATTAAAGTGCCAGCATATCATGGTCGAGTAGTTGAAAAGACGAAAAAAATTATTTTGATAGTGTATACAAATTTTAGAAGCTAGAACTATCACGTTTCTTATGCGTCCGTAACAGAGCTATAGCCTACCACTCGATTTGAGTCCAGAACTATCACTAAAGTACCAGCATATCATGGTAGACTTGTAAAAAAGTCGAATAATTTTTTTTTATAGTGTATACACTTCAAAGTAGCTA
Organism: Camptogramma bilineatum; assembly: GCA_958496255.1. Classification (NCBI taxonomy): domain Eukaryota; kingdom Metazoa; phylum Arthropoda; class Insecta; order Lepidoptera; family Geometridae; genus Camptogramma; species Camptogramma bilineatum. Next base: position 15,992,363 of record OY292459.1, read on the forward strand.
GTGAATTATATGCTGTATTATGATAATGCTAGTAATGATAACTAAATGATAGGCTAAGTTCATGGACATCACAACAACATTAATTTAAGTTTACCTGTGAATAAGATTTCAACGCGCACCTAGTGCTACGAATAAGCTACGAAACATAGGTTCATTTCATGGTTGAGTAGTTGAAAAGACTAAAAAAAATACTTTGATTGTGAGTACACTTCTAAGAAGCTAGAACTATCACATTTCATATGCATCCGTAACAGAACTATAGCCTACATTTCAATTTGAGTCTATAACTATCACTAAAGTGCCAGCATAATCATGGTTGAGTAGTTGAAAAGACTAAAAAAAATATTTTGAAAGTGCATACACTTCTTAGAAGCTAGAACTATCATGTTTCGTATGCATCCGTAATAGACCTATAGCGTGCAACTCGATTAGAGTCCAGAACTATCACTAAAGTGCCAGCATATCATGGTTGAGTAAAAATGTCATAAAAAATTATTTGTATAGTGTGTACACTTCTTAAAAGCTAGAACTATCACGTTTCATATGCAAAAGTAACAGAACTACAGCTTATAGCTCGATTGCAGTATAGAACTATCACTAAAGTGCCAGCATACATGGTAAAGTAATTAAAAGAGAAAAAAAGAATTTTGATAGTATGTACACTTCTAAAAAGCTAGTACTATAACGTTTCATATGCATCCGTAGCAGAACTATGGTCTACAACTTGATTCGAGACTAGAACTATCATTAAAGTGCCAGCATATCATGGTCGAGTAGTTGAAAAAAGGAAAAAAAATATTTTGATAGTGTATACAAATTTTAGAAGCTAGAACTATCACGTTTCATATGCGTCCGTAACAAAACTATAGCCTACCACTTGATTTGAGTCTAAAACTATCACTAAAGTACCAGCATATCATGGTAGACTTGTAAAAAAGTCGAATAATTTTTTTTTATAGTGTATACACTTCAAAGTAGCTAGTGAATGATATGCTGTATTATGATAATGCTAGTAATGATAACTAAATGATAGGCTAAGTTCATGGACATCACAACAACATTAATTTAAGTTTACCTGTGAATAAGATTTCAACGCGCACCTAGTGCTACGAATAAGCTACGAAACATTGGTTCATTTCATGGTTGAGTAGTTGAAAAGACTAAAAAAATACTTTGATTGTGAGTACACTTCTAAGAAGCTAGAACTATCACATTTCATATGCATCCGTAACAGAACTATAGCCTACATTTCAATTTGAGTCTATAACTATCACTAAAGTGCCAGCATATCATGGTTGAGTAGTTGAAAAGACTAAAAAACATATTTTGATAGTGAGTACACTTCTTAAAAGCTAGAACTATCACGTTTCATATACCTCCGTAAAAAAACTATAGTCTACATTTCGATTTGAGTCTAGAATTATCACTAAAGCGCCAGCACATCATGGTTAAGTCGTTGAAAAGACAAAAATAAATATTTTGATAGTGCATACACTTCTTAGAAGCTAGAACTATCATGTTTCGTATGCATCCGTAACAGACCTATAGCGTGCAACTCGATTGGAGTCCAGAACTATCACTGAAGTGTCAGCATATCATGGTTGAGTAAAAATGTCATAAAAAAATATTTGTATAGTGTGTACACTTCTTCAAAGCTAGAACTATCACGTTTCATATGCAAAAGTAACAGAACTACAGTTTATAACTCGATTGCAGTATAGAACTATCACTAAAGTGCCAGCATATCATGGTAGAGTAATTAAAAGAGAAAAAAAGAATTTTGATAGTATGTAGACTTCTAAAAAGCTAGAACATTCACGTTTCATATGCATCCGTAGCAGAACTATTGTCTACAACTTGATTCGAGTCTAGAACTATCATTAAAGTGCCAGCATATCATGGTCGAGTAGTTGAAAAGACGAAAAAAATTATTTTGATAGTGTATACAAATTTTAGAAGCTAGAACTATCACGTTTCATATGCGTCCATAACAGAGCTATAGCCTACCACTCGATTTGAGTCTAGAACTATCACTAAAGTACCAGCATATCATGGTAGACTTCAACTAAAAAAGTCGAATATTTTTTTTTTATAGTGTTTTTTTTATAGTCTTAGAAGTTTATACACTATCATCATAATATTTTTCTTCTTTTGAACTACTCAACCATGAAATGAACATATGTTTCGTAGCTTATTCGTAGCACTAGGTGCGCGTTGAAATCTTATTCACAGGTAAACTTAAATTAATGTTGTTGTGATGTCCATGAACTTAGCCTATCATTTAGTTATCATTACTAGCATTATCATAATACAGCATATCATTCACTAGCTACTTTGAAGTGTATACACTATAAAAAAAAATTATTCGACTTTTTTACAAGTCTACCATGATATGCTGGTACTTTAGTGATAGTTCTGGACTCAAATCGAGTGGTAGGCTATAGCTCTGTTACGGACGCATAAGAAACGTGATAGTTCTAGCTTCTAAAATTTGTATACACTATCAAAATAATTTTTTTCGTCTTTTCAACTACTCGACCATGATATGCTGGCACTTTAATGATAGTTCTAGACTCGAATCAAGTTGTAGACAATAGTTCTGCTACGGATGCATATGAAACGTGATAGTTCTAGCCTTTTAGAAGTCTACATACTATTAAAATTCTTTTTTCTCTCTTAATAACTCTACCATGATATGCTGGCACTTTAGTGATATTTCTATACTGCAATCGAGTTATAAACTGTAGTTCTGTTACTTTTGCATATGAAACGTGATAGTTCTAGCTTTTAAGAAGTGTACACACTATACAAATAATTTTTTATGACAGTTTTACTCAACCATGATATGCTGGCACTTCAGTGATAGTTCTGGACTCCAATCGAGTTGCACGCTATAGGTCTGTTACGGATGCATACGAAACATGATAGTTCTAGCTTCTAAGAAGTGTATGCACTATCAAAATATTTATTTTCGTCTTTTCAACGACTTAACCATGATATGCTGGCGCTTTAGTGATAATTCTAGACTCAAATCGAAATGTAGGCTATACTTTTTTTACGGAGGCATATGAAACGTGATAGTTCTAGCTTTTAAGAAGTGTACTCACTATCAGAATATTTTTTTTAGTCTTTTCAACTACTCAACCATGATATGCTGGCACTTTAGTGATAGTTATAGACTCAAATTGAAATGTAGGCTATAGTTCTGTTATGGATGCATATGAAATGTGATAGTTCTAGCTTCTTAGAAGTTTATACACTATCATCATAATATTTTTTTTCTTTTGAACTACTCAACCATGAAATGAACCGATGTTTCGTAGCTTATTCGTAGCACTAGGTGCGCGTTGAAATCTTATTCACAGGTAAACTTAAATTAATGTTGTTGTGATGTCCATGAACTTAGCCTATCATTTAGTTATCATTACTAGCATTATCATAATACAGCATATCATTCACTAGCTACTTTGAAGTGTATACACTATAAAAAAAAATTATTCGACTTTTTTACAAGTCTACCATGATATGCTGGTACTTTAGTGATAGTTCTGGACTCAAATCGAGTGGTAGGCTATAGCTCTGTTACGGACGCATAAGAAACGTGATAGTTCTAGCTTCTAAAATTTGTATACACTATCAAAATATTTTTTTTCGTCTTTTCAACTACTCGACCATGATATGCTGGCACTTTAATGATAGTTCTAGACTCGAATCAAGTTGTAGACCATAGTTCTGCTACGGATGCATATGAAACGTGATAGTTCTAGCCTTTTAGAAGTCTACATACTATTAAAATTCTTTTTTCTCTCTTAATAACTCTACCATGATATGCTGGCACTTTAGTGATATTTCTATACTGCAATCGAGTTATAAACTGTAGTTCTGTTACTTTTGCATATGAAACGTGATAGTTCTAGCTTTTAAGAAGTGTACACACTATACAAATAATTTTTTATGACAGTTTTACTCAACCATGATATGCTGGCACTTCAGTGATAGTTCTGGACTCCAATCGAGTTGCACGCTATAGGTCTGTTACGGATGCATACGAAACATGATAGTTCTAGCTTCTAAGAAGTGTATGCACTATCAAAATATTTATTTTCGTCTTTTCAACGACTTAACCATGATATGCTGGCGCTTTAGTGATAATTCTAGACTCAAATCGAAATGTAGGCTATAGTTTTTTTACGGAGGCATATGAAACGTGATAGTTCTAGCTTTTAAGAAGTGTACTCACTATCAAAATATTTTTTTTAGTCTTTTCAACTACTCAACCATGATATGCTGGCACTTTAGTGATAGTTATAGACTCAAATTGAAATGTAGGCTATAGTTCTGTTATGGATGCATATGAAATGTGATAGTTCTAGCTTCTTAGAAGTTTATACACTATCATCATAATATTTTTTTTCTTTTGAACTACTCAACCATGAAATGAACCTATGTTTCGTAGCTAATTCGTAGCACTAGGTGCGCGTTGAAATCTTATTCACAGGTAAACTTAAATTAATGTTGTTGTGATGTCCATGAACTTAGCCTATCATTTAGTTATCATTACTAGCATTATCATAATACAGCATATCATTCACTAGCTACTTTGAAGTGTATACACTATAAAAAAAAATTATTCGACTTTTTTACAAGTCTACCATGATATGCTGGTACTTTAGTGATAGTTCTGGACTCAAATCGAGTGGTAGGCTATAGCTCTGTTACGAACGCATATGAAACGTGATAGTTCTAGCTTCTAAAATTTGTATACACTATCAAAATAATTTGTTTCGTCTTTTCAACTACTTGACCATGATATGCTGGCACTTTAGTGATACTTCTAAACTTCAATCGAGTTGCAGGTTAAAGTTCTGTTACGTATGCGTATTAAACGTAAGAGTTCTAGCTTGCAAGAAGTGTTTGAAACAGTTAAAATAAAAATTTTCGTATTTTCAGAAGGAATATTATTTTGACAAATATTTTTTTTTTTTTGGGTAAAAACGCCAGAACTATCGCTAAAAAGTATCAGGAACTATAGAACTCATCCGCATGCGATAAGAACTAACATTTTTTTTTTATTTGCTGTAAAATGATATGCTACGGGAAGTTAGCATATCATTTTTTCAATCGACTTTTTTTCAGGTAAAATTGCCAGAACTATTGCTAAAAAGTAACAGGAACTATAGAACTCATGTGCATGCGAAGAGAACTTACATAAAAATGTGATATGCTGGGAAATGATATGCTAAGTTCACGGACATGTACTTTACCTACCTATTATGCTACTTGGACGTTTTGTTCGTCATATGAACTGCTCATGAGGAGACATTAGGCATTTTGCTACAAAGGCAAACTGCGTTTTAGATGACCCGCTCTTGAGGGCCCCAAACTTAACTCAAATAGCATTTTGCTATTCAAATTGGTAGGTACTTATGTCTTCTGAGGAGTATAAGTATTTTGTAAATCCACAAATGAGTCCCATATTGGTGAATTTTATTTATTTACCGTTAAGTTACGGTTGTCGTCTTACAGAAAACCAGAGGATATGGTAAATGGTTGCGTGTTGCGTTTTATTCAACGGGGTTGCATGAAATCCAAGAATGAATGGCTGCCGTATTTCGTCGTTTACGTTGATGATGATGATGATGGTATTACTGGGCCGGGAATGTTATTGTTCCTACCTACATAAAGCAAGTTTTATTTTGTGCTATATTTTATATTACATTCTTGGGAGAGTTACAAAGTGGAGATATATCGGTTTAATAAAATATTTAATGTTAAAAAACTACAATATCACTATGATGTTTGTTCGTGAGAGCTTTATTATAACTTTGATGACGGAGTTTTTAGACCGCCTGAAGGTCTCGGTCATGGCTTAACGACTAAGCCTTTGAAGCACGAAGGCACTCAGTTGTAAATTCCACTTGTAGTCAACCATTCAAATAGTGATACTCATGATGTTGTCTCTCACCATTTCACTATTTTATACTATGAAATACTACTTATTACAAAAAACCTCAGTATCTACACAAAATTGTTCTAATTCCATTGTAAGGTGGAGTGCCGTAATTGCAACTGTCCGGTAATTGCAACTGGAGTCAATAACTCCCTCTAGGATCACTTTTTTTTACATCGATAGATGTGGTATTGAACTTCTTCTAAAAGTCTCAGTCTAAAAATATAGATGGTGTTGATAGGACCAAAACTGAGCCAATGACAGGCCTTTTTGTAAAACTGCCAATTTTTCGGAAGTGACGCCGCTCGGACGCTCTTCGTAATTTATTTAAAAAAATTGTTTTTCGTGGTTTTTCGCCGGTGTGTTCACAGTGAGAGTGATTATAAGATACAGTAAGTTGTTTTTTATGTGTTTGTTGTATTCTACGATAAATCTACTCAGAGTTATGGTTGTAGTTACATTTGCCAGACAAAAAGTGCATAGTCTTGTAATTGTAACCATTTTGTTTCTTTTTTGACAGTTGCAATTTAACAACCGGTTTTGTATGAAGTTTGAAAAACCTAGTGATGTAACAATGACGATGACTATGTCGATACGTAATATTTTATTGAAAGGGATACTATCTACTTCCATACTATGCTATGAGTTCTTAGCAATTAGTTTGAGTGATTGAGTCCCTTCATTATGTTGCCGCTAGCGGAGCCCTTTCCAAAGCCGTTCAATATGTGAAACGAATATAAAAAGGCTGTTTAACTTCTAAAATATTACTTATTGCGATTGAAATAAAGTTAGAAATTATAATTAGTAAAAGATAAATTGAAGACTTTAAAGATAAGAGTAAAAGAGGCTGTTTCATAACTAAAAGATTACTGTGATTAAAATAAACATCGAGTCGATAAAAATCACGATAAGGTTCCCATCACTATTTGTAGTAAAATAGTTGCAATTACCGGATTCTTTGCTGAAAAGTGTTTTCGCGCAAAATTTGACATTAGTAGCAAGGGCATAGCTATATAAATCGAAAGAACGATATTCAAGGCATGTGTTCTGTATTTTCCAGTAGTAAGCGCCATAGAAAAATAAGAATTAAAAACAAGTAGTTGCAATTACCCGCAAAAACGGGTAATTGCAACTATTGCTCCCTCTGTCATGAATTTATGCAATAGAATTTTATTCTTTATAGCTTTACTTTATTCATAACTAGCTGTACCCGGCATGCGTTGCAATGCCACGTGAAGTGAAGTAAAAAAGTGTTTGGTTTTATATTCTGTACATAAACAGATTTTTTTGGATTTTAAATTAAATAAGTTTGTGTCATGTATCCCCGTCCCGTCCCGTCCCGTCCCGTCCCGTCCCGTCCCGTCCCGTCCCCGTCCCCGTCCCCGTCCCCATCTCCTCCTCCCCCTCTCCCCCTTCCCCTTCATTTCGATGTCACCATATCATTACATTATATTGGAAACTTGACAGATATGCTGAGTTCCGAGTTTCAAATCAAGCGGCATATTTACTGAGGAGTTATGTTGAACAGCTCCTGACTCCATCCTCAGATCAGCTCACTGTCACCATATTATTACATAGTACCTAGTTGAAACTTGACAGGTTTGCCGAGTTTCAACTCAATCGGCCTATTTACTGAGGGGTTCTGTAGAACAGCTCCAGGATTCCATTATCAGATCCTGACCTGATCTGACCAAGACACCACCTTTCAATCAAAAAAATAATGTTCCAAATCGGTCCAGGCATCTTCGAGTAATAAATAATCGAGTACCTCCTTTATTTTGAAGTCGGTTTAATAAAAAAATGTTTTAGATCACGCGTAGACTAATAAGTAAGTGACTGCCGCGTGTTTTCATCAGCGCGATTCAGAAAATGGTCATTTTTAGTCCCGCCATCTAGTTTTGATTTTTTTTCAAATCCAACTGGTACGTCCAGAGATTAGCGCGATCAAACAATCAAACAAACTCTTCCGCTTTATTATATTAGTATAGATAAAAGATAAAGATAAGTATAGATTATTTCCAACTTTTCAGATCACCGGGTTTTTTAATTTTTTATTAATATTTTTTTTGGAGACACACAGCGCCATCTAGCCCTAAACTAAGCAAAGCTTGTAGCTACTATGGGAACCAGATATCACAATTTGGTTTCAGCTAGCTCCAATAGATGTCTCTATGTCCTTTGTTCTCGAAAAAACTTTAAATTTAATGATTGAAGTTGTCGTATTTAATTACTTACTTGTGATAAGAGTTTTTTAATAATATTGAAACTCATGCAAAAAGTTCATTGTAACTTGGATATGCTGGGTAACTGTGGGACTTTAGTTCAGAACAGAACTATGCTGGGTAATATAATATGACTCATCTCAGAAATGACTTTACCAATTTTTATGCAGTTTTCACTGTTGTATTGTGGTAAGCCTGGGTCATTTTTTAGTGTTAGTTTCATCAAAATCCGTTCACAAATAAAAAAGATACATCCTTTTTTATATTATTTTTTTACTAAAGTCACAGTACATTCTTTAAATGGACATATCTTTTTTATTTGTGAACGGATTTTGATAAAACTAACACTAATAAAAGGTCCAGACTTACCACAATACATCAGTGAAAATTGCATCCAATTCGGATAAGCCATTTCTGAGATCAGCGCGAACAGCGAACAGAGAACTAAAGTCACAGATTACAGCACTTTTTGCGCTCTAGATCGCGCTTACGAAGTGTTTTAAGGCTCTAGGGTTATATAGATCAAAAACTGACTTCACTTAATTGAATACTTATAAGTTTGGCCTTAGACTTCATTCTTATTATAAGTATAGATAATGATATAAATCTACATAAAATTTACTATAGAACAGATCTTTCAAAAAATACATTTCTGATACAAAATATAGAATTATCAAGCGATGAAGTTAGGACTCCACTTTTTTTAGTTGCAATTACGGCACTCCACCTTATTTTAATCTTCAAGCTTGCCGAGTGAACGCCAATGCCAACGTGACAGCACTTTTTGTATTGCCTTGCCATCGCTCGGTGTTGCTCGCCTAGCTGGCCGAGTGAATACAAGGGCATGATTTGCATTGGTTTGCATAGACTCGCCAAATGTCTGGACCGTAGCATTCGCCTTGCATGAATTTGCCTTCGCCCGCGTTGGCCTAGGCTCGCCAAACATGTATAGTTAGCAATAAACTTATTAGGTACCTAGGTAGTCAAAATTTATCTTAACAGGTTTTAAGACGTACTCAAGTTGCGAAAACCTGACGTTTATAGCCAGGTTTACGTCTGAGGTAGCTGTAAATACTTATCTCGGCCTTTGAAATGCTTTTAATGCGCGCTCCAGTCTATATTATCTGGGCCTAGCTCGGCGCCATTAGCTTAAAATATGGCCGTAATGCATTAGCGTAAGCCACGGATTGCGGACTACATGACGCTTATGAATGTAGGGGTTTTTCTTTGCCGTTTTTAGAATTTATGAAATGAAAGTATTTTGAAAAAGAAAAAAAAACGCAACTGCACTAACTGCCTAGCTAGACTCATAAAATTCTGTTATTTAAACACCGTTTAAATTATTGCCATCCTTTTTTGTTAGAAAGTGACAAATAGAGACAGGGCGAATCTTGACCATTGTTTAACCAGTGTTCAAGTTTATGAGTAAAGGCCAAAATATTCTAGAAAGTTCTTGTGATTAATCGTCAAAATCTGGAACTACAGAGCCAGTTAAATGAATTTGAAATTCTCTACTCAAATAAATTTAACCTGAGTCGGATAAGAATTACGAACAATTTCACAATGATTGCCGGGACTGACAATTTAACGTGCCCTCCGAAGCACTGAATACCACTTTCGGTCACCCATCCAAATTGTGACCGCGCACAACGTTGCTTAACTTCAGCGGTCAATCAAGAACGTAGTGTTGTGTAGACAATAGACCGATAAAAATTGCAAACTTATAGAAAGGCCAGTTTGTAACCAGCCGTGGTTAAAGTCAGACGGTGAATGGTGATGATGATGTAGAAACCTGGAAACAGGAGTAGACCAGCCACAATGTTTGAGTTGCGATGTCAGCGGTACACAAACCCTTTTGCGTGTGTAAACATTGCTATGGACTCGAAACGGCCTGTTGTCCACACACCATTGCCCAACTTGGACAGAATACGGTGTTACAGTATCCTAACAATTCATTAAGAATATAATTTTTTTTTCGTAAGCGTTACTTAGATACCTAAGTACATTTATTTACAGAAACTAAACTACAACATATTTACGTGACATTTTTTTTTTTTAGTTACCCTATCATTTCCCACTGCTGGGCAAAGGTCTCCCCCTTCAACTTCCACACATCACGCTCCAAGGCCACATGACATTATAAAATACAAAAAGAACCAGTTGAGCCACCTAAGGATCGTTGATGGAAACGATCTATAGGTAGCTCAACTGATCCAAGCCACTGCCAGAAGGAAGTGTGCCCAAGACACTGGCAGCATTACCGCGCTGGATGGCAATGCTGATACCAAAAAAGTTGAACCAAATAAGTGCCAGACTTGGGATCACGCGTCGCTTCGATTAGACGCCCTGAAAGTATTTTGAATTTTAATTTTCGTTGGCTACTTTACATTGAGTTTTAAAACAGCTAAATTGGCCACAATGGGCCTTACTTATGAAAGATGTTTAAAGTTAAACACTGGTTAAACAACGTCCTGTCTTTATTTGTAGATAGTGACGAACAGAGACGGACATTGTTTAACCAGTATTCAACTTTAAACATCTTTCATAAGTAAGGGGGTCTATAGCGGCCATCAAGATCATTATTTCAGAATCACAAAAGGAATTGCAATAAATGCCGTTCTTGTCACTCTATGAAAAGTGACGGCATTATAGTTCAATTCGTATTGTAATTCTGCTATAACGGCCTTTTTAACCCCGCTGGTCTTAATTTTCAACTTATTTTGGTAAACAAACATTTATAAAGTTAGTATAAGACTCTACCAGAAATTCAAATTCAACTTATAAGATTTGTCCTATACTAACAATGCAAGTTAAATAAGAGCTTGTAAAAATATATCGCAATTTTAGCACCGACTAAAAGTTCTCCCTAATCCCATAGCCATAACCTTCAAAATCCCCCATCTCGAAGGTCAAGTTAATTAATAATCTCCTTTTAAACTGTACTAAGGAAACGAAATAAACTTTGCTAAGACGTTTCAATACAAAGGCGTCGTTATGGAACTCAAAAAAGATTTTTTCTAGAATAAAATGAGGAAAAAGATTCTCATTAGTGAATATTGGTTTCTGTTTGTATTTGTTCTAAATTAAATGAAAAGGTAGGAAGTAAGCAGGTAATGGCGATAATTTCTGTTGTACACTGAAAAATTTAAATATCACAAAAACTGAAAGCTCTTATTTCGTTCACATCCTATTCTATTAATCGAGCAATATTTGTTTGTTTGTTTGTACCTACTCACGTTCTCAAAAACGGCTCTAACAATTTCGATGAAAGTGGTAGGGTTTTCACGGGGCGAAAAATCGATCTAGCTAGGTCTCATAACTGAAAAAAATCGTTTTCTCGGCATTTTCTGTGTGATTCTACTCCTGTTCCTTCGCGACCAAGACCGTGCAAACACGGTTTGGGGCCTAACACTCTTTTCGGTGACACACTTTTTGTTTGTAATTTTTTTTTTATATTTTTTTTTCACGTGTGACAACAGTGTAGTAACAGTGATCGCGGCGCAGACGGCAGACTGCATTATGAGTCGGTGTGTTATGTTATTGTACCGCTGAGAAACGGAACGGTAGAAGTTCACAACTTTTTAGAGAGAAAGTACTTAAATAACGTTTTATATTTTTGTGCCGGCGACTTTGATTAAGCGATGGGATTGCCCGGCAGAGACTAATGGCGGCTACCCACGATCAATTCTATCTTCCTATCGATTGAATGCAGCCAGTTTGATCATGCCTAATGGACGTGGATCGGCATGACCGTTCGATTGGGCGAACCGCCATACGGCGGTCGTAAAAGAAGTTTGTGCGAGTCAAATTCTCGCGGCGTGTAAATAAGATCAGCAGATATTTGTTCAGTTCCATTGAAGCAATTCCAATTGAATTAAGTTTATTTTTTATCCTCAAGTTGAAGATACAACCGTAAAATCGTAGATATCTCATCCTGTTTATTCTCTAAGGTATACTTGTAACAATTTGTTTCAGAACTTTTAAGTTCTAGTCTAGCTAAAAGTTTCAAGTTCTTTTCAGTGTGACGTGCTCGGTGCAAAGAGCAAAGTTCCGTCGGCAATAAGTAGTTATAAACAGTGCCACGTGTTTGGGCCACTTTCGCTTCACAGAGACAGGGCAAATCGCCTTTTTGTCCATGCAGTTTTTAATTTCCATTGTAAAGGCAGCGGTATATTTTAGTTTATTGAGATTATGTACTAGATAATCAGTACGTCCTTCCAATATGTTTAGGAGAACAGACAAATCCATGTACCTGGTATCTAAGCACTAAAACCTCTGGGTTGCTGAGTCTCACTTTATTTCAATTTTATTATTAACGTCCTGGATCCTTTTAATTGAAGAATATATTCTTCGATTTGATAGCTTTAGTAGTAGAACATTAAGTAGGTATATAAAAACTGTTTTATATTTTATTCAGATAAAGCATAATTATACGATTGAAATATATATACGAAAGTAGAGTTAATTTAAAATGTATTCTAGATCCTAGCAAAGTGTGTGTATCTCATTTAGATCGGAGAGGTTTAAGTTCTTGTGCACCACACTTCACGCAAATAAATCATTTCATTTCATTTCATTTTTCAGAGATAAAGTAATCTATTCTGTTTTATTTCATAATGATTATGAAATTCAGATCGAAGAACTAAGACTTAAGACTACGACGATTAAAAATTCTACGTTGTTGCTTAAAATACAGAGATTTCCACATCACTCATAGTTGACCTCTTGTTCCAGTCACATCACAAGGACTGCGAGTTGGCTGCCCCCCGCAGAGAGCTGGCCATCCCCCTCCAACGGCAGCACCAGCGGCCAGAGCCCTGACGAGGAAGACTTGCCCTATGGGTGGGAGCAGGCTTTCGATGCCAGGGGGAAGTCATACTACATCAAGTGAGTTCCATCATCTATACTAGTCTTGGAATGAGAGAGTTACAATTTTATTAGTTGGACCTTTTTGAAGGCGGATCCGATATATCTCCAGCGAGCCAGTGGTGAGAAATTTTCGGTTAATCTCCGGAATCAACATTTGGAAAAGTATTGAAACTAAATGGATATTAAATTAACTAGGGTGAAGCTGAGGCGGTTTAGTTTTACGTTGAGACGGAAATTTATCACATTAATAACTTTATATTTAGAAAATTGTAGTGACTCGTGGATCTTGCACCACAGCCGGAATATAATGAAAGATAAAATAACGCTAATTCACTAGAGGTATTTTGTAAGTATAAGTGTAGGTACCTAGTAAAAAGTATAGTGAGAGAATTCCCAGCCCAAGTTGGGAGTAGTCCGATAGAGATTCATCTCAAGGCTCCTAAAGAAGGAGCGGAGAAACAGCCTTGATTTACCGTTAAAATAGGGTGCTAAATAATATTTCCAGAACGCCACGAGAAAGTGCTATAGAGCAGCAGCTGCACCAATGCGAAACAGGCTGTATTCAACTGACTAAAATCACCCCAACTTTCCCAGTGAAACGAGAGGAAACTTAAACTTTTCTATATTTTAGCCACTAACATTATTTTTGTAACATAGTTGCTGGATCCCCGTCCTCGTTTTGTTTGGAGAAGAGCACTGATTCCGCTACTCACTTTTTAACTTCTGCGGTAGTCAACCTTTCCTTTTTGTACTCTAATACCTTGTAGTTTGTTCCAAATAAACACTTGAATTGAATTGAAACAAGTCACGAAAAACACCATTTCTTCCATGCTTTCCAGCCATGTAAACAAGACCACAACCTACGTGGCTCCTGAAGGCTGCTCGTGCGAGTCACCACCCGCTCCTCGGGACGTGGTGCTGGCGCGTGATACCGAGCTCGGCTTCGGGTTCGTGGCCGGCTCGGAAAAACCAGTGCTGGTTCGGTTCGTGACTGACAACTCGCCTAGTGTGGGGAAAGTAAGTACTTTTCGATGTCCTTGGTCTCTAAGACCATTTTTCATAATTTCCACTATGTGCCTAATCAGTGTTGGCATGTTATAATACAGAAAGGAAAAGTCGTGTCCTTTGAACTCACGAAATATATAGTAAAGTTTAAACACGCTATAAAACGCCAGTGCGCATATTGATTCCAGTGACATTTTAAACACCTTTACATTTATACCAGCAACCAGTAACTAATATTTCTAAAACATCTAAGCTTACATTGGCATTTAGATTCTCCACAAAAATAGGGATAGGTCTTAGTGGTCTTTCAGAAATATATATTTTAGAAAGACCTTACATTCTTTTAAGCTAATTTACTGGATGGAACCCTTACCATAGATAGCGTGCAAGCAGTACACGTCAAAGTGAACTTCTATGATCTGAATTAATGCTTTTTAGCTTTGACTTTGGAAACCAGTAACCAACAGACCTTTTTCAATTCCAGCTGGAGCCAGGAGACCAGATCCTATGCGTCAACGGCGAAGATGTCAGCCTCGCAGCCAGAGAGCATGTGATATCAGCAGTGAGAGCCTGTACGGAACAGGTCACGTTAAGGGTCTGTCAGCCGGCACGGACAGGGAACCCCACAAGAAGGTCGGCATTGCTATCAGCTGCGAAAAGAGCCAGGTTAAGAGCCAGGCCGCCAAGGGTGCGGTTCGCAGATTCTGTTCAGCTGAATGGAGCTCCTATGTATCCGGTAAGTTTTTTTATCGAATTTTGTTCTTCCGGTTAGTTTTTGCACATATTGGTACCTAACTTATGCTTTTACAGCATGTTACTTACTCATACGAACTTACTTACTTACAGCATGTTTTCAATCTCACTCACTGGTACCCACTATTGTCGTTTTATTTTCTTTAGTCTGTTCTCTGTGGTTTGCCTTGTCTTGTGTTATCCTCTCTGTATTGTAGTAGGTAATCGTTTTTGTTATTCAGTCTCCCGCGATAGAGGCTCGCCCTAGTGCGGGGACCATCAGTAATATTTGTATGTGTTGTATTTTCTTTTGGTAAATAAATGTATTTATATTGTATTGTATCAAGCTGCAGATAATTTATCAAGCAAATAAGTAAATGTTATCAAATTTTTCAGCCCTCAGCTTTCTCCCTCGGTGACCTCTGCCTACCACCAATGGCGAACGTCCTAAAAGTCTTCCTAGAAAATGGACAGACAAAGTCCTTTAAATACGACACCACAACCACCGTAGCTGATGTGGTGACCAGTCTGAAGGACAAGTTGTGTATAACTGCGGAGGAACACTTCAGTTTGGTGGTGGAGCATGTGAAGAGTTTGAGGAGGAATAAACTGACGCTGCTGGATTCAAAGGAGTCTTTGGCGAGGGCAAGTAGTTTTAACTGCTTGGCATACGCTACAATTTCTGGTTCAATATCTTCATGACTAATCTAAGAACGAAGTTCAAACCAATTATTTTCTGAGCCTGTTAAATAGAAATTGCATCTTGCATTGTCATAAGATTTTATCGCCATTTTAAGTTTCTTCATGTAAAACTTTCGACGATACTTTCATACTTATATTGATTCAATTAAAAGTCACCATTCAAAAGCTGTCTGTTAGTTATGTCATTGAAAACTTATTAGAGTTGGCCACTTATTCTTTTGTCACTGTAACAGTCCTTAAAGCCATTCTGGCCAGTAATTCTACGTTACGAGTAGCTACTGGTTAAACGGTGCTGGTTAACATTTTTACGCCACCCGCTTCAGTGCCCTCCAAAAGAGAGGGTCACTGCATCGCCTGCAGCAAGTTCACTTGGACGTTGGCGGCACTCATGTTAATGTAATTTTTTAGATTATTAGATTTTACATTACCACCTCAATAATCATCGTTTCCAGATCGCTGCTAGACCAGGCTCTCACAAAATGCGCTGCCTCTTCCGGGTAGTTTTCATGCCGACTTCGGCTGCAGAACTGGCGCAGCGTGACCTGGCCGCGTTAGACTACCTCTACCTGCAATGCTGTAACGACGTGGCCCAGGAGAGGTTCTCTCCGGAGTTGCAACCTGAAGTGGCGCTGAGGTTGGCAGCGCTGCATATGCACCAGCACGCGTTGGCGAATAATGTGTCGCCGGCTAAGCTGACCGTCAAGGCTGTTGAGTAAGTATCCTACTAATATTGTAAAGGCGAAAGTGTGTGTGTGTGTGTGTGTGTTGAGGTTGGCAGCGCTGCATATGCACCAGCACGCGTTGGCGAATAATGTGTCGCCGGCTAAGCTGACCGTCAAGGCTGTTGAGTAAGTATCCTACTAATATTGTAAAGGCGAAAGTGTGTGTGTGTGTGTGTGTGTTGAGGTTGGCAGCGCTGCATATGCACCAGCACGCGTTGGCGAATAATGTGTCGCCGGCTAAGCTGACCGTCAAGGCTGTTGAGTAAGTATCCTACTAATATTGTAAAGGCGAAAGTGTGTGTGTGTGTGTGTGTGTTGAGGTTGGCAGCGCTGCATATGCACCAGCACGCGTTGGCCAACAATGTGTCGCCGGCTAAGCTGACTGTCAAGGCTGTTGAGTACGTATCCTACTAATATTATAAAGGCGAAAGTCCGTGTGTGTGTGTGTGTGTGTGTGTGTGTGTGTGTGTGTATGTGCGTGTGTGGGTGTGTGTGTGTGTGTGTGTGTGTGTGTGTGTGTGTGTGTGTGTGTGTGTGTGTGTGTGTGTGTGTGTTGGTGTGTGGGTGTGTTTGTTGAGGTTGGCAGCGCTGCATATGCACCAGCACGCGTTGGCGAATAATGTGTCGCCGGCTAAGCTGACTGTCAAGGCTGTTGAGTACGTATCCTACTAATATCTATACTAATAAGACCTGTAATTGGCTCACTGTTTCTACTAGGTATAGTAATTTAAGGACACCTCGTAAAGCTGTTGGTTCCGAACACAAATAAATAAATAAATATTATAAAGCGCTTGTGACGTAGCTTGCTTAGACGTGCTTGATTGATCGTTGAGGTTAAGCAGCGTTGTGGGCGGTCACAACTGGGATGGGTGACCGCAAGTGGTATTACGAGCTGAGCGCTTTCGTGTTAAGGGCACGTTAAATTGTTGGTCCCGACTTTATGTCGTTAAGCCATAACGGAGGCCTTAAGGCGGCCTAAAAACTCCGTCACCAGAGTTGACCACTTGCTCTACGAAATTAATTTTTATATTGATTTGACTCGCTGTGGGCATCAAACTTACATTTATAGCGGCAAAATAGTTGTTAGGAGTATGTTACAATCAATCACATAATACATCGTTATGATTTCATCATTGGATTTACTAATGTCCCCAATAAACGAATAATGTTAGATAGTGAAACGAGCAGTGTAAAAACCACTTCGAAACAATATGAAGAAACATTTGTATCTATTTTCAGAAGAGAATTCGGCTTAGAACGCTTCGTCCCAAGCGGTTTACTGGAGAGCATGAAGAGAAAGGAGCTTCGAAGGCTGATAGCGCACTTCCTCAAACTCAACTCGCAGATGACGGGTAGCCAGAGGCAGCTGACGCAGTTGCAGGTACAACACTTAAGGGGCCTGCGACTAGCATAATGGAATAAGACATTTAAACGCATTATAAACTTGAACTAATACCTATAGCCCTTGCCGTGCCATACCAACCTCTCTTCTTCTTCTTCTTCAGCATATATTTGCCCATTGCAGGGCATATGCCTCTCCAATATTCCTCCACACTGCTCTATCACTGGTCTTCCTGGCCCAGTCTGTCCCGGCATATGTCTGTATGTCGTCGGACCATCGGGCAACTAACTTCTCTAATAATCTGATAATTAACTGATTCACGGATAATTTATTTATTTAAACGAACTAAAGGGACTTTATCGCGTTATTACCTTTGTTTATTATTTCCCGACGTTTCGAGTGCGTTACAGCTCTCGTGGTCACGGGTAGACTGATGTACTGGAGTCACCGTCGCTAATTGAGGGTAGGATCCGAGAGACGAAACCCATCAATCGTGAGGATGGGTTTCGTCTCTCGGCCTCGTGGAATCCCGTAATTAGTTGTTGCGCGAAACGTATACGTGATCCGGTATTACCGCACCAAGATACTGTCAGTGTTGTGTGTCGGCGACTGTCCATTCCTGATTCTCATGGTGAATTGAGGGTAGTCCTACCCTCAATTAGCGACGGTGACTCCAGTACATCAGTCTACCCGTGACCACGAGAGCTGTAACGCACTCGAAACGTCGGGAAATAATAAACAAAGGTAATAACGCGATAAAGTCCCGTTAGTTCGTTTAAATTATGTCTACAGATCGCGAAAGTTTAAAATGTGATTCACGGATGTTCCAGGCTAAGCTCCACTACCTAGACATAGTGGCGGGTCTACCGAGCTACGGCGCGAAGTGCTTCAGCAGCAGTCGGCCGGAGCGCGTGCTGCTGGTCTCACCCAGGTTCGGACTCAGCCAGATACCTAGCAGGAATCACTCGGTGGTAAGGACATGCATAATTCACAAATAACCAAGTCAATAGATTTTTCGATTTGGTTCCTTTTACCCCGGTTTTTATTGTAAACTCGAAGAATAGGTAATTAAAAGGATTTTTAAAATAAATGCGAAAAAGTGTTGTGTGAATTTGCCTTGCTATTAATCTTTTAGGCTAAGTTCAGATGAACGCGCGGCGACTCGCGTTGCCGCGCGGTTCAGCTGTTCAGATGGCGGCGGCTTGGTGCATGGCGGTTCCGCGCGTTTACCTGAACTTAGTCTTATACTTACTTATCTAAAAAGAAGTGCTTTATATAGTAACAAGCCCTTTTAAAATGCTCTAATCTCACCAGCTGTGACAGTAAAATGAAAAGTACCAAAACCTTACCCAAAATTTGATACCGGTTTGGTCATTTATGCGTCCCTGGGCGAAGAACCACGCCTAGGCGCCTAGGCTTTGCTGGTACGGACCTGCTTTACATATGGCTTAGAATGTAAATGTGACTCCTGTTCCAGCCTCAGTCGATAGCCTCTCTGGAAGAGGTGGAGGGCATCCGAGTGAAGCGGGAGTACTCCGGCTGCGCCGACGTGGCCATCTTCCTGCAGAGGGACCGCGTGCTGGCGCTGCTGATGGACGAGCGAGACGCGGCCGAGATGCCGCTCATCATTGCTGGGTAATATATATATATATATACCATCCGAGTGAAGCGGCAGTACTCCGGCTGCGCCGACGTGGCCATCTTCCTGCAGAGGGACCGCGTGCTGGCGCTGCTGATGGACGAGCGAGACGCGGCCGAGATGCCGCTCATCATTGCTGGGTAATATATATATATATATACCATCCGAGTGAAGCGGCAGTACTCCGGCTGCGCCGACGTGGCCATCTTCCTGCAGAGGGACCGCGTGCTGGCGCTGCTGATGGACGAGCGAGACGCGGCCGAGATGCCGCTCATCATTGCTGGGTAATATATATATATATATACCATCCGAGTGAAGCGGGAGTACTCCGGCTGCGCCGACGTGGCCATCTTCCTGCAGAGGGACCGCGTGCTGGCGCTGCTGATGGACGAGCGAGACGCGGCCGAGATGCCGCTCATCATTGCTGGGTAATATATATATATATATATACCATCCGAGTGAAGCGGCAGTACTCCGGCTGCGCCGACGTGGCCATCTTCCTGCAGAGGGACCGCGTGCTGGCGCTGCTGATGGACGAGCGAGACGCGGCCGAGATGCCGCTCATCATTGCTGGGTAATATATATATATATATACCATCCGAGTGAAGCGGCAGTACTCCGGCTGCGCCGACGTGGCCATCTTCCTGCAGAGGGACCGCGTGCTGGCGCTGCTGATGGACGAGCGAGACGCGGCCGAGATGCCGCTCATCATTGCTGGGTAATATATATATATATATACCATCCGAGTGAAGCGGGAGTACTCCGGCTGCGCCGACGTGGCCATCTTCCTGCAGAGGGACCGCGTGCTGGCGCTGCTGATGGACGAGCGAGACGCGGCCGAGATGCCGCTCATCATTGCTGGGTAATATATATATATATATATACCATCCGAGTGAAGCGGCAGTACTCCGGCTGCGCCGACGTGGCCATCTTCCTGCAGAGGGACCGCGTGCTGGCGCTGCTGATGGACGAGCGAGACGCGGCCGAGATGCCGCTCATCATTGCTGGGTAATTTACATTTCTATTTTTAGTTTCAGCCCAAAACCACCCACTGCTGGGTCTCGTCACTTACTTGATCCTGCACCAGTCGCATCCACTTACTTACTTATTAAAACATCACACTTTTTTTTTTTAGTCAACCTATAATATCCCACTGCTGGGCAAAGGTCTCCCCCTTCAACTTCCACACATCACGTTCCAAGGCCACCGTTTGCCAGTCTGGCTCGAACGCATCCAGATCATCTCGCCATCTTTTCTTGGGTCTGCCGCGTCGTCTCCGACTGTCTTCTGGCACCCATTGAGTGACGAGCTTCGCCCAACGTTCCGGATGCATTCGAGCCACATGGCCTGCCCAATCCCACTTCAAACGTGCTGTCTACATCACACTATCTCACTAATATTATAAATGCGAAAGTTTGGATGTTTAGATGTTTGGATGTATGATTGTTCCTCTTTAACTCGACAACCACTGAACCGATTTGACTGAAATTTAAAATTTAGATAGATCGGTCATTCTCAGGCGCAGCATTTTTTCGGTGGCACAATTTATTTTTCGAATTTGGATGTTTTGACATGAAATATCAAATCTAGATTTAATTTAGTAATTACTAGTACAAGAGGGAACTCTTAAAGCCTAACAGTTAAAAAGTTATTTGATTTTGAAAAATTGGTGCCCACCGAAGTCAATATTCTAATCACCGAAATCAAATACATTAAAATTTGGTTAAAAAGTCAACAGTCTTTAGTTCGATTTATAATTATTACATAAAAATTTAGGTATTTGCTGATAAAAAATCATTTCAAAAAGGGGTTACATCATTAAACCCCTTGAAGGAGTTAAATTATGTTTCAAAGTTTATATGGCGATATAATACTAGTGGTTCTCTCCGAACTGAGATCTCGCGCATCGTAGATGGCTTACATTTGGACTTTCTTCTGACTACCCCTATACTTTCAAGTGCTACTACTGCCGAGTATGCCTATTGCGCTAGCTCGTAAATTACATGATAAAATTACTGGCATACATGCAATACATAATGTCGTGTCTAATTTTTCATTCATATTTATGAATTCTCGTCGTATTTCAAAAAGTATACGTCCTAGAATAAAAATAATAACTATTTTGGAATTTACAAATAAAGACCTTTCATTTGACACCCAACTCAATATATTTGTTTAACTTTTTTTTTTACCCCCCTTGAGAACCCAATATCCTCACAAGCTCACAACCCCTTCATCGATTAAGCTCATATGCTCCACCGTATATTTCCATACCACAAACTCTTGACCTACCAATTTTCATGCAGATTGTATGAACGGTTCGACAGTTATGCGAGAAAAAGAGTTCGTGAAACTTACAAATATACAAAATACAAAGCCAAATCACCCAACTTGCCACCAAGATCTTCGCTCGCTTCGCTCGCTCGATCGATTAGATAGACATTTTGATTGGATGGTAAACGATTCCGGCTGTCCAAAAATCAAGAGTTAGGAACACGTCCTGGCTGGCATCCACCCGAGCATATATTACTTAAAGTTAGTCTCACTTGCAGAATCCAGCCGCTTCAAACCTTGTACTAGGTACTACTACAGGTGGCTGCCTGATTCGGCATCAGCTCATCTCATTCACATACTGATGCTTTCCTCACTAGTTGTCGGGTCTAGTTGGGATAATAAGCCGATGGTCGTTTCAACAGCCTGCAGGGCGAACCTGGCAGAGCGGAGGGCTATCCCACGTCAGTTGGGGGAAGGCTTCGGCCGATGCTTCTTATCAACGAGAAAAAATCCATCCGCGTCAGGCCTCCTCACATCACAAATGGGTATTTCCTGTTGTGTCAGAATTTTCTGTCGCTTTCACCGCGTCAGGTGCCGCTTTAACGCTTGGCACCCGACGCGATGGCAGAGTCTAGCGGAACAATCAGTGGACTCCTGTTTCCGCATTTGGACTCGATGGTGGTCCTTTATGCGTGGGGATAACATGGCTCGTTAGGTACGTAGCCAACCTAGCTCTCCTAGAAGCACAACAGCTTCCTGGGGTCTTCACCGGCTTAGAGGAGCGACCTCGGGATACTGAAGATTTGTTGCCATTGTGTTGCTACACCCGCACATTCCAGGACTACGTGAGCAGCTGATTCTTCTTCGCTTAGACATCCCCTGCAGAGTGGACTGTCCGTGACACCGATGTTGTACAGACGTGTGTTGAGGGTACAGTGTCCTGTCAATGTCCCTAAGATTATTCCGAGGTCTTTTCTTTGTAGGTTCATCAGGCGACGCTCTGAAGTGTCGGATTGTCTGTCTCCAGCGATAGTTGTGTAGGTTTTGGGTATGTCGCCGCATCCAGATGCGTAGTTGAGAAAAGGGCGTGAGCAAGAATGAGGTTGGGCTCTCATTAGGTTGAAAGCTGCAATTGAGCTGTTCTTTGATTTTTTTATAGATGCCGACACTAATCTGGGGCA